>OY288287.1:53902534-54608034 GCA_958450335.1 Hibiscus tridactylites | reverse complement strand
GGCAGCAGAACGGTAACAGCAGTAACCGTCCGAGGGACAGAAGTGGAGTTCACAGTCGAGCGCATCAACAATTTCTATGGCCTCTACTTCGGCCCCAACGATGATGCTCACCAACAGTTCCTGGACACCCTAGATGACGCTGCCTTCGATGCTGTCATGGCAGAAGTGACAGAAGAAGGAACTGAATGGAACAAGAGCCGCAAAAATCCCCACACTGTTAAGAGAGAGCAGCTGCTGCCAGAGGCTAAATTGTGGAACGCCTTCATTAACAAGAGGATTCTGCCGTCCTCCCATCACACCACAGCGGACCAGCAGAAGTTAGCCCTAATCCACTCAATCATGAACAAACGGCCCATTAATGTGGGACGATACATGTGGGAGAGTATTTTGGACTGCACCCACAAATCGACGGCCCTCCTCTGCCTGCCCTTCCTTATTACATCTCTCTGCCGCTGCTCTGCCGTACCGGAAGCCACCACCGATTGCCTAGTAAAGGGACGGGGCTGGACAGACAAGAATATTATCAGCCTTATGGAGCTGACAGTAGCAACACCCATCTCTTCCTTCAACCCTGCTGCCGCCCCAACAGAATCATCAGAGGAGCCCGCCCCTGAACCTACCACAGCAGCTCCTCCAACAGACCCCTCCACTCAAATCCTTGCTGCCATTCAGAGGATGGAGGATAGACAGCTGGGTCAAATGACATTCATCAAGGATTTTGCCGCATCCACGGTAAATTTCATTCACCATACTTTAAATTTTCCTGATGTTGTCTTCCCTACCTTCCCTGCCCATTATTTCACCGTCCCCACCCCTGCCCCACACACCTACCCCTGCTGCCACACCAAAACCACAATCTGCTGCCTCCACGCAGCCAGTAGTCCTCAGGCCGACACATCCGCCCGAGGAACAAAGAGACAGCCCTCGGATGACATCGATGCCTTTGTAGCTGGTTTCTCCTCTTCCTCCGTCTGGGCAGAAAGCGAAGCAGAACCCTCTATTCGGAGGAACTTGGAGAAAGAATTCACACCTGTCAAGCGGTAGAAAAGAATGGCCAACAGAAAGCTCATGCCAAAGGCCAGCACCACCAGCAGCAGCAGCAGCAGTTGGGACAGTGGCAGCAACTTTGACATCCAAGTTGTGCAGCAACCAACCCAGCCTGCACCACAGCCCAAAATCCGCCTCAGCAGCAGCAGTGAAGACATCGCTTAAAATTTAAGTTTCTTATTTTCTTCTTGATGCCTTCCATATCTATATTTTTTGATGTACTGCCTTCATTCTTATTTTGTCATTTGCATTGAGGGCAATGCAACCCTCGAGTTTGGGGGTGGCAACCCTCTATTTTAATGGAGTCTAAGTACGTCTTATTCAATTGTTGTGTCTTTTTACTTATAAGTTCTCTTAAAAAACTGAAAATTTTGGCTTAAAACTGTGAATCGAACGTACCTGTCGTGACAGCTCTGTCGTGGCAGCATCTTTAGGATAGTTTAAGGAGAAGTTTAGAGCCTTTCTATAGTTCTGAAACTTAAACACCATTGTGACTATTATATTGCTTAGATTTCTTTTAGCCAAACTAGAATAGGAAGCTTAGTACTTGAATAGCCCCTAGAGGTGCCTAACACTGGCTCTAGGAAAGAAGTTTAGCAAAAGAGACTCAAAAACCTAGAGGTGCCCGAAACCGGCTCTAGGAAGCTAACTAGAGGTGCCTAAAACTGACTCTAGTAAAACTTTAGAAATTGAGTCAAAGAAAAAAAATCAAAGAAGCATGAAAATATGCCTTCAAAAATAAACTTTGGCATAAAATTCGAGTTAAGAAGTTGAATATTCTAGTGAAACTAAGAGAGTCTTAGCATATAATTGTTCACAAGCATGCACACACTGCACAAGAACTATAGTGAGAGTCCGGACAGATCCTAAATTATCCGACAGGTTGCTGCCGCCACAGGGAACGAACGACGGGTAAGGGAAAGTTCACTGTTTGAAAGCCAAAACAAAAATATTTCAATTTTCTTTTAGGTCTTAGTTGCTTGAGGGCAAGCAAAAACTTGAGTTTGAGGGTGTGTTGAGTGTGTAAAAGTTCTATTATTTACACCCTTTTTAACCCATATTTCTGCTGCATTCAAGCATCATTTCATTGCATTTAGGTTAGTTTACAGCAAAACATCACAAATATATAAAAGGCACATATTCTACTAAAAATGGTTGTTTTTGACAGGTTGCCGCCGTCGTAGATGGCGAAGGCGGGCGCAGGGCAGAGAAGCAGAAGAGCTGAGCTGAACAAGCAGACAAAGAGGACGATGCTGCCATGGTGCTGCCGTGACAGCAGAGGACGACAACAAATTAGTGGAGAAAAAGCAAAGTGGACCTCGATAGATAGAGAAAATTCTGCTCGTCTGTCGTGTGAAAACCCTATATTTTTCCAAGCCCCGGATCAAAATATATGTCAAGCCCAAAGCTCAAGGAGAGAAATTCCCAAGAAACAAGGAGGACGGCTGGAAAGTAGGTTCCTTGAAGATTAAGTCTTTATTAGAATCTTACTTTTAATTAAAGTTGTAATCCTTGTTAACTTAGATAACTTGAGCCCAAAGCTTATATAAGGGCATATATTTTAACCTAGGAAAAAATAACATAGCCGATTACCCCATAACCGACAACCAAAAAACCCCTAGCTGTTTACCCGCCGTCGACATGTTCTAAATCCTTCCTAGGGTCACGGGTTAATTTGTAAAGTAGTTGCAAGGGGTTGTTTTGTTTTAGGAATTTTCAGTTTAATAAAATAAACTTCAAGTTCTCTTATTTTGGTTTTTAATATCTTGCAAGAGCATCGGGAGAGCATTGTGAGGTTATCTATTTACATAGCATCGGGAGAGTTAAGTATACGAAAGAAATAAGAGCAAGTTCTCTAGTTTATAGTTGAACTATCTTGTGCCTAGGGATAGGGCGAGGTTAAGTGGCTAAAGAAGAATTCATATACATCGGTGTTCATCCTTCGATTCACGCCGGGAGGTATCATCAAAGACGTGATCATCGACAGACTTGGACCTAGGGATAGGCCAAGGCAGATCTGGGATTCTTGCCAAACTTGAAGTACTGAGTTGGTGTGTTTGATGCCGCGACGATCAACGGACTGCTGCCGCGACAGGTGCTGCCGCCACGGGCGCGACGATAGAACTGGATTTCCTAAACTCTGCAATACCTGCACTACTGAGCAATTCAATACCAGCACATTCTCTCTATCTTGATATCTCTACTCTTTTATTTACGTTTTCTTTATTATTTTCGTGACAACTTTCTCAAATATTTCCTTTACTTCGTGTAGTAAATTAAGGTGAAGCTATTAGCCCAATCCCTGTGGAGACGATATCTGATACTTCGTATCACTTTACTACTTGTGTCGTGTACACTTGCACTACCATTGCGATAGACTATTTTACACGCAACAGATGCCATGGCAAGGTCACAAGGGAGCATCATCTTCATCAAACAGATCGCTAGAAACTACATTCAAAGAATTTATGGCTATGACAAAAGATTTCATGGGAACCATGAATGTTTTGCTACAAGATCATGCAACAAACATTAAAAATCAAGGAGCCTTATTACAAAGCCATAGTTCCCCTCTCCGAGCCTTAGAAACACAAGTTGGTCAGATAGCTCAAACCTTGCATGCACCTCCACAAGGAAGTCTGCCTAGTGACACTGAAGCCACTAAGCACCATAAAAGAGGGTTTAAACATTCTTAGCAAATCTCGTCTAGCATAGAAGATAGTTGAAGAGCCTTAGTATCTTTAAGAAGCTTGAGTTAGGTTGTCCATCATTCCTAGCCAGTCATTCCGTAGTGAGTTTCGTATACGAAAGGGGACCTGTCTATCATATTGTTATCTCATCTTTCTCTGCACTATTTTGCTTCAGCATTATTTTACACCATCTCTTTTACTTTAGCTTTGTCATCTGCAAAAAGTTCAATCTTTATTGTTACAGCAATCGTGAATACCTCCAATCCATGTGGAGACAATACTCACTAATCACTTTATTATTCGTTCGACGTGTATACTTGCACCATTTGTGTATCATTTGTAGCACTGCAAGATCACGCAAGAAGTTTTTGGCGTCGTTGCCGGGGATTGGCGATTGGTTGTTTACGATTTTTGTTTTTTATCGCTTGTTCTTTTTGTTTTTGTACAAATTTATTTTAGGTTTTTCATTTTTCTTTTCAGGTGTCTTGCTAGTGTATGACCAGAAGGCGACATAGAGGACCCCTGCAATCACCTATTTCTGAGATCGAACATTTCTTGAGACTTATGAGACTTTTTCGAAGAGAAGAGTCTAGAAACATGAACGAAGAAATACCACCACCTCAAGGTAACGGAGATGCTATGGCAAATGGCCAGGGAGAAGCAGCTCAACCACGAGCAATTAGAGATCATTTGACTCCTATCTTGGACGATCTCTATCCCAGAATAGTAGCTCTAGAAATTCAGGCAGCACAGTTCCAGCTTAAACCTGTTATGTTCAACATGCTGAACACTACTGGTCAGTTTGGAGGTATGCCTCACGAAGATGCAAGATAACATATTCGTGCTTTCTTGGAATTTTGCGATTCGTTCAGACAGCAAGGAGTGCACGAGGATGTGCTAAAGCTTAAACTGTTTACATATTCTTTACGTGATCGTGCTAGAGCATAGCTAAGTGGAGTGCCAGGGAGATCAATGGAGACTTGGACAGATCTATGTAAAAGTTTTCTGCTACGGTATAATCCACCTAATAGAAACACTCAGTTGAGAAATGATATAGCTTCTTTTCGTCAAGCTGATGACGAATTTGTGTATGAGTGTTGGGATCGATTCAAGTGATTATTGAGGAAGTGTACAAATCATGGTTTTCATGATTGGACCCAAGTGGTTATGTTCTATAATGGAGTAAATGCTCCCACAAGGATGATGCTAGATGCTTCAGAAAATGGGACCTTGTTAGACAAATCACCAGAGGAAGCATTTGACATTCTTGATAGGGTAGCCAACAATGATTACCAGTTTCCGACCACAAGAATTGGAACGGGGAGTTGAACCCAAGTAGCTCGAGATAGTGAAACTGATGACTCGGTAGCCACCCAGTTAGCTGCTATCCCAAATATGCTAAAGAACCTCCAACGTCCTAACGAAGTCAAAGAAGTGAAGTCCACAACCTCATATCTCAGATGCGATGGCAATCACCATTTGAGTGAATGCCCTGACAATCAAGAGTCAGCCAACTATGTGGGGAATTATAACCGCAACAACAATCCATACTCCAATACCTACAACCTAGGATGGCGTCAGCATCCAAATTTCAGTTGGGGTAATCAAGGGCACGGTAATTCCACTCAGTTAGCGCCACAGCAAAATCTGATCGAAGCACCATTTTCTAACCAGATGATGCAATGGCAAGGTCACAAGGGAGCATCATCTTCATCAAACAGTTCGCTAGAAACTACATTCAAAGAATTTATGGCTATGACAAAAGATTTCATGGGAACCACGAAAGTTTTGCTACAGGATCATGCAACAAACATTAAAAATCAAGGAGCCTTATTACAAAGCTACAGTTCCTCTCTCTGAGCCTTAGAAACACAAGTTGGTCAGATAGCTCAAACCTTGCATGATCCTCCACAAGGAAGTCTGCCTAGTGACACTGAAGCCACTAAGCACCATAACAAGAAGCAATGCAACACACTCACATTAAGGAGTGGCAAGGAAATTAGCAAGGAAGACAATTTTGGCAGAAGAGAGAAGGAGGACTCTCAGCCCAACTTACCTTAGGAAGAAGATAACTTACAAGATCCTCTAGTTGAAGAGAATGGTGAGGATGTCATAGCAAAAGAAGAGCCAGATGAGGAGCCTGCTTTTGCTACAGCAAAAGATGCAACTCCACCAGTTTAGACAAATGAAGTTAGACCCCCACCTCTTTTTCCTCAAAGAATAAAGAAGCAGAAAGAAGACCTTCAGTTCCTGAAATTTGTGGATATCCTGGACAAACTACATATCAATGTCCCATTTCTGGAGGCGATTGATCGAATGCCAACATATGCCAAGTTCCTCAAAGATATAGTCACGAAAAAGAGGAAGGTCGAGAAGCAAGAGACTGTCGCTATAACATAAGAATTTTATTCTATATAGATCAAGTTGCCACCTACGAGGAAGGGCCCAACTAGTTTTGCTATCCCGTGTTCTATTGGCGACAAGTTTGTCGGAAGATCACTTTGTGATTTGGTATCAAGTGTTAACTTGATGCCTAAGTCAATTTTTTGAAACTGGGAATTCGAGAGGCACAGCCCACCAAAGTTGTGCTACAGCTAGCAGATCATTCTCATGTTCATCTAGAAGGAAGAGTTGATGATGTTGTGGTAAAAGTGGACATATTTATCTTTCTAGTTGACTTCTTAATCATAGACTTTGAAGTTGATAACAATACACCCATTATCTTGGGAAGGCCATTTTTAGCCACCGGACGAGCTTTGATTGATTGTGAGAAGGGTGAATTCACGATGCGAGTGGCTGATCAGACGATCACGATCAATATCCATGACACCCTCAAGTATGCAGACAACCCAGAAGTATGCCAGTATGTAGATGCTATAACACATAATATGATTGATGAGTTTTGCTGTAGCAATAAGATGCAAATGGAAGAGTTTGAAGCACTCTGCAAAGATGATGATTCAGACCAAGAAGAGCTCTCAAGGGAACTAGAGCAGTCTAGTTGACTCGAGGCTAGACCAGGTACGCACTTTGAACCTCTTGATTTTTCAGAATTTGTACCTCCTAAACCTTCCCTTGAGCATGAACCTTCTTTAGAACTAAAACCTTTGCCATCACATCTTAAATATGTTTACTTAGGGAGCAATGAAACTTTGCCTGTGATAATCTCCTCTAGTCTCACACCTAAGCAAGAAACTAGTTTAGTAAATATGTTGTTACAACATAAAAGAGCAATAGGGTGGACTATGGCTGATTTGAAAGGTATAAGCCATGCTATATGTATGCACAAAATTTTGCTTGATGATTGTCACAACAATTTAGTTGGGCCCCAGAGGAGATTAAACCAAGTCATGAAAAATGTGGTGATGAAAGAGATAATCAAGTGGCTGGATGCTATAGTAATCTACTCGATATCCGATAGCTCATGGGTCAGCCTGGTGCAATGTGTACCGAAGAAGGGAGGCATGACCGTGGTAAGCAATGAGGAGAATGAGCTATTGCCTTAGAACCGTCACGGGGGTGGAGAATTTGCATGGACTACAGGAAGCTCAACAAGGTGACCAAGAAGAACCATTTTCCCCTCCCATTCATTGATCATATGTTGGATCGACTAGCGGGCAAAACATTCTACTACTTCCTCGATGGGTATTCTGGGTACAATCAGATTGCTATAGCACCCGAAGACCAAGAGAAGACGACTTTCACATGCCCTTATAGAACTAATGCTTTTCGGAGAATGCCCTTTGATCTCTGCAATGCTCTAACAACTTTTCAAAAATGTATGTTGGCTTCCTAGGGCATGTTGGCTTCTATCAGAGATTCATCAAGGATTTTTCGAAGATCTCAAAGTCGCTATGCAATTTGCTACATCAAAATCAACCATTTGTGTTTGACAGAGATTTCTATGGCGCATTTCAAGAACTAAAGGAGAAACTTATCTCAGCACCAATTGTCATTCCACCTGATTGGAACGAGCCGTTTAAGCTGATGTGTGATGCAAGTGACTACGCCATCGATGCAGCACTTGGACAACGCCGAGGTAAACTCTTTCATATTATTTATTATGCTAGTCGCACTTTGAATGATGCACAAATCAATTACACCACTACTGAAAAAGAATTGCTTGCTGTAGTATTTTCCTTTGATAAGTTTAGGTCATACATAATAGGCACTAAGGTCCTAGTTCATACCGATCATTCAGCCATTAAGTACTTAGTGACTAAAAAGGATGCTAAACTTAGACTTATTAGGTGGATACGCTTGCTACAGGAATTTGACTTAGAAGTTAGAGATAGGAAAGGATGTGAAAACTAGGTAGCTGACCATTTATCTAGGCTAGAAAATGCTA
This sequence comes from Hibiscus tridactylites, assembly GCA_958450335.1. Lineage (NCBI taxonomy): Eukaryota > Viridiplantae > Streptophyta > Magnoliopsida > Malvales > Malvaceae > Hibiscus > Hibiscus tridactylites. The sequence continues at coordinate 54,599,949 of OY288287.1, read as the reverse complement.
CCACACAAGGTAGTGAAACTAGAATTAAGGAGGAATTCCCTGATGAGAAACTGTTAGCTGCTACAGCAATTCAGTGGTATGTTGATATTGTTAATTATCTTGTTAGTGGTATTTTGCGTCATGATTTATCTAGCCAGGGACTCAAGAAATTTAGGCATGATGCAAGATTCTACTATTGGGATGAACCTTACTTGTTCAAGCAATGTCCTGATCAGATCATAAGGAGATATGTTCCAGAGGAAGAATACCATAGCATTTTGTACCATTGTCATTCATCACCATGTGAAGGGCATTTTGGTGGTGCTAGAACTGCTGCAAAAGTTCTTCAAGCAGGATTCTATTGGCTTGCACTTTTCAAGGATGCACACGAGTTCTACAAGACTTGTGATCGATGCCAAAGAACGGGGAACATCTCCAGGCGGAATGAAATGTCATTGCAAAATATTTTGGAGCTTGAAATCTTTGACGTGTGGGGAATTGACTTCATGGGTCTGTTTCCTGCATCATATGGAGATCTATATATTTTGCTAGCAGTCGACTACGTGTCAAAATGGGTGGAGGTTGTTGCCACCCCAAGGAACGATTCCAAATCAGTCTTGAAGTTTCTTCATAAGAACATCTTCACTAGGTTCGGAGCACCCCGAGCCATCATCAGTGATGAAGTAACTCACTTTGACAACAAGCTTATTGCTAAAGCATTACATCGCAATGGAGTCAGGCACAAGATTGCTACAACATATCATCCGTAGACAAACGGACAGGCTGAAGTTTCCAACCGAGAAATCAAGCAAATATTGGAGAAGGTGGTTAATCCTAAGAGAAAAGACTAGTCCCCTAAGTTGGATGAAGCACTTTCGGCATATAGGACAACCTTCAAGACACCTTTAGGCATATCACCCTTCAAGCTTGTATTTGGCAAGGAGTTCCATTTACCCGTGGAGCTTGAGCACAAAGCTTATTGGGCAATCAAGAAACTCAACATGGATGCCCAACTTGCTAGTGAAAGGAGGTTGGTAGAGCTTAACGAGTTGGAGGAATTTAGAGCCCAAGCATATGAGAATGCTCGAATCTACAAGGAGAAAACCAAGAAGTGGCATGACAAACACATTTTGCCAAAGCATTTCTCAAAGAACAACAAGTGCTTCTCTACAACTCCAGCTAAAGCTTTTTCCTGGAAAGCTGAAATCAAGGTGGTCAGGACCATTCCTCATACACAAGGTGTACTCTCATGGCGTAGTGGATATCGAGAAGCTGGATGACGGTGAAGTCTTCAAAGTCAATGGCCAACGTCTAAAGGTGTGCAGTGGAGCCCCTATCCTCAGAGACAAGTCACACCTGGATCTTCACGATCCTTAAAAGTTTGCATCTCTAAACTCTATCTTTTATGCTATAGCATGTTCATAAATAATGCTTTTCTTTTTAGTCTAGTTTTATGCTATCTTTGTTTTTAATTTTCATATCTATTCACGTGACCCTAGTACAAGGCTTTCTCTTTCCTAGTACAATGTCAGGTATAGAGGCATGAGAGCGTGTCGTCTACAGGGTTGGTAGCAAAAGGGAGAAGAACATGGAGTTTGTTTTTATCCACTTTTGGAAGTACGGAAGAAAAGGGGAAAAGAAAAAGATAAAGAGATGTCTTATCTGAAAAAGTGGGAAAGATGAACTAAAAAAGAGAGAGAAAAACAAAAATCAAGAGAGAGAAAAACAAAAATCAAGAGAGAGAATGTTCATCTATTTAATGAGGAGAAACCCTAGCCACATAAACCCATATTCTCTCTCCAGTCGTCAGCCATCACATTAACTCCAAAAGATTTTTCTCTCTCCCTTAAAACCGATACGTGTCCCCATCACCTCCCCTCTTCCATTAATTCTTCAGTCTTTTTTTACCTTTTTCAATCCCCCATATTTCCCTCATCATCATCAACCGTCCCCTCACTTTCTTCATCTTCTTCAACACTCAAAACTCTTCCCTTCATCCCTTCGATTTCCTCCCAAACGCACAAAACACCCTTCACCATTTTCTTTCCATTCACATATTCACTCCCATATATTTTTCAACAAAAACTCCATGGCTCGTTGGAAGAATGCCCCGGAGACTTCCGACCGTCCCAAACAAAAACCAGTCCTAGAAATTTCTAAATTTCTTGATGAGGCAATAAAAGAGAGATGGAAAAAGCTCAAGGATATGAATGTTCTTCCAGAACTATGGTTCAAATACCCTCAAGACGAAGAAAATTAGTTCGACCAGTCGATAATGGACGTCATTGGAACACATGGATGGAAAACCTTTGATGTTCACTCTGAGGAGATTTGTACATCACTTGTAAAGGAGTTCTATGCACACCTCACAAGTCCAACACAGTCTACAGTTCATGTGCGAGGAGAGCAGATAAAGTTTACTGCAACAACAATCAACAAGTTCTATGGGCTAAAGCACACTGTAGACTGCCACACTTCTTTTGTGATGACAATAGACACGCAGACGCAGCGCGAGGTACTAGAGGATATATGTTTTCAGGGAACGGTGCTGGACAATAACAAGTCAGTCGAGAGAGGACGCCTCAAACCTGAGGCAAAGATATGGAACCATTTTGTGAGACATAAGCTTATGCCTACACTACACACTACCACCGTCCACATCTCTAGACTTTTTCTCATTCACTCGATAATACATGGTAGATACATTGACATAGGAAAGATAATAGTGGAGGAGGTATATGCTTGTTTGAAACGGCCCTGTAGTCCCCTTGTTTTCCCTAACCTAATTAGTGCCTTGTGTAAAAGAAAAGATGTCTTCATAGACGATCTTGTAGATACAACTCTTTCAAGAAAGACAGGTTTGACTCCAGCCCTTGTTACGGAACTCCAAGGATTTAATGAAGACATGCCTCAGCAAACAGTGGAGGGAGGAGCTAAAAGTTTTGCTACAGCAAGAGTAGCAACATTGGTGGCAACAACAAAATAACTGAGCACTGAGTTTAGCCTGATGAAGGCACACCAGCGGGCATACTTCATATATGCCCAACACTGCGATAGTGCCATAGCATCCTGCTTAAGCAAACTCCTACCAGACCAGAACGTCTCTTTTCCACTATTCCCTGTGGAATTACTACAAGCCCCTGCTACTGCTACAACAAGTACAATGTCCCCTAGTGACCCTAGCTCCGTCCAACCTTTTGCCAAGAAGAAGACTCTGAGAAAGAAGACGTCTGAAACTCCTACTGCCCAACCAGAACAAGAAACTCTGTCTGCTCCACCCACTTTAGAAGAAACCGACCCAGCAGCCTCTCCGGCCAAGAAAAGGAAACGCACCAGAAAGGCAACTAATCATAAACCGTCACGACCAGAAAACCCACTTCCTGAGCTAGAGCATGTACCAAGTGATCCTGAGGAAACCCCTCTGAATGAGACCACTACAGCACAAACAACTGAGCCGACACCAGCGCGAACTGAGGATGCTACAACATCCAGACCAAAAACACGCATCAAACATACTACTGGACGTGTCAGGCCCTACTCAAGTGCTCAGTCAGTATCCTCAGAGAGTGTGGAAGATGTAGCAGACCCACACCACTACTCCTCTTAGACATCAACGGACAACACCAGCAGCACCACGTAGCCTCCGCACCTATGAGGTAACTAACTTTCTTCTTTTCAATTTCTTATTTTTTTCATTTTTCAAGAAACAAGCGATGAAAGTCTGGTATCCCTTCCGGATCATCCTGTCAGTAGCTAAAGCAGATACTCTTGGTGCTCACCAATAAGAACCACCGTACGATCATCAAAAGTCTTCAAAACTGCTCTCTTGGACTCACAATCTAGGTTAACCCGATGTTCAGTCAACCAATCCATACCAAGAATCAGATCAAACTCTTCTAAGGGTAGTTCCATAAGGTCATCTAGAAAGATTTCCCATTGCACCTCGAGAGGACATCGCTTGAAAACCTTATTTACAACCACGAACTGGCCCACTGGACTCATAATGGTAACTGCACTCTCAGTGGTCTCAACTAGAATCTGGAGGTCTCGGGACACACATCTCGATACATAGGAATGGGTAGAACCATTGTCAAACAATGCAAAGTATGGAACAAAAAATATAGTGAATGTACCTACAATGACGGATGGCTCATCTCTATCGTTACGACGTCTCGTAGCATAAACAAGTACATGTTGTCTGGCCTCAGTCGTGACCGGTCCCCTACTCTGATATGATCGGCCTCTACTATCAGATCTAGCAGAAGACCCAAGAGCTCTACTCTGATAACGCCCTAAACCCGGTGTTTGAATAGATGTCTGTGAACGGGCTGGAGTTTGGGATCGAGCAGGGGGTCTGAAATGACGATCAGTCTACAGAGGGTGGGTGTGGACAATTTTTCTTGAAATGGTCAGTCAATCCACATATGAAAAACACACCCGACATCTTCTTGCACTCCCCTCGGTGAAGCTTACTGCAATACTCACATACAGGTAAGAAAGTGGACCCTGATGAATCTCCCCGACTAACCGATGGGCCTTGCTGTATCGTGGGCCTATAACTCGAACCACCTCCCTAATACATGGTGCAAGCCCTCTTATCAGAGCATGCGTGAGACTTTGCATGTCTAGAAGATCTCAAAGATTGATCTCGATCTCACCCTCGATCCTTGCTTCTATCTCGATCTCTATCTCTACTACTCTGACTAGCTGTCAAGATCTCCATCTGTTCTGCAGTCTTAGCCCGGTCTACTAAATCTTCAAACACTTGATCATGGTGGGTAGCCACCCGATCACGTATCCGAATACGAAGGCCCTCCAAGAACTTGTCGCATTTGTCTTTCTCAGTAGAAACCGAGCCAATACCATATTTCGACAACTCTATAAATTGTATCTCATACTCAACCACTATCATGGTACCCTGGACTAGGTCCTTAAAAGCCTGGCGTCTCTCTCTCAAGAACCGCTTGCCCAGAAAACAGTTCTTAAAGGGTTACTTAAAGAAATCCCATGTCAGTCGATCAGAAGGAACACTACTCATGATGGACTCCCACCAGGTGCGGGCATTCCCATTCAACATAGATACATCACCCAAATACTTTCTGGATGGCTCAAAACATATCTCACCCATACGTCACTCGATGTCGTATAATCACTCCTTATCCTCGGTCGATGGTCCACTAAGAGATCCTGAGAAGGTCTTGATCTTGTTGGCAATCAAGGTCTGGAAGATAGGAACTTCAGGTGTGACTCTCGACGCTCTGACTACTCCTTGAATCAATTGGAGAAACTGTCTACTCATAGTCTCATCAGTAACTCTAGTCATAGGCTCGGGCCTAGAAACAGTTACTCCTCTGACCAGAATAGTCATCCCAATACTAGAAGTAGGCAATGGAACAGTGGAAGTAGGCGTATGAGTAGTCAGGGCAGATGTCAGAGTAGTCGAAGCAACAACAACAACTGAAGAACCACGAGGGGTAGGAGGCTCTACAGACGTCGGAGGGTCAACTGCAACTGTAGCATCATCAGGGGCAGGAGGATCAACCACCGAATCGTCTATTGGGTCTGCAAATCTATCAGCTCGACCATGCCTACGAGCGGGCCGATGCCCCATTCTGGTGCTCATCTCGGAGAATATATTGAAAGAATAAAACCTAATATCAGTTTATGACACTTGAGAATCAAACACAATTAAACATGTAAAGTTTGGTGACATGGCCTATTTTCATAAAACTTTAATAAAACATTCTAAAACAACAATTTAAATAGACTGATCCACTGTCCGAGATTTTAAAACCAAAAGCTCTGATACCAACTAAGTGTAACCCCCTAGACCGGCCTATGCGGAATGACCAAGTCTAGTAAGGCACATCACAATCAAAACTCAAGTGAAAAACATGTTGGCAAATATAATATTTATTTCGATAGCATAACGATAGGACTCGGTGAAAACCATCAAGTTAGATAAACTTGTTTAGTGCATCAAGTAGCATTTCCAAAGTCAAACATAACACATACTCATAAAATAATGTAGGCAGCCATAACCACTTAAGTAAACTCATCATAGGTGGGTTAGAAAATAAGTATCAAATAACGTATCAAAATATTTATAGTTTAATACCATACATCAAAATATAGGCACATGTCACCCTGAAAATACAAACGGTGGGTAGAAACATTACATTCAAAAAGAAGACCAAATGTGTCAATCATCCAAGTGTCAGCTATAGGGTGGCCTATCCAAAATATCTGAAAGGGAAAAAGAATTTGGGGGCGTGAGTTAGAAAGCTCAGTGTGTTCCAACAGTGCAAGTAAACATTTACATCATTTACATAATAAATCATATCATGCAAAACATATCATAAAAGCATCCAAGTTTCCATGCAACCTATCTACCCTCCAACCGAACACCATGATACAGTTCCCCATAACAATATCCTTTACTGACATTAACCCAAGCCCATTGGATGGGGTACCATCCTAAGGAAATACCTTAGAATATGGGCGACCCTAGTCAAAACTTAGGAACCGAAAACGAGCGGACCTAGCCGAAGAGTAGGAACCAAATACGGGCGGACCTAGCCAAAGCATAGGATCTGAATACGGGCGGTCTTACCAGCTAGATCAGGGCTGAGCTGATAATCTCCACATCATACCCCAAGTGCCCCTACTAATTAGTCCAGTCAGTAACATAGTACGCAACAATAATAGTTATAACAATGCTTAACAACATATTTCTACACTAATAACCGGAAACCATAGACTTGCTTGTCATATCGGATGCTAGGGCATAAATCAAACATATAATACAATCATATTTCTTTCATAAAAAGAAAACATGCTAGTTTCACACAAAATCAAGTTTGACAATCATGTGCATATGGCCCGTTTCATTAAAACATATAAAGCATGTAAGACAGTAAATATGTAACAGTCATATAGCACACAAGGAACACACCTCAAAAGATCAGATTAGTCGGTCAAAAGGTCTACCGAGCACCGAGATCACACTCAACTACAGTACTCGAACCTAGAGAGATAAAGATTATGGTTACTATCAGATTTAAACCTTGATTCATAATAAAATACTAAGTTTTAGGGTCGTACGAGTGACGATAGAAACATGAGGCGGTATAGATCGAGACGAGCTGGGCTATGCGTAGGAACGATCGGGAGATCCACGAGTACCTATTAAATCAGAAGATCAATATTAGTCCTTAATCATCAATTTCTCTTAAATGACATAACTTTATACACATGCATGTTCGAATTCAACGTTCAATTCGGAGGATTTCGGGTCGATCAATAGGCTTGGTTTACCACTGGGCTTGGGCCGGTTTGTTTGGACCTTTTTGAGTGGCTCAGTTCACAGCTAGAACGGGTCTGAGCCGGCCGGTTCCACAGCTGCCGAAAAGCGCCTTGGACGATGCGTGGGCCTAAAATTTGCCGAAAAATGTTTCCAATCACACCTTTGTTAACCATTTCACGATCAAAGCTCAAATAACCCGATAACCAAGCCGAAATAATCACCGATCCTACCAAATCATAAGAAACACGGTCGAACTATAGTGACTCCGATGACGGTCTAAACGGCAGTCGTTCGACATTCGGCGATAAGGGTCTCGCTCAATTCGATCTCCTAAGAACGATGGAAGCGGCAGCGCGGCCAGTGGACGAAGTATGCGTCGGAGCAAAGCTCGAAAATGGCACTAGTAGATTTGGTGGTCTTTTCGCGCAAGCAAACCGGACCATGGCGACTCAGTTGCGCACGTCGCATCTAGGGAAACGATTGGGGAAGGTCGTTGGTCACTTTGATAGCGGCAGTGATGGTTACCGGACGACGGTTGGGGCGATTTGAACGTCGGTCGCATGTGGGGTTTGGAAGAAGATGAGGGAAACTCAAAGGTTGGTTGTTGGGGGTTAAACCTAATTAAAGACTCGTTAATGGGTTAGGTAAGATATTTTGATTATTATTATTATTATTATTATTATTATTATTATTATTATTATTATTATTATTATTATTATTATTTCGGGACCACATAAAACTAAGTGGGGGGAGGTTTATAACCAAGAGCTCCTTTATCTCAATGCCTAGCCATTTGGCTAATACCACTTGAGGTTGTGGGTTTGATTCCCATCCTCCACTATCATTTTCATTTTTTAAGGGTGTTACATCTATTTTACTATCAATTGTTGTTATGATAATTATAAAACATAATAAAATATTTTTTAGTCATTTTCGTTTAGAAATTTTTGTCAAATTACCCTTTAATTATTAAAAATACATAGAAAATTGAAACAAATTGGTTTTGAAGTATCACCTTAGAGTTTATTGCTTCACATTTCTTTTGTTTTAAAGAATCATCAACATGTTATTTGAGGCTTCTACTAATCTTTTCAAATTTCAGCCTATGTGGTATGAAACCATAAAACTTGTTAGCATTTCCACAAAAACATCTAAATATATGTTGGATAATTTTTGGATTCGAATGTGTTACACTTATTATATCCTCCGCCATGATGTCCTCCAATCTTGATGGGCATGAGATTCTAGGGGGACTCTGGAGTCTCTAGACTATACCATTATCATGGAAGCAACTATGTTCGATTGGATAATTAATAAATCTACTTGGCCCACCAAGCCAACTCTATTAACTGACAACTATGACTACTCGCAACCATCATGCCCTACAATGTAACCCCCTAAACCCGGCCCAGAAGAAATGAGCCAGATCTAGGAAGTCACGATTGAAAACTTGTCCCTCAAGTTATAAATCTTAGGTATAAATATTTTAAAGTACAAAATTATTCTTAAAAGTAAACATACTCATTAACACCTCCATTTTTATAAAATGTAACCATATAAACATTATTCTGATAGTTTGCTTAAATATCCGAAAATAACTTTATAAATGCATGCATCTAATAAAACCCATATTATAAACAGTTCCAAAGTCCAATTACATAAATATTCCAAAAAAATATTAAAACAATAGTCTAAAATACTCAAAAGAGAGTTCATACTGAATTTTAAAAATGATCTGAATATGAGTGAGATGCTCCAAGTATCAAGTCGCCTAAAAGAGTCTGAGTATCTAAAAGAGAAGGACCTTCGGAGTGTAAGCTAAAGAGCTTAGTGTGTCTCTAAAGTGCAAACAATTACGGAGCAAAATATTATTTTTGTTTTTCTGATAAAATCATTGAAAACGCATTAAATCTGAATCATAATGATACGATGTACGATGCTCATGAGGACTCAATACCTAGACTCTAATACATTGCCTGAGGAGTAATGTTCCCCAGAACCTAACTCTCTTCATCGTCACCATCTAAAGTGGAACTCTCTCCGTAGGGTGGAACCACTTAACCGAAGCGGAATTCAGCCTGAATGGTGAAACCACTAAACTTCCCTGAACATAAATCTCGATCCATGTATACACAATGATATGATGCCGCTTTTAAAATCTGAGTCTTATCCGAAACTTGAATTGTTAAATATTCAAGTTGCATAAATCTATAAATCTGATGTTTCACAATTTGATAAATCTAAAGTTTCATGATTTCAAAATTTGATATATCATAGTTCGATAAATATGATTTTCAGTTAAATCACAGTATGACATGTTATGCATAATGTCTAAAAACTTTTACCAATCTCAATAGAATATTGCACACAAAATGTATACAAACATTCATTTATAGCACCCAAAAAAACAAAAGTTTATAGCACATGAAGAGACACACATTTAGCAACAGTAGCTATAATACCGAAAAAAGCGGGTCTCGCGCTCAGATCTAGTTGAATCATAACCTACGATGTAAGACCTCTATACTAGAACTAATATTATCATTATGCCACCAACTAGAAACATAATACTAAACTGAAGACAAACTCACATAAAGAACTCAAAGAACGTGCCCGATCGGACTAAACAACTGGAGGTAACTCGTCGGCCTTAGAGTCAATTCCTGAACATGAGAATATCTCAAGTCAATCTGATATTTAATTTATCTTAAATTACTAAGTACAATTAATTTTAAATAGTGAAACGAAGCTCTTCGGTTTGAATTTGACAAAACAAGCAGCAGATTCAAACTTAGAACATCGAAAAAGTCAAGATGAAGGTGCTCTGAAAAAGTCAACTTTGGTCAACTCTGTTCAAAGGTCAAAGTCAACTATGGTCAAAGCCAACTATGACAGAAAGTCAAAGTCAACATTGACTTGACTAGTCAGCTTGGTCAAAGGTCAACTCGGTCAAACAGTCAAGGTCCAATTCGGTCAACGGTCAAACAGTCCGGTCAAAATCCGTTCGTGCTGGTCAAAGTCAAAATTCAACGGTCTGGTTCAAAACTCATGGTTCGGTTCGGTCCAAGGTTCACTGATCTGGTTCGTGCATAACCACGACGATGAGAAACCATGACGACGACGGCGATAGAGAGGGGCACATAAATCACCGTGGGTGGTAGTGACCACTCACAACAGTCCAAGCCACTTTCTCTGTTGCAACACAAGTCTAGGGTTCCAGAAAACCCTTGACGGCGTGGATGATGCACGAACGACGACTTCGGTAAAACTTAATGGAGACGGCATAACTAAACAACAACAACGATGGCGCAGAGTAACCAGTAGCATAGAACGACAAGGACGACAACGCATCAAAAGGTAACAACAAGGGCAGTGACACGGATCGGCGGAGATGACACCAACAAAGATCGAACGAAGGAGACGGCAGCAAAAAGGGAAGTATCCAAACGGTTTTTCACTGTTCTTCCACGAAAAGTGGTCGATAGGGATAATCGAAGGTTGTGTTTTACCCGCAGGTCGATGACGGTCACGGCGGTAGTGGCCGTGCAAGCCACGGAAGGCGGACGGAGGGTTGTCGAAGCTCACCGGACAAGCAATGGAGATGGGGAGATGATTATTTCAAAGAAACAAATGTTGAGTGTGAGGTGCGACTACAAACTCAAATGGCAGATGTAGGGTTTCTAAAGCTGAAAAGAGATTATATATCTCATTTAAAAGGGTAAACTACAAGGCATGTCCTTGGGATTTCTATGGTTCACGAATAAGGCACCAAAGATTGCCCGGTTGACAAAATGGTCTTAAAGTTTCAAATTTAATTCAAATTGATCTCTAAAACTCAATGTTTTCCCAATTAAATCTATAATTCAAATTAGAATTTTTAACATGAAATTCCCAAATGTTAGGGTTTCTGAATTAGGTATTTTAAAATTTAGGTTTTCTGAATTAGGGGAAAACTTTGGGTGTTACATACAAAGAACATATTTAACAAGTCTGTCAAACCTCCCTCAAAATAACCTTGAGGAAAACCATCGCCTTTCCAAGGTGAGTTTTGGCTAATTAGAAATGTCACAGCTCTATATCTTACGTTCTCCATGACCACCATTGTTCGCGACTCTCTACCTAAATTAAAAGGGGTGAATCGTCTAAAGAACCGACGACCACCATCATCCTATTTTTCCATCAACAATTGATGCGGTGAGCATGAATAATTTTAGTAAAAAGAGAATCAATGATGATAAAATCTCAAGAAAAATATCCCCTATCGCTGGCTTCATTTGGTTTCCTTGACCAACAATGGCTCAACGTTCGACGATTCATTGGTCAGACGGCCTGGAACTTCCTAAATGCAACAACCACGACAAGAGAAAGAATCATCACCTAGGATAGATCTATGTTAGAGAAGATACTAATATAAGCACAATGTATATAAATCTAAAGAAATTATGCATCTTCAAGATTCCCTATGTAAAAATATTGTAATAGAAAGATAAAAAAAAAAAAACCTAAACTAAGCCACTTCAGAAACCCCATCAAAGCCTCCACCATGAAGTGGATTACGTTGAACTACAGGTGATGACAGACCACAACTCAAACAAGAAGCCCCATGAAAACAACTCACCTGAACACTACTTAGGTAGATGGATATGAAGAGACATCCGTAAAAATTCTAGCTAGGTAGTGTACAGGGCCGGTCCTGACTATTTTTTGGCTCGGGGCGAAATTAAAAAAATGGGCCCCTAATTTTAAAAAAATTAAAATATATGTAATATAAAATTTCTATTTATTAACTTAAACAAATAATAATTCATTACGATCTTAAAAATATTAAAAATATATTTAAGCATACAAATACTTATAAAAAACATTGTCTTCGAGCTTTTCTTGATGCAAAATCATTTTATGTTCGAGCTATATAAATTAACAATGAAAATTCACAACCATGCATTTTTTTAAACTAAATTTAGTATTATTTATTAGGTTAGGTTATATAAATTAATTATTGAAGTTTTTTTAAATATTATCTAATACATTTAATATCGGTGATAAAAATTTTAAATTTAATTTTTATTATAGAAATTGAGCAATACAACAAAAAATATTAAAAATAGGGCAGTCAAGATGAGTTTGTTTTAAAAAAATCAATAAAAAATTAACTCTCATAAAAAATAAATCTCAACAAGAATTTTACCTTCAAAGTTATGTTTGAATCTGAAATTGAATTGAATTGGAGTTGAACTAACGAATGAAGACGGAGAATCTGCATATTCATAGCCAAAATTTATTAAACAAATATAAAAGAATAATCTTACTTAGAATTTGAAAAAAATATAAAAATAAGAAGAAGAAAAATATTAAAAACATGATCTTAATTCTTACCTAAAATCTTAAGAACAAACTTCAATAGGATTCAAGCACCACAATTGATGATAGGTAATTATATTTGAGATTGTGTTTGTGTTTGTGAGAAATTGAATTTTCAGATTAAGTAGAATATGAAACTATAAGAGAGAAGAGATTGAAAAATTGAAAAGTATGTTTGAAGAATTGATAAGAAATTAGGAGATTGAGAAATTAGAAAATTTAGTATTAAAAGAAAAAAAATTAACGTTCAAAAAATTAACGTTGATATGGGAAATTGGAAAAGTGATTTAATGAATTGATTGAGAGAATTTAGAAAGTCAAAAGTTTTATCTGTTAATTAATATAATTTTTTTGGAAAGAAAACTTTTAATTAGTATTTTTTGGGAAACAAAATTATTATTAATTGATATAGAAATTTAATAATGGGCCCTATTATTTTATTTAATAACCTTTTTATTTATTATAAAAATTTATGGGCCCCTTATTTAATATAGCAATTTTTTAATTATTGTAAAAAAATTAAAGTATATTAATATTATTTCTTTTAAAAAAATTTTGGGCCCTGGACGGGTGCCCCTTCTGCCCCGGCCCAGGGCCGGCCCTGGTAAGCCGTAAGGTCTCTTCATCAGAAACACGATGACATTCCATAAAATGTTTATTTTGAGAAGCTTCCCTTATATTTTGAACAAAAAAAGAAGCTTCCCTAATATGACCAACTCTGCTTTTTCCTGATACAGTACCTTTCATCCTCCTAACCATATTAATATTGAGGAACGATTCATTAGGACTAGTGTAAGAACATAATCTTTAGGAGAAATTACTGCAACTACTACGAACAAAGACATCGATACATCTCCGTCCCACTCCTAGCATAGAGATATGCTAGCTTGTGACTACTACTTTAGACTTCACTTAGTTTTTGTAATGTATTTTTACAAAAAAGGCGTCGAGAAACCTCTATCTCATATAAATATACTACTATATTTGGACATGATTACTAGAAAACTGTTGAAGCCTTCCGCCTTGAAAAGGACATTGAGTCAAACACTGACATAACTAAACAAAACAAATTGTTTCTACGAAAGACGGTGGAATAAACTAGATTGTGATCCATACTCCGTCTTAAGAGGTGTCGAAGTAAATTAGAGTAAAGTTTTGCACTTCATTTCGATAAGCTATGTTATGATTCTACTAAGGCATCGAAATATTTCTGCCCCATGCCAATAAACTGCTATTTCTTGCATATATTGTTAACAATCATTTTGGGATCCTCCATTTTAATGAAGTACGATGAGTTGAACACATACAACCTTATATTTCATAAAGAATAAGTTTTTTTTACATGAGCGTCGAGATTCTCTGCCCTATTTTTGGTGTCGAGATACCTTCACTCCACGACAAAAAATAATCGTATAAAATTGTTCTACAAAGTTGTTTATACAAGAGCGTCGAGAATCGAGATGTCTCCAAAGTTAATCCACGGAGAGCGTTGAGATCCTCCACCCTATTTCTGACGTTGAGATAGCTCTTCTATTATACCATACAATGTCATCATCTTCGTTAAACTTAACTATCAATGACCAAAATAGAAAAAATATATAATGTTAGTGATTATTTTGTCAAGAAAATTAGTCCAATGACCAAAATAGAAAAGAAGAAATAGCTTGGTGACTATTGGTGTAGTTTAGCCACAAGTTAATTACCTTTTTATTATTATTATAAAAAATTAATGAAAATCATTTTTTTATTGGAAAAGAGGTGTAAGCCGTATAACTAAGACAAAACATCAGTTACAAGTGGAGAACTAGGTCTTCCATGGGCGACCGAAAAATGAAGCTCGATCGGGATGACATAATAAACGAATTTTTAAGGGAAAATCATTTTACTCTTTAAAATATGCAAACGCTGATTTAATCTAAATGCATGTTAAGATGTTATACAAAAGATTGTTATGATAGTTTTAGTGGTGTAATTATCTTACGTACAGGCAGGGGCGAATCTAGAAATATAAACTTGGTAGTTCACTGACAGATAATTAATATAATAACATATAAGCCAAGAGTAAATTAAACAAGTTATCAAATTATAAAGGGATGGAAATCATTTGCCCCCAAAGTATGACCCCATTTGTGCCCCCACTTTAAAATAGTGGGTTTAGGGTTTAGGTTTTAGGGTTTAAGGTTGGGGCTTAGGTTTAGGGTGTAGGAAATTAGGGGTAGGGTTTATTTTTTTAGAGTTTAGGGTTTGGGGTTTAGTATATGAAAATTAGGGTTATGGGGCAAGATTTAATTTTTAAGTATTTTTAGGCAGGGGGCATAAAAGGAAGCATGGTTAGGGGCAGGAGATTTTTACTCATTATAAAGTACTAGAACATAAAAATGTCTACAATTGTTCACGGCGAGTTTTCATATTTTGGTATTGTCGTACAATAGCATACATGCTAACATCTACAAATAAGTATTTTTTTCTATAAAAGTAACCAAACAATCATTTAATAGTTGATCTCCCAATCTATTACGCAATTTACTTTTCACGGTTGTCATTGCTGAAAAAGCTCTTTCTACTGTTGAAGTTGCCACAGGAAGAAGCAATACTAACTTCAAAAGCAAGTAGACTCTAGAATGAATTTCATGCTTCTTTGTCTCAACAAGTTTAATGGAAAGCTCATTTAGGTTCTTGACATCCAAAAATCTCTCATCATTCTAAATATCATCAATGAAATTTCCCAGTGAATATTCAAAAAACAATAATTCAGTTTTTGAAAATTCTCTATGATAGAATTGAGCAAGTCGTAGTAGTTTCTTTTTGTCAAAAGAAGAAAACCGATTAGAGGGATGAAACCAAGACATAAAAACAAGTAAATCCTTACTTACCTCACTAAATCAATTTTCAAGTTCTTGCAATTGTAAATCAATTACGCAAAGAAACACTTCAACCCGAAAATGGTGGAGATTTGTCACTTCTAGTTGCTTACTTCCACGATAACGACTCCTCTCTCGGATAACATAATTTGCCTCCATATCAGGAATCTTCACTCCATGCTTAATCATAAATGAAATAACTCTTTCCATGAGATCATTTCATCCATTATCTCTCAAATCTTGAAGATTCACTTTAGTTACATCAACCATAGACATTGCATTCAAAATGTCTTGTTCCATTCTCTGTAAAGTTAAATTTAGCTCATTTGTAATCTTAAATATAGATAACACTAAGTGTACCACAAAAACAAAGTCAAATGATATCATTAAATGAGTAAGTGACTCAGCTTTGTTCGTGTCATTCCAATCGGAAACTTGTCCAATGGCATTAAGTGACTCAAGGATTGTAGGATACAAAGAAATCACATTCAAGATCGTTTTAAAATGCGACCCCAACGAGTATCTCCAAGCCTACTCAAACCAAGCTCTTGATTTAAACCATTTCCCGATTCTAATTGACCCAAAGATAATGCCTCCACGACATTTTTAGCTTGTTTTTCTTGGAGAAATTCTTTCCTTTTTGGTGAACCATCCACAATATTCAACAAATGTGCAAGAACATCACCAAATAGCCAAGAAACATCCATATTCTTTTGAGAAACAATGAACATAATATGCACTAGGAGATTCATTCAAGATTAAAGTTTTAAGATCATTAATTGAACCTCGCATGTTGCTAATGCCATCATAACCTTGACCTCGACAACTAGAAAGACTTAAAGAGTGCTCTATAAGCAATGACTCAATTGCAGCTTCTAGAGTCAATGAAGTAGTATTACCAATATGCAAAATACCAAGAAAACGCTCTTGAACTTCTCCCTTTTTGTTAACATACCGCAAACAAAGTTCCATTTCCTCCTTATCAGATATGTTTGCAGACTCGTCAACAAGGATTGAAAAAAAACCATCACCAAGTTCTTCTATAATTGCTTTAGTTGTCTCCTTTGCACAAGCATTGACTATGTCCTTTTGAATTAAAGGAGCTTTCAATTGGCAATTACTGAGATCATTTTTCAAAAACTACTTTCTTATGTTTAGGATTATGCACCAAAAGAAGTTGCAAGAGTTCAAGAAAATTACCCTTATTCAATGATTTCTCACTTTCATCATGGCCACGAAAAGCCAGCCCTTAAAGCAAAAGCCACTTCAAGCATGTAATAGAAGCTTCTAATCGCAAACGATAAGCACTTGTTGATTCATCAGATTGTTTGAAGAAACCTGATGAAATTGAAGTCTTTGTATTCTAGAAATCATTCAACTTCCCTAATGCTTGAGTGCGTGCACTCATATGTCCACCAACATGCTTAACAAATGCATCAATTCTACTTTAAGCTTTAAAACCTGAACCAACAAAAGCATCTCCCCCAACTGTATTATCATCCTTGAATAAATAACACACAAAGTAGAAAGCTGCATCCTTCTCAACACTATACCCAAGCCAAGATTCATGCTTTTGAAACCAATTAGGACTAAAACGGTGATTTTTTCCTAATATATTTGTTTTAGGAAACTCATGATTACCAGGTTGACAAGGTTGTTTTTGGATATAATCTCTTTTAACTATATTTGTAAAACCAAATTTGATTTTTATATAACAATTGCCTTAAGGACTAAATTGAAAAGCAATAATTTTTTAAGTATTTTCAAAGACTCGCAATTTGACAAGCCATTTTGAACCAAACACTATTTCAAGTCAAAACATATTTAAAGGTTCGATTTTAACTAAGTATTTTCATGAGTTTTTAAGCCAAATTTCAACAAAACGCTCAGGCGTATCGATACCCTTATGCGTATTGATACGGTTTTTCAACACTGGAATTTTAATCGTTCATAGCGTACCGATATGATGCAACCTCGTATCGATACGATATTCATTTGGGCAAGACTTTAAGCTATAGCGTATCGATACACATCGAGATTGTATCGATACAGTTTTCATATAAAACTATTATTTTGCTATAGCGTACTGATACGGCATGTCACCGTATTGATATGATATGCTGACCTTTGCAAAAATCTTCGCATTTAATATTTGAACGTTGGCTTCTCAGTTATTGGAATCCAAAATTTTAAATGACCGTGGAACGGTATCGATACGCTAAGGTAGCGTACCGATACGCTTTTTAGCAAAACCCAATTCAGGATTCAAGTGAGCAAAATCCATAACGATACGACATTTCGTATTGATACGACCCTTAATATCGTACCGATACGCCCTTCAAGCATATCGATACGCCCTGTTCTTCAGTCACAACGGCTCTTTCTTCTTTGAGACAGGTACCGATACGCCCACAAGCCGTACTGATATGGTAGGTTTTTGAGGAGCATTTATTGCAGGAAATTGCAGCCCAACGACTCTATTGATAATCTCAACCACCCAAACGACTAGAAATCAATGCAAGGATATAAAAACAAGTCTCAAATGCTACAACAACAACAATTTAGCCTTAAAGCAACATCAAAGCATTCAAATCCAAACCTTGTAAGGAGTGTGTTGGATTATTGTTACCCCCTTAGCCCGGTCTAGACGGTTGACCCAAACCGAGGTGATTACACGGGGAAAATCGAAGCCAACTCCTTAAAGTTAACTCCGATTGACGACCTTTTTTTCTTTTTATATTTTCTAGATGCAACATTAAACCTATGTGTCCACCAAAGATTATAGGAAGAAACGGCACAGTGACCGGATCACGTTTAGGGTTTAATTATAAAAATTAGACATTTAGGGACCAAAATGTAATTTCGACAAATTACAAGGGCTTTACTGATTTTAAGTTTACCATTACTTAATTAGTCATGTTTCATGCTTCTCTGCAAATTTTCATCAAAAACCGACTAACCAAACTCATCCAATTGCACACTTGAAAATCATTGACTAAAATGCAACAATTTCAAACATACAAAGATGCCATTAACAGAATTAACGGCCGCGTATCGATACGCTTGAGACCGTATCAATACGCGGATGGCAGTGACAAAAGTCAAAGATAGCGTATCGATACGCCCTTCAAGCTCGTACTGAAACACTTCACAATCGTACCGAAACACCTGTGCAGAAAAGCACAGATTTGGCTTATGCGTATCGATACACTTGCTCGTGTTTCGATACACATGCAAGAAGTGTTCCATTTTCAGCCTTGAAATCATTTCAAACTTCAATCAATCATCCTCAAATCATAACAACATACTTAAGGCAACTACTCAAACATATGGGCATGCAATCCAATCCACATAGCAGCATTTAGTTGATTAACTCAAGCATAGCAAAGCAACTCATGAAGCATGCTTAAAACTCAAACCACAATCACAGCATATAGCAAGAATAAGTACCAAAACAACAAGAAATACATATTACAAACCATATGAACCATATAAAACTTGCATCAACCACAGGGAGTCCAAAATACATCTCCCAAAGCAAACCACTAGGTCCCATTGCCAAATATCATTACTAAAGTAAATTTAAAACATCACCATACTTGGAGCTTTACAAACCCTTGGATCTTCTTAAGCCTCCTCGTTGCCCAAAGTGCCTCAATTATCTGCAATATTGGTAAAAGGGAGCGTAAGCACGATAGCTTAGTGAGGCATGCTCTAAAAACACCAACACAACAATGCAAGCTTTTAAAACTCATTCTCAAAAACCATTTTCTACAACATGATCTTTCTATCTCATGCTAGAAAACCATTCAAAGCAAATCTCCATTTGAAAATCACATGTACCATCTATCTGTCAATCTCATGCATTGAACCGATACAAAACTCATGGCAAAGCCATACATGCTTGACATTCAAAAGCATTTCATAAGTCTCAAAATCTTATATGCATTTCTCATAGCATAAACATCATTTCAATATTGGTACATGTGAATCAAACACAGTCTCATATATTGGCATTTCATATTATATATTTACTTAGATATGCGGATTAGCTTGACTTAAAGCCAAGTCCTACCCCAGTGGAATCTCACATCATCGGACTCTCATGGTGGTATCTCTCTTCGCCACAAAGCTTGGGTGTTTCACCAAGACCTACCCCGATGGTATCTTTCATCATCGGATTCTCACTTTGGATTAGGATGGCACTACCCTCACTGCTCTATTCCAAAGATCACATACGAATTTTTAGTTTATAGTCCACTTTTACCCTATTGGTCGACCAATTATATCTGGTAATCATCTCATCATTTATGCCAATATATTACATTAAAATCATCATCTCACCTACTGTTTTGATGCAACATTTCTCAAATCTATCTCATCCCATTTCAAAACCACAATTCATGCATAGCATTTAATCAAAATCTCAAAGCTCTTTACAAAGTCATGTTATCTCATGCGATCAACACATAACATCATTTCATGTTATAAATCATGCATAAAACAGTAGGAATTTATCTATCTCAAATCAAGAGCATGTTAAAAACATTTAGGGGCATCAACCACTTTTTGAGAACAAATTCTAAACATATTTACTTTCGGACTTAGGATGGTGTATCAAACCAATCCTAAATCCCCAAACCTTGTTTCCTTGTCCCTTAAGGACTTCTAAAACCATTTGCACTCACCGATTACGTTTCGCTTGCTTACCGAAACGATTTCTAGGCCTCCAACACTTTCGGATCAACATCAAATGCGCCCGATGAAGTCTCCCTTATTCATTACACATAAGAGTACAGGATTAACGCCTAATCATGCATTAAAATCACCAACCACTCATTCTAACTCGCTGCACTACTCAAAATCACCATTTTAGCTATCCGAAATAACTTAAATCTCCTCCAAACTTTCTCAAATCAAAGCCCAACCAAGATCTAACAAATCTAACCCTTTCTAAACCTTAATCAACATCGAAAATCATCAAAAACACAACCTTAAATCTCCAGCAATAGCAGATCACCAAAAACACCCCCAAAACCACAAATCTAACACCTAAAACTTAAGAACCCAAGCCTATTCGGGATTTACTTGTTAATATCTCAATCTAAACATCAAAAATCATCCAAAACATGTTAGAAATCAACCTCAAAACATAGTTTAACTCAAAAATATGAAAATCGTCAAAATCACATCAAGAACCTTGGATTTAGCAACTATTTCTTGTTTATAACATTAAAACAACTTAAAAACCATTAACAAAGGATTGATAACTTGGGAATTTTAGTAAAGAACTGATCATTAGAGGAGAAGAACGGAGCTTACCTCTAATGGCTGATTTCTCCTTAATTTGGGCAAGATTTCTTGAAAATCCAAAGTGAAAACAAAAGAATTTGATGAAGTAAAGATTGGAAATCCTTAGGAAGATGAAATCTCAGCAAAAGAGATGAAAACCAGAGGTTCTTTGGTGAGGGAAATGTGTTTGGCTGAGTGGAATTTGAGAGAAAATGAAAAGAGGGAAAAGTATTGTAAAGTAGTTATGAAAAGTCAACATTTGATTTTTCTTTTAATTCCTTTAATTAAATCATTATTAAAAACCCCAAATGAAAGAGAAATCTGATGAAAAACAATTGCTAAAATTAGCTCCTTAAAGATTCAAAGTTTAAATCCTTTACAAAACAGTCACTAATCAACTTTTGCAAAAATTGAAATTTGGTCACTACACCAAAATGTAATATTTACAAATCACATTTTGTAAAATTGTTTTCACCATAAACATTTATATAATAAATGAGGATTTTTAGATATTTTCCAATATTTTTAAAGCATCCTGGACTAGGTGTTCCCTAAACCAACCTTAAAGGATTCGAACCGTTCCCAACCGGCCTGATTCAACCTCTAAAACATCTAGGCCCAAAACCAGGGCGTTACAACTCTCCCCCACTTAAAAAATTTCATCCTCTAAATTTACCTGGTGGAAAAAGGTAAGGAAATTTCTTCTTCATGTCATCCTTCTTTTCCTATGTGGCATCCTCAACGCCACGATGTCTCCACAAGACTTTAACCAGCTCGATGGTCTTACCTTGAAGAACCTTACTATCTGTATCCAGAATCTCAATGGGCTCTTCATCATATGTCAAGTCCAGATTCAGTTCAACCTCTTCAACAGGCATAACATGCGTCGGATCCGCTCTATACCTTCGTAGCATGGATAAACATTATATATCGTCTCCAACTAGGTGTTCCCTAAACCAACCTTAAAGGGTTTATAGATAATAAATGAGGATTTTTAGATATTTTAAAAGCATCTCGGACTAGGATTTTTAGATATTTTTAGATAATGAGAAATTGTAAAATTGTTTTCACCATAAACATTTATATAATAAATGAGGATTTTTAGATATTTTCCCATATTTTTAAATCATCCTAGTTTAAGTGTTCCCTAAACCAACCTTAAAGGATTCTAATTGTTCCCGACCAGCCCGATTCAACCTCTAAAACATCTAGGCCCAAAACCAAGGCGTTACAACTCTCCCCCGCTTAAGAAATTTCGTCCTCGAAATTTACCTGGTGGAAAAAGGTAAGGAAAATGCTTTTTCATGTCATCCTTCCTTTCCCATGTGGCTTCCTCAACGCCACAATATCTCTACAAGACTTTAACCAGCTCGATGGTCTTACCTTGAAGAACCTTACTATCCGTATCCAGAATCTCAACGAGCTCTTCATCATATGTCAAGTTCAGATTCAGCTCAACCTCTTCTACATGCATAACATGCATTGGATCCGATCTATACCATCGTAGCATGGATACATTGAACACATTATGTATCTTCTCCAACTCTAAAGGCAGTCTCAGCTTGTAAGCAACAAGACCCACACGTTCTATCACCTCATATGGTCCAATGAACCTCGGACTCAATTTTCCCTTCCGGCCAAATCCGCGTAAGACTTTTGTCGGTCCGATGCTGCCTTCAAACGCTCACAAATGAGCCTCACCTTCTCGGTGGTCCCCTTCAACAAAGTTGACATCGAAATCAACTTCTTCCTTGTTTCATCCCAACAAAAGGGAGTTCTACACTTCCTCTCGTATAAAGCCTCATACGGTGCCATTTGAATACTTGCTTGGTAACTATTATTGTAAGCAAACTCAACCAATGGCAAGTGCTTCTCCCAAGATCCTTGAAACTCAATAATGCAGAACCTCAACATATCCTCTGTAACGCCCTGGTTTTCGGCCTAGATGTTTTAGACATCGGATCGGACCGGTCGAGAACGGTTCGAATCGCGTAAGGTGATTTTAGGAAATCAAGGATCTGGATAGGATAAAATGTTATAAAAATTGCTAAAATCCTCTAAAAATATAAGAGGTTGGCCAAACCAATTTTACAAAAGGATTTTGTAAAATGGACATTTTGAGTAGTGACCAAATTGTAAAGTTTCAAAATTGGGAAAATGTGATTTTTAAGGTGGAAGCTAAAATCTTAGAATCTTTAGGGGGCTTTAAGTCAATTTGATCTTTATTCAATATGACATGTGATTTAAAAGGGTTTTTAATTAAATGATTTTAATTGGATTTTAATATTAATTAAATAAAATGTAGTTAATGGGATTTTCACTTACGTAACTACCAATTCTCTTTCATTTTCAGCCAAACTTAATTTTCTCTCATCTTTTTCCAGAATTTTTTCTCCCAAAAACTCTCTCAACATTTCCTAAATCATCTTCAAGAGATCATTCTTAGTTCTTCAAGATTTTTTGCAAGGAAAACTTATCATCTATTGAAGAAAGCAATGATTGGAGGTAAATCACGTTCTCAACCTCTAATCTAAGTTCTTTATTGAAATTCCCAAGATATTTGGCTTCTAAATACTATTTTTGATTGAGTTTTCAATATAGTTTTGATTGGAGATCAAAATCTTGTGAAATTGTGGATGAAATCTTGATTTTCGGACTTGATGAGTTAGGCTCTATTTTGTATTGATTTTAATTGAGTTCTAAGTTGATTTATATGTTAAAATGATGTGTTGATAACATAGATCCCGAATCCCTTGAGTTTCTTGGTAGTTTTAAGTGATATTTTGGGGTGAAATGGTGAAATCTTGATTGCTAGAGGTATAAGGATGAGTTAGGATGTTTATTACATGTGTTTTGATGTTTATAATGCTTTGGAAGTGATGTATGATGGCTGGGCTTGGTTTAGGAAGCAATCGATTGAGTTTCTGGTTGTTTTGGAAGGGTATTTTGGTGTAGTTTGAGTGGGCAACGAGTTTGTGAATTGTTGCTGGTGTTAGAATGCATTTTAATGCATTTAGATCTCTGTTTTGTTGATGTGAAAATAGAGGATCTTTATCTAGAAGCAAATTAGGTGATTTTGGAGGCTCCGGAGGTGTAATTTCTGTGTCGGCGAATAAGGCTTCGCGTATCGGTGAGTGGAAATGCAATTTCTTGCTTTGTAACGCTTTGAGCATGATCTTGGGAGCTTAGTGTAAGTTTGATACACTTAACTAAGCTCAAGTGTAAGTGTTTCGGTAATCCCTCTCTTGGAAATGTGCTATGTTTGATGAAATTGCACTTGATGTAAGAGTGGACTTGTTTACTGTTTTTAAGCATGTTTAAGCATGGTTTAATGTTGGATTTTAATGCCATTATGTTAAGGATGCACTAGGTAAGTGATCCTTGGTTTTCATGTGTTGAATGCATATGATGTTAAGCATGTTATGCTTGTGGAAATGGCATTGTGGTTATGCTTGTAAAACAGTGGATTAATGTGGTTAAATGCTTATATTGGCAAGTGATGAAAATGGTTTTTTTGTTACTTTAATCGGATATAGTTAGCCGGCTATAGGATTGGGTGCACCGTGAATAAAGTCGCATTGGATGTCGAGGGGTTGTGATTGTGCCGTAATCTCCATCCATGTACCCCAACGATTGAGGTTAAGATCACAATGATGAATGGTTAGTCTTGTGTATGAGTCTTGTGTATGTGTCATATACTCTCGTTAGTGGAATTATACAACTACCGATGAGTGATGTTGAGGGGTTGTGATTGTGCCATTAATCTCCATCACGGGTGTTGAAGGGTTGTGATTGTGCCATTATTCTCCACCTTATGTAGTCATGTAGTTTGTATGAAGCGTGAGGGACAACGCTTGTAATCCGCGTATCCGATTGTGTCTTGTGTTGAAATGGTTTATGGATTATCACTTGTGAGCCAATATAATGTAAATGAATAATGTGAAGCATGAGATGCTTGTATATGATGCAAGGATGCATGAGATATATGTGTATGATGCAAGAATGCATGAGATATATGTGTATGATGCAAGAATGCATGTGATGCTTGTTGAAGCATGAGCAAAGGTTTATTTGATGTTGTAAAATGATGCATATGAGCATGAGGTTAAAAAGTGCATTGAGGTCTTGAGAAGACAAGTTTTTATAAATGGCATGAGATGTAAAGTGTTGGTTTTGAAAAACATGAGACATGCATTGATGAATGTTGTTTAGCGATCCTCACTAAGCTTTGTGCTTATGCTCTTTTCTTTCATTAATGCAGAAAATTAGGCTTTGAGGGCAGCAAGAAGGCAATAAGAATCCAAGCTTTTAATCTTGCAAAGTATGTGGTTTGTTTCGGTGTAATAAATGGCAATGGGCGGGGTTTATGCTAATGCATGGATGAGAATGTTTTCTATTTGTTTTGAGCATGCTTGATAGTTACTTTTGGGATGTAATTGGCCTTTATGGTTTGATTTTGGATGTGGAGGATGGTTTTGGGTTGTTATTGTTTTGGTGGACTAGGTAGCATGCCTTTAGCACCTAATCTTGCATGTTGGTTGCCATGATATAGCTAATGCCTCGATATGATGATTGTTGATATGTATCCATGTTGTATGCATGATGTGGCATGTCTCGGGAATTATTTGAATGTGTTTAAGCTTGAAAAACCAACAAAATCTGATGTTGCAGGGCAAGGCGTATCAGAACTCCCTTGTCTGTTTCCGAACAGGTGCCTGAAATGGCCATAAGGTTTCGGAACAGGTGAAGGTGTATCAAAACGTTTTGGCTACTTGAACGGGGTGTTTCGATATGAGTCTCAGAACGAACCTGAGTATCGAAACGGTCAACCCTATTTCGAAACGACCGTTTTGGTATAGGGCCATCCGTATTGAAACGCCTGACCGTTGGGTTTGAATTTTGAATTGTTTTGAGTTTCTGTTTCTTACATTTTGGTTCTTGAACATTGTGTGTGCAATTGATTGTGTTAAAATGATACGTTTGAGCTGATTTTTGACATGTTGGCATGTTATATGATTAAATGAGGACTGGTAACTTTAAAATCATGAAAGTCTCTGTAATTTATGAAATTTACAGTTTTGTCCCTAAAAGTCAAATGTATGCAATTGAAGCCCTAATTGAACTTCGATCGTTGTGCCGTTTTCACCATATCGCTTTGCTAAACATATAGGTTAATATTGAGCATCTAAAACAGATAAAAAGGAAAAAAGGTCGTTAATCAAGGTTGACTTTGGTTTTTCCTCTGTAATCTGCGTAGTTCAGGTCAAACGTCTAAGGCGGGGTAAGGGGGTTATATTTGTTGGTATCATAGCCAGGTTTCGAAAGAATTGGGAATGTTGGTATGTGAAATTGATATGTATTGAAGTATGATGTTTGAAAAGTATGTTATTGGTTGAATTTTCCACCCTATGCCATGTATGTTTGGTGTGAATTGCATGTGAAGTGAATATGATTGTGTGATGATGATGTTATGTGGTTGTATGCTAATTTTGGGATGATGAAAAGTATGTGAGCATGATGTTTCATGTATGCTATGCTCTGTGGGGAAAATTGGGTGTCCATTGCCTTATTACACTAATCAAATGTTTTGTAAACTTGGATTCTTACTTGCAGCTGGCCTAAATGGTTTGACTTGTTTTGTTGTTATGTCTTGTTAAAAGCATTATGGGTCCAATAAGAGAGTTACGATCGAATACGATAGTGCCTACAGCTGAGCAGGGCAACCAGACTGAGTAAGGGGCTGATGTCCCTCCTGGTGAAGATCTACCTCCTCTGCCAACACCTGGAGGTGGGGAACAAGTGCAACAAGGACAAGCTAGTCATGGTTTGGGTGATTTGGTGCCACTAGTTCAGGGGATCACCAGAGCATTTCAGGCCGTTGTTGCCAGAGCGCATGTACAGGCCCCTACAGCTGGGCAGGTGGGCTTACGTTTGGAGAGGTTGAGGAGCTTGGGAGCTGTAGAGTTCTATGGTATGTCTCCTGAGGCGTCTGAGGCCTGGTTAGCGAGTACGATCCGCATAATAGATCAGATGGGTTGTAATAATGTGCGCAAGCTGGGATGCACAGTTTCTTTGCTACAAGGTGATGCTTACAGCTGGTGGATGACTACCACGGCTGGTATGGAACCCAATGAGGTTGATTGGGAGTTTTTAAGAAGTGCCTTGAGGAGGAAGTATCTTGGGTTAAGATACTTGGATGAAAAGAAATGGGAGTTTTTGTCGCTTGTTCAGGGTAATCTTTCTGTGGCTGAGTACGAGGTCCAGTTCGTACGTCTGAGCCAATATGCTCTTGAACTAGTACCTAGTGAGAGGCACCGATGTGATCGCTTCCGGTACGGCATGGTGCAGGAAGTTAAGACATATATGCTAGCTGTTGATTATACTAACTTTGATGCGCTTGTGTGTCGAGCCAAAGACATCGACTAGAACCTGGGTTTGACATCTAGAGTTGTTGGTTCTAGCTCTGGGAAGAGAGTTGCTGAGTATAGTTCTGGTGGTGGACGAAAAAAAAGAGGCCGTGATAGGAGACATCAACCTAAGGGAAGGCGTGGTGTTTCGGGTCGAGGTGGTCAGGCTCAGGGAGGTCGTGTGAGATCTGAGCAGCATACATGTTGGACATGTGGATCGAGGGATCATTTGAGGCGAGATTGTCCTCGAGCAGCTAGAAAGGTTCAAGCTCTTGTTGTGGTGATAGGGAACTCTTGTAGGAATTGTGGTTCGGTTGACCATATGAGGAGGGAGTGTCCTTTGTTGGCTGGTGGAGGTCAGAGACGTGCTCCTGTGGTAGCTGCACCTCAGCGAGGCCGTGGGCGTGGACGTGGGAACTTTCAGAGGAGAGATGAGGGGCAGCGAGGTATTGCTCATGTTGTAGTTGTACGACCTGAGGGAGGTGGACCGGTGAGGGTGTATGCTCAGTGCAAGGAGCGCAATGATACCGATGTTATCGCAGGTACTTTTGCTCTCCAGTCTTTATCTTTGTTGGCTTTGATTGATTCTGGATCCGCGCATTCTTATATCTTGAGTGAGCATGCACATTTTCTTGATATACATGTTGAGATTCTTGGAATATGAATGCAAGTGACTAGTTCTTTTGGTGAGACTGTAGTCACTAGGAAGTTGTATAGGAGATGCTCTTTGTCTGTGCAAGGTCATGTTTTTCTTGTGGATCTGTTGGAATTGCCTTTCTACGGATTTGATGTAATCATTGGTATGGATTGGTTGATGGAGCATAGGGCAGTGGTTGACTTTGATGTTAAGCGAGTCACCTTAAAGTTGGCCGATGACTATGAGGTTGTAGTAGTGGGCGAGAATGTGAAATTCTTGTTAAATATGATTTCGGCTTTGAAAGCAAACCGTATGATGAGGTTGGGCTGTAAGGCTTATCTTGCCTATGTGATGAATCCTGGCACCAAGGATGTGTGTGTGCAGGACATCCAAATTGTTCGCGATTTTCCGGGTGTCTTTCCGGAAGAATTGCCTGGGTTGCCACCAAACAAATAAGTTGAGTTTTGTATAGAGTTGTACGAGAATACAACTCTGGTGTCCATTGCTCCTTATCGCATGGCACCCAAAGAGTTAAAAGAATTGAAAACGCAATTGCAAGAGTTGTTGGATCGAGGTTTCATTCGGCCAAGTGTGTCACCTTGGGTGCACCGGTCTTGTTTGTAAAGAAGAAAGATGGGACAATGCGGATGTGCATAGATTATCGGCAACTGAACAAGTTGACGATCAATAACAAGTATCCCTTGCCTAGAATTGATGATCTCTTTGATCAGTTTCAGGGAGCCTCAGTGTTTTCTAAGATAGACTTGAGATCGGGGTACTATCAGCTGAAAGTGAAGGATGTGAACGTACCTAAAACGACTTTTCAGACGAGGTACAAGCATTATGAATTTTTGGTGATGCCGTTTGGTTTGACCAACGCGCCTACTGCTTTCATGGACATGATGAATCGTGTATTCCATGAATTCTTGGATCAGATTGTGGTGGTGTCCATCGATGATATCCTTGTGTATTCACGTACCAAGGAGGATCATGATAGGCATTTGAGGATTGTTTTGCAAGCATTGCTGGAAAATCAGATGTATGCCAAGCTGAGTAAGTGTGAGTTTTGGCTTAAGGAGGTGGTCTTCCTTAGGCATGTTGTATCAGTTGAGGGTATTAGCATTGATCCGCACAAAGTAGAAGTTGTGATGAGTTGGAAAGTGCCTAAGTTAGTGACAGAGGTACGTAGTTTCCTTGGATTGGCTGGGTACTACCGTAGGTTTATCGAGGGTTTCTCGAAGATAGCAGCGCCTTTGACCAAGTTGTTGCAAAAGAATGTTTGCTTTGAGTGGACGGAGGCGAGACAACAAGCTTTTGAGAAGGTGAAAGAAGCTTTAATGCAAGCTCCTGTTTTGATTCAACCTGAGTCTGGTAAGGAGTTTGTGGTCTATAGTGATGCATCCATTGTTGGTTTGGGCTGCGTGTTGATGCAGGAGGGTAAGGTAGTGGCCTATGCATCTATGCAGTTGAAGGTGCATGAGCGCAACTACCTTACTCATGATCTTGAGCTTACAGCTGTGGTGTTTGCCATGAAGATTTGGAGGCAGTACTTGTATGGAGAGAAATGTGTTGTGTTCACGGATCATAAGAGCTTGAAATACCTTATGTCTCAGAAGGAGTTGAATCATAGGCAACGACGTTGGGTGGAGTTGCTTAAGGATTATAATCTGACGATCGAGTATCACCCGGGTAAGGCTAATATTGTAGTAGATGCTTTGAGCAGGAAAGTTGTTGTGGATTTGAGAGCGATGTTTTCTCATTTAAGTATATCGCGTGATGGTGGTCTTATTGCAAAATTGCAAGTAAAGCCATCTATGATACATTTGATCAAAGATAAGCAGTTGCTTGATGATTCTCTTGTTTCGTATGTTTAGGACATTGCGGAGGGTAGACCTTCGGATTTCAGCTTTAGTGATGATGGTGTTCTGTGCTTTGGGAGTCGAATAGTGGTGTCAGATGATGCTGAGTCAAGGCGCACTATTCTGACTGAAGCTCATAGTAGTCCTTTTGCTATGCATCCTGGTAGTACAAAGATGTATCGTGACCTGAAAGATGAGTACTACTGGGTAGGGTTGAAAAAGGATGTGGTTGAGTCTGTTAGTAAGTGCATGGTGTGTCAGCGAGTGAAGGCTGAGCATCGAGTTCCTTCTGGGTTGTTGCAGCCTTTAATAATCCCAGAATAGAAGTGGGAGAGAATCATCATGGATTTTGTGTCTGGTTTGCCTTTTTCATCGACAAAGAAGAATTTAGTTTGGGTGATTGTGGATCGACTCACGAAGTGTGCACATTTTCTGCCTGTGCATACTACTTATACCTTGGATAGGTTGGCTGAGTTGTATATAGCTAAGGTTGTGCGGTTGCACGGTGTGCCAAAGTCCATTGTGTCGAATAGAGATTCGAGGTTTACAACATGATTTTGGGAATGTTTGCATCAAGCTTTGGGTACACGGTTGAATTTTAGTACTTCTTATCATCCGCAGACGGATGGACAGTCAGAACGGGTGATCCAAGTGCTTAAAGACATGTTGAGATGTTGTGTGCTAGATTTTCAGGGTTCTTGGGAGAAGCACTTGTCGTTGGTTTAGTTTGCATATAATAATAGTTACCATGCAAGTATACAAATGGCTCCATACGAGGCTTTGTATGGGAGAAGATGTCGAACCCCTCTTTGTTGGGCAGAAGCTGGGAAAAAGTTGATTTCGATGCCAGCTAAATACCCCAGGGAATTCACACATTGTCCTTATATCCTGCACCTGTACTTCCTTCGTGCTAGGATTCATTACAAAATCTAAATAAGCTTTACATCCTTGACGCAACAACCGGCTCGCTTCAAGCGTCGAAACCACATTAGATAAGAACTTCACATTCTCTCTTACCACCACAACTTCATAATCATCAGCAAGTTTCAGCGAAACCCGCTTATTCTCAAAATCCACAACTGACCTATGCTCGACGAGCCAATCTATACCAAGGATTACATTGAATCCATAGAAAGGCAATTCCATAAGATCTACCAAGAACACATGTTCTTGCACCTTTAAGGGACATCTCCTATACAACCTCCTTGTTACTACCGTTTCACCGAAAGAACTAGTCATACCAACATCCAAAGACTCAACAGGCAAACCAAGCATTTGAGAATGTTCACGCAATATATACGAGTGTGTAGATCCGGAATCAATCACAGAAAGTAGTGACAAAGACTACAAAGTAAAGGTACCTGCAATTACGTCTGTGTCATTCCTCCCTTCACGATGGGCATACACTCTGGCATGGCCACCTCTTTCAGGCTGAACGGCTACAACATGTGCCATATTCCTCGCACCATCATCTCAATGTTGAAAATTAATATGGCCGTGCCCACGGCCTCTCTGTGGCTCAACTGCTCTTATCGGAGCCTGCCTCTCTCGTATCGGCTGAGGACAATCCCATTTCATGTTCCCACGGGAACCACAATTCCAGCACGTACCAACGTTTCCCCAGCACTCTCTTGCGTGTCTCCTGCCACACCGGTTACATTCAGGGATAAGAACAAAAGCATTCGGCCCTTGCTGACCTCTCCCATGGTTACCTCCCCAACGTCTAGCATCCATGTGTGACCTTCTATCCTTAGGCCTCTTGAACCGATCCCTTACGATATCACGATCCGTAGGCCGCTTCCCCGAGCTAGATCCTCCCGCTCGACTCGCCAGACCAAGGTTCAACTCAATGTCCTTGGGTCGAGTGACCAAGACATCAAAATACGTATAATCCGATGCAAGCATATAAGTTTTCACATCAGCTGCCAGCCCATATCAGTACCACTCGCATCTCTCTCGTTCACTAGGGATCAACTCTGGTGCATACTGGCTAAGGCTTACAAATTGTACTTCATATTCCGCCACTGATATGCCACCTTGTACTAAGGACATAAACTCCCTCTATTTCTCGTCCAAATAACGGACTCCCAAATATTTCCTCTTGAATGCGTTCCGAAATAACGTGTAGGTATCACCGTGCAACAGAGATATGATACACCCCAACTTCTGGACATCATTACAATTCATATGTCCAAGGATTCTCTTGGTGCTCTCCAACCAAGAATCGGAACCCTTAGGGGCCAGCCCCCTAAACTCAGTCCCTCCCAGACTGCGGAGTCGCTCCAGAGGCAAACTCGCACCAGCACCAGCCTGAGGTGCAGCCACATGAGCTCCAGCTACTGCCAGTCGAAAGGCTCCAGCAATAGCCTGGATCAGCATTGTCATATCAGGAGCAGCTTGCCCTCGTGCTCCTTCAAGTTCAACAACCCCTATTCCAGCTCCCGCAACACCAACCTGCGTTCCACCACCACCAGGTGGTCCACCAGGAGGAGGAGGCGGTAGATTCTCGACACGCTCATCATTCTCATTCGCTTCATTTTTGACCGTGTTACACATGTTCATTCTATGCTCTCTATGTTGCCCTATTTCAAAACAATGCAACTAACAAAATGTAATAAATCTCAGTTAGGCAATATAAGGCAATAAATCCAATGTGCTCAAGTTCATTTTAAAAACAATTCTTTCCAATAGTAATGATATGGCAATGAGTTCCCCATTTATACCCCAAATCATAGCATAGCATCACAAATTCATCTCAATCCATCAACTTGCATGCATTACATCTCATTAAAGCTAGAACATTGTACAATCACACAACATGCTTTCACAATAGTCATAACAACTCATATTTACACTAACAAACCACTTACAAACGCCCCAATCATTCGCAAACTTGGCTCTCATACCAACAAATGTAACCCCATTAGCCCGGTCTAGACGGTTGACCCGAACCGAGGTGATTACACGAGGAAAATCGAATCCAACTCGTTAAAGTTAACTCCGTTTGACGACCTTTTTTTCTTTTTATCTTTTCTAGATGCAACATTAAACCTATGTGACCACCAAAGATCATAGGAAGAAATGGCACCGCGATCGGACCGCATTTAGGGTTTAATTGTACAAATTAGACATTTAGGGGCCAAAATGTAATTTCTACAAATTACAAAGGCTTTACTGATTTTAAGTTTACCATTACTTAATTAGTCATGTTTCACGCTTCTCTACAAATTTTCATCAAAAATCGACTAACCAAACTCATCCAATTGCACACTTAAAAATTAGGGACTAAAATGCAAAACTTTCAAACATACAAAGATGCCATTAACACAATTAACGGTCGCGTATTGATACGCTTGAGACCGTATCGATACACGGGATGGCAGTGAAAAAGTCACAGATAGCGTATCGATACACTTCCCCACGTATCGGTACGACCTTCAAGCCCGTACTGAAACACTTCACAATCGTACCGAAACGCTTGTGCAGAAAAGCACGAATTTGGCTTATGCATATCGATACGCTTGCCAGTGTATCAATACGCATACCAGAACTGCCCCATTTTCAGCCTTGAAATCATTTCAAACTTCAATCAATCATCCTCAAATCATAACAACATACTTAAGGCAACTACTCAAACATATGGGCATGTAATTCCAATCCACATAGCAGCATTTAGTTAATTAACTCAAGCATAGCAAAGCAACTAATGAAGCATGCTTAAAACTGAAACCACAATCACACCATATAGCAAGAATAAGTACCAAAACCACAAGAAAGACCTCATACAAACCATATGAACCATACAAAACTTGCATCAACCACAGTGAGTCAAAAATACAGCTCCCAAAGCAAACCACTAGGTCCCATTGCCAATATCATTACTAAAGTACATTTAAAACATCACCAAACTTGAGCTTTACAATCCCTTGGATCTTCTTAAGCCTCCTCGTTGCCCAAAGTGCCTCAATTATCTGCGTTGTTGGTAAAATGGAGCGTAAGCATGATAGCTTAGTGGGGCATGCTCTAAAAACACCAACACAACAATGCAAGCTTTTAAAACTCATTCTCAAAAACCATTTTCTACAACATGCTCTTTCTATCTCATGCAAGAAAACCATTCAAAGCAAATCTCCATTTGAAAATCACATGTACCATCTATCCATCAATCTCATGCATTGAACCGATGCAAAACTCATGGCAAAGCCATACATGCTTGACATTCAAAAGTATTTCATAAGTCTCAAAATCTCATATGCATTTCTCATAGAATAAACATCATTTCAATATTGGTACATGTGAATCAAACACAGTCTCATATATTGGCATTTCATATTATATATTTACTCAGATATGCGGATTAGCTTGACTTAAAGCCAAGTCCTACCCCGGTGGAATCTCACATCACCAGACTCTCATGGCGGTATCTCTCTTTGCCACAAAGCTTGGGTGTTTCACCAAGACCTACCCTGATGGTATCTCTCATCATCAGATTCTCACATTGAATCGGGATGGCACTACCCTCATTGCCCGATTCCAAAGAGCACGTACAAAGTTTTAGTTTATAGTGCACTTTTATCCTATTGGTCGACCAATTATATCTGGTAAACATCTCATCATTTATGCCAATATATTACATTAAAATCATCATATCGCCTACTGTTTTGATACAACATTTCTCAAATCTATCTCATCCCATTTCAAAACCACAATTCATGCATAGCATTTAATCAAAATCTCAAAGCTCTTCACAAAGTCATACTATCTCATGGGATCAACACATAACATCATTTCATGTTATAAATCATGCATAAAACAATAGGAATTTGTCTATCTCAAATCAAGAGCATGTTAAAAACATTTAGGGGCATCAACCACTTTTTGAGAGCAAATTCTAAACATACTTACTTCCGGACTTAGGGTGGCATTTCAAACCAATCCTAAATCCCCAAACCTTGTTTCCTTGTCCCTCAAGGACTTCTAAAACCATTTGCACTCACCGATTACGTTTCGCTTGCTTACCGAAATGATTTCTAGGCCTCCAACACTTTCGGATCAACATCAAATGTGCCCGATGAAGTCTCCCTTATTCATTACACATAAGAGCACAGGATTAACGCATAATCATGCATTAAAATCACCAGCCACTCATTCTAACTCGATGCACTACTCAAAATCACCATTTCGGCTATCTGAAATAACTGAAATCACCTCCAAACTTTCTCAAATCAAAGCCCAGCCAAGATCTAACAAATCTAACCCTTTCTAAACCTCAATCAACATAAAAAAATCATCAAAAACACGACCTTATATCTTCAGCAATAACATATCACCAAAAACACCCCAAAAACCACAAATCTAACACCTAAAACTTAGGAACCCAAACCTATTCGGGATTTACTTGTTAAAACTTCAATCTCAACATCAAATATCATTCAAAACATGTTAGAAATCAACCTCAAAACATAGTTTAACTCAGAAATATGAAATCATCAAAATCACATCAAGAACCTTGAATTTAGCAACTATTTCTTGTTTATAACATTAAAACAACTTGAAACCCATTAACAAAGGATTGATAACTTGGGAATTTCAGTAAAGAACTGTTCATTAGAGGAGAAGAACGAAGCTTACCTCTAATATTTGATTTCTCCTTAATTTGGGCAAGATTTCTTGAAAATCCAAAGTGAAAACAAAAGAATTTGATGAAATAAAGATTGGAAATCCTTAGAAAGATGAAATCTCAGCAAAAGAGATGAAAACAAGAGGTTCTTTGGTGTGGGAAATGTGTTTGGTTGATTGGAATTTGAGAGATAATGAAAAGAGAGAAAAATATCGTAAAGTAGTTATGAAAAGTCAACATTTGATTTTTTTTAATTCATTTAATTAACTCATTATTAAAAACTCCCAAATTAAAGAGAAATCTGATGAAAAACAATTGGTAAAATTATCTCCTTAAAGATTCAAAGTTTCAATCCTTTACAAAACAGTCACTGGTCAACTTTTGCAAAAACTGCAATTTGGTCACTACACCAAAATGTAATATTTCCAAATCACATTTAGTAAAATTGTTTTCACCATAAACATTTATATAATAAATGAGGATTTTTAGATATTTTCCCATATTTTTAAAGCATCTCGGATTAGGTGTTCCCTAAACCAACCTTAAAATATTCGAACCGTTCCTGACCGGCCCGATTCAACCTCTAAAACATCTAGGCCCAAAACCATGGTGTTACAACTCTCCCCACTTAAGAAATTTCTTCCTCGAAATTTACCTGGTGGAAAATGGTAAGGAAATTGTTTCTTTATGTCATCCTTCCTTTCCCACGTGGCTTCCTCAACGCCACGATATCTCCACAAGACTTTAACCAGCTCGATGGTCTTACCTCGAAGAACCTTACTATCCGTATCCAGAATCTCAACGGTCTCTTTATCATATATCAAGTCTGAATTCAGCTCAACCTCTTCTATAGGCATAACATGCGTCTAATCCGATCTATACCTTCGAAGCATGGATACATGGAACACATTATGTATTATCTCCAACTAGGTGTTCCCTAAACCAACCTTAAAGGGTTTTTAGATAATAAATGAGGATTTTTAGATATTTTAAAAGCATTTCAGACCTGGATTTTTAGATATTTTTAGATAATAAGAAATTGTAAAATTGTTTTCACCATAAACATTTATATAATAAGTGAGGATTTTTAGATATTTTCCATATTTTTAAAGCATCCCGGACTAGGTGTTTCCTAAACCAACCTTAAAGGGTTCGAACTGTTCCCGACCGGCCCGATTCAACCTTTAAAACATCTAGGCCCAAAACCTTGGCTTTAAAATTATGCTTTGGGTAGAAAGCTTAATCGATATTGTAAGGTTTCCTCGTTATCCAAGAAAAGGGGAAGAATCAATAGTGGATTGGTTGATAATCCTTAGTGGGAGCTAAGATAGTGGAGGTAGAGTTCATTTAGGAACTTAAACCACTATAAATTGCCTTGTGTCACATTTTAATTCATCTAATTTCCACTCTCAAATTTTAATCGCCAATTCACCCCTTTTGGCCATTTGCAATCGTTTGATCAACTCAACAATTGGTATTAGAGTTACACTTATTGGAAGGATTACAACCCTCTTGAATGGATTCTAGGAGAGTTTGATTAGCTACAATTGAAGCAATGGCATCCACCTCCGGCCCCAACCTCTATGAGTCTTAATCCACCACCAAACCATCATTCTTTAATGGGGGATAAATACCCATATTAGAAGAATCAGATGCGTCTCTTCATCAAACCCAACGACTACATGGTATGGGACGTTGTAGAAGATGGACCAAGCATTCCTATGAAGAGAGATGGTGAAGGAAGATTAGTCCCAAAGGTCAAAGCCGAGATGACCGATGAAGATAGAAGATGGTTGTAAATCAATGCTAAAGCCTTGCATATGATCTTTTGTGTTCTCGGTTCCGGTATATATTTAATTTTGTCTTCCATCAAAAGCGCCAAGGAAGTTTAGGATACCCTCGAGATGAAATATGCGGGAACTAGCGATGTTAAAGAGACAACGATCGGGCTGCTCAATTTAAGCTATGAGAAATTCAAGATAGATCTCGGTGAAAGCGTCTCCAAGATGTTTGATCGGTTCTCGGTCATCGTCAACGAATTAAAGGGCTTCGGTGAAGTCATCCCTGAATATAAGCTAGTTAAGAAACTCCTATATTCTCTTTCGGAATCTTGGAATGATAAAAGAACGATTATCATTGAAGCTAGAGATTTGAAGACTCTCAAGTTTGATGCCCTTGTTGGATCTCTACTCACTCACAAGATCATGAAATAAGGAAGGGAAGAAGAAAAGAAGAAAGAAGAGAAGAAAGTTGAGAATAAGAAGATTGGAATCACACTTAAAGCTTCATACAACGATAGGGATTCGAGTGAAGAGGAAGATGAGGAGATGGGCATGTTGGCCAAAAGATTCACACGATTCATAAAGTCCAACCGAGGAAGAAAATTCAATAAAAAGGGGACTTCAAGAATAGAAGTAAAGAAGAGAAGGACTGAATCACTTGTTATGAGTGCAAGAAGACTGGCCATATCCGATCCGAGTGCCCTCAATTGAGAAAGAAAAGCTTTGGGAAGAAGAACAAGCTCAATGCTCAAGTGGTAACTTGGAGTGACGAGGAGTCATCCGAAGAGAAGGAGGAAGTGACCAACCTTTGTCTCATGGCATTTGAGGAGGAACCAATGGTAAACCCTAACTCATCATCTTTTACTTATAATGAATTATATGATGCTTATGATGAGTTACAAGATGTTTATGATGAGTTCGTTGAAAAATAAAAAGAGTCTATTTTGAAAAATAAGAAAAATATTTCCGATTTGAAAAATCAAAATGAGTCTCTTTCAAAAACCAATTCCAAATTGGAAAAGAAGGTTTTGTATTTGATTAATCTTTCAAATGATCTCAAAAAGAAAAATCTTGATTTAGAAAAACGTCTTTCCGACTTTCAAGATTATCACACCAATGAGGTAGATAATCTTAAAACTTCTCTTACTATTGGGAAACATGTTTTTGAAAAAGAAAGTTCTTCAAAAACCCAAACAAAGAGGTTTTCAAAAGCAATCTAAAGTTAAATGAATTAGGAGTGTATGGGTTCCTAAGGAACTCATTGTTTCTAATAATTTAAATGATATTGCTTCTTGGATTCCTAAGGGAACCAAGCTTTTGGGAGTTAACACTCATGGACCCAAAATGATTTGGGTACCAAAATCAAGAAACTAATTGTTTGTTTGTAGGGGAGCATTGCTACAAGGCCAAAGCTTCAAGTCAAAACACATTGTACCTTGATAGTGGATGCTCAAGACATATGGCCGATGACAAAAGTAGATTCAAAGAGCTTAAGCCAGAGCATGGTGGAGTAGTGACATTTGGTGACAACTCCAAAGGTCATATTGAGGGTATTGGCTCCATTGGTAACCACTCTTCCATATTCATTGAAAATGTCTTATATGTCAATGGTCTTAAGCATAATTTATTGAACATTAGTCAATTATGTGATAAAGGTTTTAATGTTCTCTTTGATAAAAATGGTTGCAAAATAATGAACATTAAAACAAATCAATTGATGCTCATAGGGCATAAGACAATCAATATCTATTTGGTGCATTTAGATGACATTCACACATCCCATGCATGTTTAGATGCATATGATGAACATGACTCATGGCTTTGGCATAGGAAATTAGGACATGCTAGCATGAGTGTTTTAGAGAAATTAGTTTTCCTTATCTAGTAAGAGGCTTACCAAAACTTAAGTTCTCCAACGATAAAATATGTGATGCATGCTCTAAGGGTAAACAACATAGAATTTCATTTAAATCCATTAATGATGTTTCTACTAGTAGATGCTTGCAATTGATTCTTAAGTACAAAAGATGAGGCTTTAGAAAAATTCATCACATTTTCTAAAATAACCCAAAATGATCTTGAGCATAAACTTACTCACATTAGAAGTGATCATGGAACCGAATTTCAAAACTTGGGTTTTGAAGAGTATTTAAATGAAAATGGGATTAGCCATAATTTTTCCGCACCTCACACTACTCAACAAAATGGGGTAGTTGAGAGGAAAAATTGAACTCTAGAAGAAATGGCTAGAACGATGCTTTGTGAAAATAATTTACCTAAATATTTTTGGGCGGAAGCCACAAATACCGCTGACTACATTATAAATTGAGTAATGATTAGGCCTATTTTAAAGAAAACACCATAAGAGATTTTAAAATCTTAGAAGCCTAACATTAGTTATTTTCATCCATTTGGTTGCAAGTGTTTTGTTTTAAACAATGGTAAAGACAACTTAGGTAAATTTGATGCTAAAAGTAATGAAGCTATGTTCTTAGGATATTCTTTAAACTTCTATCGAGTACTTAATAAGAGAAATTTAGTAGTAGAAGAGTCTATGCATGTTGTTTTCGATTATAACCTCCTTCCGAGGAAGGATTCTTGTGATGATGATGATGTAGGGATCATTGAAGCCCTTGATGGAGGACAAACATCAAAGGTGGATGAGGTTCCAACTAAAGAATAAGATGGACAAGATCCACCTCTTGAAGCCTTGAAGGACTTGGCTCTTGAGGAAAAGGAGGTGACATTCCCAATGGAGTTTAACTATGTCAAAGGTGGTGAAATCTTGAGTGATCCATCCAATTTGGTAACTACTAGATCATCTCTCAAATTAATGAACCATGTTGCATTTATTTCATGCATTGAGCCTAAAAAATTAAAGAAGCATTAAAAGATGATTTTTGGATTTTGGTCATGCAAGAAGAACTTAATAAATTTGAGAGAAGTAAAGTATGGACACTAGTTGAAAGGCCTGGTAATCAATCTATTATAGGAACTAAATGTGTTTTTAGAAATAAACTAGATGAGAATGGTAACATAGTGAGAAACAAGGTTGGGCTTATTGCTCAAGGTTACACTCAACAAGAGGGAATTGATTTTGATGAAACATATGCACCTGCAGCTAGAATGGAAGTTATTAGGATGCTTCTAGCATTTGCAAGTTACCATGATTTCAAACTTTTTCAAATGGATGTAAAAAGTGTTTTTCTAAATAGTTTTATAAATGAAGAAGTGTATGTTGAACAACCACCGGGTTTTGAGGATCCTAAATTTCCAAATCATATTTTTAAATTAACCAAAGATCTTTATGGTTTAAAACAAGCTCCTAGAGCTTGGTACGAAAGGCTTTCAAACCTTTTGATTGAAAAATGTTTTGAAAAAGGCAAGGTGGACACATCACTTTTTTATAAAAAGATTGTAATGACATCTTAGTAGTACAAATTTATGTTGATGATATTATTATTGGTTCTACTAATGAATGTAATTGCTAAGAATTTTCTAAGCTAATGCAAGGTGAGTTCGAGATGAGCATGATGAGAGAGCTCTCATTCTTTTTGGGGCTCCAAGTCAAACAAAGGAAGGATGACACCTTCATCAATCAAGCAAAGTACGTGAATGGAATGCTCAAGAAGTTCGGCTTGGAGAATGTGAAACCTCAAGCCACCCCTATGAGCTATTCTATAAAGCTTGATAAAGATGAAAGAGGTAAGTATGCCGATTCTAAGCTTTATAGATCTATGATAGGTTCTTTGCTTTACCTTACCGGAAGTAGATCGAATATTATGTTTAGTGTTTGCTTGTGTGCTAGGTTCCAAGCTAGTCTTAGAGAATCACACTTAGTAGCCATTAAGAGAATTTTTAGATACCTTAAAGACACACCTAACTTAGGTCTTTGGTATCCTAAGGATTCTTCCTTTAGCCTTCATGCTTATTCGGATGCGGATTATGGGGAATGCAAGATAGATAGGAAAAGTACCTCTAGAACATGTCAATTCTTAGGTAGTATGCTCGTATCTTGGTTCTCTAAGAAAAAAAATACCGTAGCCTTATCTACCACCGAAGTGAAGTACATATCTGTAGGGAGTTGTTGTGCTCAAGTCTTTTGGATGAAGCAACAACTCTTAGATTATGGCGTTCAAGTAGAATCCCATTCAACACTCTAGAACCAAACATATAGGAATTATACATCATTTCATTAGAGACCATGTTTTGAAAAATGATGTTATCTAGAATATGTTGATACCTTGAACCAATTAGCAGATATATTTACCAAACCTTTAGATAAAGAGTATTTTTGGACCCTTAGGAGAGAGTTAGGTTTAACTAGACTTTCTTGACCCTTTTAGGTCCCAAATGGTCAAAATTTTGCTTAAAATTGTTTGATATTCATGCTTATGTTAATTTGCCTCATTTGCTTCTATGCATGTTTCTAGGGGAAGTATGCATTAATTTTAGTCATTAAATCTTGCTCATATGTCATTCACATGCATTTAAGAGCGCTTAAAGTTGATTTTTTGGACTTGAAACTGTCAAAATTGCATTATCTGGTAAAGGCGTATCGATACAGCTAAAAGCGTATCGATACAAGTTCGTCAAGGGAAGTGATACAGGTCAAACTGTATCGATATGGTTACGCGTATCGATATTGTATTAAAATCAAATTTAAAATTAGGGCAAGGCGTATCGATATGCTCTACAAGCGTGCCAATATGGTATCGATGGAAAATTAAAATTGGGCTCTTAATTGAGAAATCACTTTTACACAAAACTTCCCCTCTTTTTCTCT
This sequence comes from Hibiscus tridactylites, assembly GCA_958450335.1. Taxonomy (NCBI): domain Eukaryota; kingdom Viridiplantae; phylum Streptophyta; class Magnoliopsida; order Malvales; family Malvaceae; genus Hibiscus; species Hibiscus tridactylites. The sequence goes on along the minus strand of OY288287.1, from coordinate 54,558,060 downwards.
AAAAACCCTAGTTGCAAATACCTATAAAAACTCCCTCAATCTCTCAAAATTTTCACATCAAACTTCAAATTAATTGAGGGTTTTCATAAACACATCAAAGTCAAGCTTTGTTATCATTCTTGTGCATTCTCATCACCCCATTCATCCATTCTCATAACTCAAGGTATAAACTTTTTTCCTTATTTTCTTTTTTAAATTTCGTTTGATTTTATTAGTTGTTTTCAGTTAATTTTTGTATAAAACATATATATGTGATATGGGTTTTTCAAATTTTTACAAAATTTTTTCAAAATTAGAAATTTTTTCTTTCGAATATAAATTTATATCGTATATTTTAATAAATTGTTTTTCAAAAATTTTCCCCAAAATTTTCTTTTATACTTGTATAATTTTTTAACATTAAAATTATTTTTCAATACCTTGAATTATTGGGATTTATTGCTGGATTGAATGAGATGATAATTGCATACATATTCGATTGTTTTGATGTTTTCAGGATTATAGCACCCAAAAAGAGAGCGAAACGATATTTAGCCTCTGCCTCTGTTGATTGTAACCCCCTCGTCCCGGTTCGGACGATTGACCGGTCCGAGTGGGTTACACGGGGATAATCGAGGTGAAACCCGTTAAGGCTTCATTTTGATTAACAACCCGAGAAAACTTTTTCATTTATTATCTTGCCTAGATGGATTAAATTAAACCTATGCGTGAAGCGACAGCGGAAAACAAGACTCACGAAAAGCCTCACAGCAAACAGGGCCTAAGCCCAACCCTAGAGACCATTTTGAGATGTCAAAAGCCCATTTTCAGGCCTGTGTTTTGAAACAGACATTGCCCATTTTGAAACACGGGCTCCAGTTTAAAAAGCCAGGCACCCATACCGAAACGCATCCACCTCGTTTCGGAATAGGGTCCCATTTTTCCTAGACGTTCCGAAACTCGTTCCGAAACATGCATTCACAGTGGCCAAAGTGTTTCGAGACTCGTATCGGAATAGGGGATTACAGTAGCCAAACCGTACCAGAACGTGTTCCGTTTTGGGTGGCCCTGGAACCACACCTGTTCCGAAATAGCACAACCCGTTCCGAAACACCTACAGTCTCTCAGTTTCCAAATTCCGTTTTAAACATCTCTAAATGGTCACAAACACCTTTAACGACTTCAAGAAGCAAACACATCATGCACCCCATAGACTCTAGAGGCATACACCCTATTATAAACACGCTCAAAACACATCACATACATGTAAAGGTCATGCATTCATAAGGGACAAACATTCACCACAAAAGAGACATATATTGCATTTTAAGGTTTCATGCCTTAGAGCCAACATTCATGATAGGGCACAAGGCCAACATACTAAGCATAGGCAAGCCATGACCAAAACTTCCACAAAACAAAGGAGTCTAAACATGTTCCCTACACAAACAACAACATACATCAAATACTCAAATCCCATTGCTTGTCTATTACATCCATAACTTAGAAAGGCTCAACTAGCACACTTAGAGGCCCTCTCCTTGTACAAGCAACCCACGAACTAAGGATATGCATTGTCGAACGAAAGAGAGCGTAAGCATAAAGCTTAGTGATGGGAAGCTCATAAAACAAACCTCGACAATGCAGGGTCCAAGCACGAACAACTCAACCAAGGAAGATGCATGATCTTACCTTCGATCCACGTGAGCCAAATGTGAATGATGCATGAACACAATTTCAACTATCATGCCATGGTCAACAAGTCCATAAACACAACATATGGAACACATATATCAAACGTAATGGCAACACATTCCACAATCCGTATTGGCACCTAGCTATGACCCGAACACGCGAATAACTGTTGGAACTCACATCCAACAACACAACCATTACCTTACAGTGGGATTACACTCATCACCGTTTCACACGGAGGGGATTCCACTCATCCTCACGCCCCATCGATGGGATTCCACTCATCACCGACTAACATATATAAGAAGATTTATAGGCGAACCCGAACTCCATCTTGATGACTACCATTACCAAGATCACGATTTACCATCATGCACAAACCACATTTTGACTCTCGCGTGCACACTAAACATCCTAACGATCGGCTAATCCTAATGATCGATCATTGTACCCAAGCATACTAGTGCCAATACTATATATTTCATTAATCAACCTCACAACTTTCTTACCAGTTTCCGTGCTTAGCACGTACTCACCATGATTTACCATCATACACAAACCACATTCCACAACCACATGCATATAACAATGCATCAAATATCACACCTCAACATACATGTGTATCACAATATACATAACCACATTAATCATAATTAAAACATGAGGCATGCACAACATTTAATGTTCAACCAAAGTCTCTAACTAAAGCTTGAGATTATGCTACCAATCTAATCCCAACTCTAGGTGGGTTTACCAAGCCCAACCTAGGTTCACATGATTGAACCAACATTTGAAAACCAATTTAAACCAAGTTGGAATCATTAACCACTCACCGACTAATCCAAGCTCAACAACTCTAGCCGATCAAGCTCCCAACGGTTCCGGATTCGATCCCGTAGCTTCACCAACACAATTCCTTGTCTCTAAACAATTCAACACAATCAAAGCAACCATATTTCACTCCACAAGCACTGTAGCAAACCCGGAACACAAACCAAGCACAAATCACATGATTTCAAGCTAAAGACAACCCCAAAAATGACATTTTCGAACAGCCCATAAGCACAACCTAAAACCATTGATTTCAACACTTATAACACTCCCAAAAGCTTCCAAAACAACCCTTAAACATCAACCAACCATCAGCCAACAAGACTTCACCCAAAACAGCCCCAAAAACCAACTTAAAACCCCTCTAAAACCTCTATAAAACCCAATTTCGGGAATCATTACAAAATCATGTAAAAATCAAGTATGTTGGACCTTTTAGATAGAAAACAACTTATCTAACATCAACAAATCAAAAACTTAAGTTAAAGCTAACAAAGTTAGCATTTTTAATTCAAATTCCCAAAACTCCAAAATGCAAGATAGTGTGCTTCAATGAAAAAAAAATTATATGGGGAGAAAGAGGAAGATGAGGGTAATATGAAAATGAGTTTACCTTTGAAAAACCTCCAACAACAAGCAAGAAGGGTGATGGAATAGTAAACTTGGGGAGGGGAGTGTGTTTGTCGTGGAAATGGAAAATGGGTGGGGAAGAAGATGAGTGAGAAGTTATTTTTAATGTTTGTTTAAAATTAAAAGGCCAAAGACCATTATACCCTTAATGAAATAAGGCATCTACAAAAGAGGGATATACATGGCTATTTGGACTTGTTTTGAAATAAGTCCAACATAAAAATATTTGTTTTGAAAACACGAGGCCCAAAATATTATTTTAATTCACCCGACCCCCAAACTCGGGTGTTACATTGACCCTATCGAAGACGATGAGGGTAATCCTATACCTAACATCCCTTACATAATCCAAAGTAGTTTTCCCCACCCTTCGGACATGTCACGTTATAAACTATTCCAAGGTCTTACTCTTAAGGAAGAACGTGTAGTGTCAATCCCATTTTTGAACTCTGAACGTTTTAAATTTGAATATCTTCCTTTGATTTGAAGATGGAAATTTATAAACCTTTTGAACCTTTCTCCTATTTTATATCGAAATTTGGTCATAATTTTCTTTTCATATGCTAAATGCATTCATGATGCACAAAGGGAACATGTTGTTGCTATAGAGTCTCATCTTATGGGCACAACTTTTTGAGTCGATCAAGATGTTCCTTGTACCGCTTTTGGTTTTAAAAATGTCGAGATTGATTATGAGAATTCCTTAGGTCATGGTCCTCTTGGTTCTGTCAATGTTTTAAATGCCCAAGACCAAATTCTTCATCTCATTATTTCATGGTTTCTTCGTCCCTCGGGTGGAAAATTTTCAACTATCCGTCAAGTTGACTATTTTTGGCTTAGGTGTTTTCGTGAGGGTAAGCGCCCTAATTTGTGTCAAAATATGTTTTTCGATCTTGTCTACCTTGTTCAACACCGTCACACCGACCAAATCAAGTCTTTTTACTATTCTACGGCGTTGAGTCATTTGTTTCACTCCCTAAAGATAGATTGTACCCATGACTATCTCGAACCCCTTGGGCTACTCATAGATGAGCGTTCCCTCACCCGTGCTCACTTTTCCTACGTCAACAATGAATGTGTTTGTGTCTCTCGAGCTCCTCGCCAAGATGTTCAAGCCGAAGGTCCACAAGCTCCTCAAGGCTCTCAAGGTGCTCCTATTGCTTCATCCTCCATGAACACTCTCATGACATTCCTTAATGAAAAATTCAACAACATGAAAGCTGGTTTTACAACTATTGACACTCGATTCACCTCATTGGAAGATCGAGTCAAGGGACTTGATACTCGCTCACATCTTTAGAGGATCAAGTCAAAGTTGTTGCTCTTCAACAAATTTTCATGGATGTCTCTCTCACTGCCTTCCATGGTGCTCGACTCAATCAATCTAGGAGGCCTCAATCGAATGAAGATGATGAAGATGAAGAGGACGAGGATAGCGATGATGGTGGGAACGAGTAGTTATGCATTTCATCACACATCATTTAGTTTTTATTGTTTATGCACCTATCTATTAGAACCCTATGCTTTTATTTATGTTGTTAGGATTTGAGTTTGGATTTATGTATTTGAACTATTGGTTGCTTTGAATTATTCAGTTTGCTATTTGAATTTGATAATATTATGTTGCTATTAGCCTTACCTTGTGCTTTTATGTTTGATCTAACAAAAAGGGGGGAGAAGTATTATATAAAGCCAATTTTTGAAAATTTGAAACTTAATTTTGAAAACCTATCTTAAACTAAGGGCGAGTAAGCTTTTCAAAGGTTTCAAAACTTAAAAAATTATATTTAGTTTTGTTATACCAAAAAGGGGAGATTGTAAAACCAAAATTGATTTTGATATAACAATTTACCTTACGGACTAAATTGCAAAACAATAAAATTTTAAGTATTTTCAAAGACTCACAATTTGACAAGCCATTTTGAACCAAACACTATTTCAAGTCAAAACATATTTAAAGGTTCGATTTTAACTAAGTCTTTTCATGAGTTTTCAAGCCAAATTTAAACAAAACGCCCAGGCGTATCACTACCCTTATGCGTATCGATACAGTTTTTCAACACTGGAATTTTAATCATTCATAGCGTACCGATACGATTTAACCTCGTGTCGATACGATATTCATATGGGCAAGACTTTAAGCTATAGCGTATTGATACGCATCGAGACCGTATCGATACAATTTTCATATAAAACTGTTCTTTTGCTATAGCGTACCGATACGACATGTCACCATATCGATACGATATGCTGACCTTTGCAAAAATCTTCGCATTTAATATTCGAACGTTGGCTTGTCAGTTATTAGAATCCAAAATTTTAAATGATCGTTGAACGGCGTCGATACGCTAAGGTAGCGCACCGATACACTTTTTTAGCAAAACCCAATTCTGGATTCCTACACCCCTTAATATCGTACCGATACACCTTTCAAGCATATCGATACGCCCTGTTCTTCAGTCACAACGGCTCTTTCTTCTTTGAGATAGGTACCGATATGCCCACGAGCCGTACCGATACAGCAGGTTGTTGAGAAGCATTTATTGCGGGAAATTACAACCCAACGACACTATTGATGATCTCAACCACCCAAATGGATAGAAATCAATGCAATGGTATAAAAATAAGTCTCAAATGCTACAACAACAACCATTGAGCCTTAAAGCAACATCAAAGCATTCAAATCCAAACCTTGTTCATTTTAGAGTCAAATCTTTGTACCCAAATCAAGTGTGTTTTCATTGTAATTTTTATTGAGAGCTTGGGGAGTGTCTGATTGTATTTGGGTAAACATCAACCTTTGAGAAGTACTTGTAAGGTTTACCAAATTCCTTCTTTGTAAATAATGTGTTGGATTAAGCTTTATGTATAAAGCTTAATCGGTATTGTAAGGTTTCCTCCTCATCCAAGAAAAGGGGAAGAATCAATAGTGGATTGGTTGAAAATCATTAGTAGGAGATAAGGTAGTGGAGGTAGAGTTCATTTAGGAACTTGAACCACTATAAATTGTCTTGTGTCAAATTTTCATTCATCCAATTTCCACCCCTCAAATTTTAATCGTAAATTCACCCCTCTTGGCCATTTGCAATCGTTTGTTCAACTCAATAATATCCCTATCATCTAGATGGAAATCACTTATTTTTCTCCTTTTTTCCTGGATCATGTGGAAGATTAATAACATCAAATTCACTCAATCTCCCATCATCAATCGACACTACATCCATAGGAACTGAACTAGCTTCAACATGTTTATCTTCATTTTGAGGGATATATTGAGTCTCTCCATGTTGATCAGAAGAAGAACCATTGTTTGATGGAGAGGAAGCTTGCAAACTTACTTGAGATGGTGAAAGATTTAGAGTAGAGACACTTCCAATATATTTTTGAATTTTTTAAGAACTTGAAATATCTCTATGGTTTGTTCTCTTCATTCTGAAATAAAGATGAGAAATATATGATAATATGCATTTTGCCATTCTAAATATTATGTTCAAGACTTTTGATTGTTTCAATTTTTTTATTTTAAATGTTTCTGCCTACCTACATATATACAAAATTATAAATTATTTTGAGCATGCAATATATATTTCAAAAATTAAAATATTACATAATTTTCAGGGTTAAAGTTTAAAATGATTAAGAAAATATGTAAGAAAACAGAAATAATGAAAAATTAAAACTTATAAATTAGTCGTACCTTTCTAAGGAGATAAGTCCTGTCAACAACCTTGCCTCTTAATATTTCTGAATTGTGAATACCAAGATCTTTCTTCACACGCACGCGCACCCCCCCCCCCCCCCCCCCACACACACACACTAAAATTACTTCTAATTTCTTCTAATATACTTTTACATGCATTCAATAAAAAATAGATAGTATAATTTAATTTAATTACCTAAATCTAACTAAAGCAAAATTCTAAAAAAATTAAGAAGAAATTAGGGGAAAAGAAATAATTATGTACCCGATCACAAAACTTGAAAGAAATTAAGAGAAATTCGGATGAACGAAAAAAAAAACATAAAGGAGATAGAAAAACTATTGAAGCTTTTTTTGGGATGAGAATTGAGTAAAGTAAATAAGTGATACAGGCGGCATACGACTCTGGAGTTTAGAATGTGAAGTTAAATAATTTTTTTAAAAAAAATTAAATTATAGAATTGCCCTTAGTTGTGTAAAGGAATTTACTATTTAAGGGAGGTTACGTGGAGAATGAGATAAAGTCAAGATAATTTTCAAAATAAAGGAATTATTAAAGGATTTTTTTTAAACTAATGGTAGTTCACGTGCAGTCGTGCACTACCTTGCACCCTTGTCTAACTGTAAGGCAATACCTAAGATAAAAGAATTGTTAAAGGATGTTTTTATACAATTAATGGTAGTTCACGTGTACTACCTTGTACAATTACAGATCCGCCCCTGCATACAGGTACGAAGTTATGAAAAGGGCAAATCGATTAAATTTGCAATGTCTTGAAAAATTAATAGATCTTTAAAAGTGAGTAAATAAAAAAAATTAAAGGAGTTTAGGTTTAATTTTATAAATTTTAAATTGAAAGATCTTAAAAAATAATTAAACAAAAAAAATGAAGAGTCAAAGTTTAATTTTATTAATTTTAAATGACATGGTCTTAAAAAATAACAAGAAGAGACAAAGATTTAATTGCAATAATTTTAAAATTATTATGACCTTCAAATGCAATTAACCCACCAAGTTTTGAAGGAACAACCCTCGCTCATAAAGGACAAAAATCTTCTATCATTTTTCAGTGTCACTTCTATTATTTTTCGGTGTCACTTTTATGTGTCAATATTATAAAATTAAGTTTTAAGTCCTAAGTCTAAATTATAAATCATAAACCTTAAATCATAAACCCTAAAAATATAGTATACATAAAATTTCATAAACTGTAAACTTAAATTTTAATTTTAAATCTTAACTATAAACCTTAAACTTAAAATTTTAAGTGAAACATAAATAAAGAAATAAAAAAAAAAAACAAAGAATTTCTATTCCTCGCAGCTTCGCATGCTTGCATGCGTGGCAACTCATAGGTATAAATTTATAATCCAAAATCAACATTGTTTTGGACCCATGACCCTTAGGAATTAAAGTTAGGCTTTTCCTTTTAGGCAAAAACTTGGGCTTATTTCATTATCTCCGTTTCCCTTCCCAAAATTCTTGAATTACAATACCGTCCCCTTCATTTCACTGGCACAGCCCACACAGGCACAGGGCAACTGAAGCAAACACAAAGCTACAGTCTACAGTCTACAGACACAACACAACATTTACAATCACACAAAGGTTTTAAGGAGGGTTTAAGGCGGCTACCACTATCCTTCATCTATGAGTTCATTCTTCTCTTCTTCAAACACCCTTTTTCCAAACCTATTTTCTGTTGTCTCAACGCTTGTCCAATCCCAAACCCACTTCACTTCCAGTGTCACCGTTTCTTTCTTAATCATTTGATGTCCATCTCCAAAACCCCATTAATTTCTTCTAATCTTTTAGACAAATTCGATCACTCCTGCCCCCTTCGTTACAATAGACCCACAACTCTTTACCAGAACCCTCCAAGGATTTCCACAATTATGTGGAGAAACAAAGCTAAGCACGCCGTTTCAAGAGCCCGTTGTTTTCAATCGTTTTCTAAAACTTATAGCTTTCTGGGTGTTGCACATGATTCGTTTTTTCCCGAGAAATCGAAGTTTGGATCTTTTTGCTCTAACTCAGGGTTTCTTAGAAGAGTAGGTGGGGTTTTAGGTAACGAGGAGTACACGGGGAAGCCAGGTTTTGGGCTTTTGAGGAATGGTATTGGGTGCAGTCTCAGAGGATTATGCCCGAATGGATATGCATATGCTAGTGTTGCGGAGGCGGTTTCGTCCACTGATGTTGAAGAGGACGTATCTGCCGTGGATGAAGTTAAGGAGTTGTTGGATGAAATGAAGAAAGAACATAGGAAAGAGAATTTAAACAGGCGTAGGATTCGCCACGTAATGGAGACAGGGATGGGGGAAAACAAGTACCGAATGTTAAAGAGCAGACAAGTGAAGATTGAGACCGAGGCGTGGGAGCAAGCTGCAAATGAGTATAGGGAGCTTTTGAGTGATATGTGTGAGCAAAAATTGGCACCCAATTTGCCATATATGAAGTCTTTGTTTCTTGGTTGGTTTGAGCCTTTTCGAGATGCTATTATTAAGGAGCAAGAGTTGTATAGGTCAGGGAAACTTAGGGCGGGATATGCTGCTTACTTGGACCAGTTGCCGGCTGATATGACAGCAGTCATCACAATGCATAAGTTGATGGGGTTGCTGATGACCGGAGGGGAACATGGCTGTGCTCGGGTCGTGCAGGCTGCTTGCTTGATAGGTGATGCCATTGAGCAGGAGGTGGGTGAGATGGATTGCTTCTTTTCTCTCTATTTGTTTTCATATGTTATGGTATTTGTTCGTTTGGAAAGCTACATGCTTGATTGGAAGCCTATTGTTTATTTTATTAGATGTTTCACCAGATGTTTAGTTGAACAAATTCATGTGTTGTTATAGTTATTTCACGTGAACTCTTAGAGGTATTGACTATTGACAGTAGAAAGTAAACTCATATAGATATAATAGACACTGAGACGAAAAATAGTATCTGAACTTTTCTTTTTAAATGAACCATGAGTTGTTAGAATGACAAACCTAAAGCTGAAAGAATGCTGACAACTTGGATGGTTGCTCAATTAAATTTGTGATTGAAACTCATATATTGTGGTGTTGCAAGCAATAGAATTTTAAAGGTCTCTCTCTCTCTCTCAAATAGGAGAAGGGTGCTGTTATTGTGTTAGTTTAAATTTGTATGTTTTGGCATGGTTTTAGATGTTGGGTTATTTTGAATTTAAAGTCTACTGATTCTCTCTTCTGATGCTTGCTGACAATTTGTTTTGCAATTTGAGATGGCCTAAGTTTTTGGAGGTTATTCAGCATTTTTTAAAACCTGGGCAAGTAACTGAAGCATAATTAAACAATGACAGTTTTCTATCCGTCAAATGCGCTATCAACTTTGTTTTTCTCTTTTAATTTCTTTTATTAGCCATTATCTTGATAAGATGATTAGACATACCAAACTAAGATCTTGCAGTTGTTCTAAATAAAACGGACATTCTGTGTTGATACATCGTGCCTTTGCTTGCGACTTCATTGCACCATTTGTTTTCCTTATCAGACATGATTCCGTTTCTTCTTTTCCCCCTTTTCGTTTTTTTATGTTTGAACCCATATACATGCATCGTTTCTTGATTACCGCAAGTTTTATGTGGCTTGGACTCCAACACAGCATTTGTCTCTGGCATTTTTTTCTTTTCTTTGTTTCATCTTTTACTTGTGTGACACTAGATGATGCTGTATTCCTTGGACCTGCTTCACTTAGTCCAGACCAACCCCTTGTTTTTTTCCTAGAAATCTAGCATTAATTCATAAGCCTTTCTGTAAGGTTAGGTTAGAATACACAATTTCTTGGAGAAAACAAAGAAAAAAAAGGCTGGTAAAGAGGATGAAGATGAAGGAAATGAATCCGGTGCTGCAATTAAGGAACAAGAGAGGTTAAGGAAAAAGGTGACCAATTTGATAAAGAAGCAAAAGCTACCAGCAGTGAGGCAGATAGTGAAGGGTCAGGACGACACAAAACCCTGGGGACAGGATGCTAAGGCTAAGGTCCATCTAATTTCATGTAATCTCTCATGAAACATCACTTTTCCGTTAATCACATGATTTTAAAATTGTGTTCTCTTCTCTTTTCCTAGGTTGGATGCCATCTTATCGAGTTATTGATGCGAACTGCTTATATACAGCCTCCAGCTGATCAGTTAGCTGATACTCCGCCAGATATCCGTCCTGCATTTGTGCATTCTTTCAAAACTTTAGTAAAAGAAAACAAGTACGGACTAATTTCTATATTTTGATTGGTTAATTCTCTCTGTGGTAACTTCAGATTGATGTGTTCACCTTAACTTATTTTCGGGCATTTCTTCCTGCAGGAAAACTGGCAGAAGATATGGTGTTATTGAATGTGACCCGCTAGTTCGCAAAGGGCTTGAGAGAACTGTAAGTATATGGGTTATAATCCTTTCCATGGATGATCTATTGCAGTTTGTTATTCTTTTGTTATTTAAGTTGTTAGCTTTATTGAATGTGAGTGTGACTCACTAGTTCGCTAAGGGCTTGAGAGAACTATAAGTATATGGGTTATAATCCTTTCTATGGATGATTTATTACAGTTATTTAAGTTGTTAGATCCATGTAAAATTTCCTAGGATGACATGTAAACCAGCATCTAGAATATTAAACTTAAGGGTTAATAGTTTCCGACCCTTTTTTCTCCTTTTTTATTGTTGTCTGTGTTATGGACCGAGTATAGTAGCTACCTTGATACACTAGTTTGTTTTTCAAATATCTCACGGAAGAAAGTGTGAACCTATTCTTTAATTCTTTCTTACACAGGCAAGGCACATGGTGATTCCTTATATGCCAATGTTGGTGCCCCCAGTCAAGTGGACAGGGTATGTTGTTTTCGGTTTCATGTCAAGACTCAAGATTGTAGTTTGATTTTCCCTTGGTTTAAAGTTTTTGATAATTATCATTAAAGCTACCTGTCAAGTTCTGAGAAAATACAATGACATATCTAAAATATAGATGGTTCTGATACATGAGGATGCTTCTCAGTTTCCTGGTTATGTAGAGCCTTACTACTTTAGTCAATGCTTTGGTGGTTATGCAATTGGAACTCTTATAAATACTCAAAATTTGTGGTATTTAATGAGGTCAAATAAGCTTGGTGCTGCCTGTAACCACTAACCTGGATTCTACAGGCTTAGGATGCTGAACTGGGACAACTAGAGTTGGCAATTCTTGCTGGTGGAGATTATCAGTTTGGGTTTTTTGTTTTTGTTTTTGAGACTAGAAAATTAGTATAAATCATTTGTGTTCCAGTCAAAATAAAATGTATGAAATATATGTTCAGAGAATTTTTAAACGATGAAGTTAATTTTTCCATGATAGACTGTGATTCCACAACTTGCTTCACTATATTAAACTGGGTACATCTCTGGCATTTTGAAAAACTAGCTTTTCTTTTTTGTATTAATTAGTTTGCGATTATTTATTTATGTTAATAGTACTATGTTGGTAACCACTATCTTTTTTCCCTTTTGTAGCTACGACAGAGGAGCATACTTTTTCTTACCTTCCTACATTATGCGCACACATGGATCTAAACAGCAACGAGAAGCTGTCAAGAGAACCCCTAGGGACCAGCTAAAACAAGTCTTTGAGGTTGAATTTTTTTTAAAAATCTTAACCTCATGGGATTCTGCCATGAGATGCCAGTCCTGACTACTGGCTCAATTGGTGGCACTTACTTATTTCATTTGCTTAGCTTGTGTTTTTGCAATGAACTTGATCTATGTAATTAACATGCTAGGCATTGGATACGCTTGGATATACAAAGTGGAGGATAAATAAGCGAGTTCTTAGTGTTGTAGATAGAATATGGACTAGTGGAGGCCGTCTTGCCGATATGGTGGACCGCAATGATGTGAGCGACTGCATCTTTTTTTATATATGTACTTTTCACCTCTTTTTCTGAACACTTGCACTTTTTGGCTACTTATTGCACTGTATATTTTATGGTCAGTGAGGATGATGTTAAACTCAGTGTGGTTTTGTTTCCAGTTATATTTATTTCCTGAGATTGTGGAAATTGTAATCCTCAAACATTGCAGGTTCCCTTACCAGAAAAGCCGGATACGGAGGATGAAGCATTGCTTAGGAAATGGAAGTGGAAAGTCAAATCTGTAAAAAAGGAAAACAGAGAGAGGCATTCACAGCGTTGTGATATAGAGCTTAAACTTGCTGTATTTTCTCTTGACCTTTATATGCTGCGAGTATGTTTGTATATTACAAAATCAGACTACCAACTCTTTAAAACTGTGATCAGGTATCTAGGAAAATGAAAGATGAAGAAGGATTCTACTACCCACACAATCTAGATTTTCGAGGACGTGCATATCCCATGCACCCCTATTTGAATCATCTTGGCTCAGATCTTTGCCGGGGTATTTTGGAGTTTGCTGAGGGTCGCCCTCTTGGAAGATCTGGCTTACACTGGCTGAAAATACATCTTGCAAATTTATATGCTGGTGGGGTGGATAAACTGTCTCTTGAGGGTCGATTGGCTTTCACTGAGAATCATCTGGATGATATATACGACTCTGCGGACAAACCACTTGAAGGAAGACGCTGGTGGTTAAAAGCAGAAGATCCATTTCAGTGCTTAGCTGTGTGCATTGATCTCACTGAAGCTTTAAGATGCCCCTCCCCTGAGACATTTGTTTCACATATACCTGTGCATCAGGTTCCTTCTTTTATCCCCCACCCCCTAATGCCCCAATATTCTGTCCGCATAATTATTAGACGAGATCATTCATTAGAGGAACTAGATGAATTGAGTAGTTCATCTGTAGGTTGTCAGTATATATATGCCATTTAGACACATACTTTGTTGATAGCCATACTAACGTATGCATATGCACAGAGACTTGAATAAACAGAAAAGAACAAACCATATGTAATTGAGGTACATGATGGAATATCAAACTGTTCCAATCATATGCCTATAGTAATGTACCTGCGGTTTTCTTTATTTTTCAGTTCTATTTCCTAAGCTGCGTGGAACTTTTTTGGTTCCTTTCTACTATGCTGTTTAGTGACTTGCTAAAATTGTTCCCTTCAATTTGATTAATTTTACTTGGAATGAGGAATATTTTGAGTTCATGTTTAATTTTATGGATAATATATCCTACCCCCATTTTTATATACAATGACAATTCTTCTTTCCTCTCAACTTCCACCAGCTTCTTGCTCATTTAGCCTATAAGCTGATACTGTAACTGTTTCTTTTTTATTGCCTTCCTGTAGGATGGTTCCTGCAATGGTCTACAACACTATGCTGCACTTGGAAGAGACAAGGTATCCTTTTTATATGTCAGAAATCATGGTTGAAGTTTTATATCTTTTGTTTCTGCTTATGATTTTGGTTTTGAAACTTAACTTACAGTTGGGAGCAGCTGCAGTCAATCTTATTGCTGGTGAAAAACCAGCAGATGTTTACTCAGGAATAGCTGCTAGGTAAGCCATTTTTATGTTGGTTCAAGAAAAACCTTTTAATGGTTGATTGGTCCTAATTCTCGGGTTTGAGTTCTCCTTGACTGCGATTCCTCCTCCGGCACCTGCAGTAAGAAGTGAATAAAAAAGAGAAAAACTTGTTTTCCCTACTGTGTCCTTTGGTTGAAAATCTTTTGAAATGATTGTTCTTATGCAACTTTTAGTCATGATACTTTTGAGAGGGGAGATAACAGAGTTATGCTTCAACTAATAGATGAAAAGTTGAACTTTCTTGGTAGATTTCAGCTTGCTGTAAGAGAACAACTGTATTTAGTTTTGTTCAGCTTAAAAGATTTGGTACTCAATTGCATTTTTACCACTTAAATTGAAGAACTGGTGTCAAAAGTTAATATTGAATGCTGTAATACACATTTATTGGTGGATGTCCGGCAGGATGATTATGCTGCACCTTACATTTTAAGCATATTCTTTGTTTAGGTTAATGTAACAATATAATAACAAAAGAACCCATTCTGAATGTAGAGTGCTTGATATCATGCGGATTGATGCACAGAAGGATCCAGCAGTTTTTCCAGATGCATCGATTGCAAAAATTTTGGTTAACCAGGTATGTGTTCCTTGTATGATATTTGCAAAAATTTTATAGTAGTCTGCCAAAAAATGTTTAACTTTGTTTCTTTCTTGTGCACTTTTATCATTCATAAGGCATGTATGGACCATTGGGAACTTGCTGAATTCATGCCCATCTTGACTGGATGCTAGTTTACATGGTAGTTGATTCTGATGCCCCAAAAATTTATTAACTAGGTGGATAGGAAATTGGTGAAGCAGACAGTGATGACCTCAGTGTATGGTGTAACTTTTATCGGGGCACGAGATCAAATCAAGAGGAGGTTGAAGGAACGTGGTGTAATTATCGACGACAAAGAGCTCTTTATTGCTTCTTGTTATGCTGCTAAGGTAAGGAATGCTGGACTTCTACTTCGGCTTCAATTAGTTTCCATAAAATGGAATTATACTTTCACCTGCACTCAATTTAATGATAAAATCTTGTTTTTTCGAATAGACAACGTTAACTGCCTTAGGTGAGATGTTTCAAGCTGCACGTGCTATCATGAGCTGGCTTGGTGAATGTGCAAAGGTGTGTCTCTAACCCTCTTGTCACTTTCTCCCTGCCTGTATTTCTCCAATTTTATATTTGCTATACACTTAAAAATTTAGTGGATGGCTTTTAGCTTAAAATGTTGAATATGAACAGATTATTGCATCTGAAAACCAGCCAGTGAGCTGGACAACTCCACTTGGACTTCCTGTTGTACAACCATACCGAGAGTTAGGAAGGCATCTTGTGAGTATTTGAACTGAATGTTATTTTTTGTGAGAACTTAGAATCTGCCAATATCTTCATTACCAAAACAGAGATGACTTTGCTGATAACTATTAAATTTAAGAACACTAATACTCATTTGACTCATTTTAGCTTCTTTCTGTGGAATTGGCAGATAAAGACTTCCCTTCAGGTTTTAACTCTGCAACGTGAAACTGAAAAGGTACATTAATCTATCTCAATTTTATGGTTTATGCTTCTGTATATTTTAGATAGTATTTGCTGAAGTCTGCATGCTCTAGCTTTGGTAAATCACTGAACACAGCACAAATGAAGATTATAAGACAACCCCTTTGATGACTAAAAGGATTAATACCATAATCACTGGATTTTTAGTAAAAAACAACACAAGTTGCCTTCTTATGAGTGATGCAGGAATTATTATAATATTTATTTATTTCAGTTTTATTAAATATTAGAGATATTTTGGATAGCTAGGATTATAAGTTTCCTTTATGTTTTAAATCTAGGGCTAGTATTAAATTATCTTTGCAACCCTAGTATAAATAAGCTGTAAAAATATTACACCCACAACTGATCTTTTCTTTGAATTAAAAGAAAACTAGAGGTTTCCTTTAACCCGAAGTTTTTTCTTGAGTTCCATCTTTTTCCCTACTCATTTGTTCAGCCTTATTTCTTTTGATTTCTGTTGTTTTTCTTCTTATACATATCACAGAGCTTTACCACTGGTTTATTATCATTTATGAGCCACCTTTTCTTATTGCAATGGGGCTAACTATCATTTTTTCTTGGTAGTGGCGAGAGAGGAATTTATGCTTAATAGGTCAACTGTTATGATACTGTTCTTAGAATATGGACAGGCAGGATAGCTTGCTGTTTGCTTACCCAACCATGTCCTTGTGAAATTTAGATTTAGATTTTGAGTGAGATTGAGACTTATTGTATTGTTGACCTTATAACCCTATATTTTTGGCATGAAATTTGTTCTAGAATTTAACTTGCACAAATGAATTTAAAATTGATTGATCACGTGAATTGCTTTGCCAATGTTCAGCTGTTTAAATTCCATAACATGGTGCCCTTATTAGCTTCACCCTAATTAATTTAATATTGTACATTCACTTCATGTTTTATAAAGTTTGGCTAATCGGTCACCAAATTTTCTGTAATAGATAATGGTTAAACGACAGAGGACAGCTTTCCCACCAAATTTTGTTCACTCCCTGGATGGCTCTCATATGATGATGACTGTGGTTGCCTGTAAAAAGGCAGGCTTAACCTTTGCAGGTACTTTAGTTCTTTTCATGGTATTTTGGTATCCCATATTCTCATTCTTATGGGTCAAATTTCAAGATACTATACATCTGTTTACAGGAGTTCATGATTCATACTGGACACATGCAAGTGATGTGGATAAAATGAACAGGATACTAAGAGAAAAATTTGTTGAACTCTACGAAAAACCAATATTGGAGGATGTAAGTGTCCTCATTTTTTTACTTCCTGATTTTTTCGTTTGTGCATTGTAATTTGGCTTAAATTTTTTTACTTTATATTTTATGTCTACAAATATCTTCCATAACTAGAGTAAGACCATCCAAGGATGAGCTTTAAACTTGTATTTTGTGGGTGGCATGACTAAAAGCCTCCTCCATTACTTTTTTATACATTACAAGTTCAATCACCATACATATGATCGATTTACATATTCACAAATGGGTTCTATACACATGAATAGCAATGATTCATGCATTGGAAAGTAATGGATGGGATCTTTACCCGTGCAATGGGATGCTTTGATCCCCCTGGACTGGTTGGCAACGTACGTCAAAATAGACACTAGTTGATATTATTCGAAAATTTCAAACTTCTTTTGCCCTCTGACATTGAATTTATATAAAATAAGTTTCTGCAGAATAGTGTTGTTTCCTCACCTTATTATTTATAATTGTTGTTCTTTTGGCATTTTTTTTTTCAGTTGTTGGAAAGCTTTCAGGAGTCTTTCCCTACATTGTGTTTTCCTCCCTTACCTGAAAGGGGAGATTTTGATCTACGAGACGTGTTAGACTCACCCTATTTCTTCAACTAATCTCGTATCTCGGCCGCATCTTCATCCGAGCCTAGACCTTAGAACAACACCATGCTTTGTGCAACCTCTGGTGGTTCTTTGTTTCCGAGTGTACGATTGGCAGAAGAGCTGAATTCTGTCACCAAAAAAGGAAATTCCGGCAAGGAAATGCTGCTTGAGGCTATAATATTGTGAACGATGTTGGTCGGATGTAAGGCTTCAATACTTGTGCAAATTTCTGTGTAACTTTGGAGGATTGGTTACAGTTGTACAGTTAACATGTTAGTTTCCTGCCTCCACTCAAACCCCATTATTTTATTAGGTAATGTCATGTAATTAGTACAAGCTTAAAGCTCATCCTATTAGATAATGTATATGAGAGTAAGTAAAGCATTCAATTAAAAGATGAACTTTAAGAAAATCCATTTCAAGGATGGTAATTTTCTCTATTAGTTGAAAATGATTTTCTGGAAAACTGCTAATTCGAATTGAATGTTAATGCAAGTATTTTATAAATTTTGAAAAATGGTGCTTGAAATTGATGAATCCTTACATCTCTGTAATGAGACTTGAGGTTTGGATACCCTCAAAAAAATGAATAAATGAAAGACAAACTTGGTGGACAAATCTCTCAACAAGAAGATTACAACTTGATTTAATGTCTCCGACATTGGAAGAAGTCCATGTTCATCTTATTCAAGTAAAACACGACCATGTCTCCTCTCCAGAGAAATCACTCCTTGGGTCCTGTTCCCGAATTCTTCTCAAACAGGGCAAGGGCATCGCTATATATGGCAACCAGGGCAAGGGCATCGCTATATATGGCAACCATGTTCGAGAATACAGCAAGCACGATCATGAAAAGAGCCAACATCTTGTCCTTCTTTGTTGCTATAGAGTGGCGATCCCTGAAATGCCCATAAAAAATAACTATCTATGTTTAGTATTGAACTAGAAATCAATAGACGAAAGTCTACTGAAAACAAGCAACTCAAATAAGAACTTAAACCAAACAATGATAAACCGAGATAGGGGAAAAAGGTGCCTTTTCTTCATACTCTATCAGCTATTCCAATAATGAGAATTGAGAAAGCTAAGCCAGTGGTAACATCTCAATATTTCGGATAATTGACAGAAACATTTTAAATGCAGATCGAGTTCCTCTTATTTTTCTCATAACATTTCTAAGGCACTATGGCCCCAATGTTTCAATTTTAGTATTTCATTCCCAAATGTATGAGCCACTATGTCTACTGTAATGTATCATATAAGAGAGATGCTCATCAACGTGAATGGAGGGGAAGTAAACTGTCACGGATATCTAATCGGATTTAAAGGCCATAAACTCACCTAAGAGTAACAGCTGCAGGAAAAATGAAACCAAGGCAAACCGCGGCAGTTGCTCCAGTGAATTGGAATGCATCCCAGATGCTGGGGATGAAATTTGCACCCAAGAAGACAACTGCGATGAGTCCGGCAGTAGTAAAAGCAAACCTCGTATTAGACAGAGCTAATGGCCTCGCGGACGGGAATAGGAGCCCATCCATGTTGAGTCGAAGCGGATAGAAGACAATAGGAAATACAAGCATGAGGTGAGCAGCATAGCTAACACGGACAGCGTCATTAAGGAGAGAGCTATAGGGAATGCCAAGGTCACTATCAAAGTTGGAAAGCACATCGTCCAATGTAGCATCACCGAATAGAAGGAAGCCAAATAAGCTTGTCATAATGTAAACAATCGAGCATAAAGAAAGTGCTGTTTGCACAACAGGTTTTATCTGGGTAGAGTCTTCCAATTCATTATCTATGCTGTGAACTGCAAATTTAAGCAGACAAGAAATTCAGCCCATCTTATTATATTGATGAAGCTAAATCAAGAATCAAATTGATCGCATACCGTTGTAGTGGCAGATATATGCTGTGACTAAAACGGGGACTACAGTGAAGAGTTCCAAAAATGAGGTCAAATCGGTGACATCAGGTAGCAATCTTGGCATCAGTATCGTTCCACCTAATAACTTGACAATTGCTATTCCCATAGTGATAACAAGAAACACAACTGCCAGAGCAACTGATAAGGCAGATGTAAATCTTAAGGAATCTGCAAGATAGAGAAGACATACCGATAATAAACATGCAATACAAAGTACAAACTATCCAACTTAGATTTATACCAGTAAAAGTTAAATGTAAATGCTACAATAGTGTGAAAGTTTGCTGCTAGATTCTTAAAGGACAACCAAGGCACTAACCGATCCGCTTGAAACATGCCAATGGAGAGAAGATGGCCAGTGTAGTAACAAGAAGCACAAAGGTTCGCCCGTTCCACCAGTGTTCTCCAAACCACCCTTCAAGGACACCAGCATGGTGAACACCACTAGATGATGTTCCAGAAAGCACATCACCTTCAAGAACCAACAAACCATCATAAGCTCATAAGCAAATTTACACATTTCCATTATGATCAGGCAGGGGAAATCTAGGAGACTAATGGTTCAACACGAAAGGTGATCAGAGCTCATATTCAACACACAATTGGAAGTCAAAGAAGTCATACCGATAATAATCATGTAAACAATGAGAACGCCAATGTTGTTGACTAAAACGCAGATTTGCAGAAAGATTCTTCCATACTTTCCAAACGCATCCCCCATAAGGCTTCCATAAGAAGTTGCTCTTGCAGCCCTACTAAACCTAAGCAAGAACTCGATCGAGGCATTAGTTAAGAATGCCATGAAGATTATCATACCAATCCCAAGAATGAGACCCAGAACTTTCATTGTAGCAGGTAAGGCCATGATCCCAGCACCAACAATTGTCGTTGACAAGTTGAACACCGCCCCAGTAAAAGAAGCTCCATTAAATTCATCATAACCAGCATCTTCATCTTGTAGTTTAGGCAACAAGGGAGCTGTATCATCTACAACATGTTTACCCCTCCTTGACTTCCTTTCCTTCTTTGGTGTTATATCCCCCATTGTCATCTTTTAAATAACCCAAACCTCTCAAAGATTTAACTTTATATAGAAAACTTAAACAACCTTTCAGGCTAAACCCAGCTCGAGCACACTTCAAGAAATCTGTCGAATTAGAGAGTGAAAACTTTTGTTAAATTCCTTCATAACATAATAAAAAAGAAGAGGAAAGAAAGAATCTTGATAGTTCAAACCTGCAACAAAAGCACAAACTTTGCACCCTTTTGAAGTCGAAAAAGAGAGAGGATTTACCAAATCTGCTACAACAAAAGGTACATCTTTTTCCAGAAAGAACACCAAAATAATCAATGAATAAACTAAAAAAACAGGGAGTTTTCGCAATCAACAGAAACTCATATAATCTATAACTAAGAAAGCAACCCAAATTTCCAACCGACAGAAACTTAGAAGCCAACTTTGTATTTCCTTGACTTGAATCTAATAAAAACACCAAAGAAGGAATTGAAGCCTAACCCAGAAAAGAAGATTCAATTCTTGACCAAACCCAGAAGAGAGAAAATCAAAATATATAGGAGCATTGAAATTAAGAATGGAGGGAGACCCAACAACCAATGTAAGAAATAGTGTTCATTTAAGTCCACCCTTTTTTTTAATAGAATATCCTCCGAAGAAACGGCTGTACATTCCTTTTATGAACACAAGGCAAGTTGTACGGCTATGATGACAAATAATTAAACAAATTGGAAATTCCAATAATTTACTTTGCTGCAGAATCACGTGTTAAATTGGGGTGAGAACTTGGTAATTCTGAGTCCATTTTTACTTTGTTTATTTTTCTAAATAGATAAAAAATGAAAGATTAATTCAATTTTAGGGTGAATTTGTTTGTAATTATTTTTCTTTACTAATCCTATAAAAAAACTTTTCTATACAAGTTGTAGACACTTGTCTTAATTATAGATAAAAGTAATACTTCTAAAATTACATAAAAATAATATTTAGTCATTAAAAATTTAAACTTTTTAAAGACTATTATTATAAGAAATAATTACTAATCTGAAATATAAATTATAAAATGATTTTATAGTATATATATATATATATTTAGCATTAAAAATAAAATCTATAATTTTTATCGAAAAACTTTGATACACAGTTCATGTTAACTTTAGTTTATGTGTGCCTTTTAGTTCTAGAGATTAGGGTTTTAGTCTAAGGATTTAAGTTGTAGGATTTAAAATTTAAAGTTATTATTTAAAATTTAGTGTATAAAGTTTAAAGTATAAGAGATTTAAATTTTTAATGTTAAAATAAAAATTTAAGATTTAAGTTTTATAGTGTAAATGTAGATGCTTGCATCTCACCTTATTTTTATATGTATCGTAAAACTTTATGGTAAGACACTTGGAAAATTTCAATGAATTTATTATAGTGTTTTAAAAGGAAATGACAGTTATGGGTAAATTATTCTATTGGTCATTAAATTATAAGATTTTTATTTGATTAGTAAACAATTTCTTTTATCAAATAGGTTATCAAACTTTGAATATATTTCCCACAAGTAACTTGCTATTAATTGTTAAATAAATTTATATAATAACACATTGGTCATCATTACGTTTCTATTCTATTAATTTGAATCTAATTTTAATGTATAAGTTCGTTTATTTATTAAACGAACGAACATGAACAAGATTTTTTGTTCGTCTAATTAAATGAATGAACACGAACAAAAGGCTTGTTCGTTCATTTATGTTCATGAACGTTCGGTAATCCGTTCGTTTATGCTCGTTCATTTATGTTCATTTATGTTCGTTCGTTTATGTTCATTTATGTTCGTTCAATTATGTTCATTTAAATTTATTCACATATGTCTAGAGGTGTTCATTATTCGGTTAAAC
The DNA here is from genome assembly GCA_958450335.1 of Hibiscus tridactylites. Taxonomy (NCBI): domain Eukaryota; kingdom Viridiplantae; phylum Streptophyta; class Magnoliopsida; order Malvales; family Malvaceae; genus Hibiscus; species Hibiscus tridactylites. The sequence goes on along the minus strand of OY288287.1, from coordinate 54,535,505 downwards.
CGAACTTACCGACCGAACCAAAACAAAATTGGTTAATCTATTAGATAATTTTAGGTTTCGACTAATAATTAAAAGTTTTTTCAAATTTTAATTATCGATTAATTCGGTGTAAAAATCGGTTAATTAACTGAATTAATCGAACTAACCAAAATTTTTAAATATTTAACAAATTATATATGTTCGTTCATATTCGTTTATGTTCGTTTGTGTTCTTTAGTGTCCGTTTATGTTCGTTTACCATTTAAACGAACGAACATGAACGAACACGAACAAGCTACATTCCTTAATGAACGAACACAAACAAGAAATTTTGTGTTCGTTTATGTTCGTGTTCGTTCATTTGTTCGGTTAAAGTTAAACGAACGAACATAAATACACCCTCGTTCGTGTTCGTTCGGTTCGTTTACAGTACTAAATAGAAATGAGTAGACCCTAGGATTTGGAATATGATTGGCGAAGGAATTTGAACCTAGGATTTGGAATATGAGAATAAGACAACGCTTAACTGCCATAACAAGCCAAGCTATTATTACATAATTGGCTAAGGAATTTGAACCTAGGATTTGAAATATCAGCAACACTTACTACTGAACCAAATCAAACAACTGTTACAGAGTTAACAAAATAATATTTAGGTTAAATAGTGATTGATACAAGATTTTTATATTTTTAAATTAAATTTAATATTTTTCACATTTTTTTTAAATTAGTTTTTTTGAAAGGTTAAATTAGTTATATATAATCATCAAATTAAGTGATATCAATTAAGCCAGTTATTGTTAAAATCTAACATGAAAGATAACATGTCAGTTAACAAAAAATATATAATTACACATTTGTTCCCTCTTGTTACAAGTGACACGTGTCACCGTCTGATTGGATAAAAAAATTTATAACCAGAGAATAATTGCAAGAGATTTTGAAACGGATACATATCAATATATTGCAACAACTTCAACTATTGAGCCAAGCTCATTTCTTTGTTTAAATTTTAGCCGAGGACCAAGGTCTTTTGAAGTTTTCTTGCTATTAAGGTGAATTCAAACACTTGAGATGATTTGTATTGGATGTATGAAGAAACATCAAAAGAAATATATTCACAACTGTGTGAGACTGTTGTGTTTTTATTAAATTTTAAAACCATCTCTTTCAACAAGTAAAAGAAGTTCACTCATTTAGTCATTTAACAATTAAACTAGGCTAAATTTCCTCTGGAAACTAGGTTAGATGGGTATTTATGCCCCCAAGTTCCATTCAAAAAATCAACTCAGCCCCCTCGCCGAAACACACACCCAATTAGGCTTTTCATTTCAAAAATTGCATCAAACTAACCATTTGACCGATGTTAACCATTACAGTGCTGGCGTGACAGTTGACAATGCTGACGTGGCGGTCTAAAATGTTGATGTGCCAGCCAACGATGATGACGTGGTAGTACATGTAGGATGATAATGTGGCAGTACATGTGGGATGATGTTGACATGCGTGCAAGGTGGTGGTAGTGAACTGAGCTTGGTAACTAACAAGAGAGTAATATAGATAGATGCACCGTGAAGAGTAATAGAAGAGAAAGGAATAGATCTTTATTAATGAAAAAGTGAATATTTACAATATTCATATCACCTATTTATAAGTACAAAACTAACCCTAATAACTGCCCTAACTACCTATTTACAGCAACTTAACAACTGTTAAACCTTATCAGTCTTCAACACTCTCCCTCAAGTTGGAGGGTGGAAAATATCTTTTACCCCCAACTTGCTTAACAAGAACTCATACTGATTTATTCCAAAGCCTTTAGTAAGGATGTCAACTTGTCGGTCCTTTGTAGATACATGTCACGTTTTAACCAAACCTTTCTGAATTTTCTCACGAATGAAATGACAATCTATTTTTATATGTTTGGTTCTTTCATGAAAGACAGGGTTGGCTGCTATTTGTATAACAACTTGACTATCACTAAATAGAATTGCATGTCCATTTTGTTTGATTCCCAGCTCACTCAATATCCCTTTTAACCATACGATTTCTACAGCAGTTGCAGCCATTCCTCTATATTCAGCTTTTGCTGAAGACCTTGAGACTGTATTTTGCTTCTTGGATTTTCAGCATATCAACGATCCTTCAAGTGTTATGCAATAACCCGTAACTGACCTTCTCGTCATTGGATAGTCTGCCCAATCATCATCACAGTAGACTGTTAACTGAGTATCATTCTTAGCAGAAAGGAGAATCCCTTGCCCTGGATTCCTTTTAATGTACCTAACCACACGCAATGTTGCCTCATAATGCCCTTTTTTTAGGATTTTGCATGAATTGACTTAGATGTTGTAAAGCAAAAGCAATGTTTGGTCTTGTGTTTGTTAAGTAAAACAACCTTCCTATCAATCGTTGGTATGTCGTTGGGTCTTCAATGAGCTCATCTTCTATTGCCTCTTCTTTGTCCTTCTTATCAAATTCTATCGATGTCAGCTTTGTGTTTGGTTCTAGTGGTGTTGAAGCAGTACGAGCACCTCCGAATCTTGAATCAACAATTAGTTATAAAGCATACTTACGTTGGCTAAGTATGATCCCTTCTCTAGACCTAAAACCTTCAATTCCCAGAAAGTAATTCAATTTCCCTAAATCCTTCATTTTTGAAGTTTTTATGTAGAATTTTCTTCAATTCATTCATCAACATTGCATCATTTCCTGTGATCAGCAGATCATCAACGTATACAAGCAAAATTACCACCTTTTCTACATGCCATTTTGTAAACATCGAGTAATCGTGCATGCTTTGTATATAACCATTTGAAACCAAATCTTCTGTTAGCTTTAAGTTCCACTAGCGAGAGGCTTGTTTCAAGTTATATAGGGACTTACGCAACCAACATACATGAGACTTCCCTTGGTTGCGAAATCCTTCAGGAGGTAACAAGTAAACTTCTTCATATATGTCTCATTGCAAGAAAGCATTAAATACATTCATCTGATATAAAGGCCATTGATGCATAGTAGCTAACACAACAACTGTTCGAACAATGACTTGCTTGGTAACAGGAGAAAACGTGTCTTGGTAGTCTATTTCCTCACGATGATTGTAACCCTTGGCAACTAATCTAGCCTTGTACCTTTCAATAGTTCCATCTACATTATATTTGATCTTAAAAACCCATTTGCATCATCAAGTTCCATTAGTTTTCAAGAGCCTCAACTTCTTGCTTCATGGCACTGACCCACTTCGCATCTGCTACTTGTAACACCCCAAATTTGGGCCTAGATGTTTTAGAGTCTGAATCGGACCGGTCAGAAAACGATTCGAATCCTAAGGGGAGCTTTAGGGAACACCTAGTTCGGGATGCTTTAAAAATATAGAAAATATCTAAAAATCCTCATTTAATATATGAAAGATTATGGTGGAATCAATTTTACCAAATAAGGTTTGGAAATACTACATTTCGGTGTAGTGACCAAATCGTAGTTTTTGTAAAAGTTAAATAGTGACTGTTTTGTAAAGGATTGAAACTTTGAATCTTTAAGGAGCTAATTTTACCAAAATGTTTTTCATCAGATTTTTCCTTAATTTGGGTGATTTTATTAATGTTTTAATTAAAGGAAATGAAGGTTAATTAAATGAGAAACTACCTTTGACTATTCATAACTACTTTTCACAAATTTTCCCTCATTTCATTTTCTCTCAAATTCTTTTCAGCCAAACACATTCTCTCCAGCAATTATACTTTGATTTTCACTTCATTTGATGAGATTTCAATCTTCTTTTGATTTTTAATCAATTCTACATTAAATCCTCTTGATTTCTACATTGTATTTTCAAGAAAACTTGCCCAAATTAAGGAGAAATCATCCATTAGTGGTAAGCTTCGTCCTTCTCCTCTAATGATTAGTTCTTTACTGAAATTCCCAAGTTATCAATCCTTTGTTAATGATTTTTGAGTGGTTTTAATGTTAGAAACAAGAAATTGTCTTAAAACTCAAGATTTTGGAAGAGATCTTTAAGATTTTCGTGGTGAATGATTGAGCTCTGTTTTGAGGTGGTTTTCTAATGTATTTTGGATGTTAATTGATGTTACAAATGAGGTTTTATCAATCAAATCCTGAATAGATTTGGTTTCCTAAGTTTTGTATGCTAAAATGATGGTTTTTGGGGTGATTTTGGTGTTCTGTCATAGTTGGAGGTATAAAGACGAGTTTTTAGTGGTTTTTGATGTTGATTGATGTTTATAAATGTTTAGAAGTGATAGATCTTGGCTGGGCTTTGTTTTGAAAGAGTTTGGAGATGATTTCGATTGTGTTTGGTAGCCGAAATGTGGTTTTTGAGTAGAGCAGCGAGTTTAGGTGTGTGGCTGATGATTTCAATGCATGATGATGCATTAATCCTCTGCTCCTATGTGTTATAAACAGGGGAGACCTATTCAGACACCATTGGTGTTGATCCGGGAGCTTAGATAGCGTTTCAGCAAGCACGCGAAATGTAATCGGTGAGTGCGTATGGTTTTAGAAGTCCTTGAGGGACAAAGAATCAATGTTTGGGGATTTAGGAAAGGTTTGAAACACCTTCCTAAGTCCGGAAGTAAGTATTGGCTAGATTGCTCTCTTAAATGTGGTGGTTGCCCCTAAAATGCTTTTACATGCTCATGGTTTGAGATAGATAAATTCCTACTGTTTTTATGCATATTTTATAGCATGAGATGATGCTTGAAATGATTTCATGAAGTAGCATGTTGCATGGTTGAGATTTGAGCTTTTGTTTAAAGCATGGCAAATGTTATGGTTTTGAAATGAGATGAGAATGTTTTGAGAATTGTTGCATGAAAAACAGTAGGTGAGATAATAATTTGACATAATATATTAGCATAGATGTTGAGATATATACTTACTGGATATAATTGATCGATCAATAGGATAAGAGTGCACTATAAACTAAAAATTCGTACGTGCTCTTTGGTTTAATCCAAAGGGAGAGAACCGATGATGGGCATTCCATCGGGTAGGACTTGGTGAAACACCCAAGCTTTGTGGCGATGAGAGATTCCGCCATGTGAGTACGGTGATGTGAGATTCCACCAGAAACTATGTACTAGACTAGTGAGTACGGTAATGTGAGATTCCACCGGAAGCGTCTAGTGGTTGAGAATGATGTCCGCATATCCGAGTAATAATGAGATGTGAAATGCCAATATAAAATATAAAATTGTTTTTGATTCACATGTACCTTTGATGAAATGATTTGTGCTATGAGAAATGCATATGAGATTTGTATTTGAAATGCTTTGGTGTTACAAGCATGAGTATGGCTTTGCCATGAGTTTTGCATTAGTTTAAATGTATGAGATAAAATGAAGGTACATGTGTTTTCAATGAGAAGTTGCTTTGAATGGTTTTCAAGCATGAGATAGAATGAGCATGTTGTTTAAAAGCTTTTGAGAAAGTGTTTTCAAGAAATGCATTATTGAGTTGGTTTTCTTTAGAGCATGTCTCACTAAGCATTTGTGCTTACGCTCTCTTTTACCAATAATGCAGATAATTGAGGTGTTTCTGGGCATCAAGGAGGATAAGAACATCCAAGGAAGTACAAGCTCATGTATGGTTCCACTGTTGGCATCACAGTTCGACTACAGGATTGTCGAATATACGCCGCCAGGCAGTTTGTTCTCCACCCGCCCCGGTCCCAGCAGTGGTGGTCTCCGTTTCGAGGACGTTCATGGAGCCGATGATGATGATGATGAGAACGACCCTAGAGCACATGACATTCGGAGGAATTCGCTAGGGGATCGTCGTGCACCCCGCTGCGGAACGGGTGGACATAGACATCATTAGTACGAGAGGGTTGCATATATATGTTTTAATTATGTTTATGGAATACATTATTTTTTATTTTGTAATTACGAATATTTTATTTTGCCTTATTAATTTTTTACATGCTTTTTAGAATTTTATATTTATTTTCGCTTTTTTGGATAACTAATATTCAATTAATAAACCAAGCCTATCACGCATTTTTAAAGGCAAAATCATTCAGAAAAAACAAGCAACGGTACCGTTTTCAACGCGAATTTTAGTCAGTTTAGAACGAACCAAACTTGACCATATTGGTGTCAAATGAAAGACGTGTTTCAGTACTACGAACCCAAACTGAATGTTTACTAAAAATATATGGTTAATAAGCCTGAAATATTGCTCGAACATGCCTATCGACGCTTGGTCTGTTGCCTCTTCAAATTCTCGGGAAACTCGTGTTTCGCATAATGCGAGTTTCTGTTAAGTTTGTTATTCTGAAAAGTGTTGCCACATATGAAGAACTTGCTCTCTGCGTAGCGCGAGTTCGTGTCTCGATGTCCCCAAAACGTGAGTTCTTTATACGTGGCAGATTTGAAGGTCATTTTTTTAAATAAATATATGTGGGGGTCATTTTTCTAGATATTGAATAAAAAATGATTTTTGATATAATAATGCCGGTGGCATGGGTTTTACATTATGAGAGACGAACTTAAAAATTATGACGATGGTTCCAAAAAGTTGATGCGACATGTATTTTATTGTCGTGTATTTCAGTAATGTCTTTCGAAGAAAAAGAGGTTGACGGATACGTTGACAAAGGGAGATGCGGATCATACATCATAGACTCGTGTCATCAATTGAGTTGGCATGGTAGGTGGGAGGTTCGGTTCGGTTCGGTTCGCAACTAGACACACTTGACTTTGCGATTTTTTCTTGGGATGTATTATTTTGGATTTTGCTCTACTCTAATTTGGTGATGGACAGAGTGCATCATTAAGCTTGGGAAGATGGTTGCCCCATGGTCATTGCACTCGGTTTGTTAAGTGGGGTTTGTTGCAGTATGTTAACTGTTGCGGATTGAGTTTGAGTTGCTGCTGCTCCTAGTTGGTTAGGTATCGAATTAGCGGGATTTATTTTATTTTAGGGTTAATTATTTTATTCATACATGAAATATACCTAATTCTCACTTTCATACATAATGTTTAAAAATTCTCAATTTCATACATGGCGTTTTCTGCCGTTAACAGGTTCACTCACTTCCGTCACGAAAGATGACGTATAACCTTGTGACCACTAACAAAATGACTCGTGGCACTTTACAAAAATATTTTTAATTGTTTTAATTTTTTTAAAAAAAATAAATCCCATTTCCCCAACCACCTTTTTCTGCATCTCTGATTTACGCCACTGTTGGTCGGTGGCTGTCACCGCCCTCACCATCTGAACTGCCACCTTGCTCCGACCACACCCTGGCCACCCCTCGCGCAGTATCTCTGTCGTTCATCGTGAAAAGTTGTTCAAAAATTCGATAGAAACTCAAAAACTCAAGAGTTATGTTGGTCTATCTCGGCCACCGCTCGTCGTTGGTCGTCACCGCCATCATCGGAGTGAGCGTTGTCGCATTCCGAACCAGCTTCGTGGGCCACTCGCGCCCTTTCACCACCCGTCGCCGTGAAAATCGGCTTGTAGTCTCGTCAAAAACCCAAGAGTTTTACCTCATCGTTTTTCTATCGGCTGGCTGTCATGCGCCGTCCGTGTACAACACCGCCCTGTCAGTTAGTTCCATGAGCACCCGAGAACTGAACAATGTCCTATGTTCGTCGAACCATCGCCAGAATCTTTCCCATCGTGAATCTATTGTATATATGGATCAGACGGAGAAAGGGGTGGGTTTAATTTTTTTAAAAATAAAATAATTAAAAATATTTTTTAAAGTGCCACATGAGATTTTGTTAATGGTCACAAGGTTTCACGTCACCTTTCGTGACGAAAGTGGGTGAACCCCCTAACGGCAAAAATGGTTATGTATGAAACTAAAATTTTTTAAACATTATGTATGAAAGTGAGAATTTGGTATACTTCATGTATGAATGGAGTAATTAACTTTTTTTTATTTGGTTTAGGGTGTTTATTCTTAAATACTATCATGCTATACTCTTTAAGTCTTTTTCTCCTACACAAATTTAAGAAGATTTTTAATGAGGTATATAATATTTTTTTGTATAGTTTTTATCTCAATAAAATCATGCCTACTTATAAAAATTTAAACAAATTAAACCTTGACTATCAATTTTAAATTTTTTGATTTGTTATATATGCCTTGAACCTAGTTTTAATTACTATTTATATTTATTGTCTGGTTTCCGTTGTTGTCCACAAGTAAACACAAAAAATAGAAAATATTCTGGCCTAAAATTGGACCTTTCTGATCTTACAGTTAACAAGCAATCAAGCAGAGACCGAAATTAAGCAATTAAATACATGAGGTTACACAGTTTAACTACCAACAACTTCTCTCTTCATGACGGGTAAAAGAAAAAAAAAATTGAAGTTTCACAAATTAGTGAATCAATTCCAAAAAGATATATAAAAAAATTAAAATTAAAATATTTTGGCAACATCTTTCATTAGGCCACGGTTTTCATCTGCGAAAGCCAGGTACTCCTCATGGGAAATATAGCCATCACCATCGGTATCGATCTCGTTCATCATCCTCGTAACTTCCTCTGGCGTGACCGATCCGAGTGTCTTCAACGTTTCCCCAAGCTCGGCCGACGAGATCTTGCCATCCCCATTGGTGTCGAAGCGCTTGAAAATGCGTTCTAGATCGGCTTTCTCTGCATCATCCATGCCCTTTTTTCTCAACTGTTGTATGTGTTGATGGGGGTTGTTTTTTGAGAGAGGACAGTAAAGTTGTGGATTTTAAGGACATGTTATTGAGGGTGTCCATTGAAACAGGGACTTTGGCATTAAGAACGGATCACCTGTAAAATGCGGGCAACTTCCCAACTGTTTTACTGAAATTAAGGTTAAAAAAGAACACATGCTAAGCGTAATTATTTTAATCAAGAGAATAAGATAAAATATTTTTTTCTTTCTAATATTAGATATCCGACGCTATTTGGTTCAATTTTTTTTGTAGGTTTTGGATATTATTTAGATTTATTATTTAAACAGATTTGAATATTATATATCCATATTTAGATATCCCACCAAATTATTTTACCTTAATTGTTTTAAAAACAAATTAATTATGAATTTATGTTTTATTTTTCAGATATTTTGTTTTGCCCTCAACTCTCTAGTCTGACTCTGTCTCCAAATAGTATCATATATCAAATATGCTGTTTGTATCTGCTTTACCAAGAAGAAGAATAAATTCCAGTATTTCATTCTATTTACTTTTCTTATTCAATACGAACTCTTTAACCAGCTTCATTTTAGATTAAATCTTTAGAGCTAAATATTATAGGGTAAAATATTTAAATCATCACTCACCTTTGCTCTAGAACCTATTTTGGTCACTAAACTTTCAAAAACTCAATTTACTCATTAAACTTTACTTTTTGACTTATTTTGGTCACTTTGGGTTATTTTATTAATATTTTGGTAGGACGTGATATATTTTATTATTATTAAATATAAAAATTAATTTAAAATAAAAATAAATTATATTTTATTATTATTAAATAAAAAATTAAAATAAAACCCTAAATCTCCCCAACAGTCAAACCATTTCACCCTATCCGGCCACTCACCTTTTTTCGACGTTACCCTCATCGGCCACTCACCCTTTGTCGGCCTTACCCTCACTGGTCAACCACCATTAACCATCCAACCTCACGGCTAACAACTACACTCACCCACACCACTACACACACAAGATACACACAACCCTCATCACCTTCAACTTCCTCATTCCCATGGCAGCTTTCACCGGCCACCATTGAAACAACATTGAAACATTGAGACCTTTCATCATCTCCCACACTCCCAAAACCCATCTTATACGGCAACCATTCCCCTCACCATATTGGTTAAACTGAACCAACAAGCTACCAATCCAGAAAAAGTAACCAAAGAGAAAGCAAAAAAAAAAAATAAAAAATATCATCTACCATCGGGTTAGTGGTTCTCGGTGGGTGGAGCCTCCAACAGACGATCCTAACGGTGAGAATGGAGCTTAGGCTAAGAGTAACGACATATTTTAAAATTAAAGTCGTCAGACGGTAAACGGCGGTGGATCGAGCGATCTAAGTTCCTGTTTCTATGTGAACTTTTGAAGCTTTTAGAGAAATTTTTCAAAAGGGTAATGGGGCCAAAAAAAAAGAGGGAAAGAAAAGATGTTGTTCGGTGATGTTGGCTCGCCGGAGCAGCGACGACGACGTTGAGAGTGCACGGCGGCCGGCAAAGGGGTGGGTGATCGGTGAAGGTGAAAGTGGTTTGAGTGTTGGGGGATTCTGGGTTTTATTTTAATTTTTTAATTTAATAATAATAATAATTTATAATTTATTTTTTAAAATTAATTTTATATTTAATAATAATAATAATAATAATAAAATATGACATGTCATACCCAAATATTAATAAAATAATCTAAAGTGACCAAAATAGGTCAAAAGGTAAAGTTTAATGAGTAAAATGAGTTTTTGAAAGTTCAGTGACCAAAATAGGTCCTAGAGCAAAGTTGAGTGAAGATTTAAGGATTTTACCCAATATTTTATATGGGTGATATATTATGTCATATGAAAAGATTAGTTGTAGATAGGGGTACTTTTTAACTAGGGACGGAGTCAGGATTAAATTATGAGGGGGCAAGATGTTTAATTTTGGAATGAAATGAATTAAAAAGTAACTAAAGCATAAAAAATAAAAGGAGATATGATTTAATTTCACTAATTTTAAAAATTAAAAGATCTTAAAAGTAAAAATTGTGGGGTCAATGCTTAATTTAATTAATTTTAAAACTGATAAGGTCCTAATAATTAATCATATCAGTTAATTCTGGGAGGGGCAAGGACTTAATTGAAATGGTTTCAAAACTATCCGTGGCCTAAAATGTAATTAGATCATCAAAGCTGAGGGGGCAATTGCCCCTCCCACCCTCAACATATATTCGTCATTGTCTTTAACCATCTCAAAAACTGTTTGATTTGTATACGACTAGATTCGATACTCGATAATTCAATAAAATTTTGTTCGATTCGTGCTTGTTAGAAAAACTCGTTGCTCATTAAGCTCGTCAAAATTTTTACTTTGTTAAAATCTGGTAATACTATATAGAACTTAATATATATACCCAAATTCAACACACACAAAGAAAATCAAAATAGTGTGTGAAACAATTCCAAAATATAAACTTCAAAGTAACAATCCACAAATACATCAAACTAATATATTGTATAAAAAAATAACTAGTTATTCACGAACTTATCGAATTGAGTTGAACTTTGTTTGACTCAACTCCTCAAGATCTTAAATCCAACTCAAATTCAAGTTAAATTAAATTAAAAATTCATAAAGTTTTAACCGTGTCAAACTCAAACCGTTCAACTCAATTAACACCGTACTCGTAGAAGATACTCACAAGACTTCATCCCAATCTCAACAACTAATGTACAAGATCCTCGAAATTTATCCCAACTTAACAAGTCGCACACAAAATCAATTATCACGTATTTCATTTTTTTTTCATAATAGAAGAAGAAATACTATAAATTAAATTAAGGATTTATATTTAATATACTAGTGGTGGAAATTAAAAGTTTTCACAAGCGTCTTAGTTTTAGAGTTTAAGGGCTTAGTTTGAGGTGTAGGATTTAAGGGTTTAGATTTAAGGGTTTAGAATTTAAGGATAGTTGTTAGAATTTAAAGTTTAAGGTTAGAATTTAGGGTTTAGATGTTAAGGTTTAATTTTTAGAATAATATGGTGAGAATTTAGGTTTTAACAAATAAACCCAAAATTTTAACCCTAAACCCTAAATTTTAACCACTACCCCTAAATTCTAAACTCTTAAATCGTACACCCTAAACTAAGCCCCTAAACACTTAAACTAAACGCTTGTAGAAACTTTTAGTTTCTACATCATGTGTATGAAATAATTACTCTAAAACTAATACAAGTTCATCCGAGAATAAACCTCGTGTAATGAATTATCACGTATTTCATTAATTTCATCACCAATCACTTTTAAAAATATGTTTGAATGGAAATTATATTATAATATTGATTTATTTACATGTAATATTTTATTTTTACATAAATCAAAACAGTAACCAGTGAAACTATTATATTTTTTGAGAAACTATTACAAATATATTTTCATATTTTGTGATCATTTATTCTTTTTTTCTAGCTATTCATATTTTTTTATTATTTTGTCTTTGAATATTTCTACTGAGTTGATATCACGAATTAATATGATACAAATTTAGATTGAAATGACTATAATATTTTTATTGTAAAGGATAATCAAATCGAGCTCTTGCGAAATAGTGTACCCAATTGACATAAGAACCAAACCACAATCAATTGGCTCATTATGTTAATAAAAACCGTCCTTGACTGTTAAGGAAAGGTAATGAAATGGGATAAAAATACTCTCTTTTTTGTGCCTTTTTTATCATAACACTAAAAAAATAAATTTTAAGGTAAAATTATGAATTTTAAATTTTAGACCATAAATCTAAAAAAATACACCATAGCTATAATTCCCTAAACTCTAACCCTAAACCCTAACATTAAACCTTAATCCTAAATCTCACTACAAAAAATGACATATACCGACGGACAAAAAAATATCGGTACAACACCTAAAACTCGTCAGTATATGGTTCAAAACTCATTACCAATGAAAAAAACGATATTTCGTCAGACAAACAGTCGTCGGTAAAAAACTAGTCAGTATATCTCTATATCGACGAAAAATATCGCCGCTATAGATGTTGGGACTAGGGATGTAAAAACAGGTCAACAGTTGGGTTTCAGGTCGGGCTCTGTCAGGTCGGGTCAAATCGGTTACAGGTCATTTCGGGTCATTTTTTGTTTTGACTCGATTCGGTTCGGGTTCGGGTTCATTTCGGGTCGGGTTCATTTCAGGTCGGGTTCATTTCAGGTCGGTTCATTTCAGGTCGGGTCAAAACAGTTAATTGACAGGCTGATTTCAGGTCGGTTTCGTTTCAGGTCGGGTTCATTTCAGGTCGGTTTCGTTTCAGGTCGGGTTCATTTCAGGTCGGTTTCGTTTCAGGTCGGGTTCATTTCAGGTCGGTTTCGTTTCAGGTCGGGTTCTTTTCAGGTCGGTTTTGTTTCAGGTCGGGTTCATTTCAGGTCGGTTTCGTTTCAGGTCGGGTTCATTTCAGGTCGGGTTCCTTCGGGTTTATGGTTTATTGTGTTATGTGTATTATATATATTGACGAATTATGATTTTTATTTTTACGGTTTAGGGTTTAGGGTTTAAGGTTAGGGGATTACGTATATGTGATATATATATATATATAATTGGTACTATTGGATTTATTTTTAGGGTTTAGGGTTTAGGGAGCTTAAATTAATACAAACATACATACATTAATTATATATATCGATGGATTATGGTTTTTAGGGTTTAGGGTTTACTGATCTTAAATTAATACAAACATGCCTACATTAATTATATATATATTGATGGATTATGGTTTTTAGGGTTTAGGGTTTATTGATCTTAAATTAATACAAACATGCCTACATTAATTATATATATTGATGGATTATGGTTTTTAGGGTTTAGGGTTTATTGATCTTAAATTAATACAAACATACCTACATGTATTATATATATATATATATATATATATTGATGGATTATGGTTTTTATGTTTTAGAGTTTAGGATTTATGGTTTAGGGTTTACTGTTCATAAAATGATACGTACATACATACATGTAATATATATATATATATATTGATGGATTATGGTTTTTGTTTTTAGTGTTTAGCGTTTAGGTTTTAGGGTTTAGAGTTTAGTGGTTAGGGTTTAGGGTTTATTATTATTATTATTATTATTATTATTATTATTATTATTATTATTATTATATACTTAAATACAATTTGGAAGTATCTCTGATTCCATCCAAAGTTAATGTTTTATTATATTTTAAACAAGTTAACTTAATTAAGTCATTTAAGTTAATCAGTTTTTTACTAAGTCAATTAAGTATGTAATGTTAATTAAAAAATTTTGTTATCTTATATTAATTTAGTATACATATTTAGTTTAATAGCTTTAAACTAATTTTAGTTAAGTATAAAAAAATTATTTCATAATGGTTATTCATTCAACTTAAGTAGATTAAGTAGTTTATCATAATGCAAGTTAAGTTAATTTAATAACTAACTTAATTTAAAATGAATGCAAGTTAATTAAATTTATTTTTAATCTTAAGTTAAGTTAATTTAATAACTAACTTAACTTCAATTAAAATGAATGCAAGTTAATTATTTAGCATTAATATATTCTTATAATAAAAAATTTAAGTCATCTTATTTTAATTAAGAATATAGATTTAATTTAATAATTTTTACTCATTTAACTTAATTTTATTAAGTATAAAATTTTAATTTAATAATGGTTATTCATTCCACTTAAGTTAATTGTAACACCCGGGTTTAGGGGTCGGGTGAAAATAATGTTTTAATATTATTTCGGGTTCGGTTTTGCAATTTAAATAATAAAATATTTTAAGGGCCTCGGGATTTCAAAATATTCGAGACTATGTCGGGCCTATCTCTTGGGTCCAAAATCCATGAACTTTGGGGGATGGTAGCCATAGCCATTCATTAATGGCACTTTTGTAATATAGTGCACTTCATTTTAAAAAGCCCTATTTTTAATTAAAACCCCCATTTTGTCATCTTTTCCACTATTCATCTTCTCCATTAGAACGACCAAGAAGAGCTCCCTCCCCCTTTCACTATTCCATCTCCTTTCTCCCCCATTTTGGCTCGGTTTTGAAAGGTTGTTTGAAAGCGGAAATTGGTGTTGGAGAAGCTTCGGGAAGAAATCCGGGTTTGTGAGAGTGGTTGCTTGCTTGGCTTGGAGCTTGGAAGCTTAGGTGAGTGGTTAATGTTTTAAATTGATTTCAATGATTGGTTTTAGCATGTGGAAGTGAAAATGTTTTCAAGTGATGTTTTGGTTCAAAGGTAATTTTGAAAGTGGTTTAGATTCGAGCTTGAAAGTGACTAAAACTTAAAGAGTAAGTTGATGTGAAATGCCTCTTTAATTTCTCTTTTTATCATTGTTTTCGTTGCTTGAAATGATGGTTGTTAAGCATGTAATTTGAATACTTGAGTAGGAGCATGTTGCCTATTTCTATATCGTTAATGATGTATGATGGTATTAATGATGTCGTTGATATGCCTTGAAAGGTGTGAGTAAGTTGGTGCAAGTTGTGCACGAAAATGGTGAGTAAGACCATTGTGATCGGTAAGACTCCAAGTAGTAAGTAATGCTTAATTGTGGTTTTCGTTACATCTTGTTTTGGTTGTGCATGATATAGTGAGTACATGTCGCATGTTGTTATTGTATGTTGTGTTGTATGGTTGGTGTCGAACCTCACGTGATGGTTGTCGTTGCTCTGGTGATGTGTAGTCCCGCCGGTAGCGAAAGGTATAAGACTCCGGTGATGTGTAGTCCCGCCGGTAGTGACTAGTAGAAGAGTACTTTGATGTGTAGTCCCATTGGAAAACTACTAGTCGAAACGGTGATGTGTAGTCCCACCGTGTGTGTTTTGGTTATGCTTGTGCATGCCATGTAATGTTCATGTTGTATCTCACTATATCATTGTCTTCATATTGTTTTGCTTTAATCTAGGATTATGTCCTTATGCATACCATAATGTGTAATGCCATGTTAAATGCCCATATTGTTGACCCTTGGTTGAACTCGTATGTTAGTAGAAGGATTAGGTAGTTGGATGATTTGTATGCATTGACCTTTATTTTAAAGAAAGCTTTGAACCCTGCATTGTCGTAGTTATGTTTTAGAGCTCCGCTCACTAAGCTTTATGCTTACGCTCTCCTTTTTCCGACAATGCAGATCTTTAGCTTGGAGTTAGCAAGGAGCAAGAAAAGGGCGTCCAAGCGTATGGTAATTGCTCAAGTATGGCTTATTAAATAATGTAGTAGTCTAGCAATGGGAAATGCTACGTGTTTTAGGAGCTTGTATCTAGACTCCTTTGTGTTGGCCACATGTTGTTAATACCTTGTGTTTATGCTTTGGATTGGTTATGGTTTGTAATGCATGAATGCTATGATGAATGTTTGGGTATGGTGGCATGCCTTTAGACGTTTAGATTGCCTTGTCATGGTGCAAACCTCATGTTCTTTCCTTGTGCCCTTTATGGCCTTTGAGTTCCATGTAATGCTTGTATGTCCATATATGCATGAATTGCTTTTTGTATGAATGTTAAGTGTGGATGCCTTGATTTATGTTAAATGCTCCCTATGGCTCATGTATGCTTGTTGAAATGGTCATATGCGCGGGTCTTGTGAGTGTTGATGCATGCTTTTGGTCCTTTTTACGCTCCTATGCGCGTCCATGTATGATTTTGGGGTTTTGCAAGGTTAGGAAGTCCTTAGGTTGAGCAGAATGTGATCCCCTACACTAAGGTTTCGAAACCATGGGTAAGGTTTCGAAACCTTTGCAGAGGATTTAGTTCCAAGACATTTTGCCAACCCAAAGTTTCGAAACCTTTGGGGTAGGTTTCGAAACTTTGGTCAAAGGTTCCGAAACCTTCCCAAGGTTTCGAAACCTTTGGTGAGATTTTGGTTCCAGGGCATTCTGCCAACCAAAAGTTTCGAAACCTTTAGGGGAGGTTTCGAAACTTTGGTCAAAGGTTCCGAAACCTTCCCCAAGGTTTCGAAACCTTTGGAGAATTTTGGTCCCAGGGGTTTCTGTCAGCAAAAGTTTCGAAACCCTTCCCCAAGGTTTCGAAACTTCTGCTTAGTATTGCACTGTTTGAGTTGTTGGCATGTTCAAAGAGAAAAATACATAGGATTTAATATGCCTTTAGTTAAGATTAAAATTTGGGCGTTTGTTTGTGGTTTGGGGTTCAAAATGACGAGTTTAAAAATGAAAAAAAAATTTAGGGTTGCTAACCGAGGAGGAACTCCTTTGGGTTTCGCTTCGGTTTTCCCCGTGTGGCCCACTCGGACCGGTCATCCGGCAAGACCGGGACAAGGGGGTTACATTTATTGGTATCAGAGCCTGAGGTTTCTGAGACCTCGGGTAGGTAAGTGAGGTAAGTTTGATGTGTTATGTTGTTGTTATGTCTCGGTGAATGTTTTGCCATGTATGCTTAATGTTTGCTTGTTAGTACGGTGTTTGAAAGCATGTGTTAGCGTGATGCTTGTGTTGAAGCGTAGTGTCGAGTTCCCATTGCTACTATTACTTATTTAAAAAGATTTTTTGTAAAGGAATATACTTGAGCACCTTGGACCCTTGCTCTTGCTAACCCTAAATATTCTTTCTTGTGTGTTTTGTTTATTGTTGTATGGTTGTCTTGGGTAAGTTGAGGCCGAGACGTGGGCCTAGAGCTGGTAATCGTGAATCCGAGGTTTTAGAGGAGGTGAACGATGAGAGAGTTCGTCGCTTTAGTTCAGGGCAGTATGACCGTACCAGAGTTTGGAGTGCAGTTTGTTTGTTTGGGTCAACATGCACGTGAGCTGGTTTCTGTTGAGGGAGAACAATGTGACCGATCTTGATATGAGATGGTAAGATAAGTGATGAACTAAGAGTTGGCTTCGGAATGTCGATGTTATAGTAAGTAATTCCTCGATACAATCATTGAGCATGTTTCTTTTCTGATTTATTCTGGATCTACGCGTCCGTGTATTTTGAGTGAGTTTGCGAAGCTGTTGAAATCCACCTTGTGAGGTACTAGAGGTAGGTGTTGGTGTTGCTAGCTCCTTCGGGGATGTAGTTGTGGTCAGAAAGATGTACAAGGGGTGTTCGTTGATGGTTCAGTGGCACATGTTTCCAGTAGATGCGACGGGATTTCTTTTTACGATTTGATGTGAAACTGTGCGTGGATTGGCTTGTGGGACATAGAGTCAGGGTAGACCTTGAGATGATGAGAGTTTTCTTAAAGCTTACGGATGACTATGAGATTGTAATGGTAGGAGGGAATGTGGATTTCGTATCGAATGTCGATCCAACCTTAGAGGTTAAAGGTTGATTGAGTCAGTTGACAGGCTTGCCTAGCAAATGTGATGGGTTTGATTTCTAAAAGTGTTGGCAAGAATTACCCGGTTTGTCTCTTGATAGGGAAGTAGAGTTTGATTGTGAGACTGTCTCCGAGTTTGCTCGTGTTTTGGTTGCTTTGTACCTTATGATTCACGACCGACTTGAGAGTGTTGAAGGATCAACTACGAGTTTGTTAGACCTTAGATTCTTTTGTCTTAGTGCATCATCTTAGAGGTTATCAGTACAAATTGTGAAGAAGAGAGAAGACGATACAAGAATGTGATCAGATTTCAGACAATTGAAACAATAGACAGTGAGTAGTTGGTATCCGTTTCTGTACGTCAGTGGCTTGTTGATCTGTTAGTGTATGTTTCAGTCTGTTCGAAGTTTGGTTTGAGATCCGATTATTACCAGTTGAAAATGAGAGAAGTTGAAGCATTGAAGACAGCTTTCGGGGCAGATGTGATCACTTTGGGTTTTGAGTTATGCCGCTCTGTTAGACTAGTGTGTCAGTTACTTTTGCAAGAGAAGTTGAGCAGAATGTTTTTCTAAGTCCTTGATCAGTTGTAGTAATTCACATAGATGACACGTGGGTATATTCGCGTACCGAAGAAGGCCATGACAAGCTTTGAAGTTAGTATGGTAGATCCTTTTAGAGAATCAGTTGTATGCCAAGATTAGCAAGCGTGAACTCTGAGTTAATGAAGATGTTCTCCTAGGACATGTAGATCAGCCGAGTGTGTTAGAGTAAATCCCAAGTAGGCAAAGGAAGATATGAGTTGGAAGAAGTTTAAGACTGTGACATTATCTATAGTTCTAAGTCTAGCATTGTTACTATCAGAGAATTGTAAATAGTCTTTTGAAGATAGTTGCTCCATTGGTAGATTGCTACAGAAGAAAGTTCAGTTTGTGAGGTTAGATGCGAGACATTGAGCCCTTGAGTAACTTAAAGAAACTTTGATAAAGGCTTCGACCTTGATCCAGCCAATGTTAGAGAAAGAATTTGTGAACCATAGTGATGTGTTACATGTACGGTTAGGTTGTGTGCTTATGCAAGACAGAAGATCGTGGCTTGTTCATCAAGATAGTTGAAAGACCGTGAGAAGAGTTATCCGATATGAGACATGGAGTTAACTACAGTTGTAATTGCTTCGAAGACTTAGAGACAAAGCTTGTATAGTAAGAAATGCACAGTGTGTATGTACATATCATCAGAACCTGAATTGTTAGACAACTTAGAAGGGTTGAAACTTGAACATCATAAGTGTTAGAAACGCTTGAAGACTTTAATATCAAGATTGAGTACCATCCGAAGATAACCAACGTAGCAACCGATGTTCAGAGTTGTAATTGTTGTTAGGTTAGTAGTCGAGTTGCGAGTTGTAATTGCCGCATTTCATGTTGAACCTACATTGAGTCAGAATGTTTGAAGAGAAACAGTTGCAAGATAGATTCTTGGCACCTCACGTGCAAGGCATATCAGAAAGAAAACCTTCAGAGTACAGTTCAGAGATGATAGAATTTGTATTGTTAGAGACAGAATTGTTGTACCGATTGACATAGTGTTTTGAGACGTATTGTGTTGGCCGAAGCATACGGCAGTTTATTTGTATGGCATCAGAATAGTATGAAGAGGTATTGTGGGTCGAAGATGAGTACTTCTGGGTTGAGTTGATGAATGACGTGGTTCAGTATGCGAGTAAGTGTATAGTTTGCCTGTGTGTCAAGATCGAGTATCAGTTTTCTTCTAGTTTGTTACATCTGTGGGAGATTCGTAATGAAGGTGGGAAATAGATTTGAGAGACTTGGTGTCCGGTTCGCCTTTGATTTCTCACGAGAGAGTTTAGCTGAGTAATCAATGATAGTTACATCGAGTATGATCATTTTATACATGTTCAAGCTACTTGTACTGTGGAAAGATGGCGGAGTTGTGCCTTAGCAAGAGTG
Organism: Hibiscus tridactylites; assembly: GCA_958450335.1. Classification (NCBI taxonomy): domain Eukaryota; kingdom Viridiplantae; phylum Streptophyta; class Magnoliopsida; order Malvales; family Malvaceae; genus Hibiscus; species Hibiscus tridactylites. The sequence continues at coordinate 54,515,557 of OY288287.1, read as the reverse complement.
TGAGTTGTACAGTGTCTTGAGATCGATAGTGGCCAATAGAGATTCGAGTTTCGACTAGATTTCTGAAGACGTTTGCATAGTGTTTGGGTTACCTGTTGAAGTCAGATGATCAGTCAGAGAAAGTTATCGGTCAAGTATTCAAACAGTGTTGTAAGAAATAGTGAATCAGGCTGGCTCTGTTGTCTATTGGTTGCAGTTTACCAACAGAGTTAGAGAGGGGATTCGTAATGTGTTCCGTGTATCTATGATTCAGAAGTGTGAGTCAGTTTTGTCCTGCGTTATGTTGTTGAAGAGATTGAGTTGAGTTTGAAATTGCGTGCAACGAAGAATCAGTTGAGATCTTAGAATCAGATATCTATGGTTGTGTGGTAAGTCCACCGAGATTGGTTAGTGTGTTGTGATGTGAAAGAAAGTGGGTTCATATCCGATAAACTCCGGGGACGAAATTTCCTTAAGTAGGGGAGAGTTGTAACACCCGAGTTTAGGGGTCGGGTGAAAATAATGTTTTAATATTATTTCGGGTTCGGTTTTGCAATTTAAATAATAAAATATTTTACGGGCCTCGGGATTTCAAAATATTCGAGACTATGTCGGGCCTATCTCTTGGGTCCAAAATCCATGGACTTTGGGGGATGGTAGCCATAGCCATTCATTAATGGCATTTTTGTAATAAAGTGCACTTCATTTTAAAAAGCCCCATTTTTAATTAAAACCCCCATTTTGTCATCTTTTCCACTATTCATCTTCTCCATTAGAACGACCAAGAAGAGCTCCCTCCCCCTTTCACTATTCCATCTCCTTTCTCCCCCACTTTGGCTCGGTTTTTGAAAGGTTGTTTGAAAGCGGAAATTGGTGTTGGAGAAGCTTCGGGAAGAAATCCGGGTTTGTGAGAGTGGTTGCTTGCTTGGCTTGGAGCTTGGAAGCTTAGGTGAGTGGTTAATGTTTTAAATTGATTTCAATGATTGGTTTTAGCATGTGGAAGTGAAAATGTTTTCAAGTGATGTTTTGGTTCAAAGGTAATTTTGAAAGTGGTTTAGATTCGAGCTTGAAAGTGACTAAAACTTAAAGAGTAAGTTGATGTGAAATGCCTCTTTAATTTCTCTTTTTATCATTGTTTTCGTTGCTTGAAATGATGGTTGTTAAGCATGTAATTTGAATACTTGAGTAGGAGCATGTTGCCTATTTCTATATCGTTAATGATGTATGATGGTATTAATGATGTCGTTGATATGCCTTGAAAGGTGTGAGTAAGTTGGTGCAAGTTGTGCACGAAAATGGTGAGTAAGACCATTGTGATCGGTAAGACTCCAAGTAGTAAGTAATGCTTAATTGTGGTTTTCGTTACATCTTGTTTTGGTTGTGCATGATATAGTGAGTACATGTCGCATGTTGTTATTGTATGTTGTGTTGTATGGTTGGTGTCGAACCTCACGTGATGGTTGTCGTTGCTCTGGTGATGTGTAGTCCCGCCGGTAGCGAAAGGTATAAGACTCCGGTGATGTGTAGTCCCGCCGGTAGTGACTAGTAGAAGAGTACTTTGATGTGTAGTCCCATTGCAAAACTACTAGTCGAAACGGTGATGTGTAGTCCCACCGTGTGTGTTTTGGTTATGCTTGTGCATGCCATGTAATGTTCATGTTGTATCTCACTATATCATTGTCTTCATATTGTTTTGATATAATCTAGGATTATGTCCTTATGCATACCATAATGTGTAATGCCATGTTAAATGCCCATATTGTTGACCCTTGGTTGAACTCGTATGTTAGTAGAAGGATTAGGTAGTTGGATGATTTGTATGCATTGACCTTTATTTTAAAGAAAGCTTTGAACCCTGCATTGTCGTAGTTATGTTTTAGAGCTCCGCTCACTAAGCTTTATGCTTACGCTCTCCTTTTTCCGACAATGCAGATCTTTAGCTTGGAGTTAGCAAGGAGCAAGAAAAGGGCGTCCAAGCGTATGGTAATTGCTCAAGTATGGCTTATTAAATAATGTAGTAGTCTAGCAATGGGAAATGCTACGTGTTTTAGGAGCTTGTATCTAGACTCCTTTGTGTTGGCCACATGTTGTTAATGCCTTGTGTTTATGCTTTGGATTGGTTATGGTTTGTAATGCATGAATGCTATGATGAATGTTTGGGTATGGTGGCATGCCTTTAGACGTTTAGATTGCATTGTCATGGTGCAAACCTCATGTACTTTCCTTGTGCCCTTTATGGCCTTTGAGTTCCATGTAATGCTTGTATGTCCATATATGCATGAATTGCTTTTTGTATGAATGTTAAGTGTGGATGCCTTGATTTATGTTAAATGCTCCCTATGGCTCATGTATGCTTGTTGAAATGGTCATATGTGCGGGTCTTGTGAGTGTTGATGCATGCTTTTGGTCCTTTTTACGCTCCTATGCGCGTCCATGTATGATTTTGGGGTTTTGCAAGGTTAGGAAGTCCTTAGGTTGAGCAGAATGTGATCCCCTGCACTAAGGTTTCGAAACCATGGGTAAGGTTTCGAAACCTTTGCAGAGGATTTAGTTCCAGGACATTCTGCCAACCCAAAGTTTCGAAACCTTTGGGGTAGGTTTCGAAACTTTGGTCAAAGGTTCCGAAACCTTCCCAAGGTTTCGAAACCTTTGGTGAGATTTTGGTTCCAGGGCATTCTGCCAACCAAAAGTTTCGAAACCTTTAGGGGAGGTTTCGAAACTTTGGTCAAAGGTTCCGAAACCTTCCCCAAGGTTTCGAAACCTTTGGAGAATTTTGGTCCCAGGGGTTTCTGTCAGCAAAAGTTTCGAAACCCTTCCCCAAGGTTTCGAAACTTCTGCTTAGTATTGCACTGTTTGAGTTGTTGGCATGTTCAAAGAGAAAAATACATAGGATTTAATATGCCTTTAGTTAAGATTAAAATTTGGGCGTTTGTTTGTGGTTTGGGGGTTCAAAATGACGAGTTTAAAAATGAAAAAAAATTTTAGGGTTGCTAACCGAGGAGGAACTCCTTTGGGTTTCGCTTCGGTTTTCCCCGTGTGGCCCACTCGGACCGGTCATCCGGCCAGACCGGGACGAGGGGGTTACATTAATTAAGTATAATAGTTTATCTTTGAAGTTATTTTAAAATAATAGTCAAATTAATTAGAAATACAATTTATTAATACTTAGAATTATTATTAATTCAATTTATCTTTTAATTGAAGTTAAGTTAGTTAATTTATTAATACTTGAAATTATTATTAATTTTATAATTTTTCAACACTTGACATTATTTTATATTCATTAAATATAACTTCTTTAAATGTCAGATAATTATCATTATTAGCAAATCAAATAATAGTATTAGTTGAGGTTAATATCAGTTCAGGTCAATATCAGTTCAGGTCAATAACAGTTCAGGTCAATAACAGTTCAGGTCAATATCAGTTCAGGTCAATATCAGTTCAGGTCAAGAACAGTTCAGGTTAATAACAGTTCAGGTTCAAAACAGGTCGGGTTCAAAACAGGTCGGGTTCATTTCAGGTCGGGTCCAAACAGGTCGGGTTAAATCGGTTATCTGGCAGGTTAGTCTCGGGTTCGAGTTCGTTTCGGTCGGGTGCAGGTCGGGTTCGGTTACTATAGTAACAGGTCAATTTCGGGTTCGGGTTCACTTCGGTCGGGTGCAGTTCGGGTTCGGTTTCTACAGTTACAGGTCAAATTCGGGTTCGGGTTCGTTTCGGTCGGGTGCAGGTCGGGTTCGGTCTTTAAATTCTCGGGTTAAACCAGGTTCTGACTCGATCGGGTTTCAGGCAGGTTACCAGGTCGGGTCAGTTTTTCACACCCCTAGTTGGGACCCTATACCGACGGACAGATCCTTAGTTATAAGTATGACCTACCCCGAACAAATTAGAGTATCTATTCCGACGGTAAATTTTTGTCCCAATAGATTCAAACTTTTACCGATGGTTGTCTTCCTCAGTATATGAATCATTTAGATTTGTTTAAGATATATATACTGACGGTTTTTTCGTCGGTATATATTTAATTGGTATTTATTTTTTATTTTAAATATTAATAATTATTAATACTATTGTTATTTTTTATTTAAAATTATTAATATTATTGTAATGTTGGATAAAGTTATCACAAAAAATTGTTTTATTTTTAAAAGAGAAAAAAAATATTATTTGATATTCGAATAAAAAAGTATGTAATACATAATCACTAAAATATATATGAGTCTATTACAAACATAATAAATATGCAAGCAAATATTTGTGTTTCTTATTAACATACATAATCACTTATAGCAAGTTAGAATGCAACAGCTTCTTGATGATAAATTACTGCCACGAACCATGTTAGAAGATCCCCACAGTGTCGAATTCGCTCTAGATGCAGGTAGCATTCATCCCACAGCTTCTTGATTCGATATTGCTAAACCAGTAGCATGAGGAGCCTGATATCCAAGGGGTACAACATTTTAGCTTGATATCCAAGGGGTACAACATTTTAGCTTGATAAAGTCGAGAGGCCTTTATCCAAATGATATTAAAGCCCATTGCAATAACAATAACAATAATAGCAAGAACAATGAAAAACCAGCACCTATGAACGAATTAAGAATGGAACAGCAAAGCTTACGCTATATTGGATAGCCTCAGAAACCCTAGAAAATGAACTGCTAGGATTAGATCGAAGGGAAAAAGAAAATAAGCGGAAAAGAAATGTGGGCTAAGTCTCCAAATTGAGATAGCCAGGGTCGGGCACCCTTGGTCTTTTATATAGCCCAACTGAGCCTTCAACATAATTAGTTATTATTGTAACCAATCTGTTAAAGCTAACGGGTTTTTACACGAGCCGATCCAGCAGCGATCCAACAACCCTAACCATTAGGGACCCACATTTCCAGATTTAACAATGCTCAATATTTTCCCTGCTTTCTCCTCCCTTCAGCTTCTCACATACAACTATGGTATGAAACCAATCGGATGAACTGCCACCTTGTGACGAAACTTGTGGAAGTAAGCTTTTGACAAGGGCTTCGTGAACCCGTCCGCAACTTGTTCTTTAGCGGGTACATAGTTGACTTGGACTTTGCGTTCAACAACCTTTTCGCGAACGAAATGAACATAAAGCTCTACGTGCTTCGATTTCGAGTGAAAGACGGAATTAGCAGACATTGCCACTGCACTCATGTTATCACACCAAACAATCGGAGGACCCGTAAGCGAGACACCCATGTCACTTAATACAATACAAACCCACAACAACTCAGAGACAATGTCAGTTACATTACGATACTCAGCTTCCGAAGTGGACCGTGAGACGGACTTTTGTTTCTTCGAGCTCCACGCAACCAAACAATTATCAACATATACGCAGTAGCCGGATGTGGACCGGCGATCATCAGGGTTGTTTCCCCAGTCAGCATCAGAGAATGCAACTATGCTTTTGCCCCCATAATCGTTGGGTGTAAATGCCAAACCATAGTCATGGGTGCCACCCAGGTAATGCAAAATCTGCTTCACAGCGACAAGATGCTCTTCACAAGGCGTATGCATGAACTGAGCCACACGATGTACACTAAATGCAATATTGGGGCGCGTATGGCACACATATAATAGGACATCGACAATATTGCGATAGGCGTAAGGGTTAGGGACTGGGCTCCCAGCATTGGGAACAAGTTTGGTGGACGAGCACATGGGTGTAGGTGAGGGTTTGGCCTGGTCCATTTTGGCCTTTTTTAACAACTCCAGAATGTATGTCTTTTGACTTAAAACAAGGGAATCATTGACTCTGTGAGCAGCAATACCAAGAAAGAACGACAATTCACCAAGATCTTTCAAAGAAAAATGACAGTTTAGACGCTGAACAACACTTTCAACAGTTGTAACTGAAGAGCCAGTGCTAATAATCGTCCGCATACAATAAAACATACAAAGTAGCATAATCAGAAATACACACAAACAAGGAGGTATATGCGGCTGACTCTTTAAACCCGAGATCAAGTAGAGAATTTCGCAACTTAGAGTACCAACTGTGAGGGGCTTGTCGCAGTCCGTACATGGCCTTTTGAAGCAAACACACAAGAGTGGTACCAACATCTGAACTTTGTGTGAACCCAAGAGGTTGTTGCATGTACACCTCCTCTTCGAGACCCCCATTGAGGAACGCATTGTTCACATCCACTTGCCGTAGTACCCACTTGTTACTCACAGCCACAGATAGTAGTATATTCAGGGTAAAAAAATCGCACCACGAGGCTGAAAGTGTCTCCAAAGTCCTGTCTAGGCACTTGAGAGAATCCCTTCTCCACCAACTGAGCCTTATAGCGAGAAACAGATCCATTAGAGTTATGTTTGACGCGGAAGAGCCATTTACAGCCAATGGCAGTTCTACCTGCAGGGAGAGACACCAGCCTCCAAGTGTTGTTGGCCAGCAAGGCATTGTACTCGGCCATAACTTCTTCACGCCAAGCTGGAACCTCAAGATCCTGTTCTAATGAGTCTAGTACATGAGCATTGACTTTGACTGCCACATAAGACTTAGGCTTAAAGACGTCGAGCTTGTTGCGTGTGATCATGTGATAAGAATTGACAGTATGTCCAGCAGTGCCACTCTCAATAGGGCAAGTATCAGACACAGAACTAGGAACATGACTTGTAGAAGGTATAGAGAGAGAACATGACTGATCACCAGCATCCAGCACTGGTTCACAGGGGCTTTTAGAAGCAACATCCAAAGGATGAGTACTTGTGGGGTTGAAGAAGATGCCTCAGGACCAAACTCTAGACTAGATTGCCTTGGTGAAACACCTGGCAGTTCCAAATCAACTGTACCATTCTCAGGAGCACCAGGAATCACCAAGGGATGAGTTGAAGTCACAACTTAAGGGGCAGGAGATGATGAGCTCACTGAGCCAGAAGAAGTAGGAGCAGCAACATCATGCACTGGTGCAGAATGGGAAGCTCCAGGGGTGTCTAAGGATCCAGAGGTAGCAGGAGTGTCACGAGAAGAAGTTGAGACAGAATGAGAACGTCCAGTTAGAACAAGAAGAGGTGAGGATCTGAATATTTCTTGCTGAGGTGAGTGCGAACCAACATAGATATCAGACTTTGATGCAGGAAAACACTCCTTATTAAACACCACATGACGTGAGACAATGACCTTACCTTGACCCGTAAGGCACTTGTATCCCTTGTGTTGCATGCTGTAACCTAGGAAGATACAGGACTGGGATCGAGGCTCGAGTTTATGTGCTTGAAATGGACGAAGGTGCGGGAAGCACTCGCACCCAAAGACTCGAAGGAATAAGTAGTTTGAACTTCGTTGGAATAGCTTTTCAAATGGGTTGAGGTTGTCAAGCACTCGAGTGGGCAGTCTATTGATCAGATGAACTGCTGTTACCATAGCATGGGACCAAAATTTTACAAACAAGGAGGCTTGACTGAGAAGAGTTAACTCCAGTTCAACGATATTCCGATGTTTCCGCTCAACCACCCCGTTCTGCTCAGACGTATGGGGACACATAACCCGATGCTTGACCCCCAAGATCAGCAAGAATGGGGGACAAACTGCGAAATTCACCCCCAATCACTTTGTACCTCCTTTATGGTTGCACCAAACTGCGTAATAACAAGCTTAGCAAACAATTTATAAGCATGTATAGCTTGTGCTTTATTTTTTAGAAAATATAGCCATGTATTTCTAGTGTAAGTATCGACAAACGACACATAATAGGAGTAACCTTCTGACTTAACATGCTCAGGACCCCATAGATCAGTAAAAACAAGTTGAAACGGCTTAGTATACACAATGTTAGATGTAATAAAGGGTTGCTTATGACTTTTACCAATGCAACAGGCAGAACAAATGGCACTTTTATTTACAGTAGAATCAACAGACAGATTACAACTATGTAAAACTCTATCTAAAGTGGCCTGAGCTGGATGCCCCAAGAGGCGATGCCAGACATCATAGAAACTTTGATCAAGCACAAAGTGATGAGCCTCAGCATTATTAACATAAGAAAAAGTAGACAAAGAAGGTGAAAAAACATATAAGTCATTTGAAACTGTACCGCACAACAGTTCCTCATTTGAGCCCTCATCACGAACAAGCCAACGATCAACATGAAACTCGAAGTACACTTGGTTATCACTAGCACACTTTGAAATAGAAATTAGGTTTCTAGAAATCCGAGGAACCAGAAGTAAGATACGTAAGTGGAGTACACGAGAGTTAACAAGAAGAAAATTAGAACCAATTTTGCGAATGCTCAACCCCTTACTGTCACCAACAACAAGCTTACCTGGCCCGGAGAAGTCATCACTCTGATGCACGTTAGAGGAATCAAAGGTAACGCGATGTGTAGCTCCAGTGTCAACAAACCACTGGCCAGCACTACTAGCACCGCTGGACGCACAGTGAAGACACGAGCCACCTGAGCCAGAGGGGCTGGAGGGGCTAGGAGTGAAGGTTGGTCCGCTCACAGCTTTACTTCCACTCATTGTGCACACACTCGCAGACATGGAATTTTCTGATTCAGCATTCTTGAACAAACTGGCAGACACGCCCGAAAAACTCTGATCAAACCTTCGAAAGCATCGATCCACAAGGTGCCCCATCTTCCCGCACAATTGGCACTGAAATCTATTCATGTTGCGACCACGACCCCCACCAGTGACATTCTGTCGATAAGGACGCTGAGTTGACCCGCCTGAAGAGTTTTCTACAGCCAGTGTAGTTGATCCACCAGTGCCTAAATAGCGTGCCATATTTGCACTCATCGGAATGGACTGCTCAGAATCAAACAACCCTTGTTGAGCTTCGGCATCGAATAAAATGGTTGTCACATTATCAAGAGAAAGAACTTCGTGGCTCGTCGTAATAACCGCCACGAACGGCTTGTACTCAGCCGGGAGACCACCAAGAATCGTGGCAATATGCTCCACCTTTGATACTGGGTTGCCACACGAAGCTAGAGCGTCACAGATTTCCTTGAACTTGGAAATGTAGGCACGCATCGAGAGATCCCCTTTACGGATAGTCTGAAGTTTGAAATGCAAGCTCATCACCGTAGTGGTGGAATGGATGCTAAAGAACTCAACCACGATTGACCAGATCTTCGTCGTTGACTCAACACCGATGAAATTAGACAAGATGTGGACTCATCGTTGAGAGAATCCACGACGACAACACACTATCTTGAGTAAGGAAGTCCTCATACTTCTCATTCGCAACCTCTGTTCCATCAGCCTGGCGAACCTTAGTCGGCGACGCCTTTAACGATCCAGTGAGAAAGCCTTCAAGACGATGGCTCCTCACCGTCAAGAGGACCTGCTGCTTCCAGATCAAAAAGTTCGTCTCATCGAGAAGCACATTCACGCGTTTGCTTTTGAAAAACGTGGCAGATCGGGCAGAGGGAGTCATCATCTCCATCGCCGTCAACACGCACTATCACGGCAGACGCAAAGAGCCATCACAAGACCAGAGAGCGACAAAAGTAACACAACACTAGAAGGGGAACCCTGCAAATGATACCATATTGGATAGCCTCAGAAACCCTAGACAATGAACGGCTAGGATTAGATCGAAGGAAAAAGGAAATAAACGGAAAAGAAATGTGGGCTAAGTCTCCAAAACTGAGATAGCCAAGGTCGGGCCACCCTTGGTCTTTTATATAGCCCAACTAAGCCTTCAACATAATTAGTTATTATTGTAACCAATCTGTTAAAGCTAACGGGCTTTTACACGAGCCGATCCAGCAACAATCCAACAACCCTAACCTCCAGGGACCCACATTTCTAGATTTAACAATGCTCAATACGCTACAACCCATCCATTTAGGCTATTTGAGCAGACTTGAGAAAGCAATAACATGAGAATTGTGGTTAAACATCACTCAAGGATACAACGAACATCAATACAAAGTAAATAAAATGCACCAAAAACAACAGAGTTAAAAACCAAACCATATCAGCAACTAAAACAAGTTAGCAATGTCGTCGAGACTGTGAAGAGATGAAAAATCAGTAAATATAAGATGAAAAGGAAAAATATATTTTATATTGATGAAAATACCTGACCTCAATATGAAGGGAACATAATATTTTTAATGTGAGACATACATAAAAGCATAAAATGAGAAAAATTTGTATTCTCAACAAATGGATGAATTCATTTTTTTTCACGAGGATATAATTGATTGTTTTTTATTTTTCATATTGACTTTTTTTACTTTTTTATTTATCAATAGTTGACAGGGAACTATAAGAATGAGGACGCATTTTCTTTTTTATTTGTTTTAAAAATTATTGATTTCTAAAACAATAATCATCTTCTTTGACTTACAATACTTACGAATATTAATTTTATTTTGAAAAAAAAGGAACAAATGGAGATATACCTAGTTCGACAGTAGGTTGAAGGAATGGATCTAGCTTAATGTGACAAACCACTTTTTTTTTTGTTTTTTATCTCTCTAAAGTATCTACTAGAATGAGTCTAATGATTAATCTTTTAGCGTTCTGTTCACCCATATAGGGGGCTCAGGCCGGTAAAATTAGGTCCTAATATTAAGTCTTGAAAAAAATTGAATTTTAAAAGTATGTCTTTAATAATAAATATTAAAAATGAATTTTAAGAGTAGACCATAAACAAATTGAATTTTTTTAATTTTTAGTGTATGCCCCTAATAATAAATATTGGAAAAATGAGCCTCTAATAACAAGCATTAAAAAAATTAGATCATAAATAACAAGTATTGAAAAAAATGGAGCCCAAATAACAAGCATTAAAAAATGAATGTTAAGAGTGGGTCTCTAAGAACAAATATAAAAAAAATTAGGCATCAGATAACATGTATTAAAAAAATGGACCATTGATAACAAATATTGAAAAAAATGAATTTTAAGAGTAGCCCAAAATAACAAAATATTGGGAAAATTGAGCCTCTACTAACAAGTATTGAAAAAATTATACCCCAAATAACAAGTATTGATAAAAATGAATTTGAAGAGAATGTCTCTAATAACAAATATCAAGAAAAATTAGGCCTTAAATAACAAATATTGAATAAAAGAATTTTAAGAGTAATCACATAATAATAAATATTGGGGGGAATTGAGCATCTAATAACAAGTATTGAAATAATTTGGGCCTCAAGTATTGGGAAAAAAATTGGACCCCTAATAATAATTATTAGAGAAAAAAAATTAAACTATAATTATTTAAGTGGTAAAAAATGAAGAAAAAAAGAGGCATCTATCTAATATTATAACCAAATTATTATTTTGTTTAGTTATTATTTATGGCCCAAAGTGGAGGCTTCTATCTAATATTAAAACCAAATTTTAGGGCCTTTTGTATTATAATTATTTAAGTAGTAGAAGTTAAGAAAAATGGGCCCTAAGTTGTCGACCTGTTCGACCAGCCCTAGGGTCGGCCCTGTAGGAGGCATATGTTGGCCATGAATTTTAAAGCTACTCCATGTCCAAATCGATGATCGAACCCTCAACCACTGGCAGGGGCGGATCCTTTAAGGGACCGGTGGGGTCACAACCCCCAAAATTAAAAAAAAAAAAAACTCAATTTTACGCTTAAAATTTTTTAAAATTTTAATTTGGCCCACTCAAATTTTTAAAAATTCATATTAAGCTTCGAATTTTAAAATATTTTTAATTAAACTTTATTTTAAATTTTTAATTTTTTTGTTAAATCTCTCAAAATTATTAAAATAATTTTGTTAAACCCTCATTTTTTGAAGTTTTTGTTTAAACCTCCAAATTTTTTAAAAATTTAAGTTGATCCCTTAATTTTTTATTCTAAATTTCATTATTGACCACTAATTAAAGTAGGAAAAATCTTTACTGTCTTACCTAGACCTCGTGATTTCATCGGTTGTTTAATATTCATGTTAATTATTTTTTACTAAAATACTTGTAAGATCTTTTAAAGTTAATAACATGGGCAGGGACGGAGGGGCCCCACTCAAAAATATTATTTTTTGCCTTTATGAGGTAGATTTTCTAAAAAAATTATTGACATATTTTTCCTTTCACTTTTAAAATATATAAATTTGCTTCCCCAAACATTAAATTCTAGCTCTGTTTCTAATTATGGGTGTTATTTTAGTAGAATGATGAGGGAACTCGTAATCTTTTGTTATTGTATAAATGTGAGGTTGAAATTTCTATATTTTGTTTTTGTAGATAATGAGATTTTGTCGCCTCAAAAAAGAAATAAAAGTGTTGTCCATAGGATATAATATAATAAATAGGTCTTCAATGGAAAATTTACAAAAATATTGCGATGGCATTTTATTATTCCCCAATGTATTGTTGTTGGGAATTTTTTTTCCGAAAATATTGTGATTGAAACAGTGTAGTAGAAGTTGGACTCTGATGAATAGGTCTCTAATTTTTTTTTTAAAGTCGAGCTCATGTGAATCCGACTTTGGGGTTTTTAAAGTTGGCTCCATTTGAATCTGACTTTCGTGTATTTTGGGGAAAAAGTCCCTAAAGTCGAACTCTAATGGCTTAGGTTTCAAAAGAGTGAAGTCTGATTCATTACAATTCGACTTTGGGTGTCTAAGTGACGAGACCAATCACTGAATTCTGATTGAAATAAGGTTGTGTTTTATTTTTAGAGAAGAGTTTTGATTCGAATATAGGTATAGGTTTAAGTTAGGTTTACTGTTTATTTTTGGGAAGAGTGGGAAACATATTAATTTTTTGGGAGTGGTGGATGTGATTTTTGAATGGTGATGGGTTTATGGTATTTTAAAATTTATAGGGGTAGAGGATAAAAAATTATAGTTGTTAGATAGGTAGAGAAATGGGTAGTATATGTAGATAATTATCATGTAAATAGAGTTAATTTTTTGTAAATATCTAAGTAATTTAGATATATTATAACTCTAATCTCTTAAGGTAGTTTAGATAGCATATAACTCTTATCTATTAAGTAGTTTAGATAACTTTTATCTCTTATATTTTATAGGATTAAATTCTATCTAGACTAGTTTGAGTTTTATTAGAACTCCTTGTACTAAATCTATATATAGTTGGCTTGTATGTACTCTTCATATCAATTCAAGGAAAGACAGTGAATCAAATTGATCACTGCTCAAAATACTCTTATTTATTTTCTACATGGTATCAGTCTAGGTTTTTCAGATCCTTTCTAAAAAAACCTTAGTTAATGGCTGGCGGAAAAATATTCGAGATTAGTGCAAAGGCTAGTCCATCCCCACAACCACGGAGGGACAATCAACCACATTTGGTCACTTCAGTAAGAAATGCTAGTGGCCAATTTTGCAAGCAACATGGAGGTAATCTTTCTTTTGCAAATATTGTTGACAACACAAATTTTACTACTTGGATTGTCGATAGTGAAGCTTCTAACCACATGACAGGAGATTTGAGCTTATTTACCGAATTCATCAAGCTTGAGGCCCAATCGAATGTAAAGACAATAGATGGTTCCTTAGTATCTATTGAAGGAAGTGGAACAATTTGAGTAAATCGAGATATTGAATTGGAGTCGGTGCTTTATGTTCCAAAATTAACTTGCAACTTGTTGTCTGTTAGTAAATTGTCTCGTGACTTGGGCTGCTAAACTAAATTTAATTTACATGGCTGTAAATTTCATGTACTGGATTCAGGGAAGATAATTGGCAATGCTAGGTTGCAATGTGGATTCTACATTCTTCAAAGTTCTTTGCCTTCACCAAAACAATCTTATTCCAGTTGCATCTCCGAATCTATTTCCACATCAGACTTTGTTTCCGGTAAAATTATGTTACTACACTTTAGACTAGGACACCTCAATTTCTTTTATTTGGCCAAGATGTACCCAGATTTGTTAACCAATAAAAAGATCAAATACTTTCATTGTGACATCTATCAATTTGTCAAACATCAAAGAACCACATACATTGTTGAAAATTTGCAACTGATGTTGCTGGTTTCGGCATCCTTCTTGAGATGACTAACAATTTTGTTGTAGTTGTTGGTTCTGCACCTTCCTTAAATGTCTTCCAGCTTTCCTCTATCAGTGATGATCTTTTTAAGGTTTTTGCATCTTCTTCTGAGATGTCTTCCAGCTTTTTTTGCCATTCACGGGCTAAGTAGCTGCTTCCATTCAATAACGATAACAGGAATCTACACTCCCCCTCAAGCTGGTAGTTACACGTACTAGAGTCCCAGCTTGGATTTTTGATGTAGAATCCCTTGAACAATAATATAGTTTTTCTTTAAGGCTAAAGTAAAACTTTTTCTCCTATCTTTTTTAGGACGGATGGCTAAGATAGAACCAAATAGTTTTTTATGAGGCTAAACTATAACCTTTTCGACAAAACAACAAAAATAAATGAGCAAAAATTTCACCTGAGATGTAAGATTCCAACGAAGGAGAAGCCAAGGAACGAGCGTGGCCTAATGATAGCAACGGAAAAAATAAGTGTGCATATGAAAAGAAAAAAAATATCAGATTTGTTCACCTTACACACATTTGAATAATTAAGAGTAATAAGAAAATACAGAGAAACACATTGTTTCTCTGTATTTTCTTATTACTCTTAATTATTCAAATGTGTGTAAGGTGTGCCTTTAAATAGGCAATTACAAAGTTTTAGTATAGTTAAACTATACTTTTATCTCTAATTTAAATAATATTTATTCCTAATTTAAATAAGACTTCTAGTAAATATAAACTATTGACTTGGGATTAAACTTTAATTACACATTAAATAAAACTCTACCACTTCTCGGATAACTTACACTCTCCCTCAAACTCTAACACTTCTCGGATAACTTACACTCCCCCTCAAACTGGTGAGCAAATGTAGTAGAGCACCAACTTGGATCTTGGATGTGATGCCCTACTCATATTTCTTCTGTTGTTTCTTAGAGAAAAAGAAAATCTCCCTTTTTCGGGAGCCATTGAGTTGAACAACTAGGATATAATCATGTTGTTCTTTGCACGGTCATTGTTGAAAATTTGCAGCTGATCTTTCTGGTTTCGGCATCCTTCTTGAGATGACTACAAATTTTGTTGTAGTTGTTGGTTCTGCACCTTCCTTAGATGCCTTCCAGCTTTCCTCTGTTAGTGATGATCTTTTTCTGGTTTTTGCATCTTCTTCTGAGATGTCTTCCAGCTTACCTGGATGCTGCTGCCATCGCTGTAGTACCAACCAATCGCTGGTATTGCTCTTTGTTTACTGGAACACCTCCATCATCTTTTCTGAACTTTAAGTTGGGCTCCATTGGGGTTTCAGCTGGTTTACAACCGAGCATGCCAGTTTCTGTCAAAAGATCAAAGATGTACTTCCTCTGACAGATAACTATACCGGTTTTTAATCTCGCCACTTCCATTCCAAGAAAGTACATAAGACTACCGAGGTCTTTGGTTTCAAACTCCTTGGCTAGTGAATCTTTTAGCCTCTTTAATTCTTCAATATCATCCCCAGTGGTTATTATATCATCCATATAAACAATTAAAATTGTTCTTTTACCATTTTGATTTACCTTAATAAACAAGGTATGGTCAGTTTGACATTGTTTATAACCACTCCCAATAATTACCTTGGCAAATCTGTCGAACCAACCCCTTGGGGACTGCTTTAGGCCATACAAAGATTTTCTCAATTTGCATACTTTATGAGTAGTTGGATCTCTCTTGATGCCTTCCGGAATTTCCATGTACACTTCATCTGTCAAATTGCCATTCAAGAAGGCATTTTTGATGTCTAATTGATGAAATGGCCAATCTTGGTTCACCACAAGAAACAATAAAACTCTTACCGTGTTTAATTTTGCAACTGGATCAAAGGTTTCTTGGTCCTATACCATAAGACTGTGTGAACCCCTTAGCCACTAACCCGACTTTGAATCTGTCAATGCTACCATCTGAATTGTACTTCACTATGAAAAACTATTTGCATCCCACTGGCTTCTTTCCTTGTGGTAGGTCTGTCAGAGTCCAAATCTCATTTTTTTAGGGCATTTATTTCTTCCTCGACTGCCTTCATCCACCTAGGATCATTTAAAGCCTCCTCTATTGTTCTCGGAATTTGAATATCATAAATTTACATCGTGAATGCCTTGAATGGTGGCATTAAACGACTATAAGCAACATATTTTTCTATTGGATGGGCAATACACTTCCTCACACCTTTTCGTTGAGCAATCGGCAAATCATCAGTATTAACAAAAGGAATAGGATTTTCATTAAGAGGAGATTCCATACCTTCCAAGCTTTCCATGGTAATTGGACTCAGTTCCAATTCTTGGCAGCGCCTAGGTTGCAAGGTGGACTTCTCTCTCCTTTTGTAGACGCTAAGTTCTCTCCCTTCTGGTTGGGTCTTTTGAGGGGTTTTGGAAGGTGATGGATGGGTTCTTTCTAGAGTTCTAACAGGGCTAGAATTTTGTCTAGTCGGAGAAAATGGTAAAGATGGTTGTAAAGGAGATGAAAGCACGGGCTGTGGGATAAAAGTGGATTGTGAATTAGAAGTAGGTTGTGATGAGAAACTTGACAAATTCAGAAGGCTATCAAAAAATTGAAATTGAAATTCATCTTGAATCTCCCCCTGAATTTCAGTTTTAGAGAAATAAGGTTTATTTTCAAGGAAGGTAACATCCATAGTAACATATAAGTCTTTTTTGTAATTGGGGAATAACATTTGTAACCCTTCTTAGTGGATGAGTAACCTAAGAAAATACACTTGAGTGACATTGGATCCAACTTAGACCTATGTTGTTGATAAACATGAACAAAAGTTGAACAACCAAAAATCTTTAGTGGAAGATCACATGAGATAGGTTTGAACCAATGAGATTTTTTAAGGACATTTTTAGGTGACTGAAACTTTAGAGTTCGACTAGGCATCCTATTAATAAGGTGAGTGGCAGTTAGGACAGCTTCCCCCCAAAAATATTTAGGAACATTGGAAGAGAATAAAAGAGACCTAGCTACTTCCAAAAGATGCCTATTTTTCTCTCGGCAACCCCATTTTGTTGATGACTATCAACACAAGAACTAATATAAACAATGCCCTTTTCTTTGAAATAGGATCCTAGACTCTTTGAGAAATATTCACTCCCATTATAAGTTTTAAAAATGTGAACTTTACTTTGAAACTGATTTTCAACCATATTCTGAAAGGTTTTAAAAATTTCACTAACTTCAAATTTCTCCCTCATAAGAAAGGTCCAAGTAGTCCTACTATGGTCATCTATAAAGGTTACAAACCATCTAGCTCCACTAACATTTTTAACTCTAGATGGACCCCAAATATCACTATGGACGATGGAAAAAGAGTGAGAAGGTTTATAGGTGCATGAAGGTGTTCTAGTAAACAAAGAGTAGTACCAACGATTGGTTGGTAAGCTAATTTATTTATCTCTTACGAGGCCTGACATTGCTTTTTCTATTAGTATTGTTGGCCAGTACATGAATGATCCAAGAGAAGATCATCTTGATGATGTATACAGAATTTTACGGTGCCTTAAAATGACTCCGGGACATGGCTTGTTATTTAAGAAAAGCGAAGAAAGGTCGGTAAGAATTTTTACTGATTCAAGTTGGGCTGGTGAGTTAACTGATAAAAGATCAACTAGTGGATATTGTGCTTTCGTGTGGGGAAACTTAGTCACTTGGAGGAGTAAAAAGCAAGACGTGGTGTCTAGGAGTAGTGTAGAAGCCAAGTATCGAGCACTAGCACTTGGGATTTGTGAAGGCATGTGGTTACAAAGAATGCTGAATAAAATGAGATTAGATCACTTCAAGCAGTTTGAATTGCAAATTGATAGTCAATCTGCTATTAGTATTGCAAAAAATCTTGTCCAACACGACCGTACCAAACATGTGGAGATAGATAGACACTTTATCTCTGGAAAAAATTAGCAATAGAGTTATCAAACTCGGCTATGTTTCTACAAAGCAACAGTTAGCAGATATTCTCACTAAGGCTCTTCCAAGAGTAGTTTTTGACGATTTTAAATCCAAGTTGGGTATCTACAATATGTATTCACCAGCTTGAGGGGGAGTGTGGATAATTATCATGTAAATAGAGTTAATTCTTTTGTAAATATCTAAGTAATTTAGATATACTATAACTCTAATCTCTTAAGGTAGTTTAGATAGCATATAACTCTTATCTATTAAGTAGTTTAGATAACCTTTATCTCTTATATTTTATAGGATTAAATTCTATCTAGACTAGTTTGAGTTTTATTAGAACTCCTTGTACTAAATCTATATATAGTTGTCTTGTATGTACTCTTCATATCAATTCAAGGAAAGATAGTGAATCAAATTGATCACTGCTCAAAATACTCTTCTTTATTTTCTACAATATAAGGGATAAGAAAATTTACTTTTTTGTTAAATAATTAAGTTAAGGTTAAAAGAAAGTTAAGATTGGAGTAGAAGAAGAAGAAGATAAAGAAAGTAGTGAAGAAAAGACTGTAAGTAGATTCGATTTTTTTTAGTTTTTTTTGTTTGGTAATTTTATTTTGTTATTTTGTAAGTAGATTCAAATTTTTTAGTTTGGTAATTTCTTTCAGTTTGGTATTTTTATTTTGTTATTTTGTATGTTTCAATTATTTTTAATTTTTTCATGTCGTTTATTTGAGTTGCTTCGAATTTGGATTGGACAAATGGTATAGTTTTTCATGTAGTTTTTTATGTAGTTTATTTGTGTTAGTTTGGTAGTTTTAAATTTTAATTTTAGTTTATTTTGTAAGTTGATTTACTATGTTAGAAAAAAATATTCGAAATATATTTATTTTATATTTTATTATTAGCATTTTTATTTAGTATGTTTTATTTCGATCAAGCAGAGAAAATGAGCAACGACAAATTTATGGTGATTGTTCATTACAATGGACAAATGGTGAAAACTGATGTCGGGGTTGTATTTGATTGTGAAAGCAGTACGAAGATGAGATTCGAGAAAGAAATCATGCTTCGAGAAATGAAGGAGAAAATATCACAGGAAATTAGAAAAGAGATTCATGGTTTACGTTACCGATTGATGACATGTGACAATCCGGTCAGATATTGTGCAATCACTTTCCAAGATGATGAGGATGTTTCTTTGATGATCGCAAAACATGATTCTATGGGAATTCGATATATCGAGTTGTTTGCCGAGGTGCATGATGTTCCCGGCCCATCTACAAACGTAGTTGGAGAATCAGCTCAAATGAACTTTGGTGATGAGATTGATATGCCCGAAGGCAGTTTTGTTGCAATGTTGACAAGTGGGACATCAAATAAATTTCATGAAGTCAGGCCTTCAACATATGCTTCATCACACGGGCGAGTGCTGATCCTACTGTTGAAGCTGGTGTGGAACCCTCACGAGGTCGATGGGGAGAATCACTTACTGATTCCAGCGAAGATGAAGATGTTGGGGATCACGATTTGTTCCCTGATGATGTTGGTGCAGCCCCTGATTTTGGTGTTGGCGAATTTGTTTCATCCGGGGGCGACATTACATTTTATGAACCTCCTTCTCACATGAGTTCAGTAGATTTTGATGCAATGAGGGCGTCTGAATTCTCGAATTTGGCCCGATTAACCTCGAGTCAACACGATGAATTATATGTTAAACTTCAATTTGATGACAAGAATGAAGCTATATTGGCAGTGAAAGAGTACAACATCAAGAACCACATGGACTACTTTGTCGCAGAATCCAGCCAAAGGACCTTCTTTGCCAAATGTGTGAAATACGAACAAGAGTGCAATTGGAAGATCCGAGTGACAAAGCTGCAGAGGTCAAATCGTTGGGAGGTCACAAAGTATAATGGTGTTCACACATGTTTACGAACTTCCATCAACCAAGACCACCGGAAATTGGACTCCAACGTAATATGCCGTCACAAAATGAAGTTTGATGAAGCAAATCCACGGGTTACAGTTTCAACGATTCAGACAAGCATTGCGCAGCAATTTGAATACCAAATACAATACAAGAAGGCCTTGGTTTACGGTGATTACGATAAGTCGTACAACGAGCTACCGGCTTTATTACTAGCACTGACACATTTTATCCCAGGCACTATAGTGAGGTATCAAACCAAGGATGCAAAAGATCGAGAAGGCCAAATTGTTGAAGACTATAAATTTTTTCATCGACTTTTCTGGGCGTTCAAGCCTGCTATCGAAGGCTTTCCCTATTGCAAACGTATGATAAAAGTCAATGGCACATGATTGTACGGGAGATACTCTCATATATTGTTGGTTGTTGTTACACAAGATGGTGACAACAACATCTTCTCGATTTCATTTGCAATTGTTGAGCAGGAGACGGCGGAAGCTTGGAATTTCTTTTTGACGAATTTACGTGAGCATGTCGTCAAAGAAGATGGGGTATGCATTATATCCGGCCGAGGGACGTGTATCAAAGCAGCAATTAATCGAGACGAAAGTCGTTGGACACCACTGAACGCATACCCTACCTACTGCATTCGTCATATCAGTAAGAACTACTATGAGCGGTTCAAAAATCCTTATCTTCGCAGTGAGATTGAAAGCATTGGTAAGCATCTTTTTTCAAACTAAATTATGTTTGCATGTGCATTTATTTATTTATGTTTGATTTGTATCGATACTAATAATACTATGGCACAGGATATCTACTAACGTAACCACATTTTGAGAGGAAGATGGAAAATTTAATGAAGTACGACGAGCATGTTTGGAGTTGGGCAAATGAAATCGAGAGGAAAAGATGGGCCCATTCATATGACGAAGGTGGTAGACAGTACGAGCAAATGACTACCAACCTTGTGGAGTGCATAAATGGAGTACTAAAAGAATCACGTCATCTCCTAATAGCAAGCCTGGTGAAATAGACGTACTATAGGTTGGCAAAAGTTTGGGTAGTTAAAGGAAAGAAAATTGAGGCCTTATTAAATAGGGACCAAAGGTGGGCTCCCACTCTTGTGACGAAAATGACAGAAAACATGACGAAAGCAACGTCGCTAATGGTTTATAGCTTCGACCGAACTAATCAGACATTTGATGTTGTTGGTGCCAGACACAACAACGAAGCAGCGCACTCAAATGTATTTCGAGTAGATTTCAGACATAGTTGGTGTGGTTGTGGAGCATTCCAAGCATGGCGATATCCATGCATTCATGCAATTGCATCGTGTATGCATGTAGGGGTTGACTCGTACACTTTTGTTGATGAATGCTTCGATCTCCGTAGGATGGTCAATATTTATAGAAGTGAGTTCCCACCGATTGCAAATTCAATTTATTGGCCGTCGGTAGAGCATGAAAAATGGTTACCGGATCCTACAGTCCGTAGATCTCCAAATGACTGACCTAGATCGACTCGCATATATACCAGTATGAATATTCATTTTAGGGAGAAGGGACAACGGAAGAGATGCACCATATGTAGGGCCGAAGGACATTCTAGATCAAACTGTCCAAATGAACCGAGATTCGCGTCAATGCCTCGGTGATTTCCAATATTTGTATTTGAAAAATGTTGTGTTGTGTTAATGTTGTGTTTTGTTGTGTTGCGTTGTGAAACAATTCAATTTAACCACTTAATTTAAATTGTTCTAATATAATCGATTAAGTCAAAAAATATTTTTCTTTTAAATTGTTAGATATAAAATACAAATAAAAAACTTATTCAAACATTGCATTTTAACATAATCCACTAAAATTATTAACTACTTGAAATGAAAAAGCTAACAATGCTTATGTCCACCCGTACCACACCCCGGTGGATGACGAGACCGATCGGGATTGCGTCGATGATGAGGCTGAAGTTGCTGCTCTTCATCGACATCATCATCGTTCTTGGTTCCAATTGGCCCACCTGTGAAGAACAAGAACTGCAGTGGTGTTTGCTGAACATAGGGGGTCCCAAAATTGGGTTGATACGGATACATATAGATTGATCCTTGAGGAACACAGGATGTGGCAGTCATCACCGGCGATGGGTTGGCCACAAGAGGTGTAAAAAATCCATGTTCTCGCCCAAGTTCGTGTAGTTGGGTGTCTGTGGCGAAATAAACTCGGGTATGTATAAATTAGGATCATTAGACCCTGCATTACCTGAAGAGCTCCCTCCCACGTTACCTGAATAGCTCAAGCTCACTGGTGGATATACAAATGTGGCAGATGAAAAAATCCTATATTATCCGAGTATCTCGGGGTCACTTTCGGTTGTACACAAGTAGGAGTCGGTTCTTTTTCCTATATAGCTATTGGTGGGGCCACTGGTTGCTCCCATGTCGTTAGCCAACCCGTAGGGTCTCTACTACCAATTTGTTGCCTCTGTGATGAGCTCGTTGCAGCCTTCGATGATTTACTTTTGCCTCCATATTTTTTTCGGAACCTTTCACTTTCTTCCCGTTCAGACTAGTTTGTTAAGTACGACATTCCATGACTACGATAGTAGATCATGTACTCTGAACTCTCAAAACCAAAATCGTCTGCTTCCATTGGACGACGTTCTGGAAACGATGAACCTCTGTTGTTCCAAAAAGCAATATACTCACTATGTTTGACTTCCCAATCCGTATCTGGCCTGCCACGTCCATCATAGGCATGAAGATGGTAATGATCACGTGGAATGCACAGAATAGGCTGGTGGAAGCCAAATTGCCTTAACACTCTATCTGCAAAGTGGAACTCTACAGTAGAGAAATGGATCAACGATGTAACACTACACCATACAAGTAAATCATTTGCCAAATATTCTGGTACAAATATATGGTCATCTTCGTAGGCCTTCCAAATAAACTACAAAAAAATAATGGTTTAAAATAATACATTTAACTAACTAAGATGTGAAAAACACATTTAACGTCAAAAAGTACTTTCCATTCATATACATGCTCTTGACAATGAGAATCAATAAGATATCTATAAACTCTAACGTTGTTGTGCGCCAACCCCGTCTCATGCTTTTCCTCGCACCATCTGCATACAAATCACAATATATTTAAATAACAAGTTAATTTAATTAATTTACATATTCAACTAAGAATAAAGATATATATTTACCTTGCAACGACAGAAAATTGCACATGTGTTCGATTAAGTGGTGTAAAAAAAGGTAGTTGTTGCCAAGCCCACGCTTGCAACAATAACAGGCAACCACCAATACCGCCTACCCTCTGACCCTTTTGCAGTAAAGCGCCTTTGCACAACTCGTGATACAAGCACGCTGATATAGCTGATCCACAACTATATTGACAATCAGGTTCTAAAGGAGTATCCAAAAAACGAAAAATACCTTACACTGACCATAATGCAAGATTTATATGGCATCAGTGTACCTCCGATCATCTGTAGGATATATGCTCGACTGACCATATTAATTTCATCAACTGTATTATACTCGGCGAGTTGAAATTCTCTCTCTAGCCAACTCATTTTCACACGAGACCCTTTCACGTTACGTCCATAGGGTTCCTTCCCAAGGTACATTTGACAAATTTCAGCCGTTGAGCCTACGGTACGCTTGACTACTGGATTCCCATTTATTGGGACCCCAATAAGATAAACCACGTCCTCGAGGGTGATCGTGCATTCTCCGCAAGGCATATGGAAGGTATGCGATTCAGGTCTCCAACGCTCAATTAAAGCGGTAATCAATCCGGGCACCAACTTGTACACATGAAGGAACGTGGCATGATAAAATCCTGCCATATATAAAAAAATCTTGATTCTGTGGTCTAAGGGTTTGTCTACCATGCACAAATAATGTTTAAATGTTTCCTCTGCATCCTGTAAATAACACATTATTTAAACATAATTACTAACAAAAAAACACACAAGTGACATATTTCGTAATGAAACAATTTTTTAAAAAATATATCAGCTCATCAACTCTAAGGCTAGTAATGTGTCGATTCTGTAAATGCAACAGTGGAGCTTGCTCAGCCATCCTACCTGACAAATAAGAAAATATTAGTAAACCGAGACTAAATCTACCACATTAAAAATAACAATTCGTATTTGCTTATTGTCTATTAAATCATCAATTTAATGTTTTATTCAATCACCTATAAATAAATATAATTAAATTAACGAACTTAAATAAAATAATAAAATCTATCCACCTATTTTTCTATATTCTCAAAATAAATGTATTTTCTCGTTTCTTCTCTTATATTCAAACAATTTTTTTCTATATTCTCAATATCTCTCCACCTATTTAACACAAAATATTTAAACTATATTTTCTTCTCATATCTTCACTTATTTAACACAAAACTTTCAAATTACATTATCTCAAACTAACATAAAAAATTCAATGAACTTCAAAATAAAAATTAAAAAAATTAACGAATTTAAATTGAACAATATACAACAAAATATTTCTCAAATCCCCACCAATTTAACACAAAATTCAAACAACAACTTCAAATTTAATCAAACAAATAACTTAACGTACTATATTCTCTTCAACCACCTATTTAACACAAAAATTTTAAACTTTAACTTAAAAACACAAATATCGAATTTTCGTAATTACAATAAAATAAAATATACAAAAAAACAAATTACAAAAAATAATACTTACTCATAATAATAAGAATAAATGACAAAATAAAACACTTACTACCTTCAACATATTTTCTCTCCCACTATCTGCCTTCAACCCACCCCTTTTAACCTAAAAAAAAAATTCAACCACACATACCACCTATCCAATTAAATTCTACCATTTATCCAACCAATTATCCCACCCCCTCTGCCACCTTGCCCTCCCATGCATGCATCAAATTATTCTGCCCCCTGCTTCCATGCATGTGATGAATTATTTCTCCCTTTGCCACCCCGTGCCCCCTGCATGTGAAGGGTCTGATGGAAGTCAAAGTCGGATCCATTTGGCACCTACTTTAGCCAAAATTGGATCCACTTGGCCAAGACTTTAGGGGAGCCAAAGTCGGCTTTTAATGAATACGTTTTTCATTTTTTTTTTCATTTTTGGACTCAACAGAATCCAACTTCTATTGCACTGTTCAGACTACAATATTCTTGGAAATAATCTAGGTAGTACAATAGAGTGGAAAATAAAAAATCTCATTACAATTTTTTTTTTGAGATTTTCCGTCTCCAATTGTTAATAATCTACATCTAGAATATTTCAACTCTAAGCGGCGCAACTTCCTTTTTTTTTACTTGTTTGCTTGGTCGGCGGCAACTGCAAACCTCAATTAATTATGATGATATTTATTTGGTTATTTTGTTAATTTTTTCTACTTTAGAGTTTGAATTTTTAAGCTAAAATTAAATACGCGCTCACAATTATTATTTTTTATTCACGGTTGAGTTACATTATTGATCGTTTTGTCAACGTGCCTCATCGTTAATTACATCTGTATGTTAGTGTGGATACTTTTCTATCTTTCATCATCGATTAATGGTGTTGTTCGTATCTTCCTCTTTCGAGTCTTTTAGTTGAATTTTTATCCTTTTTCTTATATAATTTTTTTATGATATTAAGTAACTAATTTTTGTTTAAATAGTTGTAAAAAGCTGTCTTTATTACGTATTTAATTTACACTTATAATTTTAATTTTATTTTTAATAAAACAAGCTACTTCTAATAAAAAAAATCTCGACTACCAAATGGTGACCGTTCATGACCGAGAGACTTTAACGGATCCATTTGAAATATTACTCTTTTAATCTCATCAGAGATTAAATCTTCAAGTAACATTTTTTTTCATATTAGTAAAAATGGCAGGATGAAGATAAATACCTCACAGGATATTAGAATAATTTTTACCAGATACAATCTTAAAAGAGACTCTTAAAATAATTGACACTTAAAACTTGTACTGATATGTACCATATAAAACATGAGCATCTAAAGCGTGATATAAAAAAAGTATTTTTCACCAGATACACACATTATGTATTAGTATGTGCCCGTAATTATATGTATTGATATGCACCATTAATTTTATTTATCAATTTTGGAAATCATGAGTACTTAAAGCGTGATATAAGAAGAGTAATTTCCGCCGGATAAAAACGTCGTGTACCGATATGTACCACTAATCATATGCATGGATATACACCATTAATTATTTTAATAATTTTTGAAATTATAAGAACCTAAAACATGATTATTTGTTTTTGGAAAAAAAAAATTAAACAACATCAATGGTCACTAACTATTATTGTTTTCTTATTTGATCACTAAACTATTTTTCTGGCAAAATTGTTACGTTACATTATTTTCTTACATTTGTCATTGACAGTTAAAAAATTAACGAAAATGATGATATGGCTTGATTTAATTACAATTTTAATCTTCAAAATTTATATATTCTATCAATTAGGTCATAATTCGAAATAACCCATTAAATTTAGGCATAAAGTTAAAAAAAAATGCCCCTAACGTTTGACTGAATAGTCACTTTGGCCTCTATTCTATTTTTTTGAAGCAATTTAACCATTAACATTTCATTTTAGGTCAAAATGACCCATCTACAGATGAAAATTGTTAGTCAACTAACACTAAACAATTTGAAATGACTTGACAGAATGACATATCAATAGGAAAAATAATTTTAGGGTATTCTTCACCAGTGGTCCTTTCGTTTAGGGTGTGTTCTATTTTGGTCACCAAAATTCAAAAAAAATTATTTTGGTCACTTACGTTTAGAACCGTTTCTATTTTGGTCCTTTGGTCGTTAGTCTCCGTTACTTAAAAAATTACTTTCTAATTTAACCCCAAAACTTTTAAAATTTTATTTTTCACCATCTTCCCCAAAAATTATAAAACTAAAACGCCCAGAAAATTAAATTAATGGCTATAACCCAGCAAAACCATTTATGTCATTTTTGTTTGATCATCTACCTTTGGCTTTTCCTATATTACCAGAAACAATAAGCTTGTTATCAAAACAATTCACAAGTTATTCGATATTACAACAGTGGTTCAAGTTTGACACGATATTGCAACAGTCCTGGTAAATTAAAATGAAATATAAAATTTAGTTTCAATGTTTTGGAGAAAAGAATAAGGGCCCCAGTTGAGAGAAAGGCTATTGAAAATTTACATTTCAGTTCATGAGATATATCTAAAATATTCTGAACAGAATTATCCGCATGTATTATGTTGTTTTTAAAGACAGAAGACCAAAGACCCATCTCAGTTAAGTCGTGAAGAAGATGCTTGTTTACCACAACAAACTCCCCACTGGAGACAAAAGATATAATTGTATATATATTGGAAGTATATGGCTCAAAGCATTCATTATTTCTAAGAATTTGACTAGTGGAAGCAGTCGGCATAGGTGAGAACAAAAGTGAATTTCTCACTCCATTCTTAGCTATTATGTCTCTAAGAGCAGTCCAATCTCACCAATATGAAGGAGTAACAGCAAAACATATCAAGAAACAAAAATATAAGGCATTGTTATTTGCAATCAAATTGAACAACCAAATCCAAATTCTTCTAATGCACTTTAAAGAACTATCAAAACCACCAATCTTACTGACAAGACTCTCGTTATATGTCTCATACTACCCTTCTGTTTCTGCTATAGCAGAAGAAGCATTCAGAGCATGGTAGTATATGGTCTCAAATATCTTCTTGTTCAGCTGTTGAGCCTGAAACAAAATCAATAAATTATCAGATAAAATTAATTTGGGTTAAGGTATACATGTATTTGTAGATCAAATATACCTCAGGTGAATCAAAGGCCATTCCAAGTAAGATGAATGTGTCTGCAAGCCCATGAACTCCAATACCAATAGGTCTATGATGCAAATTTAATCTTTAGGCAGTTTCAACAGGGTAGTAATTAACATCAATGATTTTGTTAAGACTTTTGGTTACAATTTTCGGTTGTGTGATTTTGTGTTTTTTGTGTGTAGTGATTTTTTAAGCTTGTTGTTGTTGGGTTATAGTCATTGATTTAATTTTCTGGGGTTTTAGTTTTATAATTTTTGGGGAAGATGGTGAAAAATAAAATTTTGAAAGTTTGGGGGTTAAATTAGAAAGTAATTTTTTTAAGTAACGGAGACTAACGGCCAAGGGACCAAAATAGAAACGGTTCTAAACGTAAGTGACCAAAATAATCTTTTTTTGAATTTTGGTGACCAAAATAGAACACACCCTAAAAGAAAGGGACCACTAGTGAAGATTACCCATAATTTTATTTTTTATATAATTTTTTGATTGTTGCGACATTCTTTCAAGTTAACATTTTTGTCTAAATGACATTGTCATGTTGTCGAACATTGCCATATAGGTTTGTCACGTCATTTTAAGTCATTTACAATTAGCTGACTAATAATTTTCATCCGCAGATGAGTCATTTTGTCCCAAAATGACACATTGAGAATTAAATTATTTCAAAAAAATAAAAATAAAAATTATTATTCAGTCAAATGTTAATTTTTTTTTTTGGAATTTAACTCTCATTTTAAATATTTAAACCAAATCATAAATTTCCTATTTTTTTCATCTCTTTCTTATTCGTTTGCTCCTCACTCCGCCCCTCCAACGCTCCTCAGCTCGAAGCACACGTCGTAGATCTGTCCACGCTAAAAGAGAGTCTCGATCAAACCCACCGTGGTTGAGTTTTCTAATATCAAGTTTTGATATTTTCTCTGTCAATCTTCTTCACATCTTTCTGAATTTTAGTTTCTATATGTTTGTGGGTTCAGTAAAATTTTGAGTTTTTTTTTTAAATACTTGATTTTTTTATTGTTTTATAATCTTTTCATTAATTTACAAGGATAATAAATATTTATTTGAAAACATGGTGGTTGCAGATGAGTCAGAATTTGAGAAATTAGAGGGGCGGAGGGAAAGATGAAAACGTATGGGAAATTCGAGATTTGGTCCAAATATTTTAAAGGTTTAATCGTTAAATAGATGTTCAAACTATGCCATTTTTTTTTAGTTAGGTGCTCAAACAATTTTTCGGGCCAAATTGAGTCTTAAAGTTTCATTCTGTGACTCATTTAAGGTTTTTTGTTAATTTCCACTGTTAAAGGACACGTGCCATCTTCTGAAAATTTCTGAAATTATATTAAAAATAAATAAAATTACTTAATTTTCAGAAATTCTCTAAGTTTTATAGATTTCACAAAACAGCCCCAAATTCTAAAATCCCTAAATCCCGATTCGGTCCGATTTCACCGTGATTGCCACTTTGCCACTCACCACATCGGTCACCGGACCGTCACGACCATTCCCCCTGTCGCCGAAAATCGACCGACGCCGTGTGAATCGACGAAATTGTCGAATGGTTCATTCGAACGATTCGCGGCGAAGGGCGGAAGGAGGGGCGACGAACGACGTGTGGGTTGTTCGGCTAGGGGAGGACGCTTCATTCTGTCACCGGAAATGCGGCCGCCGCCGGCGGGAGTGGTCGAATTTGGGGGGGTTTACGGATTTGGTGACTATTTTGGGAATATTTAAAAATTTCAGGATATATTTTTATTTTTATTTTGTTTTATTAATATTATTTATTTTTAATTTAATTTTTGGAAATTTCAAGAGATGACACGTGTCCTTTGACGGTGAAAATTAATGGTGAACCTTAAATGGGTCACGAAATGAAACTTTAGGTCCCAATTTGGCATGAAAAATAGTTTGGGCACCTAACTGAAAAAAAAAACATAGTTTGGGCACCTATTTGCCTATTAAGCCTATTTTAAATGAAGGTTAAATTTGATAAGTTATTTTGAATAGAGACCTAATTGATAGAATATAAATTTTTTTGAAGATTAAAACTGTTATTAATCTAAGTCACCATTTCCGTTAATTTTTAAACGGTAGCTGATCAAAATAGATAAAATGTAAAGTTAGTGACGTTTTTGCCAAAAAATAGTTCAGTAAACAAAATAAAAAATAATAATAGTTTAGTTATCAATAGTGTTGTTTACCCAATAAAATATGTTGAAACAGTTTTTGTGCCACTTCTTCGGGTTTTTCCTTTATCCATAAAAAATGATAAAATTTTATTAAAACAATAATTACTACTTTAACTTCAATTAAAAATTTTAAAAATAATTAAATAAATTAAAAGTATAATTCTTTATCTCTAAAAGAAAAGAAAAACTGAAAAGTGGTACAAAAAGTGTTTTAACATATTTTATTATCATAAAGAAATAATCATGTATTAGGTCCCTATAATTTTAAAATTATTAAAATAGTTAATAGCGCATATCTGTGCAGATTAAGGATGGTCATGGGTCGGGTTTTTGATTGGTCCACACCCGACCTGAAAATGTAGCACATCCACCCGACTCGAACTGTAACCCCCTCGTCCCGGTCCGGACGTTTGACCGGTCCGAGTAGGCTATACGGGGAAAACCGATGTGAAACCCGTTAAGGTCCCACCTCGGTTAGCAACCCTAGAAAATTCTTTTATTTATATCTTGTCTAAATGTATTA
Source organism: Hibiscus tridactylites (assembly GCA_958450335.1). Taxonomy (NCBI): domain Eukaryota; kingdom Viridiplantae; phylum Streptophyta; class Magnoliopsida; order Malvales; family Malvaceae; genus Hibiscus; species Hibiscus tridactylites. The sequence goes on along the minus strand of OY288287.1, from coordinate 54,485,174 downwards.
TTATGTCCTATGTGAAACACGACAGCGGAAACACAAACAACATAACAACGACCATCCAAAACAACACTTTAAAACATCCCATTTTTCCTTTTTAAGCAGGCCGTATCGATACACCTACAGAGGGTATCGATACGCCTTAACCAAGGTCAACTGCCCCAAGTCAAACCAATGAGACCGTATCGATACAGCCCTTAGGCGTATCGATACACCCTCATCGGTCAACATCTCGCGGTCAACGATATTAGACCGTACTGATACACTTAGAGCCCGTATCGATACGCCAAAAACTCGTCAAAATCTCAGAATTCCAGAAAAGATTTGGCGTATCGATACACTCCCGTGTATCGATACGATAGGCCAAAATTGAGTCCTGAAGTGTAGGACCATATCGATACGGCCCTCAGGCGTATCGATACGCCCTGCACTGCAATACCCAAATTTGCAGCAAAACGATTTAAGACTCGACTCTAGATGCGATTTACGACTCCCTTAGCCACAAACAACATACAAACAACCTTTAACCACCAAGATATCAACATACATGGCATTCAAAACGTACAAGGGTCACGCAACGAAAGGATTCATACATTTATAAAAAAGAAGGCATACTTAACACATAAAGGTTCATGCCTTAGAAACAAACATATAGGCATTCATGACATGCACCATAAACAGGGTTTACAATTCAAACAAAACATCTAAAAGCCAAACCAACATCACATACATCCAAGCTCAATTTAACAACACCTATCCCATTGCTTGACTATTACAATCTACAATTTAAAGTTCATACTTGAGCTAACCAAAAGCGACACTTGGAGGCCTTTCCTTGCCCTTGCCACCCACAAGCTAATGATCTGCATTGTCGAACAAAAGGAGCGTAAGCATAAAAGCTTAGTGAGGGTAAGCTCGTAAAACAAACCTCGACAATGCAGGGTCCAAGCACGAGCAACAACCAAGATAGAATGCATGATCTCACCTCCGATCCTCAAGAGCCAAAATATACATGATGCATGAACATATAATCAACACTATGCCATGATCAACAACACATAAGCCCAACTCACGAAGATACATATATCAATGTATTAACAACAACATGTATCAATCCATATTGGAATCACATTTCATATCATTTTGGCACATATACATATATATGATCTCATATTGGCACCTATCTATGACTCGAATACGCGAGTTACATTCAGCAACAACATTACCTCGGTGGGATTACACTCATCACTGGTTCTCGCGGAGGGGATTCCACTCATCCTCACGCCCCGTCGATGGGATTCCACTCATCACCGACTAATATATATAGATTTCCGGGTGAACCCGTACCCCTCCTTGGTGACTTAACGCCACCAAGGCCACGTGCGAATTTGACTCTCGTATGCACACTAACATCCTAATGATCGATCATTGTACCCAAGCATACTAGTGCCAATATTAAACAAAAACCATAACCTTTCACAACATCATTTCATATCAACTTCCGTGCTTAGCACGTACTCACCATGATCACTATCATGCATAATTCACAATCCAAACCACATGCATAATGATGCATCAAACCATGCCTCATCAACATGTATAACACAATATACATATCTACCATAAACACAAGTAAACAAGAGGCATAATGAGCAATTAGGAGTTCAACCAAAAATTTCCTAAACTAAGCTTGATATTAGGCTACCACTCTAATCTAAACTCTAGGTGGGTTTACCAAGCCCAACCTAGGTCCACATGCTTGAACCAATATTTAAAAACCATTTTAAAACAATAACCACTCACCAACCACTCCATTTAGCACAAGCCGACTAGCCTACCAAGCATCCAAGTTTCCGGATTCGAGCATGAAGCTTCTTCATTGTCTTCCCTTGCTTCTAACCATTCAAAAACAAATACATTAGCCCCAAAATCAGCCACAAACCCAAAGTTTAACACAAACACACAAATCCACTACAATTCTCACAATTCCAAGCCAAGTTCATTCTTCAATTTCTCATTTTCGTACTTCTGCAAAGACCTATAAAAAATCAGCAATGTAGTCATCCAAAGCACTCCTAAACATGTTCAAAACACTACCCAAACATAGTATAACCATCAACCAACGATTTCCAACATCAAGCACACCCAAAACCAACCTTTAAACCCTTCAAAAACCCCATTAAAACCCAAATTCGGGAATCTTTGTAAAACTCTTTAAAAATCACATATGTTGGACCTCATGGTTCATAAACAACTCATATATCATTAACAAATCAATATCTTTAGTTAAACACAATAAAGGTAGCATTTTTATTCAAATCTCCCAAAAACTCGAATTCTAAAATCATGGACAAAAATGAAAACTAGTTGTACTTTCAAAGAGAGGAAGATGAGAGCAAGATGGGAATGTAATTACCTTTCAAAACCGAGTCAAAATGGAGGAGAAAGAAGATGGAATAGTGAGTTGGAGAGGAAAGGGGGTTTTCACGTGAAGAAGAGAAAATTAAGAAGATGAAGATAACTCTCTTCTTTTTGGTTAAAAGCTCATCTTTTTTTTCAAACTTTGAGTTATTTACAAAAACGCCATTAATGAGATGACAAATTCTCATCTCCTAAAATCCATGGGATTTGATTCCCAAAACAATTTTAGTCTAACATAAATGTTTGTTTCGAATATATGAAGCCTAAAATAATATTTTATTATTTTAAATTTTAAAACCGAAATCAGACCATTATTTTAATATTGTTTTCATCCGACCCCCAAACCCGGGTGTTACACGAACCCAAACCCGTCTCGGCCTGACATAAATAATTTTTTTTCATTCTTATTCAATAAATTAAGGAGATAATTGAAAAAATATATAAAGAGAGAGACATTATAACAATTATATCTAAAATATTTAGAATAAAATTAAACTATTGTTTTGGGTCGGGTCGGGTCAGATATTTTTATCTTAAACTTAAACCCGATCTATCCTTATCCTAAAAAACTTAGCATGAACCTAACCCAACCCGAACTCAAAATTTTCTTTAAAAATTCTAACGCAATAGAATCAAATTGGATTAAAACCCAATGATTTTTGGTCAAAAGGGCATCCCTAATACAAATCTAAATTAAACGGAAAAAAGGGAAAAAGTGGACTTGAATTAGGCTAATACAGATTTGACAATTAATTAAATTTTGAGTAATATATGGAAGTTTTTTTGAATGGTCTAAAGGTTGTTATAAGGTAGTATCTATTCATACATATTTTTAATCATTTCACAATACGCATACACTTTGTAGACGAAGCGATTTGAACTCGTGTCTCCTAAAATGAACATCATTCGTTTTTTTCACTGGGACACTTGTTGAGTTCGGAAGCTTTTTAAATAATGGATAAGGAGAAGGAATGAAATGTAAAAACAAAACATTAAATTTGGATTTTCTATAAGTAATTGTTTTAGGATTATTATCCTTTTAGGTTTGTTTGAATATGTAACGAATAAGAAGATTTTCTATTTCACTTGTTCCGTTATATTTATTGAATAAAATAAATAACCACATCAAGTATCTTGTTGCGTGTCAAAAGTCCTATCGCAAATAGTGCAAGTGTACACGACGCAAGTAGTAAAGTGATACTTGGAGTATCGGATATCGTCTCCATAGGGACTGTAAATAGCTTTATCGTATAATTGATGCACGAGACAGAGAAATAGTTTAAATTGTTGTAGAGTAATCGTGAATAATAACTAAATTAAAGGGGTAAAATATCATGTTTAAGAAATAGGTCGGTATTGATTTTCTCGGTAGTGCAGGAGTTGCACTGAATAGAAACTTTTGTTTTGTCGTCGTTCCTAACGTGGCAGCACCTGTTACAGCAGAAGTCTGTTGTTGTCGCGGCAGCGATCATACAACTTTGTACTTCAAGTTTGGCAAGAATCCCTGCTATGACTTGTCCTATCCCTAGGTCCAAGTGTTGTTGATGAATACTTCTTAGATGATACCTCCCGGCGTGAATCGAAGAGTGAACACCAATATTGTTGAATTCTTCCTTAGCCACTTAACCTTGTACTTATCCCTAAGCTGAGATGGTTTAACCATAAACTGGAAAACATGTATTTATTCCGTTCGTATGTGTGACTCTCCCGATATCAAACAAATGGATAACCTCACAATGCTCTCCCCATACTCTTGCGAGATATGAAAACCAGAATAAATAAACTTGAAGTTTTATTGCTTGAACATAAAAATTCCTAAAACAGTACAATCCTTGCAACTACTTTACAAAATCAACCCTTAGCCCTAGGGGAAGTTTAGAACATGATGAGAAGGGGGAAAACGACAAGGGTTTTTGGGGAAGACGACTATGAATGAGATCTTCCTTCCCTAGGTCGAATTACATGCCTTTATATAGGCCTTGGGTCCAAGTTTTCTAATATGGCAAGAATACAAGTTTAAATTAAAGTATAACTCTATTGGAGATTATGTAACGCCCATGTTTTGGGGTTAGGAGTTAGTCGGGTTAGTGGTCCGAGTCGAGAAAAATTTAATTAAGTCGTTGTAACACCCCAATTTTAGGCTTAGAAGTTTTGGGTTTGGACCGGATCGGTCAAAGTGCGGTTCGAATATAAAAGGTGATTCTTAGGAAAGCCTAGTTCGGGTTGCATTAAAAATATAGAAAAATATCTTAAAATCCTCTTTTATTATATATAAGAGAATGGTGAAATCAATTATACAAAATGAGGTTTGGAAGTGTGACATTTTGGGTTAGTGACTAAAATGTAATTTTTGAAAACTTGGTGACTGTTTTAAAAAGGATTGAAACTTTGAATCTTTAAGGAGCTATTTACCCAAGAAGAGTTTTCTCCAGATTTTTCTTAATGTTAAACAATTTATTAATGATTTTTAATTAAAGGTAAAAGGAGGGAAAAAGATATTTTTGATCATAACTAACTTTTCTCCAAATTTTCCATTTCTTTTCTCTCAACTTTTCTCTCAACCCAAACACTTTTCTCCAGCAAATTTCCCTCTGATTTTGATCTCTAAAGATGAGATTTCAATCTTCATTTGATCTCTAATCTTTTCCACATCAAAACCTTGGCATTTGCTTATTGGATTTTCAAGAATTTTGGTTCCAAAAAGGGAGAAACTCACATTTAGAGGTATGAACATCCTTCTCCTCTAAATACTCAGTTCTTTACTGAAATTCCCAAGTTCTCAATCCTTGAATTGTGTTTTATTAAAGGTTTTGTAGTTGTGTTCTTGATCTTGGCTTTAAAATGCAAGATTTGGTTTAATTTTGATGAAATTCGTATGAAATGATTGGGCACTGCTTTGAGATGTGTTTTTAATGTAAATTGGATGTATGATTGATGAGAAATTGAGGTTTAATCAATGCAATCCCGAATAGGTTGATTTTCCTAAGTTTTGCTTGAGTTTTTGATGGTTTTTGGAGTGATCTTGATGTTCTGCTATAGCTGGAGGTATAAGGACGTGATTAGATCCTTTTTGGATGTTAATTGAGGTTTATGAATGATTGAAATTGATGGATCTTGGCTGGGTAGTGTTGTGGAGATGTTTGGATGAGATTTCGGTTGTGTTTGGTAGCCGAAATGTGAGTGTTGATGAGAGCAGCGAGTTTAGGTGTTTTGGTTGAAGATATTAATGCATGATGATGCATTAATCCTCTGCTTTGATGTGTCTAAAACAGGGGAGACATCTTCGGATCCTTGTGGTGTTGATCCGGAAGCTTGATTGGTGTTTCGGCAAGCTTGCGAAACGGAATCGGTGAGTGAAGTTTGGTTTTCAACTTTGAAACCAATGTTTTGAAGGTTTGGGAGCTTAGTTTAAGTCTAAACAACTTAGCTAAGCTCAAGAGTAAGTTTTCGGAAAAACTCTCTTGTTGATGAGCCATGAGTTGGTTGAATGCAAAGTGATTTGTTGCATGCTTAAATTCTGTTTTTGAAAGCATATTTTAGCATGTTTATTGCTGGTTTTATAAGCCATGTGTTGAAGGATGCTCAAGGTAAGAGATCCTTGGTTTTACATTGATAAATGTGATTTCAATGCATAGTGATGCATGTGGATTTAATGGTTTTGTTAAATGCTTTAAAACAGTGGATTAATGATGTTAAATGATGTATATTGGCAAGTGATGTGTTGGTTTTAAAGTGCTTGAATCGGATATAGTTAGCCGGCTATAGGATTGGGTGCACCGTGAATAAAGTCGCCTTGGATGTTGAGGGGTTGTGATTGTACCATGCTCCATCCAAGTACACTAACGAGATGGTTAAGAACACAATGGTGGTTAAAAGTCCATGGGTGGGTCTTGTGTTAAGGTCACATTGGTGGTTAAAAGTCCATGTATAGACCTTGTGTATGGTAAGATCACAATGGTGGTTTAAAGTCCATGTGTGGATCTTGTGATGTATGTCCCGTGATCTCGTTAGTGATGTTATACAACTACCAATGAGTGATGTGGAGGGGTTGTGATTGTACCATAGTCTCCATCACGGGTGTTGAGGGGTTGTGATTGTACCATGCTCCACCTTGATATTGTTAGTGTGTATGAAGCGTAAGGGACAACGCTTGTAATCCGCGTATCCGATTGTTGTTTGTCGATTGTGTTTTGGAAATGGTTATGATTATCACTTGAAAGCCAATATGACATGTTAATGATTTGAAGCATGAAATGCTTGGTTATATACATGTGTGCATGATCAAATGTTGTTTTGAATAAAGGTTTTGAAAAGGAGTTTTATAAATGCATTGTTGTGATGTTTTAAATGAGTATTCCTCACTAAGCTATGTGCTTACGCTCTCTCTTTTCTTAAACCAACAATGCAGAGCATTGAAGTGCACAAAGGGCAGCAAGGAGGTCAAGAATACAAGTGAAGAACTAAGCTCATGTATGGTGAATGTTTTCCTAACACTATTAGCTTTTGGGCATTTGGCAATGGGATCCTAACTTGTGTTTTTGGGAGATGTTTTGGACTCCCTAAGTTGGTTTTATGCGTTTGATGATGATGGAACATGTAAATGGCCTTTTTGAGGTTGGTTTGGTATTTTGATGCTTGAATGGTTTTCAATATAGGATGCATGCCTATAGAGTTGGAATTTTCCTTAATTGATGACATGATTGAGATTGGTTGATGTTAATTTGTTTCTTAGGTATATAATGACTTGCTGGTATGTTTTGGTGGTCTTTGGAATGGGTTTGATGGGTCATTTGTGCATTAAACCAGCTAAAATTCTGCAATCTGGGCAGCCTGTTTCGGAACAGGTGCTACCGTTTCGGAACAGAGGGCCTGAAATGGCCTTGGCGTTCCGAAACAAGAAGGGCTGTTCCGAAACGATATTGCCACTGCCAAGACCTGTTCTGGAACGTGTTTCGGAACGGTCCCGCGTTTCGGAACGGATCATCCCTGTTCCGAAACACTCGACCGTTGGGCACTGAAATTGTTGGTTAAATGTTTTGCAATCTTTGCGTTTTGGTCCTGAACTTGGTTTATGCAATTGAATGAGTTTGGGATGTCCGTTTGAGTTAAAATTTGGCAGAGAAGCATGAAACATGACTAATTTCATAATGGTAACTCAAAAGTGGGTTAAGTCCTTATAATTTTTCAGAATTTGCATTTTGGTCCCTAAACTCATAATTTGTGCAATCGAGTCCCTAAATGTTTTCTGATTGTGGTGATCTTTGAGTATGCTGATCTTATGAACATATCTAGGGTTAACATGCATTTAGACAAGTTTTAAAAGAAAAAAAGGGTCGTTAATCAAGGTTGACTTTCGGGTTGACTTTGGTTTTCCCCGTGTAAACTTCTTAATTCGGTTCAACCGTCTAGGCCGTGTTAAGGGGGTTACGTTTGTTGGTATCAGAGCTGAGTTCTCGATGTATTTGGGAATGGCTATGTGGGTGATGAGTGTATGTATGCTTTGTTTGCTTGTTGGATGAAAGTATGTTGTGTGAATTGTAAGTATGTTACATTTGTGATGTATGCTGTGGTGAAGCATGTTAGAGAGACCCATTGCCAAATCAAAGCTAATGTAATGATTTGTTTTAAATTGGAAATGAGCTTGAGTACTTGGATTGCTTACCTTGCTGAGCCTGACTTTGTTTATTGCATTGTGATTGCATTGTTTAGTGAATGGCACCTCGTAGAGAAACGAGGATTAATACGTGAGCTATGGCTCAAAATGAGAATGAGGAGAATGCTGAAAACGTAGTGGATTTACCTCCTCCGCCTGGTGGTGGTGGTGCTGGGGGTGAAGGAGCTGCTGCTGGTGCTGGTGCTGGGGTCGCTGGACCTGAAGCTGGTCAGGGGCAAGCTGTACCTAACATGACAGTGTTGATACAAGCCATTGCTGGAGCTTTTAGAGCAGCAGTAGCTGGAGCACAAGGAGCTGGGCATCAAGGAGATGCTAATGTGAGACTACCTTTGCTACGCTTTCGTAGTCTGGGAGGGACTGAGTTCAGGGGTTTGTCTGCTGAAGGTTCTGAGTCTTGGCTGGAAAGTACCAAGAGAATCTTGGGGCAAATGAATTGCACTGATGTGCAGAAGCTGGGCTGTGTGGTATCGTTGTTGCAGGACGATGCATACACTTGGTGGACAACCACTATCTCGGGGATGACGGATGCTGATGTGACATGGACGTTCTTTCAGAACATTTTCAAGAGAAGGTACCTGGGTGTGAGGTACTTGGATGAAAAGAAGAGGGAATTCATGTCTCTTACTCAAGGAAGCATGTCAGTGGCTGAGTACGAGGTTCAGTTCGTTCGACTCAGTCAGTACTCACCTGAGCTTATCCCTGATGAGCGGGAGAGGTGTGAACGGTTCCGTTATGGTTTGGTGACGGAAGTGAAGACTTATATGCTGGCTGCTGAGTATAATGATTTCGATGTGCTGGTTGGTAGAGTAAAAGACATTGAGATGAATTTGAGTTTATCTTCTAGAAGTGCTGGTTCTAGTGCTGGTAAGCGAGTTGCTGAGTATAGTTCCGGTGGTGGACGGAACAAGAGGGGACGTGATCGGAAGTATCAGTCTTCAGCTAAGCGAGGTGGTGGAGGGCAAGGTGCGCTTGTTCAGGGAGACAAGGCAAGAGTTGATCCGAACACATGTTGGACGTGTGGATCGCGTGGCCATTTGAGGCGTGATTGTCCTCGAGCAGCGAGGGAGGTTCAGGTTCCTGTTGTGGCGGCTGGTAACTCGTGCTGGAACTGTGGATCAGCAGATCACATGAGGAGGGAGTGTCCTTTGTTGGCCGGTGGTGGCCAAGGACGTGCTCCTGGAGTTGTTGCACCACAGAGAGGTCGTGGGCGCGGCCGTGGTAACTTCCAGCGGAGAGAGGATGATGGACGGAATGTGGCTCATGTTGTAGCTGTTTAGCCTGAGGGTGGTGGCCAGGCCAGAGTGTATGCTCGGAGGGAGGGGAGAAATGATAGGGATGTGATCGCAGGTACTTTCACTTTGCAGTCCTTGTCATTACTTTCCTTGATTGATTCTGGATCTACACACTCATACATATTGCGTGAGCGTGCTGAATTGCTTGGTCTGCCTGTTGAGTCTTTGGATGTTGGTATGCGTGTCACTAGTTATTTTGGTGAGACTGTTGTGACTCGAAAGCTTTATAGAAGATGTCCTTTGGTTGTGCAAGGTCATGTTTTTCATGTTGATCTTATGGAATTGCCTTTCTATGGTTTTGATGTAATCCTTGGTATGGATTGGCTTGTTGAGCATCGAGCTGTAGTGGATTGTGAGAATAAGCGAGTTTCGTTGAAACTTGCGGATGATTATGAGGTAGTTGTGGTTGGTGAGAATGTGAAGTTTCTTGCCAATGTGGTGTCTACGTTGGAGGCGAGCCGGATGCTGAGGCAAGGTTGTAAAGCTTATCTTGCTTTTGTGATGAATTCTAGCTCTAAAGAGTTGTGTGTGCAAGATATCAGGACTGTGCGAGAGTTTCCTGGTGTGTTTCCCGAGGAGTTGCCTGGATTGCCTCCTAATCGCGAAGTGGAGTTTGGGATTGAGCTGTATGAAAACACAACTCCAGTGTCCATTACCCCTTATCGAATGGCACCTAAGGAGTTGAAGGAGCTGAAGATGCAACTTCAGGAGTTGCTTGATTGTGGTTTCATTCGGCCGAGTGTGTCACCTTGGGGTGCACAGGTCTTGTTTGTGAAGAAGAAGGATGGCACTATGAGAATGTGCATTGATTACCGTCAGCTTAACAAGTTGACTATCAAGAATCGGTATCCATTGCCGAGAATTGATGATCTTTTTGATCAATTTCGTGGAGCAGCTGTGTTCTCTAAGATTGACTTAAGGTCAGGGTATTACCAGTTGAAGGTGAAGGATGTGGATGTGCCAAAGACAGCTTTTAGAACGAGGTATGGGCATTATGAGTTCCTTGTGATGTCGTTTGGTTTGACAAATGCTCCTGCAGCTTCCATGGACATGATGAATCGAGTATTTCATGAATACTTGGATAAATTTGTTGTGGTGTTCATTGATGATATCCTCGTGTACTCGCGTACTGAGGAGGAGCATGAAGGGCATCTGAGAATTGTGTTGCAAGCTTTGTTGGAGAATCAGCTATATGCCAAGCTGAGCAAGTGTGAGTTCTGGCTTAGAGAAGTGGTGTTTCTTGGTCATGTGGTTTCTGCCGAAGGGATTCGTGTTGATCCTCAGAAGATTGAGGCAGTGATGAATTGGAAGCCTCCTAAGTCTGTTCATGAAGTCCGTAGTTTCCTTGGTTTGGCAGGATACTATCGGAGATTCGTGGATGGGTTTTCAAAGATTGCTGCACCTTTGACGAAGTTGTTGCAGAAGGATGTTAAGTATGAGTGGACGGAAGCGAGACAACAAGCTTTTGAGAAGCTTTAACGCAAGCTCCAATCTTGGTTCAACCTGAATCAGCGAAAGAGTTTGTGGTGTATAGTGATGCGTCCTATGTTGGTTTGGGATGTGTGTTAATGCAGGAGGGTAAGGTGGTGGCTTATGCTTCACGGCAGTTGAAAGTGCATGAGCGCAATTATCCTACGCATGACATTGAGTTGGCTGCGGTGGTTTTTGCTTTGAAAATTTGGAGACATTACCTGTATGGTGAGAAGTGTACTGTGTACACGGATCACAAGAGTTTGAAGTATCTGATGTCTCAGAAGGAGTTGAATCTTAGACAGCGACGTTGGGTGGAGTTGCTCAAGGATTATGATTTGACGATCGAGTATCACCCGGGTAAAGCTAATGTTGTAGCGGATGCCTTGAGTAGGAAAGTAGCTGTTGAGTTGAGGGCTATGTTTGCCAGTTTGAGTATTTCACGTGATGGTGGTCTTGTGGCTGAATTGCAAGTGAAACCATCTTTGGTTCAGTTGATTAAGGAAAAGCAGTTGTTGGATGATTCCTTGGTGTCGCATGTTCAGGATATTGCGGAGGATAGGCCTTCGGATTTCTGTTTTAATGATGATGGAGTGTTATGTTTTGGGAGTCGGATAGTAGTGCCCAATGATGTTGAGTTGAGGCGTGCTATTCTGGCTGAAGGTTATAGTAGTCCTTTTGCTATGCACCCTTGTAGTACTAAGATGTATCGTGATCTTCGTGACGAGTACTATTGGGTGGGTTTAAAGAAAGATGTTGCCGAGTTTGTAAGCAAGTGCATGGTGTGTCAGCGAGTTAAGGCTGAGCATCAGTTTCCTTCAGGGTTGTTGCAACCGTTGAGGATTCCTGAATGGAAGTGGGAAAGGATTACCATGGATTTTGTATCTGGTTTGCTTTTGTCGCCATCGAAGAAGAATTCGGTGTGGGTGATTGTGGATCGCCTGACGAAGTGTGCGCATTTCTTGCATGTGCATACTACGTACACTTTGGATAAGCTTGCGGAGTTGTACATTGCTGAGATTGTGCGGCTGCATGGTGTGCCTAAGTCGATTGTGTCGGATAGGGATCCGAGGTTTACATCGCGTTTCTGGCAGTGTTTGCATCAGGCTTTGGGTACACGGTTGAATTTCAATACATCTTATCATCCGCAGTCGGATGGACAGTCCGAACGTGTTATCCAGGTTTTGGAGTATATGTTGAGGTGCTGCGTGATTGAGTTTCTCTTGGGAGAAACATTTGCCTTTGGTGGAGTTTGCTTATAATAATAGTTATCAGGCAAGTATTCAAATGGCACCTTATGAAGCTTTGTACGGGAGGAAGTGTAGGACTCCTCTGTGTTGGGCTGAAACGGGTCAGAAGTTGGTTTCGATGCCAGCTTTGTTGAAAGGGACCACCGAGAAGGTGAAGCTCATTTGTGAGCGCTTGAAGGCAGCTTCTGATCGGCAAAAGTCTTACGCGGATTTGAAGCGCAAGGAGATTGAGTATGCGGTGGGTGGCCGTGTGTTTTTGAAGGTTTCGCCTTGGAAAAAGGTGATGAGGTTTGGCCGAAAGGGTATGTTGAGCCCTAGGTACATTGGACCATACGAGGTGATTGAGCGTGTGGGTCCTGTTGTGTACAAGTTGAGGTTACCGCAAGAGTTGGAGAAGATTCATGATGTGTTTCATGTTTCTATGCTTCGGAAATATAGATCGGATCCTTCACATGTGATGCCTGTGGAAGAAGTGGAATTGAATCTGGATTTGACCTATGATGAGGAACCGGTGAAGATTCTGGATTCGGATAGTAAGGTTCTCCGAGGCAAGACCATTGAGTTGGTAAATGTGTTGTGGAAACATCGTGGTGTTGAAGAAGCCACGTGGGAGCGAAAGGATGACATGTTGAAGCAGTTTCCGTACCTCTTTCCTTCAGGTAAATTTCGAGGACGAAATTTCTTAAGGGGGGAGAGTTGTAACACCCCAATTTTGGGCTTAGAAGTTTTGGGTTTGGACTGGATCGGTCAAAGTGCGGTTCGAATATAAAAGGTGATTCTTAGGAAAGCCTAGTTCAGGTTGCATTAAAAATATGGAAAAATATCTTAAAATCCTCTTTTATTATATATAAGAGAATGGTGAAATCAATTTTACAAAATGAGGTTTGGAAGTGTGACATTTTGGGTTAGTGACTAAAATGTAATTTTTGAAAACTTGGTGACTGTTTTAAAAAGGATTGAAACTTTGAATCTTTAAGGAGCTATTTACCCAAGAAGAGTTTTCTCCAGATCTTTCTTAATGTTAAACAATTTATTAATGATTTTTAATTAAAGGTAAAAAGAGGGAAAAATATATTTTTGATCATAACTAACTTTTCTCCAAAATTTCCATTTCTTTTCTCTCAACTTTTCTCTCAACCCAAACACTTTTCTCCAGCAAATTTCCCTCTGATTTTGATCTCTAAAGATGAGATTTCAATCTTCATTTGATCTCTAATCTTTTCCACATCAAAACCTTAGCATTTGCTTATTGGATTTTCAAGAATTTTGGTTCCAAAAAGGGAGAAACTCACATTTAGAGGTATGAACGTCCTTCTCCTCTAAATACTCAGCTCTTTACTGAAATTCTCAAGTTCTCAATCCTTGAATTGTGTTTTATTAAAGGTTTTGTAGTTGTGTTCTTGATCTTGGCTTTAAAATGCAAGATTTGGTTTAATTTTGATGAAATTCGTATGAAATGATTGGGCACTGTTTTGAGATGTGTTTTTAATGTAAATTGGATGTATAATTGATGAGAAATTGAGGTTTAATCAATGCAATCCCGAATAGGTTGATTTTCCTAAGTTTTGCTTGAGTTTTTGATGGTTTTTGGAGTGATCTTGATGTTCTGCTATAGCTGGAGGTATAAGGACGTGATTAGATCCTTTTTGGATGTTAATTGAGGTTTATGAATGATTGAAATTGATGGATCTTGGCTGGGTAGTGTTGTGGAGATGTTTGGATGAGATTTCGGTTGTGTTTGGTAGCCGAAATGTGAGTGTTGATGAGAGCAGCGAGTTTAGGTGTTTTGGTTGAAGATATTAATGCATGATGATGCATTAATCCTCTGCTTTGATGTGTCTAAAACAGGGGAGACATCTTCGGATCCTTGTGGTGTTGATCCGGAAGCTTGATTGGTGTTTCGGCAAGCTTGCGAAACGGAATCGGTGAGTGAAGTTTGGTTTTCAGCTTTGAAACCAATGTTTTGAAGGTTTGGGAGCTTAGTTTAAGTCTAAACAACTTAGCTAAGCTCAAGAGTAAGTTTTCGGAAAAACTCTCTTGTTGATGAGCCATGAGTTGGTTGAATGCAAAGTGATTTGTTGCATGCTTAAATTCAGTTTTTGAAAGCATATTTTAGCATGTTTATTGCTGGTTTTATAAGCCATGTGTTGAAGGATGCTCAAGGTAAGAGATCCTTGGTTTTACATTGATAAATGTGATTTCAATGCATAGTGATGCATGTGGATTTAATGGCTTTGTTAAATGCTTTAAAACAGTGGATTAATGATGTTAAATGATGTATATTGGCAAGTGATGTGTTGGTTTTAAAGTGCTTGAATCGGATATAGTTAGCCGGCTATAGGATTGGGTGCACCGTGAATAAAGTCGCCTTGGATGTTGAGGGGTTGTGATTGTACCATGCTCCATCCAAGTACACTAACGAGATGGTTAAGAACACCATGGTGGTTAAAAGTCCATGGGTGGGTCTTGTGTTAAGGTCACATTGGTGGTTAAAAGTCCATGTATAGACCTTGTGTATGGTAAGATCACAATGGTGGTTTAAAGTCCATGTGTGGATCTTGTGATGTATGTCCCGTGATCTCGTTAGTGATGTTATACAACTACCAATGAGTGATGTGGAGGGGTTGTGATTGTACCATAGTCTCCATCACGGGTGTTGAGGGGTTGTGATTGTACCATGCTCCACCTTGATATTGTTAGTGTGTATGAAGCGTAAGGGACAACGCTTGTAATCCGCGTATCCGATTGTTGTTTGTCGATTGTGTTTTGGAAATGGTTATGATTATCACTTGAAAGCCAATATGACATGTTAATGATTTGAAGCATGAAATGCTTGGTTATATACATGTGTGCATGATCAAATGTTGTTTTGAATAAAGGTTTTGAAAAGGAGTTTTATAAATGCATTGTTGTGATGTTTTAAATGAGTATTCCTCACTAAGCTATGTGCTTACGCTCTCTCTTTTCTTATACCAACAATGCAGAGCATTGAAGTGCACAAAGGGCAGCAAGGAGGTCAAGAATCCAAGTGAAGAACTAAGCTCATGTATGGTGAATGTTTTCCTAACACTATTAGCTTTTGGGCATTTGGCAATGGGATCCTAACTTGTGTTTTTGGGAGATGTTTTGGACTCCCTAAGTTGGTTTTATGCTTTTGATAATGATGGAACATGTAAATGGCCTTTTTGAGGTTGGTTTGGTATTTTGATGCTTGAATGGTTTTCAATATAGGATGCATGCCTATAAAATTGGAATTTTCCTTAATTGATGACATGATTGAGATTGGTTGATGTTAATTTGTTTCTTAGGTATATAATGATTTGCTGGTATGTTTTGGTGGTCTTTGGAATGGGTTTGATGGGTCATTTGTGCATTAAACCAGCTAAAATTCTGCAATCTGGGCAGCCTGTTTCGGAACAGGTGCTACCGTTTCGGAACAGAGGGCCTGAAATGTCCTTGGCGTTCCGAAACAGGAAGGGCTGTTCCGAAACGATATTGCCACTGCCAAGCCCTATTCCGGAACGTGTTTCGGAACGGTCCCGCGTTTCGGAACGGATCATCCTTGTTCCGAAACACTCGACCGTTGGGCACTGAAATTGTTGGTTAAATGTTTTGCAATCTTTGCGTTTTGGTCCTGAACTTGGTTTATGCAATTGAATGAGTTTGGGATGTCCGTTTGAGTTGAAATTTGGCAGAGAAGCATGAAACATGACTAATTTCATAATGGTAACTCAAAAGTGGGTTAAGTCCTTATAATTTTTCAGAATTTGCATTTTGGTCCCTAAACTCATAATTTGTGCAATCGAGTCCCTAAATGTTTTCTGATTGTGGTGATCTTTGAGTATGCTGATCTTATGAACATATCTAGGGTTAACATGCATTTAGACAAGTTTTAAAAGAAAAAAGGGTCATTAATCAAGGTTGACTTTCGGGTTGACTTTTGTTTTCCCCGAGTAAACTTCTTAATTCGGTTCAACCGTCTAGGCCGGGTTAAGGGGGTTACAGTCGTTTTGGCCTAGGCTTGACCCAATTGGAATTTAAAATTAAAGGGATTGACCATTTGGTAATTTAGCCAAAATAATGTAAAAGTAGACAACATTTTTTAATGTTAAAAAGAACCAAAAAAAAGAAAAGGGGAAAAGTTGTCTTCCTCCCCTTTTCCCCCTCTTTAACGTTGGAAACCATAAACCCCTCCCCAAACCCAATAATTACTATTCCATTAAATTCCATCTTCATCTCAAGGCCATTTTCAAAGGTAATAACATTTTCTCACTCTCCTCTTCATTCTCTATCCATACATGGTTGTAGATTTTGAAACTACCAACTTTTGAAAAGTTAGGGTTTGATGAAATTTTGGGTTTTTGCTTAGTTTTTCAATTGGTTTTAAATTATCAAGTTGGGTTTTAGTTTATTCACCTTAAAATGCATATAATATGTTAAAATAGTTAGGTTTGGGTGAAAACTCGAAATGGGTTCTTGTGGTAAATTTTAAAGTGTCAAAAACTTGGTTTTTGGTGGGTTTAGGTTTAAATTGGAGGGCTGGTGGTTTAAGTATGTTAGGAGGGTGTTTTGGGACCATTTGGGTGTTTGAAAATGGGATTTTCAGCTAGGTTTTGAAGGAGCACGAAAATGGGTATTTTGCTTAGTTATTTGGATTGGAAATTGTTGAAGTTGGCTTGTGCTTATGGGGTGAGATGATGGCTGAGTTTTAGCATTGATTTGTGAAGTAATGGATGTGTTTTGTTTGGCTAGAAGCAAGAGGAGGCGTTGGAGAGGCATCGGGATCGAATCTGGGCACGTAGGAGGCTTGCTTTGGTTGCTAAGGAAGGGTGGTGAGTGACTTTAAATATGTTTTAAAGATTGGTTCAAGTGTGTGTGGTGTATGTGTGGAATGTGCTTGATAGGCCTTTCCAAAGTGAGAGTTAAATTGGTAACTTAACTCCTTGAATTTTAGTATGCTATTCATGCCATTGTTTATTTGTGATTGTGATGTGTGGATTGATTGTATATGTATGCCTTGCTATGTATATACAATGTATATGAGACATGAATGGTGGATATGTGATGTGATAAATGAAATTGGCACTAATTAACTTACCGGGTGTAAATGATCAATCATTAGGATTAGTGTGCACACAAATTGAGTCAAAACGTACGTGGCCTTGATGGCGTTGAGTCATCAAGGAGGAGTACGGTGATGTAACATTCCACCGGAAATTTATATATATTCTACGGGATGATGATTGGAATCCCATCCGTTGGGCATGTGGTGATGAGTGTAATCCCACCGAGGTAATGTGATTGTTGAGATTAAATCCGCACATCCGGGTAAACTAATAGTGGCCAATTGAACTTGTTCTTATACTTGTGATGTATGACATTGATATATAATATTTGAGCTTAGTATGATGTGAGATGCCATATTATGACTCTTGAAAGACTAGCTAGGTCTACTTGTGGAATTACCTATGCATGTTGTATATGAGAACTAGGGAATACATGCTTGAACCCTGCGTTATTGATGTTTTCGATTTTAGAGCATCCTCACTAAGCTTATAGCTTACGCTCTCATTTTCAACAATGCAGATCATTAGCATAGTGTTAGCTCGGAGCAAGGCGTAAGGGGCTTTCCAAGTTTTGTTGCTCAAGTACGGTTAACAATTATGTAGTAGCTTAGCAATGTGGCAAGAGTGTGTGTTTTGAATGAGCTATGTCTGACTCATATATGTGTTTGATGTTTATAATCTGACTTGGATTGTAAACTTGATATGTCTTGCCAAATGCTTGTGTGATGTATGCCTTATGGATGTTTGAGATTACTTTTGATGGAATGTAAACCTATTTGAGATGAATTGTGCCTTTTGGCTTTTTATGTCTTCAAGCATGCCTTTTATGAAATGTTGTTAATGTGTAATTGCCATGTATGAATGATTCACCATATGCCTTGTGTGTGTTTGAGCATGCTTGACATAGGATGTATGCCTCTAGACCTTGTTTGCTTGTGTTGAGTGCCTTCAGAGGTCGTTTGGGACCTTTAGACTTGTTGAAAAACGCCTAAGTCTGGTTTTCAAAGGTTGCAGACAGCCCGCGTTTCGAAACGAGCTGGGCCGTTTCGGAACGGGTAAGGCTTCAGGGGCCCCGTATCCGAACGTGTTTCGATACGGTTTGGCCTGTGAATCCCCTGTTCCGAAACGAGTATCGCAATGTTTTGGCTACTGGAATTCGGAGAAAATGACGAGATGAAAGCGTTTCGAAACGGGTCTAAGGGTTTCGAAACGGTCAAAATCTCATTGACCACGAGAAGTTGACTATTGAGGGCGTTTCGGAATGGTTGACCTCCGTTTCGATACGGCCCCTTCGTATGGGCTTTGGGGCAGTTGACCTGGTCAAGGCGTTTCGATACGCCTCAAGGGTGTTTCGAAACGGGCTGTTTAATGGATTAAAATTGGGCTGTTTAAATGTTGTCTTGGGTTCAAATGTCTACTTTCTATATTTTATTCCGTTGTTTGATCACATAGGATTTAAATGGGCTTTTAGAAAAGATTGAATTAAAAGAAAAAAATTAGGGTTGCTAACCGAGGGGGAACCTTAACGGGTTTCACTTCGGTTTTCCCCACGTGGCCTACTCGGACCGGTCATCCGGCCAGACTGGGACGAGGGGGTTACATTTGTTGGTATCAGAGCCTGAGGTTACCGAAACCTCGGGCTGGTAAGTGAGGTAAGCTTGATATGTTAAGTGGTTGTATTGTTTGATGCATGCCTTGCCATGAATTCTTAATATTTGACTGTTCGTATGATGTTTTGAAGCATGAGTTGTTGCGTCTGGTGAAGAGTGTGTGCCCATTGCTACTATTACTTAATTTAAAAAAGATTTTATGGTAAAGGGAGTACTTGAGCACTATTGGACCCTTGCTTTGGCTAATGTAATCCCTATCTGTTTGTTGTTGTAGTTATTACCTTGCTAGCTGTACCATGAGACCACGTGGGAGGCCTAGGATGGTTCGACCGGAACCACGAGCAGCGGCTCCAGGAGTTGAGCCAGTAGTTAGAGTTGAGGCTCAAGTGGGAGAGCCTGTGGTTGGAGTTGGAGCTCCTCCACCACCTCCACCACCCGGAGTAGGAGGCGAGGCCGGGGCCGAAGGAGAGGGACCTCAGGGAGGCCAAGGTGGCTAAGGACCAGCCGGAATAGACTTAGCTCCTTTGGTTCAGGCGATAGCCGGGGCATTTCAGGCTGCGGTAGCTGGGGGTCAGGCAGCAGCACATCATCAGGGAGAGGGCACTGGGTTGCCATTAGAGAGACTCTGTGGTCTAGGGGCCGAAGAGTTTAGAGGGTCTACCCAGAGAGATCAGAGTTGTGGTTTGAGAAGACTGTCCGTATCCTTGCTCAGATGGGGTGTACTGGTGAGCGCAAGTTAGGATGTGTTGAGTTCTTGCTTTAGGGTGATGCCTACACTTGGTGGGTCACCATTACTAGGAGTATGAATGAGACCAAGATTACTTGGGAGTTCTTTGAGTTAGCATTCCGTAAGAAGTATCTGGGTCCGCGATACCTCGATGAGAGGAAGATGGAGTTTATGGCATTACTTTAGGGGAGTATGACCGTGACCGATTATGAGATCCGATTTGTCAGACTGAGTCAGTATGCTTCTGAGCTTGTTCCTACTGAGGTGGAACGATGTAACCGTTTACGTTATGGGCTGAATGAAGAGATCAAGAGGTACACTTTAGCTTCAGACTACACTGATTTTGATGTCTTGGTCGCGAGGGCCAAGGACTTAGAGCACAATTTGGGCTTGACCAAACAATCTGGATGTTCTAGTTCGGGTAAGAGGTCCAGTGACTTTGATAGAGGTGATGCCAAGAGGCATCGGGACAACAGGCATCATTATGATCATAGACATGGTGGCGGTAACCACGGTAGGGGCCAACAGGGCCAGAGAGCTGGTGGGAAGTTGCCCATATGTGCTACTTGCGGGAGGAACCACACCGGTGAGTGTTGGGGAAATTTCCAATCGTGTTGGAGTTGTGGAGCTAGAGACCATATTAGGCGTGACTGTCCACATCAGGTGGGACAGGCACCAGCTCAGGCTCCTACTAGAGCCAATGACTTTCAGAGAGGCCGCGGGCGCGGTAGAGGTAACTTCCAGCCGAGGAATGATGGTCAGAGGAACATAGCACATGTAGTTGCAGTTCAGCCGGTGGGCGGAGGCCAGGGCAGAGTTTACGCTCAGTGTGGGGATCAGCATGACACCGATGTGATCGCAGGTAACTTCTCGATATAGTCTTTGGGTTTGCTTTCTTTGATTGACTCTGGGTCTACACATTCCTACATATTGAGTGAGCATGCACAGTTGTTGAAATTGCCTTTTGAAATGTTATAGGTAGGAGTTAGTGTTACTAGTTCCTTTGGGGACACGGTAGTGGTTAGAAAAATGTACAGAAGGTGTCTGTTGATGGTTCAGGGACATGTGTTTCCAGTGGATATGATGGAGCTTTCTTTCTATGGTTTTGATGTAATTCTGGGTATGGATTGGCTCACGGAGCATAAAGCTAGGATAGACTTTGAAACTAAGAGGATTTCTCTGAGGCTTACAGATGACTATGAGATTGTAGTGGTGGGTGAGAACGTGAAGTTCTTGTCCAATGTAGTTTCAGTTCTAGAGGCTAAGAGGTTAGTTGAGTTGGGTGTGAAGCATACTTGGCATATGTGATGAACCCTAACATGAGTGAGGTTAGACCTCAGGACATTCGGACAGTATGTGACCTTCCAGTGTGTTTCCAGAAGAGTTGCCAGGGTTACCACCGGACAGAGAGGTAGAGTTCACCATAGAGACTTATTCTGATTCAGCTCTTGTTTCGATTGCTCCGTATCGCATGGCACCGAAAGAACTGAAAGAGTTGAAGACTCAGTTGCAAGAGTTGACAGATAGAGGCTTCATTCGACCTAGTTCTTCACCTTGGGGTGCACCAGTTTTGTTTGTGAATAAGAAAGATGGAAGCATGAGAATGTGTATAGATTACAGACAGTTGAATCAGTTGACAATGAAGAATAAATATATGTTGCCTAGAATTGATGACTTGTTTGATCAGTTGAGGGGAGCATCAGTCTTTTCGAAGATTAACTTGAGATCGGGTTACTACCAGCTAAAGGTAAGAGAGGTTGATGTACCGAAGACGACCTTTAGAACTAGGTATGGTCACTATGAGTTTTTAGTCATGCCTTTTGGGCTGACTAATGCACCTGCTGCTTTCATGGATATGATGAATAGGATTTTTCATCAGTACCTAGATCAGTTTGTAGTTTTGTTTATAGATGACATCTTGGTGTATTCGCGAACTGAAGAAGACCATGACCGACACTTGAGACTAGTTTTGAAGACCTTACTAGATCATCAGTTGTATGCGAAGTTGAGCAAGTGTGAATTTTGGATCCGAGAGGTAGTCTTCTTAGGACATGTAGTGTCAGCCGATGGGATTAGAGTTGATCCGAAGAAGATTGAGGCCATTGTTGAATGGAAGCAACCGAAGTCCGTAACAGAGGTACGTAGCTTCCCAGGCTTAGCTGGATACTATAGAAGATTTGTAGAGGGTTTCTCTAAGTTAGCCACTCCATTGACACAGTTACTTCAGAAGAGTGTTCAGTTTGAGTGGACAAACACAAGACAGAGAGCCTTTGAGAAATTGAAAGAAGCTTTGACCCAAGCACCGATCTTGATTCAGCCAGAGTCCGGGAAGGACTATGTAGTTTACAGTGATGCTTCTTATGTAGGGCTAGGTTGTTTTCTTATGCAAGACAAGAGAGTAGTGGCTTATGCCTCAAGACAGTTGAAGACTCATGAGCGCAACTATCCGACCCATGACATAGAGTTAGCTGCAGTTGTGTTTGCTCTGAAGATTTGAAGGCACTATTTGTACGGTGAGAAATGCACAGTGTACACCGACCACAAGAGTTTGAAGTACATTATGACTCAGCGAGATTTGAATCTCAGACAGCGTAGGTGGTTAGAGTTGCTAAAAGACTATGATCTTACCATTGAGTACCATCTGGGTAAGGCCAATGTAGTGGCCGATGCATTGAGTAGAAAGATAGTCTTGGATTTGAGAGCCATATTTTCTAGATTGAGCTTGTCCGGAGATGGTGGCTTGGTAGCCGAGCTTCAGGTTAGACCTACTCTAGGTCAGCTGATTGGAGAGAAGCATCTCTTAGATAGATCTTTGGCACCTCACGTGCAAGATATAACCGAAGGTAGATCTTCAGACTACAGTTTCAGTACTGATGGGGTTTTGTGTTTCAAAGATAGGATAGTTGTGACAGAGGACAGTGACTTGAGACGTATGATCTTGACTGAAGCCCACAGTAGTCTGTTTTCTATGCATCCTGGAAGTACGAAGATGTACCGTGATTTGAAGAATGAGTACTTTTGGTTTGGCTTGAAGAGAGATGTAGCCGACTTTGTGAGTAAGTGTTTAGTATGTTAGAGGGTGAAGGCGGAACATCAGGTTCCCTCAGGTTTGTTGCAACCGTTGAGAATTCCAGAATGGAAATGGGAGAATATCACCATGGATTTTGCTTTAGGTTTGCCTTTGACTCCTACGAAGAAGAACTCAGTTTGGGTGATAGTAGATCGTTTTACGAAGTGTGCCCACTTCTTCGCAGTCAATACTACTTACACTCTAGATAGATTGGCCGATTTGTACATTGGTGAGATTGTTAGACTGCATGGTGTGCCGAAGTCTATTGTGTTAGATAGAGATCCGCGGTTTACATCTCGATTTTGGGAGTGTCTGCATACAGCTTTGGGTACCCGTTTGAACTTCAGCACGTCTTATCATCCTCGGTTAGATGGTCAGTCAGAGAGAGTTATACAGATCTTAGAGGATATGTTGCGTTGTTGCATCATTGATTTTCAGGGTACGTGGGAGAAGCACTTGCCTCTAGTTGAGTTTGCTTACAATAATAGCTTCCAGTCGAGCATTCAGATGGCTCCGTATGAGGCCTTGTATGGCCGAAAGTGTAGAACTCCAGTTTGTTGGGCCGAAGTGGGACATAAGTTGTTACCTATGCCGGATTTGCTCAAGGGGACAACTGACAAGGTAAAATTGATTTGTGATCGATTGAAGGCTGCTTCGGATAGGCAGAAGTCCTATGCCGACTTGAAGAGGAAGGAAGTTGAGTTCTCCGCAGGTGAGAAGGTATTCTTGAAAGTGTCTCCGTGGAAGAAAGTAATGAGATTTGTCCGAAAGGGGAAGTTGAGTCCGAGGTACATAGGACCGTATGAGATTGTGAAGAGGGTTGGTCCAGTTGCTTATCAGTTGCGTTTGCCATCTGAGCTAGAGAAGATACACGATGTATTCCATGTTTCGATGCTTCGTAGGTATAGGTCCGATCCATCACATGTTATGCCTGTAGAGAAGATTGAATTGAATCCGGATTTGACTTATGAGGAAGAACCAGTTGAGATCCTAGCTTCTGACAGTAAGGTGTTGCGGGGTAGATCGATTGAGTTAGTAAAGGTGCGGTGGCAACATCCAGGTGTGGACGAGGCCACTTGGGAGAGGAAGGAGGATATGGAAAGGAAGTTTCCGTATCTCTTTCAGTCAGGTAATTTCGGGGACGAAATTCCTTAAGTTGGAGAGAGTTGTAACGCCTGTGTTTTGGGGTTAGGAGTTAGTCGGGTTAGTGGTCTGAGTCGGGAAAAATTTAATTAAGTCGTTTTGGCCTAGGCTTGACCCAATTGGAATTTAAAATTAAAGGAACTGACCATTTGGTAATTTAGCCAAAATAATGTAAAAGTAGACAACATTTTTGAATGTTAAAAAGAACAAAAAAAAGAAAAGGGAAAAAGTTGTCTTCCTCCCCTTTTTCCCCTCTTTAACGTTGGAAACCATAAACCCCTCCCCAAACCCAAAAATTACTATTCTATTAAATTTCATCTTCATCTTAATGCCATTTTCAAAGGTAATAACATTTTCTCACTCTCCTCTTCATTCTCTATCCATACATGGTTGTAGATTTTGAAACTACCAACTTTTGAAAAGTTAGGGTTTGATGAAAGTTTGGGTTTTTGCTTAGTTTTTCAATTGGTTTTAAATTATCAAGTTGGGTTTTAGTTTATTCACCTTAAAATGCATATAATATGTTAAAATGGTTAGGTTTGGGTGAAAACCCGAAATGGGTTCTCGTGGCAAATTTTAAAGTGTCAAAAACTTGGTTTTTGGTGGGTTTTAGGTTTAAATTGGAGGGATGATGGTTTAAGTATGTTAGGAGGGTGTTTTGGGACCATTTTGGGTGTTTGAAAATGGGATTTTCAACTAGGTTTTGAAGGAGCACGAAAATGGGTATTTTGCTTAGTTATTTGGATTGGAAATTGTTGAAGTTGGCTTGTGCTTGTGGGGTGAGATGATGGCTGAGTTTTAGCATTGATTTGTGAAGTAATGAATGTGTTTTGTTTGGCTAGAAGCAGGAGAAGGCGTTGGAGAGGCATCGGGATCGAATCTGGGCTTGTATGAGGCTTGCTTTGGTTGCTAAGGAAGGGTGGTGAGTGACTTTAAATATGTTTTAAAGATTGGTTCAAGTGTGTGTGGTGTATGTGTGGAATGTGCTTGGTAGGCCTTTCCAAAGTGAGAGTTAAATTGGTAACTTAACTCCTTGAATTTTAGTATGCTATTCATGCTATTGTCTATTTGTGATTGTGATGTGTGGATTGATTGTATATGTATGCCTTGCTATGTATATACAATGTGTATGAGAAATGAATGGTGGATATGTGATGTGATAAATGAAATTGGCACTAATTAACTTACCGGGTGTAAATGATCGATCATTAGGATTAGTGTGCACACAAATTGAGTCAAAACGTACGTGGCCCTGATGGCGTTGAGTCATCAAGGAGGAGTACGGTGATGTAACATTCCACCGGAAATTTATATATATTCTACGGGATAATGAGTGGAATCCCATCCGTAGGGCATGTGGTGATGAGTAGAATCCCGCCCATGCAAGGTCCGGTGATGAGTGTAATCCCGCCGAGGTAATGTGATTGTTGAGATTAAATCCGCACATCCGGGTAAACTAATAGTGGCCAATTGAACTTGTTCTTATACTTGTAATGTATGACATTGATATATGATATTTGAGCTTAGTATGATGTGAGATGCCATATTATGACTCTTGAAAGACTATCTAGGTCTACTTGTGGAATTACATATGCATGTTGTATATGAGAACTAGGGAATACATGCTTGAACCCTGCATTGTTGATGTTTTCGATTTTAGAGCATCCTCACTAAGCTTATAGCTTACGCTCTCATTTTCAACAATGCAAATCATTAGCGTGGTGTTAGCTTGGAGCAAGGCGTAAGGGGCTTTCCAAGTTTTGTTGCTCAAGTACGGTTAACAATTATGTAGTAGCTTAGCAATGTGGCAAGAGTGTGTGTTTTGAATGAGCTATGTATGACTCATATATGTGTTTGATGTTTATAATCTGACTTGGATTGTAAACATGATATATCTTGCCAAATGCTTGTGTGATGTATGCCTTATGGATGTTTGAGATTACTTTTGATGGCATGTAAACCTATTTGAGATGAAATGTGCCTTTTGGCTTTTTATGTCTTCAAGCATGCCTTTTATGAAATGTTGTTAATGTGTAATTTCTATGTATGAATGATTCACCATATGCCTTGTGTGTGTTTGAGCATGCTTGACATAGGATGTATGCCTCTAGACCTTGTTTGCTTGTGTTGAGTGCCTTTAGAGGTCGTTTGGGACCTTTAGACTTGTTGAAAAACGCCTAAGTCTGGTTTTCAAAGGTTGCAGACAGCCCGCGTTTCGAAACGAGCTGGGCCGTTTCGGAACGGGTAAGGCTTCAGGGACCCCGTATCGGAACGTGTTTCAATACGGTTTGGCCTGTGAATCCCCTGTTCTGAAACGGGTATCGGAACGTTTTGGCTATTGGAATTATGAGAAAATGACGAGATGAAAGCGTTTCGAAACGGGTCTAAGGGTTTCGAAACGGTCAAAATCTCGTTGACCATGAGAAGTTTACCGTTGAGGGCATTTCGGAACGGTTGACCTCCGTTTCGATACGGCCCATTCGTATGGGCTTTGGGGAAGTTGACCTGGTCAAGGCGTTTCGATACGCCTCAAGGGTGTTTCGAAACGAGTTGTTTAATGGATTAAAATTGGGCTGTTTAAATGATGTCTTGGGTTCGAATGTCTACTTTTTGTATTTTATTCCGTTGTTTGATCACATAGAATTTAAATGGGCTTTAAGAAAAGATTGAATTAAAAGAAAAAAAATTAGGGTTGCTAACCGATGGGGAACCTTAACGGGTTTCACTTTGGTTTTCCCCGTGTGGCCTACTCAGACCGGTCATCCGGCCAGACTGGGACGAGGGGGTTACAGATTAAATCTTACGAGTATATGCCTTTAATTCGTCCTCTTTTCTTGCTTTGGGTTTCTTCCTTGGACTTTGGACTTGGCCTTCATTCTGCCTCAAGGCTCAGAAAAATATAAGAGTGGTCCACGAAAGACCGGCTTGAATTCCTCTTTCCGTGGAGCTCCACTTCACTTCACTTTTCCCTTTCACCAATGATGTCGTCATGGCTGGCACGGCATCGTTATCTTCTTGACTCCAGTCCTATGATCCAGCCTTTGCTCCCTTGCCGCCCTAAGTCTGCCACAGCAGATACCTGCAAAAGTGACCAAAATCAGTAGCAACTGTGTCATTTTATCTATTTGTGATGTATATGTAAAAATGTATCATAAATGCAATGAAATATGCTTGAATGCAGCAGAAATATGGGTAAATGAGGGGTAAAATATAGAACTTTTATACACTCAACACACCCCCAAACTCAAATTCTTGCTTGCCCTCAAGCAATTACGACCTAACTAAATTTTTTTTGTTTTGGCTTAATTCAGTGAACCCTTCCTTACCTAGAACGTATTTCCTATCAAGATCAATACATTGTCGGGTGTTTCTGGATTTATTCGGAACCAGTCTATAATTCTTGTGTAGTGTGTGCAGGTTTTGTGAACAACTATGTGTCTAGACTCCTTTAGTGTACCAGAATAGTCATGCTTACAAACTTATGTTTATGCCAGTTTATTTTTTTCTGGAGGCAATTCTTAGGCTCCTTTAGTTTTTCTGACTCTTAATTTAATTTAACTGCATCTTCTATGGAGGCAATTCTTAGGCTCATTTAGTTTTTTTCTAACTTAAGCTCAAAGAGAAATCTCCCTAAATCAGTGCAAGGCAGTTTTGCAAGCAAATGAGTCTGGATTCTTTCTTTCCTTTTATTCCTTTCCTAAAGCCAGTGATAGGCACCTCTAGGAGAAATTTCAAGTGGGTAAACAATCCTATTCTAGTGTATTATAGAAGTCTAGATAGCATAAGAGTCACAAAAAGTGTTGTACATATCAGAATTATAGCAAGGCTCTAAACAGTTCCTAAAATTTCCTAAAGGCACTATCACGACAGATTATGTCGCGACAGGTAAGTTTAGCTCAAAAGACTTAGGCCCTAAATTTTTTTTTCAAAAATAAACTTAATAAAAGCTAACACTTAGACATAAATTTAAGACACAACTACGACTTTATTAATGAAGGGATGTCACCCTCAAACTCGAGGGTTGCATTGCCCTCAATGCATGACAAAATGAAAGATAATAAAAAACAGAAAAATAAAATACATCACAAAAGAAATAAAACAGCAAGGACAACAAAATATAAGATAGAAACTTAAGTGGAGGAGCTATCGTCGCTGCTACTGCTGATCTGGAGCTGCCGGCGTGCAGTGACTTTCATGGAAGGGGCCGACAGTTTGCTGGGGGAGGCAGAGGCTACCTTCTTCTTTGCTTCTCGAGGTGGCTGGACACGTGTTGGTGAGATGTTTGGGGGCTTGTCCAGAATCTCGACCTGATCATCGGAGCTGTTGCTGCTGCTGGCAGATCTGCCTTGGCCGGAGGGTCCTTCAATAGTTTCGTTGAGTTTCTTCCTTTTCATTGGTGGGAAGTCTTTGGAGATGTCTCGGGCGACTGAAGGCTTAGAATCAGAATCCTGCCAAACTGAAGAGGAGGAGAATCCTTTCAAATATTTGGGGTCGATTTCCGGGAGGGGGTCCTTTCTCTTCTCTCCTCTGGCTGTAGCGGATTGCCTGCTGCCTTCTCCTGTCGTGGCAAAGGTAGGAGTGGAAGCGGCAGATGGAGTTCTAGGGCTTGCAGTAGGGGTAGGTGTAGGTGTGGGGGTAGCAAAGAACTGTTCTGGGAAGGAGGGGAATGGCACATGGGTAAAATGTAAGTCATTATGAATAAAGTTTATCGTTGCTGCCGTGAAATCCCTAATGCAGCCCATCAGTCCGAGTTGTCGTTCCTCCATTCTTTTCAGTGTTGACAGAATCTTGGCAGAGGTGTCTGGTGGAGGTGCTGTTGTCGTCTACTATTGCTCTGCTGCGGCAGGTTCTGGGGAATTGGGGCCTGCCGTCTGGTTTGCCGTGGCAGAAGGATTGAAGTATGACAGTGGTGTGGCTGCTTTCAACTCCATGAGGCTGAAAATGTTCCACTGCATCCATCCCTTTCCTTGGACCTTGACATCTTCAGTAATCTCCAGTACATTGTGGCCCCGATAGATGGTGGTAATGAGGTATGGGAAGACGAGGGGACCCGACGATCTGAGGGCACAATCAAGTATTCCCTCCCGTATGTAGCAGCCGACATTTATTGATCTTTCATTTAAAATGGAATGCACAAGGGCTAACCTTGGTCTGTCGACGGTGCTGTTGTGGGAGGATGGCATGATGCGCTTCTTCACAAAGTGATTCCAAAATTTGGCTTGTGGAGTTACTTGAGTTCTCTTCACAGTCCATCGGTGTTTAGGATCAGTGTTCCACTCCGTCCCTTCCTTAGTGAGTTCTGCCATGACCGCGTCGTAGTCTGCCGACGACAGACTATTCACGAATCTTTTGTGGGAGTCCTCCTTCTTACTCACATATAAGCCGTAGAGGGTGTTGATGTAGGCAGGCTCAATGAAGAGTTGTTTACCTTGAACTGTTACTGTTGTGGTGTCTTTGCTATCGACGACAGTGTAGAACTCTCTGACAAGTGTGATGTTCATCTCCTCGGGTTGAGCAGCAAATTGCTGCCATTTGAGGGCTTGGCTTTTCCGTGCTATGAAGTGCTCGAGCCCTAGGTCTCCCGTGGGTTTTGTGTATATAAACCCTCTTTCCTCCCACATGCCCCTCTTCTGGAAGGAGCTGTAGTATCTCGTGGCGGAGTCGGTGGAGACGAAACGGTCTGGAATGGTGTTATGGCTTGGGGTGAAGACTGCTACGGCAGAAGTGGAGGCAGCACTGCGGCGGGTTTGTCTGCTAGCCATTTGCAAGGACTGTAGAAAAATGTAAAGAAAATTTTTAAGATCTAAATAGAGAAAACAAAGTGAGAGAATGCGAATGGGATGAGAAGTGAATAGTGAAAAGGGGTTTATATAGAAGGGTGATTTTCTTCCTGTTGGAGCTGTAACGGTAGGCGCGAGTAACGGGGCCAGCTATTATGTAGTTTCTGACGCGTCTGTCACGCGTTTCCGTGTCTATTGTGCGTCTGTTATGCGTTTGCGTGTTTGTCACGATAGCTTGGTGACAGGCTGTCTTTTCCACGTCTATCGCGATAGCTGATGACAGGCTGTGACGATAGAATCGTCCGTTAGGCTTGTTGGGCTGTTGTGGATGTGTTGGGCTGGTCCATTCCTTTTCTTCACCTTGCTTCTTTATTTCCTAAAAAATAATTAAAAAATATTAAAATGAAATCTTCGTTCCTAAAATAAAATAAATCTTAATTCCTAATAAATAAATAAAATAAAGTAAAATAAAAGTTAAGTTAAATTAAGGATGCCTTGAGGGGCATCAACGAAAGTAACTACTTCCTGCATCCTTGGGTCTTCAGTACCCTGATAATGCTTTAGTCTATGTCCGTTGACTTTGAACTGGTGCCTGTCCTTTAAGGATTTGATTGTGATGGAACTATGAGGGAAAACCTGGACAACTTGGAAAAGACCGGACCATCTAGATTTAAGCTTTCCTGGGAAAAGTTTCAACCTAGAATTGAATAACAACACCTGCTGCCCTGGGCAGAACTGTCGTGGCAGCAGTTTCTTGTCGTGCCACCTTTTGGTTTTATCTTTGTAGATCTTGGCGTTGTCGTAGGCCATTGCTCGAATTTCTTCAATTTCATTCAAGTCTAGTAGCCTTTTTTGTCCTGCCTTATCCCAGTCCAAATTTACTGCCTTGATAGCCCAATAAGCTCTATGTTCTATCTCAACAGGTAAGTGGCATGTTTTCCCATAGATGAGTCTATAGGGTGACATTCCCAATGGTGTTTTGAACGCTATTCTATAGGCCCATAGTGCATCATTGAGGTGTAAAGACCAGTCATTTCGAATGGGTTTAACCATATTCTCAAGTATGTTCTTTACTTCTCGGTTGGATATCTCGGCCCGCCCATTGGTTTGAGGGTGGTATGCTGTTGCAATCCGGTGCTTTACTCTGTATTTTCTCAAGGCAACAACAATTAACCTGTTATCAAAGTGTCTCCCCTCATCACTGATGATCGCCTTGGGAATGCCAAATCTGGAGAAGATGTTCTTGTGCATAAATCTTTGAACAATTTTGGCGTCATTTTTCTGAGTTGCGATCGCTTCTACCCATTTGGACACATAATTCACTGCCAGTAGGATGTAAAGGTTCCCACAAGATACATGGAATGGTCCCATGAAGTCGATTTCCCATACATCGAAGATTTCGACCTCTAAAATGTTCTACAGTGGCATCGCATGCCTTCTCGAGATGTTCCCAGTCCTTTGGCATTTGTCACACCTTTTGTAGAAGGCTTGTGCATCCTTGAACAATGTGGGCCAATAAAGACCAGATTGCAGAACTTTGGCAGCAGTTTTGTTTCCACCTAGGTGTCCTCCATATGGGGAAGCATGGCAGTGGTGAAGCACAACTTCTTGTTCATCATGTGGCACGCGTCTTCTGATAATCTGATCTGCACAGTGTTTGAAAAGAAGAGGTTCATCCCAATAATAATGTTTTGCATCATTTTGGAACCCCTTCCTTGCTTGGTAATTATGTTCAGGGGGTAGTACCCCACTAACTATGTAATTAACAAAATCAGTGTACCAACGGATGTTAGTAAGCTTACATGTCGTCATGGTTGTCGCGGCAGTGCTGGTGGCAGCGAGCAGCTGCTCGTTCAGGAAGGTCTCCAATATGTTTGTCTTATCTGTTGATTTACTCCTTCCTGTCTCTAATCTCGACAAGTGGTCTACTACTTGGTTTTCTGTTCCCTTTTTATCCTTGATATCAATGTCGAACTCTTGCAGCAGCAGAATCCAACGTACCAGTCTCGATTTTGCATCCTTTTTCGTGAACAGATACTTCAGTGTTGAATGGTCTGTATGGACCACCACTTTCGTTCCAAGTATGTATGGACAGAACTTGTCGATTGAGAACACCACTGCTAATAGTTCCTTCTCTATCGTGGTGTAGTTCACTTGGGCATCATTCAGTGTTTTGCTGGCATAGTAGATTACGTGGAAGAGCTTATCCTTCCTCTGCCCTAGTGCTGCCCCGACTGCATAGTCACTGGCATCACACATTATCTCAAATGGCAAACTCCAGTCTGGTGGATGTACGATCGAGGCTGTTACCAGTTTCTCTTTCAGAACTCTGAATGCCTCAGTACATTCAGTATTAAAGTCAAAGGGGCGGTTCTGCTCCAGTAGGTGGCATAAGGGCTTGGTAATCTTTGAGAAATTGGCAATAAATCGTTGATAAAACCCAGTATGTCCTAAGAAACTCCGAATCCCCTTGACTGTGGTGGGCGGCGGTAGCTTTTCGATGACTTATATTTTTGCTCTGTCCACCTCTATGTCGCGGTAGCTTACCTTGTGGCCTAGTACTATCCCTTCATCCACCATGAACTGGCATTTTTCCCATTTCAAGACCAAGTTCGCTTTTTCACATCTTTCAAGCGCCTTCTGTAGGTTGCTTAAACAACCTTCAAAACTGTCTCAAAAGACGGAAAAGTCGTCCATGAAAATTTCTAGGAAGTCCTCCACCATGTCGGAGAATATTGCCATCATGCACCTTTGGAATCTTGCTCGTGCATTGCAGAGTCCAAATGGCATTCTCCGAAAAGCATAAGTGTCGTATGGGCATGTGAAGGTAGTTTTCTCTTGATCCTCTGGTGCAATTGCTATCTAATTGTAACCTGAGTAGCCATCAAGAAAACAATAGTAAGGTTTCCCCGCTAATCTATCAAGCATTTGATCAATAAAAGGTAGGGGAAAATGGTCCTTCATGGTAGCTTTGTTAAGCTTCCGGTAATCCATACAAACCCTCCAACCGGTCACAGTTCTGGTTGGGATTAGCTCGTTTTCTTCGTTGGTCACCACAATCATTCCTCCCTTTTTAGGTACGCACTACACCGGGCTCACCCACTTACTATCCGAGATGGCGTATATGATTCCAGCGTCAAGCCATTTGATAATCTCTTTTCTCACCACTTCTTGCATAGCATCGTTTAAACGTCTCTAGGCATCAATAGTCGGCTTATGATCATCTTCCAAGAGGATTTTGTACATACATAATGCCAGACTGATGCCTTGGATATCAGCTATTGTCCATCCAATGGCCTTCTTATGCTGTTGTAACATTCCAATTAGTTACTGCTCATGTTTCTGCATTAACTTGGAAGATATGATTACGGGCAACGTATCGTTTAAACCAAGAAAGACGTATTTAAGCTACCCTGGCAGGGGCTTAAGATCTAAAACAGATGGCTCTTCAATTGAAGGTTTCTGGATTATATGTTCATTCGAGGTATAATTTAGGGTCTTGAAGAACTTACCTAGACGATTGCCTATCCAATTTACCTCCTCATGACCTTCAGTGTCAGATATTTTTGAATCGGATGAGTCACCGTCGCTGTTGCTGCCGTGACAATATTCCAGATGACTGTTGTGGCAGTGACCAAATTTTATGTCATGGCAGCTCGACCTAATGCATGGTTGGTCAAGGATTACTTTAGCGATGACCTTGCACTCTTCTTCTGCATCAGCATGTTTGATTGCTTGGAGAACATTGAGTTTGATTTCTTGATCATTCACTCTCATTGTCAGTTCTCCTTTTTCAACATCGATCACAGTTCTGCATGTGGCTAGGAAGGGTCGCCCTAGGATGATCGGTGCGTTTTCATCTGCTTCACAGTCTAACACAAGAAAGTCGAGATGAAAAATGAATTTATCCACTCTTACCAAAATATCTTCGATCTTCTCTTCTGGTTGTACATAAGAGCGGTCTGCCAGCTGCAGAATGACTGTCGTGGGTCGTGCTCGTCCAATACCTAATTTCTGAAACACAGATTTTGGCATTAAATTTATACTAGCACCTAGATCACAAAGTGTCTTACCCACGAATTTGTCACCAATTATGCACGGTATGATGAAGCTCTCAGGATCCTTCTTCTTCTGGGGTGGATGCCTGTGCAAGATAGTCATGTATCCCTCTGTCATTTTTACCGTTTCGAATTCCCCAAGTCTAGACCTTTTTGACATTGCATCCTTGAGAAATTTCGCATAGCCGGGCATCTGCTTGATGGCCTCTAACAGCAGTATATTAATGTGTATCTGCTTAAAAATATCATAAATCTTTTTGAGCTGGTACTCATGTTTCTGTTTTTGTAACCGCTGTGGAAAAGGAGGTGGAGGACGATAATCTTCAAGACGTCTTTCACATGGTATTCGGATTTGAGGGGGTCTAGGTTCTTCAACATCCTCTAATTGCTCCTCTGTCTCTTCTGCTGTAGCGATAGGTGTGTCGGCAGCAGGTTGTTCTTCCTCTGCCGGGGTAGTGTTCACGGCAGGTGTATCTAGGGTCGGTTCCTTACTTGGTATGTTCTTCACCTCCAGCCCTTGTAATTGTTTCCCACTCCTTATTGTGATTGCTTTACACTACTCATGTGTGGGTTTTCTAGTGACCTCAGTATCACTAGGAAATCCTCCATTTTGCCTTGGGTTGATATGCTGAGAAACCTGGCCCATTTGTGTCTCCAGGGATTTCAGGATCCTTCTTCTTCTGGGGTGGATGCCTGTGCAAGATAGTCATGTATCCCTCTGTCATTTTTACCGTTTCGAATTCCCCAAGTCTAGACCTTTTTGACATTGCATCCTTGAGAAATTTCGCATAGCCGGGCATCTGCTTGATGGCCTCTAACAGCGGTATATTAATGTGCATCTGCTTAAAAATATCAT
Source organism: Hibiscus tridactylites (assembly GCA_958450335.1). Classification (NCBI taxonomy): domain Eukaryota; kingdom Viridiplantae; phylum Streptophyta; class Magnoliopsida; order Malvales; family Malvaceae; genus Hibiscus; species Hibiscus tridactylites. The sequence continues at coordinate 54,450,763 of OY288287.1, read as the reverse complement.
AAATCTTTTTGAGCTGGTACTCATGTTTCTGTTTTTGTAACCGCTGTGGAAAAGGAGGTGGAGGACGATAATCTTCAAGACGTCTTTCACATGGTATTCGGATTTGAGGGGGTCTAGGTTCTTCAACATCCTCTAATTGCTCCTCTGTCTCTTCTGCTGTAGCGACAGGTGTGTCGGCAGCAGGTTGTTCTTCCTCTGCCGGGGCAGTGTTCACGACAGGTGTATCTAGGGTCGGTTCCTTACTTGGTATGTTCTTCACCTCCGGCCCTTGTAATTGTTTCCCACTCCTTATTGTGATTGCTTTACACTACTCATGTGTGGGTTTTCTAGTGACCTCAGTATCACTAGGAAATCCTCCATTTTGCCTTGGGTTGATATGCTGAGAAACCTGGCCCATTTGTGTCTCCAGGGATTTCAGGGTAGCCTCATAGTTTGTCATCCTCATCTCTGTCTTGTCCATGAATGACTCGGTTTTCTTGACAAAGTGATCCATGTTTTCCATATAAGCTCATGTCTGTGACATGAATGTGGCCAATGTCTGCTACAGTATACTAGGTGCGGCTACTGGCTACTGTTGCGGCTGCTGTCGCGACAGGAATCTAGGTGCCCCTTGGTTTTGGTTGTTCTGCGTCTGAGGATTCGGTGCATTGTTCGGATTGCTCCAGGAAAACTTGGGATCTTTCCTCCAGTTGGGATTGTAATTGTTGGAATCATAGTTTCTTGGCTTGTTATAATTTCCAACATACATCCCTTCTACTAACTGTAACGGACAATTTTCCGAACTGTGGTTCCCACTACAAGTCTCACATACCTCTTCTGCAGAATATACAAGTTTAGAATCTTTCCGTAACAGATTTTTCACCGCCTTTGTGAGGTAAGAAACCTGTGATTTCTGGGAATTGTCAGCTTCATAATCCTTCACAGTTATTCCTCGTTTACCTCTCCTTGCTGTAGGGAATTGCTCATCATTCTTTGCTAAGTTTTTTAACACCACCATTGCTTCGTCTAGATCTTTATCCAATAATATCCCATTTGTTGTTGAATCTATTCTCATACGAGTGTGTGTATTGGCAGCAATGTAGAATTTAACGACATGATTCCACACGGGGAATTCATGCATCGGGCAGTTCCTTAGAAGAGTTGTAAACATGTCTCATGCCTCGTGCATTGGTTCGTCATCTTCTTGTTGAAAAGTAGCAATTTCATTACGCAATCGCTTAGATAAGTGAGAAGGATTAAAACGAGATAAGAATTCACGAGAGAGAACTGCCCAAGTTCGTATTGAACCCGACGTTAGTTTATTCCACCAAGTTTTAGCTCCGTCTCTCAGTGAATGAGGAAATAACCGGAGCCTCAGTATTTCCGGATTTATTTCTAGCAATCTAAACGATCCACATATTTCTTGGAACGTTTTTAGGTGTTCTCGGGCATCCTCTGTTGCAACACCACTAAACTGGCCAGCGGAATTTATCATGCTGGACATAACATGTTTCAGCTCGAAATTCTCAACTTCCGCGTCTGGCAATGTGGTCTCTAGTTCAACATGGTCATTGATCATGTAGTCGCGACAGGATTGTCGTGTGGCAGCGGCAGTGGCAGGCCGTCCATTCTGGGAATCTAGGGGAGGATCTTCAGCATTTCTCTTGTTATTATTTACCCTGTTGTTCATTGCTTCTAAATGTTCCTCAAGATAGTCGTTCCTTGCTATCAAGAGGCGGACTCGGTTCCTGAGGTTGCACGTACGTTCGATTTCAGGGTCTACTTTGTACTCAAGTTCTTTGCATCGTCTAGATCTGCGTATAAGCAAACAGGAAATCTTGTGAAAAGTAAAGGGTAAACAATACCAATATAAACAGAAAAATTAAAAAGAAAATGTGCAGTAAAAGTAAGGGTAAAGATATGTTGTCAGTCCTCGGCAACGGCGCCAAAAACTTGTTGCGTGTCAAAAGTCCTATCGCAAATAGTGCAAGTGTACACGACACAAGTAGTAAAGTGATACTTGGAGTATCGGATATCGTCTCCACAGGGACTAGAAATAGCTTTATCCTATAATTGCTGCATGAGAGAGAAAGAGTTTAAATTGTTGTAGAGTAATCGTGAATAATAACTAAATTAAAGGGGTAAAAGATCAGGTTTAAGAAATAGGCCGGTATTGATTTTCTCGGTAGTGCAGAAGTTGCACTGAATAGAAACTTTTGTTCTGTCGTCGTTCCTATCGCGGAAGCACCTGTCACGGAAAAATTTTGTTGTTGTCGCAGCAGCGATCATACAACTACGTACTTCAAGTTTGGCAAGAATCCCTGCTATGACTTGTCATATCCCTAGGCCCAAGTGTTGTTGATGAATACTTCTTAGATGATACCTCCCGGCGTGAATCGAAGAGTGAACACCAATATTGTTGAATTCTTCCTTAGCCACTTAACCTCGTACTTATCCCTAAGTCGAGATGGTTTAACCATAAACTGGAAAACGCATATTTATTCTGTTCGTATGCTTGACTCTCCTGATATCAAACAAATGGATAACCTCACAATGCTCTCCCGATACTTTTGCGAGATATGAAAACCAGAATAAATAAACTTGAAGTTTTATTGCTTGAACAGAAAAATTCCTAAAACAGTACAATCCTTGCAACTACTTTACAGAATCAACCCTTAGCCCTATGGGAAGTTTAGAACATGATGAGAAGGGGGAAAATGACAAGGATTTTTGGGGAAGACGGCTATGAATGAGATCTCCCTTCCCTAGGTCGAATTGCATGCCTTTATATAGGCCTTGGGTCCAAGTTTTCTAATATGGCAAGAATAGAAGTTTAAACTAAAGTACAACTCTATTGGAGATTAAATCTTCTGAGTATATGCCTTTAATTTGTCCTCTTTTCTTGCTTTGGGTTTCTTCTTTGGACTTTGGACTTGGCCTTCATTCTGCCCCAGGGCTCAGAAAAATATAGGAGTGGGCCACGACAGACCGACTTGAATTCCTCTTTCTGTCGAGCTCCACTTCACTTTTCCCTTTCACCAATGTTGTCGTCATGGCTGCCACAGCAGTGGCCACGACAGCGTTATCTCCTTGACTCCAGTCCTATGATCCAGCCTTTGCTCCCTTGCTGCCCTGAGTCTGTCACAGCAAATACCTCCAAAAGTGACCAAAATCAGTAGCAACTGTGTCATTTTATCTATTTGTGATGTATATGTAAAAATCTATCCTAAATGCAATGAAATATGCTTGAATGCAGCAGAAATATGTGTAAATGAGGGGTAAAATATAGAACTTTTATACACTCAACACATCTGTTTTATATTTAACCCATTAATATTACATATTAAGTTTAACGTTTTTATTTTAAAATAATAATTTCAAAGTTATTTCTTTAATTCATGCATGCAATGAACTTGTACAACGTACGGGTAAGAAAACAAGTTGCTATTTTTTTTTTTTTGGCCTTCATGGTTCTCATAGTTTTGTTTTGAGTAATCCGGACCAACCAATATCACACGTTTTACTTTGGTAGGTGAATCTCTTAACGAGAAATTTTAACATACACAAAGCATCAACTTCAATATCTACTTAAGTTATACCAAACTACTTATCACTTAGATCAACCCATTAGTAGTCGCTAATATTGAATACTAGTTTTTTTTTTTTACATTTCAACAATAATTTACTTTTTAATTGAATTTATGTATCTTAGAAATAGAAGTATTTATAGGTTAAATCGGATTCAAACCTGACTATAATGTCAACATCATACATATATAATTACTCAAGTCTGAATTATGTGCCTTAAAATTTGTTAATTAATTCGTTCATATTTATAATGTCCGTTAGTATACTTTAGTTTCATAAGTTTGTTTTTTTTTATATCGGCAAAATGTATTATTTAGGGTAAAGTACACAGACAGTCACTGAATTTTATTAAAAAAAATAAAATGATAACCAAATTTTTAAAAATCACAAAATGACAATTAAACTTTATGTTTTATAACAAAATGGTAACTAGAGGTTATATCCCGTTAAGTGTCTGTTATGAAATTTGGTGTAATAACACATTTAGTCCTTCATATTTATACATTCAATCATTTTAATCCTAATTCGAAACAATTCACTAAATTTAGCCCTCGTTATTTACGCATTTTTTCAATTTGGTCCTTAAAGCAAAATTCCAAAGTATGGTAACATGATAAATAATTACAATTAAATTTTTATATGAACTCGAAAACTCAACTCGACTCGAATCGAAAACATTTCAAATAAAGTTTGAGTTGTAAAATATGGCGCGTCAACTCGAATAACTCGAAATGTTTTGACTCGACTCGATCGAACGCTCATCTCTATCTTAAGATATGAAGCGTCAACTTGAATAACTCGAAATATTCTAATATTTTAAATTATTTTTTCTTTTAAATCGAATATTTTTAAAATAGAATATTTAATATTTTTATATTTAAATCACGTCGAATATTTAATAACTAATTTAAATATTCAATTTAATTTAAAAATATTGGATTTATAATAAAAAAATTGATTTAAAATAATCGAATATTTAATAACTATTTCAAATATTTTTTTTAAATATTCGAATATTCAATAACTAATTTAAATATCCGAATGTTTTAAATTATTTTTTTCTTTTAAATCGAATATTTTTAAATTAAATCGAATATTTAAAGTAGTTATTAAATATTCGAGATGATTCAAAAGAAAAAAAATGATTTAAAATATTCGGATATTTCGAGTTATTCGAGTTGACGCGTCATATCTTAAGATAGAGGTGAGCGTTCGATCGAGTTGAGTCAAACAAATTTGAGTTATTCGAGTTGACATGTCATATTTTACAACTCGAACTTTATTTGAAATTTTTTTGATTCGAGTCGAGTTTTCGAGTTCGTATAAAAATTGAATTAAATATTCAAATATTTTAAAACAATTTTTTCTTTTAAATCAAATATTTTTAAATTAAATCGAATATTTAAAGTGGTTATTAAATATTCGATGTGATTAAAATATGAAAATAGTAAACATTCTATTTAAAAAAATATTTGATTTAAAAGAAAAAATCAATTAAAATACTCAAATATTTCGAGTTATTCAAGTTGACGCGTCATATATTAATGTAGAGGTGAGCGTTTGATCAAGTCGAGTCAAAAAAATTGCGTTATTCGAGTTGACGCGTCATATTTTACAACTCAAACTTTATTTGAAATTTTTTCGATTTGAGTCGAGTCGAGTTTTCGAGTTCCTATAAAAATTTAATTAAATATTTGAATTTTTTAAATCATTTTTTCTTTTAAATCGAATATTTTTAAATTAAATAGTATATTTAAAGTTGTTATTAAATAATCGATGTGATTTAAATATTAAAATATTAAATATTCTATTTTAAAAAATATTCGATTTAAAAGAAAAAATGATTTAAAATATTCGAATATTTCGAGTTATTCGAGTTGACACGTCATATCTTAAGATAGAGGTGAGCGTTCGATCGAGTCGGGTCAAAAAATTTCGAGTTATTCGAGTTGACGTGTCATATTTTACAACTCAAACTTTATTTGAATTTTTTTTATTCGAGTCGAGTTTTCGAGTTCCTATAAAAATTTAATTGTAATTATTTATCATATAATCATACTTTGAAATTTTGCTTTATGGACCAAATTGAAAGAATGCGTAAATAAAGAGGGCTAAATTTAGTGAATTGTTTCGAACTAGGACTAAATTGATTGTATGTATAAATATGAATGACTAAATGTGTTATTATACCAAAATTTATAACAACCACTTAACGGGAATGAACGTCTAGTTACCATTTTGTTATAAAACATAAAGTTTAATTGTCATTTTATGATTTTTGAAAGTTTGATTACCATTTTGTTTTGTTTTTTTACCAAAGTTCAATGATTATCTGTGTACTTTACCCTATTATTTATTATAGAAATATCATAAGCTAACATTAATACGAGTCTCATTAAAAATCTTCCATTATCTAAAGCGGAGAAAAAGAATACCCATGATAATGTAAACAACACAAACCTTCACAAAACGCAAAACATCAAATAAAAACAATACCTTGATATCGAACAAAAATTGCCCCCAACCAACACCAACACACTCTCACAATAATTTCACTTCAATTTTCTTATTTTTTTATAAATTAGACTTTAAATTTTATAATTTGTGCCTACCCTGAAATTTTAAAACTTTATAACTTGCGTCCGCCTTAAAAAAATATTTTAACTTGTGCCCACTTTAAAAAAATTTTGAATTCGCCACTGGCCCTCACACTACCAAAACCAACCGCACAGTGTTGCACCCAGCAACAATGCCAACATGACGCTGCCCACAACATATAAAATGGCCTAGAACAACGTACTACGATCCATGCCTTCCTTTGCTAATGCATCGCCAAGTCTGTTCGCCTCACAAAAAATATGAACGAAACTAACATGCGTACCCCCACCACACGCTAGATTAATTTTAACAAACAATTTTCATAAGCGTCAAGGCCTTTTATCGGATTGCAATTAATTGATTGTATAAATGTGTTTGTTATAATTATTTAATAACTGACAATTATCTGTTTATTTAAACAAACAAAAAGACATATAAGGACATAGTTGTATTCAATATTTGTTTGAATAATTTATTAGTTATTAATATTTGGTATCTATATGTGTATTAGATTATGAAAATAATTAATTTTTTACTATAACATTATTAAAAATATTTCAATGGTGTACATATTAATTTTTTATTTATGAAATTATTTATAATATAATTTTATTAATTATTAAATTTAAATGATATTTGAAGTATATGTATTAATAATATCTATTTGAAAGGAAAACAAATATTCAAATTATTTATGATAATATTATTTTTTAAAATATATACGAAATATTTAAATTTAGGTTATTTGGATAACATTCTTTGTAATTAAGGAAAAAAGAATTTTACAGCTGCTAAGAGGATTTTTTTTTCAATTTTAAAAGATTCACCCCAATCTATTGTTATAATCAGATATTTACTAACATTTAAATTAAAAGATTTGACTGGTCAAATATTTAATTCTCTAATTTTGACCGGTCAAACAATTAAATGAGTGTTTTGACCGCAACTGTTGTATTAGGGTTGCACTCCTCTCTATAAGTAGTACTCCCCCAAAAGTTTATATAGGTTAACCTATATACTTTGTTTGTGTGTTTTTCAAATTCTTTTCAATGGCGACCTTCTTCGGATCAATAGAAGAGATGAAGAAAGTGTTTAACAAGTTTGACAAAAACGGCGACGGAAAGATCTGCCGCGACGAACTGAAATCGATCATAAGTGCCCTAAGTTCCCAACCCCCCTCTTCCGGTGAAATTGATCAGATAATGATGGTGATGGACAAAGATGGCAAGGGCTATATCGATCTAGACGAGTTCATCGCTTTCCAGGGAACCACCGGCACCGATGGAGACGATAACCGGATCGGCAATGAAGAACTAAAAGATGCATTCGACTTTTACGATCTCGATAAGAATGGGCTGATTTCGGCTACTGAGTTACACGCTGTGTTGAAAAAGTTGGGGGAGGAGTGTTCGTTAAGTGATTGCAAAAGAATGATTAGCAAGTTCGATGACAATGGCGATGGAAACGTTGATTTTGATGAGTTTAAGAAGATGATGACCAATGCTTGAAAACATTTACCAAGTTTTTATTTTTTGATCAACAAAAAGAAATACCAGGTTAAGTGTTAGGATTTTACACGTTTTTAGATTATCTGAAATTTGATTGTTTAGTTTAACAATGTAAATAACAGAAGATTTTACTTGTTTTCTTTTGTTAATTCTGACTTTTATTAATTAATAATATTCGATCTCTTTAATGGTCAATGGAATTCTTTGTTGTATTTTTTTTCTATTTCATGGGAGTATATTTGTTTTATAAGAATTTTCCAAACAAATTACAATATTTAAACTGTTTATATTCCAAGTCCTTAAAATGAAAGTTTGTGTGTTTAAATATATTCGAATCCATAAAGTTTTTTTAATGTTATATCAATCATACCAATCAAATTAACGTTAAATTGGTTTGTCTTATAAAAATTAAATAAACATTATTAATGAAAAACAATTTTTTTTCTTGGTTTGAGCTAAGGTATGAGTTATCCACCACCGATAGCAGTGATTAGTCCACTCGTTGCAAGTGTTCTTACTAAGAGGTAAACTGCTGGCCATGAAGTGTGCTCCATTTCTATTAGTAAGAATCGAATTCCTGACCTCATGGTTAAGAGATGAGGTGATAAATAATTTTTTTTTTCTAATAGTAGATGAAGATTATTGTTTGATAAAGTTAGATTAATCTTAGGAATGTAGATTTTGAGTGTGCAGATAATGTTGATTTTATGATTTATGCCCAAAATTTTTGGCTCTCTCTTCCAATAAAATTATATCTAAAGTTCAAATACGGGTTTTCTTTGTGAGAATATAATGTGTCTTGCCCCAACTCTATACAGTTTTTAAAGGAAATAAATTGATTTTTATAATCTGATATAGAAATTTATTAAAGGATAGAACACTATGTTTACGGCGAATATCAAAGGCTTCAAATTTAACGTTTCAGATTAATTAGGGTAGAAATTTTATTTTAGGCAAGTTAATAATAGCATAAATATCAAATCAAAAGTGAATCGTTGTTTTATTTGGTATAATTATCAGAGAAAATATTTCATGAACCGGTGGTGAAAATAAAAAAATCTCCATTAAGTACTTTAGTTTTAGAGTTTAGGGTTTTAGAAATTAAAGGTTGTAGTTAGGATTTATGGTTAAAAGTCAAGGTTTAGAGGTTGAAGTTTAGGTTTTAGAATAATATGTTAGGGGTTTAGTTTTTAACCTATAAATCTTAAACCCTAAATTGTAAAATTAAAACATTTGTGGAATTTTTTTTGTTTTCACCGCCATGATATAATTACTCTAATTATTATTATAGTGTTTTAATTTTGAATCAATTGTATATATTAACAAAATAAAATAGATTAATTTTTTTACATAAGTAAATATTGTACAAGGTATTTTTAGAATTTAGGTTAGGTTGTTAGGGTTTTGGGTTAGAATTTCATGGTTTAGAGTTAGAGTTTAAAATTTAAGGTATTGCTTTTAGTTTGTAGGGTTTAGTGCTATAAAATGACATGTGATATAATTTAAAGCCCGTTTGTGGAAAGAAAAACTCCACTGACTAAATTATAAAAATTAGAAATAAATAGGGGTCCATTTTGGATTAACTAAAACTTTTAGGGACAAAACTGAATATAAATAAAACTATATTTAAAATTGGACTAAATTATAAAAATTAGAAACAAATAGGGGTTAAATTCATATTAAATAAAAACTTTAGGGACTAAACTGAACAAAAGAATTATATTAAAATATTGGACTAGATTATAAAAATTATGAATAAATATGGATTAAGTTTGGATTAAATAAAAATTTTAGAGATTAAACTAAACAAAAATAAAACCATATTAAAACCATATTAATCTCAATTATAATTTGACGTATAAAATTAAGAACAAATAGGTGTAGTTTGCCTTTTTTTTAATATACTAGTGTGATTACATGGTAATATCTATTCATACTTTTTCTTAATCTTGACAAGGCACACACAGTCGCTCGAACTCGAATATTCTAAGATGAACATCATCATCCTTTTCATTGGAATCACTTGTTGGATTCTGTATATTTTGTAAATTATAGCTTTGAATGAGTTTAAATATAGTTGTTTTCGATTTATAATTTTTTAAAAATTACATATGATTTAAATATTTTATAAAATTACTATTAAAAACATTTTATAATAAATATATATTTGAATAGTTTAAAAGTGGTTACAAGTAGTATTTGTTTATAGATATTTTTTTTCTCGGCAATATAAGCTTTATCGAATTAACTTAAAAATCTAAATTGATGTCGAGTGCCTCGTTAAAAACCTAACTAATCCTAATTAGAGGAAACGAGTACACTCAACACGGGAACAAACAACGCCTCAAAAGCATAGTTCACCTTACAATGCAACAAGAGTACAGCGAAATCACCACCCAATAATTCAAAACAACACACTCTTTATACACTCACATCCCATTAGCAACCATACAATAGAAATTCAATAGCTAGCAGCTTACTGGAAATCAGTCTGGTAACAGTGTTGAATTACGCATCCCAATTACCACCAAGCTTGAAGAAATCGAGTCATAGCTAGGCAGTCTACTAAGGCATTGTTCACCCGAGGGACAAAGCTAAGGTGTAACTAACCGATCCTCTTAACCACCCTGTCGATGTCCGTAAAAATCTCCTAACACCACTTTGAAGTTGGATTCTACTATTCGTCCTTCGGTTCCTACCCACCCTGATTCGACAACAATCTCTAACGCATCTTTAATTGCCATGATTTCCGCAAATAACCAGGTATTGGCCCTAGAAATATTGCTGGAATGAAACCATATTTTGGTCTCAAAACTCCTCCACAACCAGCATTGAACTTAAAACAATCCGATGTCGCACGCAACCATTTGTATTCTCCCACCATTCATCCACGCTCACTTTAACGAAATTGAATAACATGCTACGCATACTCTTAGGATCGTTACAACTTTTGTTTCCAATCTTTAAGCCCTGCACTATCCTACCTTCCGCCTTTAACTTTACCGCATTGTCTGAATCACCCAGCTTAAGCCAAATTAATCTCGATTTTATCTTCCACATCACTTCCTGTAGCTTCAAATTCTCCCACAAATCAATCTTGACATTACCTTAATTCAGCAAGACTCTCTTCATTGGCGTTGTCATCCCCCTCAATCCCCTTAAAGTACTAATTTTCTCATCTATTTCCTTGACTTTAGCATCTAAATTCTCTCTTTAACCTCCAACTCTTCCGACAATACAATCTGCTCCGACGTGTTGCAAGGGACACAAACATTTCACACATTTGCTTTTATACTTGACAGTAACCATGAGTATGCCCTAAACTTCTTCATATCCCAGAATGATACTAATCCCCCTGCTACCATTTGATATCGCGTAACTGAATTTGAAATCATCATGGAACCACAGTCTTCTAATGACTTTCTTCCTTGGTCTCCTTATTCAAGGCCAACTCCATTTGTTGTTCCTTGAAAAAATCCCTAATTGTCGAAACTTTCTAAACTTTGATTCCACGAAACAATCTCCATCCTCAATCACCCTCCCAACTGGGGCCACGACCACAAAAATTACTTGCCCCTTCCTTACTCCTGCTTCTTCTTACTTTACTTCCAACTCTACCAGATCTTTCACGATTTCCTGCTCATTACCTTTAAATTGAATCCCGAGCTTCTTTCCTAATTTGAGTGCCTTCCTTGCTTCCTTTGTGAGTAACTCTCATCTAGCTGTCATATCAAAGTTCGATAACGATCTCCCCGAGAGCTCTGAAGAGTTCAGCGATTCCTTGTTCAGTTTTCTCTTTCGGTACGCTCTATCTATTTTCTTCATTTGCAACTAATTCAACGCCTTATCCTAGTAATTCCAAAGAGAGCCATATGTCCTCTCTTTTCTACTGCGATTTCTATCCACGATCTCAGAGAAATAAACCCTAGGGTACGAACGACCTTTAAATACAAGCTAAAAAACGACATACCTGTTTACCGGGTAAAAAGCGGTACATAAATTGTTACATGGAACGATACATAAATTGGTACAATTTTGTAAGAGAAGAATGTACATTCATTTTTTATTACACAGTTTCACCAAGGTTCAAAATGGCTCATGTATTTGTAGGAAATGTATACATACACAAATTTTTACCCAAAAGCATATTTTGGTACAATATTTATAAGGAATTGCGTATATACATATATTAGTAGCAAATGTACAGAAATTGGTACAAATTTGCAAGGGAAGAAGGTATATACCTTTTTAGTATACAATTTCAGCAAGGTTCAATATGGCGTATGTACTTGTATGGAAATGTGTACATACACAATTTCTTACCAAAAAGCATACTTTGGTACATGTTTTATAAGGATTTGTGTATATACACATATTAGTAGCAAATGTACATAAAATGGTACAAATTTGTAAGAGAAAACAGTATATACCCTTTTAATTACATTGTTTCACGAAAAGTTCAAAATGGCTCATGTAGTTGTAAGGAAATGTGTACATACACAAATTCTTACCCCAAAGCATACTTTGGTACAAGTTTTTATAAATATTTGTGTATATACACATATTAGTAGCAAATGTACTCAAATTGGTACAAATTTGTAAGAGAAAACGGTATATACCTTTTTTATTACATTGTTTCACGAAGGTTCAAAATGGCTCATGTAGTTGTAAGGAAATGTGCAAATACACAATTTCTTACCCAAAAGCATACTTTGCTACAAGTTTTATAAAGATTTGAGTATATACACATATTAGAACCAAATGTATACAAATTGGTACAAATTTATAAGAGAAAACGATATATACCTTTTTTTATTACATTGTCACGAAAGTTCAAAATGGCTCTTGTACTTCTAAGGAAATGTGTACATACACAATATCCTACCCAAAAGCATACTTTGGTACAAGTTTTATTAGGATTTGTGTATATACACTTATTAGTAGCAAATATACACAAAATGGTACAACTTTGTAAGAGAAAATTGTATATACCTTTTTTATTACACAATTTCTCCAAGGTTCAAAATGGCTCATGCACTTGTAAGGAAATGTGTACATACACAATTTCCTACCCCAAAAACATACTTTCGTACAAGTTTTTATAAGGGGCATCGAAACCCCGTATACATGGTTTCAGTGCTAGTTTGGCAGAATGACCAAAAGTAAAAGTCCTTTATATGGCATCGAAACCACCTATATTGGCTTTCGGTGCTGGTTGAGCAGAAATGAGGCGTATGTATAATTTTGTTAGGGTGATAATGGATCTTGTTGTAAAAAATTGTGTACATACAGAATTTACTTACAAAATATACTTTGGTATAGGTAGTACAAGGATTTATGTATATACACAAATACAAAATGGGAAAAAATGATGACATTGAAGGCAACATCGAAACCACCATTTGTGGTTTCGGTGCCTGTTTGACAGATACGAAAATATTTGAAGGACTTCAAGAAACCCCTTATTAGTTGAAAATTAACATTTGGAGTAAGACAAAAGGATCATATGAAAATTAAGGATGAAGTATATTTAGGAAACATAAAAAATGAATTCCAAAGTTCTTCAAATACATATTGAAATAAAAAAATAAAATTAAAAGAATGACGCCTCCTCAATCTGCATCCCTGCCCAGGGAAACGACCTCCATGCCCTTTGCCACATATGAGACTTAGACCAGCCTCTCGTTGTGAACTGTGCTGACCAACCATCTCTGCATATGATCACATCTCAAATTTGACCTTATAGTTGCCTAATGAACAAAAGATGTATGCATAAGTATGAGCAGAAGTGCATCTTGTATAAAAGAAGAAAATGATGATAGAGAAAACCTTGAGAATGGCGGTTGAATTTGTCGATGTCTTCCTTGGCAGCCATGTAACCATAAAGCTGGCGCTGTTTGGCTGGACCATACAAGAAGCTGTGACAACGTTCCCAAGCCTCTCTATCGAAACCTTGGGCAGCAAACTGGGTATGCAGACGCTGAGCATCGAAATAACCTCTTGTCGTGCTCTCAAAAATTAGAAGGTTCATCCCACGATGGCCTTGAGGACCGTAAGAATAGCGAGCCTTAACAACAATATCATAGGAGCTGAAATAGGCAAGAAGCTCTTGGTTTCCCATACCAAGCCACTGAAGCAGAAAATGCAAGACATTACAAGTTAAGGAATTATAATATTCATTAAAACATAATTCAAAAGTTATATAACACCTTCCCATTTGCATCTTGATGAAGCCTTGTGTTCATTATCATCACCATAGGTGGCCTGAGTATTTGGTGATCCTCTTCCTCATCGTTTGCAGACGGGGGGTAGACAATATCAGATTCATTCTGATCATCTCTCAAACCACTCCATTCCCTATAAGATTGACCATGAGGAACAACCAAAGTACCCCTTCTATGCAATTCCTCATCCAATAGCTGAGCAAGTTGGCAATAGAGTTTAAGCTTTGGTCTGCCTTTGGTTTTGGCATGTGTCACTAAGGACTAAAGGCCAAGAAACCTCTGAGTGGCACCAGAACCTACTTGACATGCTGGACACTGCCATCGAGTAGAAGGATCATTGATTGTGTTCATTCTATCGAAGGTCTCGAAAAACTTCTTGAACCATCTGCTTGTTTTGAGTGTCTCCTAGCTTTGTTTCTCCTCTTCGTCAGAATCAAAATAGACACCATCATCGTTGTTTGATTCTGAGTCGAAATCAGGTTTCCTCTTTACCAATGGCCGAGGATTGTGACTAGAAGCTCTGCTCGAACTCATTGTATCTGAAGATATTGAATAGAATATGGTGAAGAAGAATTAATTTCGGAGCGAAAGGTTGAGTATATTGAGCAGAAAATGTTGCAAAGAGTAAAGAGAAGAGTTGTTAATATATAGAGAAATTTAGTTGGGAGGGAAAGTGAAAACTAAGGAGGGAAAGTGAGAAGTAAGGCACAATGTTTGTTCATATTGAAGGTACATCAACATGAAATGGTTCATGTGATTCTAGTGAAAAGATAGGAAACTAAAAAGGTTGATTCGTATTGGGGGGTATCGAAACCAACTTTATACCTGATGAACATGAAACGATTCATGTGATTGCAGTGAAAAGACACGAAACTAAAAAGGCTGATTCGTTCTGGGGGGTTTCGAAACCAGCTTTATACATGATGAACATGAAACCGTTCATGTGATTCTAGTGAAAAGACAGGAAACTGAAAAGGTTGATTCGTTCTAGAGGGTATCGAAACTAGCTTTACATATGATGAACAGGAAATGGTTCATGTGATTACAGTGAAAAGACAGATCACTGAAAAGACAAATTCCTTTTAGTGGGATCGATACCATCTTAAGTGGTTTCGATACTGTATACACTTAGTAGTAGCAAATGTACTCAAATTGGTACACCTTTACAAAATAAAAAGGTATATACATTATTTTATTACACAGTTTCACGTTGGTTCAATTTTGGGTCATTTACTTGTAAGGAAATGTGTACATACACAAATTGTTAACCAAAAGCATACTTGGTACATGATTTAGAATGGGGCATCAAAACCACATATATGGGGTTTTGGTGCTTTTAGTTCCAGTAGGGGGCATCAAACCTAGCTCTATGGGGTTTCGGTGCTAGTTTGATCTGCAGAAAAAGTTTATATGGTTTTGCGTATATACATAAATTAGTAGGAAGTGTACACAAATTGGTACAAATTTGCAAGAGAAAAAGGTATATACCTTTTTTAGTACACAATTTCACCAAGGTTCAATATCGCGCATGTACTTGTAAAGAAATGTGTACATACACAAATTCCTACCCAAAAGCATACTTTTGTACTTGTTGTATTAGGGGCATCGAAACCACCTATATAGGGTTTCGGTGCTTCTGTTTCCAGTAGGGGGCATGGAATCCACCTCTATGGGGTTTCGGTGCTGGTTTGACCTGCATAAAAAGTTTATACCTTTTGTATTACACCTATTTCAGCAAGGATCAAAATGGCTCATGTACTTGTAAGAAAATGTGTAGATACACAATTTCATAAAAAAAACTTACTTTGGTCCAAGCTTTATAAGGTTTTGTGTATATACATAAATTAATAGCAAATGTACACAAATTGGTACAAATTTGTAAGAGAAAACGGTATATACTGTTTTTAGTACACAATTTCACCAAGGTTCAATATCGCGCATGTACTTATAAAGAAATGTGTACATACACAAATTCCTACCCAAGAGCATACTTTTGTACTTGTTGTATAAGGGTCATCGAAACCACCTATATGAGGTTTCGGTGCTTCTGTTTCCAGTAGGGGCATCGAATCCACCTCTATGGGGGTTTCGTTGCTAGTTTGACCTGTATAAAAAGTTTATACCTTTTATAAGGATATGTGTACATACACAATTTGAACGAAAAACATACTTTTGTGCAAGTTTTATTAGGGGCATCGAAACCACCTATATTGGGTTTCGGTGCTGGTTTGGCAGAATTGTCAAAAACTTAAACTCCTTTTCGAGGAATCGAATGGGTTTCAGTGCTGGTTTGACCTGCATAAAAAGTCTATACCTTTTGTAAGGATATGTGTACATACACAATTTGAACGAAAAAAACATACTTTTGTACAAGTTTTATTAGGGGCATAAAAACCACCTATATTGGGTTTTGGTGCTGGTTTGGCAGAATTGTCAAAAACTTTGAAGTCCTTTTTAGGGCATCGAATCCATCTCTATGGGGTTTTAGAGGGATGTTGTTCGCAGTGACTTTGATCCTGAATAATTCAAATGAAGTTCATCAATTTTGTCAAAATTTTTAAAGATGCTTTAAAGAATAGCAGACCAAAGTTACCCAAATGAAGGAAAGTCTTGGTTTAAGATTGTTAATTCTCCAAAGTGTCCAATCAAGGTTTTCTTTGCATTGATGAAAAGCTCATACACAAAAAACTAAGATGACTAATATTCTTAAAAGATCGGTTAATTCAATTGATTTAGGGTGGTGGCAGAGGTCCACATTACCTTCTCCTTGAAGACCAAATAGCAACCTCGTAGGCAATAAAACAAAAATACAGAAACTCCGCAGCACCAGGTCTGAGTTGCACAGCTGCATACGTAAAAAACAATTTGGTAAACTAATTTGTAAACATTTTGAATAGAAGTGAGACGGAAAAGGAATACCGTCTCTTCTAACACTGACAAACACGCCATTGTAATCAAGAATAAGAAGCTTCTTATTCACCGCGGTAGCTGGTACGTTCTGATACCACTCATCATACATTTGAGGAGGACGCCTAGGTCTCTGAATTTCAGAGCCTATTTCATTACTTGGCGTTATGCCTTGGAGATGAAGCTTCTTTCGCATGTAAGTGCGAGTCAATTGAGGCGTATAAGCATGCGCATGATCATGGCCTTCTGCTAGAGCATATGCCTGATCATGCCCCGCTGGTGCAGAATCTACATCATAGTGCTCTTGTGCAAAAGTACCTAGGATAGATTCTGTATAGAAATAATCCAATGTTACGTGCACAAACATAATCAACTTGTCAAGAAAAGTAAACACAATGCAACACCAAATGCAAGGGAGGTGTACAGTTGTATAGTACAATATGAGTCCAACAATGTTCATGAAGCAGTCTAACAAAATCAACATAAATACAACATGTAATACAACAAACTCCTTATACTATGCATAATGGCCTAACCATATTCATGCTCCGGCGCATCCTGAAGTGATGTCGGTCGAAATACATGCCGATGAAATTCAAGCTCCAATGATTTCACATGATCTTATACTTTCTCAAGACATGATTGAGTCTCTGCATGACTACTGCACATAAAAGCATCCAAGTTCTGAAAGCCCGTCGTGATAGCAACATAGATGGAATCAAGTGTCAAGAGAGGTGGAGCATCGGTTGCATCATCATTTCCTCCTACAATTCTTGCTTCATCTTCATCTCTTTTATGGACCCATTCACCCTGAATGAACGTCCACCCCATCTTCTTAGTTGTCTGGTTTCTCAAGGGGGTATCAAAACATCTGATTTGTGGTTTTGATGTTGGTTTGGCAGAAACACCCAATTTGAGTCTTCTTCATGGGGGATCGAAACCCAAAATGGGGTTTCGATGCTGGTTTGCCAGAGACGCCCAATTTGAGTCTTCTTCATGAAGGATCGAAACCCAAAACTGGGTTTCGATGCTGGTTTGCCAGAGACGCCCAATTTGAGTCTTTTTTATGAAGGATCGAAACCCAAAATGGGGTTTCGATGCTGGTTTGCCAAAGATGCCCAATTTGAGTCTTCTTCTTGGGGGATCGAAACCACAATGTGGGGTTTCGATGTTGGTTTGGCAGAAACACCTACTTTTACTGGCTCTTGAATGGGGTATCGAAACCTTCATATATTGGTATCGAAACCCCTTTGGTCTTTTAGCATTTATTGTGTTACCTACCAGACCATCTGTCAAGTAATTGCACCTAATGATCTGATGCAATTTAAAGTGGCAGTTGATAATAATGGTTTTTCACAACTACTTGTTCTTCTTTCATCCTCAAAGACAAGTAAGAAACGAAGGAGGACACAACAGATCGGTGTAGGATGTTTTACATCAGAAGGCGTGGCTGGTATAAGAGTGGAAGATACTAAAATTGGTGTACCCGATGAGTGCACAACAAATCAATGTACTGCATCAAACAATTTGGTTGGTATGGTGTTTAACTCTCATGACGAGACGTGGAACTTTTATCGGGGTTATGCGAAGAATAACGAGTTCAGTGTCAGTCGTGCAACAACTAGGCATGATGGGATGGGAAATGTACATACACAAGAGTTTTGTTGTTCACGGGGAGGACAACGCAGACCGAAAGTGAATGAGTCCGACTGGAAACGTGTGCAACGTGCTATACCACGAATTGGTTGCAAGGCAAATGATGTGAGCACGTTTATGCCATCCAACGATGCAACTTCAAACTTTCAGGGAAGTTTGGTTTTTCACTTGTTACATACTAATGTGTAACGATTTTTATGTTATATTATTTATATTAGTGTGTTTACTACGCATATAGTATGTTTGGTGCGTTTAACTTAGTTTGATATAACTTATGGTGTGTTTATATTTGTTGTGTGTTAATAAATAAGGTTGCAAGCTTTGTATTAGTGTTTCCATTGAGTTTAAAATGCTTTGATGGACGTTTGTTACGTTTGACGTAGGTACGTAGGAGGACACTTGCTCAAGTGAGCATATACAGCTCATCTCTAGTTCACCAGAGTGTATGCAGCTCGGTCCCAGCTCATGAGAGTATAACCAGCTCACTTACAGCTCATCACACTGTCAGCTAGTTCGTTTCAGCTCAGCTTTAGCTTCACTAGCTCAACTACAGCTGACAAATCCAGTAGCAGCTGAACAAGTATCCTACAAGAGTGTGGCAGTCAGTACAACAAGTGAGAGCTGAATTGACAGTGCCAAGTGTTCGTGTGAGTGTGTACCGTGCATAACCATGCAAAACGGCTTAATGCAAAAATAAGCAGTTGAATATATTTTTGGGTTCATTTCCTCCCAAGGCGCGACAAATGGATTTCAAAGCAGCCAAAAAAACCATTTGTTGGACGTTTTCACCATGTGCAGCAAGTGCATGGAATTTCAACACAAAGGCAGCACATGTGCGACAGAAAAAAAGGGGATAAGCATATGCGGTTTCTGGCATTAAAATTCAAACAAAAAAAAACATGCACATTTATCACATATGAATTACACATTGCCGCCCATTGAACAGATTTGTGGCTTGAAATTCAAAAAAGAAAAAAAAGAAGCCATGCAAATTATCACGTGGCCTTATCCACATTGCAGCCACCAATTCAAATACACAGCCAGAAATAAGCTGCCGCCCTTGGTAGTTTATTTATTTTGAATTTTAATTTTAAGGGGCCGAATGTCAGCCACATATTCACCATTTTGGTTGTTTCCCTTGTATTAAATATTGTAGCCGAACATATTTGTAAAAGGTTAGACATTTAGAAAATAAAATTTGTTTGAGAGAGTTTATCTTGTTCGGTTCTTTTTAGAAATATCTTTTGACATTTTAGACTTTGTTTTGATTTGTCAAATTTACTTGATGCTTCGGGTTCCTAGATCGCTATCTAGTGGGTCCAAGTCCTCCGATGTGAAGCATATTCAATTCGGGTTTGCTCAGCAGATTGTGCAGGTTCTTTCGAGCTTTCCGTCTTTGACGTTATACAGATTCGATTCGGGTTCGTTAAGCAGATTATTTGAGTTCTTTCGAGTTTAACGTTGCCAAACTTTCGCTGATTTTCCAGCAACGTTTCTGCCATTTTAGGACACCGAAACAGCCATGAACGCTACTTGAAGCATTCGTCCTTTTCGTCGTCCAAATCTGTCCAGAAATTCCTACACCCTTTTTCTTTATTTCTTTTTATTTTCTTTTATATTTTCTTGTTATTTTGATCCTAAAACCATGTCCATTTTTGTTTTTATTGCAAAGATATGCTTGCTACTATCCTAGATCCGTTACAGACAAGGAACGTTGTTTCTGAAGCAACGTACCCTTGTATCAGCAAAGGTTATTGTGAAGTGTACAAAAGAATCAAAGTTGGAGATATCAGTATGTCACACTGAACATAATCACCTGTTGTGCCCACCTATAAAGCAACTGTTTCTTCGGTCCAGTAGAGAAGTTATTGAGGAAGATGTACTTGAGGCACGAGCTTTGAAAAATGTTGGCCTTAGAACGTCAGAAGTAATAAATTATTTCACACAACAGTCGGGTGGTTTCCACAATGTTGGTTTCATTCGGAAAGACTTGTACAACTCCCTTCAAAAGCGACGATGGATGAATATTGTGACAGTGATGTCAATGCTCTTCTTGCTTACTTTTGACTTCAAGAAAGTGAAAGATACAAGATTGTACATACAGTTCAACATTGACCAATCAGGGGGTTGCATAATATATTTTGGTCAGATTCGACATCCAGGTCCGACTACGTATGCTTCAGTGATGTCATTGCATTTGACACAACGTACACGGGTAACATGTATGGCCGGCCCCTAATGCCTATTGTTGGTGTTAATCACCACCATCAAACCATTGTCTTCGGTATGACAATTTTAGCTGACGAGACTGCAAACACATTTGAGTGGGTACTTAGGGAGTTTTTGCAGGCAATGTCGAACAAAGCTCCTGTGTCAATCGTCATAGATGGTGATAGATCCATGCATAGGGCTATAAAGACAGTGTTCCCATGTGCACAACATCGAATATGTTTGTGGTATCTTTCATGAAATGCCCAGGCAAACGTAGGTGATCCCAAATTTACACCCGCCTTTACACGGTGCATGTCCTCTTGGTGGACAATTGAGGAATTCGATCGCGAGTGGAGATCATTATGAAACATTTTAACTTGGAGCAACATTCGTGGGTTGTCGAGAAGGATCAGACAGTTGGTATGTGGGCACAAGCATATCTTGCTGGACATTTCTTCGCCAATGTTCGCTCCACACAACACTGCGAAACTATGAATTCCGCCCTTAACATTGTCCTCGAATATATGAAGACATATCTAGAAGTTGTCCGTGCCATTGACAATGGTATAAATGAGATGCACATAACGGAGTTGAGGGAAGAATTCAAAAATTCTTACTCGAAGCCTTTCCCAATGACCAAATTGCATGACCTTGAAGGGAGTGCAGCTAACATATTCACACAGGCATCCTTTGAAATTGTTCAGGATGAACTGAAAAATGAGACATTGTATCGTGCTCTAATCCGATTCTTGAGCTTGAAGGCGCGCGGACGTATCGTTTGACAAAGTATAAGGATCTGACAAAAATCTATGAGGTTGTGCTTGATGTCACAACACATAACCTGACATGCTCTTGTCGGAAATTTGAGGTAGTCAGACTTCCATGTCGCCATCAACTACACGTTCTTAAGTTGGAAGACTTCTCCGAGCTCCCTAATTGTTTAATACTATTGTGCTAGACAAAAAATGCAAAGCTCTCTGCTCCATCTTATCTTCACAGCGACGTGCCTCCCGAATTAAAACAAATGTCTCGATTTGCTTAGCTATGCTCACTTTCATCGCGGTTGTGCTACCTTGCATCTCAAACAGACGAAAGTTTTCAAAGCACAAAAGATGAGTTACTCTGACTAACTGCTGAATTTGATCACTCCATAACCTTGAATGAGTTCACATCACATAAGGTAAGCCAACACAGCGTTCGAGACCCACAAAAGAAGGAAGCAAAATGGAAGCAGAAAATAAAACCTAATGCGTCCACAAAATGGAGGAGTCACTGTTCATTCTGCAAAATGAAGGGACACAATAAGAACACATGCCCGAGACTCAAGCTTCAACTTCGAACGAGTACTGCAGGGACAAGTTCAACGTTCTTCGACGACGATGGAGAATTTCCTCCTGACCTAGACATGTCCCAACCTGATGCAACTGTGAGTCCTTTCTACTTACTTATGTTCTATGGCAATACATGAAAAGTTAACACATGTTTGCTATTGACTTCCACGTATGTCGGCCCATATTGTTGGAATGAAGAGTAGAATGTTTATAACATATCTCCGACCACGACATCGAAGGTATTAATCAAGATTCCATCAAGTTCATTGAAATTTCGTTTATACTTTACCTACAAATTCATCGTGTTTCCAAATGACGATTTATTATTTACTGTGATGAAGATTCCAAACGTGTACACAATAGATCCTCTCCAGACATAAAAATTCACGTATATATGCTTCAAATAACTGTAAGTACAACCAAACGATTATCTTACTCCAATATGCTTCAAATACTTGTACGTACAACCAAATATATCCCCTGCAGACATACGAAATCATGTGCATATGCTAATTTTATCCACTGAAATATATCATATAATGCAAATTGTTGTACAAGCGTTCGAACACATTATGGCCCCAAAATTGCATAAGATACATTCAAAATATTTTTAGTTTATACTTACATAACCTATTTATCCTTGCAGCACATTTCTACTACATATACTTCTGTACATATACATACAAACATGGTTACGACCCATAAAAAGTGGGTTCCTTTACGTAATGCCACAAACAAACAGTCAAAGACCCGTTGCCATCCATTCATATGTGCCTCCCCTGACATGTTCTTCACCAAACAAAATTGCATAAGATTACAATCATTAACTACACATCGTAATGCATTCAATTACATAAGAAACAATGCATAACTTCCTAAACCCTTACCATTCTGGACGCTGAAAGGTGCCATGTTTTGGAAATGGTTGTGCATTTGCCTTGAAGGTAACCCATTGACCTACAACAACATTTATAGACCTCCGCGAACAATTCTTATCATGACTGATAAGATCATACAAAAGAAATATTCGATCTCATTTTCCAAAGGTCTAGTAAGACAAGTATAAACAAATTAAGCATTAATTAAAGACCATTTTTCAGTATAGATGACCAAAGTAAGCAAAGTATAATGAAGATCATATGAACTTACCACTTCCCCTATAGACTTATCATTCCAAAGCTGCATCCATTTGATGCAAAACATACCACAATCGTCTCTGTTTGAATACAAATCCGTGTTAACAAGATACCACAACTAATCATTTGCAATTTGTTAAACAATAATAACACAAAGTACTGTAATATAACAACTATGTAACCATTATCCTGATGTTTGACTTTTTCTACCATTACGCACAGATCGCTCAACGGCCACTACAAAAAATTGTACATATACCGACGCCGGGTTATAGTGACGGACACAAGTCGTTCCTATAGATACTATATACCGACGGAAAACAACACTGTCGGTAAAAGTTTTGATGTATACCGACGGATACAGAATTTGTCGGTATAGATGTAATATATACCGACAGAAAACAAAAATGTGTCAGTATAGATGTAATATTTACCACGATGTACTGAGATCGTCGGTATAGGTAAACCATATACTGACAGGTTTTTTGTATGTGTCGGTATAGGTAAACCATATACTGACGGTGTTTTGTGTGTGTCGGTATAGGTTTAGTTTAGACTAACGGTTATTTGTGGCCGTCGATATAGGGGATTAAAATTTTTACACGTGATTTAATTGTTTCTGCGGTTTAGGATTCCTCCAAAAGTTAAAATCCCCAAATCAATCGTGAAAGTTAAAAAATCCCTAAACCCCCTGCTCGTGCTCCTCCTCCTCGTGCTTCTCCTCGATGTTCTCCTTGTCGTCATCGGTCGTCCCTCAAGCCGCTCGGTCCCACCAACAAGCAAGCAACGAATGTCAGTCTCTTTTCTCTCTTTAATCTGTAAGTTAGTTTAATCTGGGGGTTTTCAGTGCTATTGGCTTCCTTTTGCAACTTCAACGTTGAGCACTAATGTAAATTATACTAATTTACAAAATCTGGACTTGAAAAATAGTGAATATGATGCTCTTTCTTTCGTAGGGAACATTATGAAAATACTATTTTTATTTCTAAAAGAAACATCTTTACTTCTTTGTATCACCATGCATATGTTTTTTGAATGATTCTATTAAAAACATTATGCTTATATATATTTTTGACATATAGAGGCTGGAGCCGAAGAAGAAAAAGATAATATATGGGGGAAGACGCAAGAAGAGATTTGGAATGCCAGAAGATTATGGATGGGAAAGTGAATAGTGGGAATGGCTCGGAGAAGGTTGTCCCTTCTTGTTGCTTGAAGGCCAGGGCTTCAGCCCCTGAGCTCGAGGCAAAATGCCATTCAACTGAATTATCTTTGAATTATCTTTTTCCATTGGTCCTTATCTTTGAATTATCTCGGAATCTCAGTCTTCCACTGGTCCTTATCTTTGAATTATCTTTTTCCGTTCTTTTTCATTTTTTTACCTGAATTACTCTGTTTGATCTTTATTTTTTTCTTTCATCACTACCAGATACAGCTGGTAAAATGGTTTACTTCAACAATCCTATGTGGCCTGGTGAGTTAATTTCTTTTGTATAATTTATCATAGTAATTTATTCTATGAATTAGAGCTTAGGAGCCTTGAGTTGAACTAGTGAATACCTCTTACACATTGCACCATATCCTTTATTGACAATGTTTGAAATTTTTGCTGCAGGAGAAGCACATTCTCTGAAAGTTGAAAGCATTTTATTCAAGGAGAAATCGGACTACCAAGAGGTCCTTGTTTTTGAGGTTTGCCATTTTAGCTCCGTTTTCTATTTCCAATTTTGTCTACCTCTAGTTCATTCCTATCTACTTTTTCCTCTTTTGACTTCACTTCCCTCTTTTCTTACATTCACTATGCATAATCTTGCTGATGCAAATACTTTTTTTTCCTGCAGTCATCAACGTATGGGAAAGTGCTTGTTCTTGATGGAATTGTTCAGTTGACCGAGAAAGATGAATGTGCATATCAGGAGATGATGGCTCATCTTCCTCTTTGTTCAATTCCATCTCCCAAAACTGTAATCTCTTCTTATCTAAGCATAGCTTCCCCCTATATCCTGTTAGTAATGTCCGTTCTATCTTGCTAATATCTGCATCTATTGATGAGCTTATCCTATTTTATTTTGTTCAATTTCTAAGTTGGCATTTGAATTTTTTTCTCTAAGATTGCATAATGAGATAATCTTGATGAAGTTTCGTGCCAAAAAACCTATTGAAATTGGTTGGTCTTTTCTGTCATCAAAATTCGGAGATATGTCCCCTAAGCTGTTTGATTGATTCAAAGTTCTTGATGGCTGATATGTCCCCTTTATCTTGTTGGAGGTAGTGACGGTGGGGTTCTTAGGGAGATTTCTCGTCACAGCTCTGTTGAGCACATTGATATATGCGAAATAGATAAGATGGTTATAGATGTATGTTGTATTTTAGTATCTATTCTTGTGTTCTTTTCCTTTTACCTTCTGTATGAAAATGCTCATTTGGTAGCCGTGTATAACTTTTTTTAGGTTTCCAAGAAGTTCTTTCCAGAATTAGCTGTTGGATTTGAGGACCCTCGCGTTCATCTTCATGTTGGTGATGGTATGTGAAAACAATATTGAATATTTTACCTGTTTTGTTTATATTCTTTTTTCATGTGAATTTTCTGTTGAGTGGTCAAGCTTAAAATGCTTTAATTCCCAAGCTGATGTTTTACTTGCATATAATCTTAACATCTATTGACTTTCTTCGTCATGTTCCAAAAGGGAAGTATGACGCGATCGTTGTTGATTCATCTGATCCTGTAGGTACGTTGCAATGTTTGATTTGTTAAAAATTTATTTACAGCATTAGTGGCATGAGGTTACCAAAACCAAAACTATTGTTTCTTTTATCATGGTGTAAAAGAAAACATGGTTAGGAGCATGAAAGTAGTTTGATGGTTTCTTAAAGAAAATGTACACGATATTTTTTTTCCTTATAAAACTCAACATAATTCGAGCTTTTACTTGGTACTTGACTTCTGTTTGCAATTTAGGTCCTGCTCAAGAGCTTGTAGAAAAACCATTTTTTGAGATTATAGCTCAAGCATTAAGGCCCGGTGGCGTCCTTTGTAACATGGCGGAGAGTATGTGGCTTTATACACATTTAATTGAAGATATGATTTCTGTTTGCCGTGAAACATTCAAGGGTTCCGTTCATTATGCATGGACAAGTGTTCCAACTTATCCAAGGTATTTAATTAAGCTGCCTTTTCCCATTTATTCTCTTTTAGATATAAATAATGCTTTGTCAGTGGAAAATTTATACGTTATCATTTATCAATTGCAGAACCATCTTCAGAATCACTGTCTATCTCATTTCCGACTTCTGAGTTCTGTTTTCTTTTTCTTTTGCGATGCAGTGGTGTGATTGGTTTTCTGTTATGCTCCACAGAGGGACCACCTGTTGATTTTTTGAATCCCATAAACCCTATTAAGAAGCTAGCCGGAGCTTACCATCATAAGAGAGAACTTAGATTTTACAACTCTGAGGTAGAACTCGTACCGTCAAGTTCGGTTTTCACTGCAATTGTGAAAAGATTTATGTAAAAAGTGAAACAAAGTTTCATGTTTCTGGGTTTGATTGTTTTTGTTAGGCTCAAAACACTGCAATTGTGATCGATTCTCTCTTATTTATCAATTGTACTCTTGATAACTGTCGGTATAAATATTAAATAAAAATAATGGAATGTATTAATATTTAAAAAAACAAATAAATATCAATTACACCTATACTGACGGAATAACTGTCAATATAAATATTTTATACAGATCTTACATGATACCTATACCGACGGACACAAGCGTCAGTAAAGATACGAATAGAACCTATACCGACGGACGCACCGTCAGTACAGATAGAACCTATACCGACGGACACACCTTCAGTAAAAGCTGTAATATATACCGATGAATAAAATCCGTCGGAATATATACCCTAATTTGTCGGGGTAGCCAATACCTATGCCTACGGTTCTATCCGTCGGTATAGGGTCAGAATATCTATACCAACGGTTTCGTCTGTCGGTATAACTTTATACCGACAAGCGTACTACTGACGGCACTTTGTCTGTCGGAATTTCCTTTTTGTCCGTCGGTAAAAAGATTTAGACCCTATACCGACGGATTTTTGGTGTTTTACTGACGGATTTGTGTCCGTCGGTATAGGGCATTTTTTTTGTAGTGGGCCTTGATGGTAAGCCAAACACTTGGACAAACTTCTTATCTTTTAAACATTCTCCTAATCTATTCCTCTACATGCACAAACATTTGTATGTTTTTACATACTATGTCACATCTTAAACGGTGGCAGAATAAAAGTTTGTTGTTCTCGCTTATTACCAGGTTCTGGGCCATAGTCACTCTTGCAGCATTGGCTCGGGTCGTTGGCAAGCTGTCGAGTAGCTTCACTTCACCAGCATCAAGATCCACCACACACATAAACCAATGATTCCCGTTGTCATTCACGGGTATAAAGAGTTGAAACAATCAACGATTTCGATTGTAATATACATATGACATGAAAGTGCATGAGATGTTTAAAATATTAATGCTTCCTAGTACCACATTACAGCCCGTCAATCGACCATACGATTTGAAAATATGACGCCAATAATCAGCAATTGAACCAACATCCATTATCCCTTCGACAAGCTGAGACTACAAGACAACATTTATTATTAACCATGTATCCTTACAAAACCACATCCATTTCTTCATAATAGACATAAGATTCTTTAATGTTAACATACACTCAATGCACACGGGATGTACCCTCTCCTTGTTTTAGATCGCTTCCTTTTATCTTCATCAACAATTGTAAACCCAATGACACCTATAACCTAAACCATAAACAAAACTGTAACACCCGAGTTTAGGGGTCGGGAGAAAATAATATTTAAATAATATTTTGGGTCTCGATTTATGATTAAATAATATTATATATTATTTGGACTTTGTGATTTCAAAGCAAACAATGTATGTTGGACCAGATTGATTTGAGACTCATTTTCTCATGGATTTTGAAATGAATAAAATTTGTCATCTCATTAATGGCAAAAATGTAAATAAATGACCTTCCAAATTAAAAACCCCTTTTTGTTTAAAACACAAAATTGTCTTCTTCTTCCCTCTTCATTTCTTCACTTCTCGCGACAAAGGGGATAGTTTTCTCCATTTCACTATTCCATTTCATCCCCTCTTCATTTTAGCTCGGTTTTGAAAGGTAATTACATTTTCATTTCGCTCTCTTCTTCCTCTATCCAAAAGTACCTTTAGATTTCATTTTTATTCATGTTTTGGAAGTTTGGTTTTTCATGGAAAAATGGTAAAGGTTAAAGCTTTATGGGTTTTTACTAAAGCTATTGATTTAATAATGTTAGTTATGTTGTTTAGGATCATTGAAGTCCAACATATATGAATTTCAAGGTGTTTTAACATGATTTTCGTATTTGGGTTTTCATGGGGGTTTTGAGATGAGTTTTGGGTATGGTTTGTGTTGGAAATTGTGGGCTGAGGTTAGTATAATAGTTGGGGGTTGTTTTTGAATCTTTTAGAAGTGTTAAAAGTGTTGGAATCATGAGTTTTGGTTGAGGTTTGTTGGCTGCTCGAGATTGTGGTTTTTGGGGGTTGTTTATGACTTGAATTCTTGTGTTTGATGTTTGAATAGTATTCCGGGTTAGCTACATTAATGTATGACCTGATTTGAGGTAGTTTGGATTGTGTTGAGTGTTTAGAGACAAGGACGTGTGTTGGTGAAGCATCGGGAGTGAATCCGGAAGCTTAAAGAGAGTGGGAAGAAATTACCAGGGCCTGAGAAAGAAGCTGAATCAGTTAAGAAACCTGCCTTGGAGTCGACTGTCGAGGAAGCTGCCCCGACAGGTAACAGACAGCCTGCTGCCGATGAGCCTGTCACGATAGCAGAAGGGACAGAGGAGAAAGATGATGAACCTAAACCTCCTCAGATCCGTATGCAGTGGGAAGGACGTATTGCTGATTATCGTCCCCCACCTTTTTTCCCTCAACGGTTACAGAAATTGAAACAAGAGTCACAGCTTAAAAAGATTTATGATATTTTTAAGCAGGTTCATATCAACATTCCGCTGCTAGATGTCGTTAGGGAGATGCCCGGTTATGCCAAATTTCTCAAGGATGCCATGTCGAAGAAATCCAGACTTGGGGAATTTGAAACGGTTAAGATGACATAAGGATGCATGAGTATTCTGCACAAGCATCCACCCCAGAAGAAGAAGGATCCTGGGAGCTTCATCATACCATGCGTAATTGGAGACAAATTTGTGGGTAAGGCACTTTGTGATCTTGGTGCTAGTATAAATTTAATGCCCAAATCTGTTTTTCAGAAATTAGGTATTGGAAAAGCTCGACCCACAACAGTAATTCTGCAGTTGGCAGACCGCTCTTAGATTCTGAAGCAGATGAAAACGCACCAATCATCCTGGGGCGACCCTTCTTAGCCACATGAAGATCACTGGTTGATGTGGAAAAAGGAGAACTCGCCAAGAGAGTAAACGATCAAGAAATTAAGTTGAATGTTCTCCAAGCAATGAAGCATGTTGATGCAGAAGAAGAATGCAAGGCTATCACTGAAGTTACCCTTGACCAACCCTGCATCAGGTCGGGCTGCCACGACATAAAAATTGGTCACTGCCTCGGCAGCCACTTAGAAGACTGTCATGACAGCACCGACGACAGCAACTCCTCAGAATCTGATACATCTGATACTGAAGATCATGAGGAGGTAAATTGGATAGGCAATCGTCTAGGTAAGTTGTTCGAGCCTTTAAACTATACCTCGGATAACCATGTAATTCAAAAGCCATCAACAATTGAGCCCCCTGTTATAGATCTTAAGCCCCTGCCAGGGCAGCTAAAATATGTTTTCCTTGGTTTAAATGATACGTTGCCCCTAATCATCTCTTCCAAGTTGATGCAGGAACAGGAACAACAATTAATAGGGATGCTGCAGCAGCACAAGAAGGCTATTGGATGGACGATAGCTGATATCCAAGGCATCAGTCCGGC
Source organism: Hibiscus tridactylites (assembly GCA_958450335.1). Classification (NCBI taxonomy): domain Eukaryota; kingdom Viridiplantae; phylum Streptophyta; class Magnoliopsida; order Malvales; family Malvaceae; genus Hibiscus; species Hibiscus tridactylites. The sequence goes on along the minus strand of OY288287.1, from coordinate 54,420,621 downwards.
ATTATGTATGCATAAAATTCTTTTAGAGGATGATCATAAGCCGACTATTGATGCACAAAGGCGTCTAAACCATGCTATGCAAGAAGTGGTGCGTAAAGAGATAATCAAATGGCTAGATGCTGGAATAATCTACGCCATCTCAGATAGCAAATGGGTGAGCCCGGTGCAGTGCGTTCCAAAGAAAGGAGGAATGACTGTGGTAACCAATTAAGACAACGAGCTAATCCCAACCAGGACTGTGACCGGTTGAAGGGTTTGTATGGACTACCGGAAGCTTAACAAAGCTACCCGGAAGGACCACTTTCCTTTACCCTTTATTGATCAAATGCTTGATAGATTAGCGGGTAAACCTTACTATTGTTTTCTCGATGGTTACTCAGGTTACAATCAAATAGCCATCGCACCGGAAGATCAAGAAAAGACGACGTTCACATGCCCTTACGAAACTTACGCTTTTCGGAGAATGCCTTTTGGACTCTGTAATGCACCAGCCACCTTTCAAAGGTGCATGATGGCAATATTCTCCGATATGGTGGAGGATTTCCTAGAAATATTTATGGATGACTTTTCAGTATTTGGAGACAACTTTGAAAGCTGCCTAGGCAACCTACAGAAGGTACTCGAGAGATGTGAAAAGGCAAACTTGGTATTGAACTAGGAAAAGTGTCACTTCATGGTGGATGAAGGGATAGTCCTTGGCCATAAAATTAGCTGCCGTGGCATAGAAGTCGATAGAGCTAAGATAGAAGTGATCGAAAAGCTGCCGCCACCCACCACAGTCAAGGGAATCAAATGTTTCTTAGGACATGCTGGTTTTTACCGAAGGTTCATCGCGAACTTTTCGAAGATCACCAAGCCCCTATGCCATCTTATGGAGCAGAACCGCCCCTTCGACTTCAACGTTGAATGTACTGAGACAATCAAGGTTCTGAAAGAAAAGCTGGTAACAACCCCAATAGTACAACCACCAGATTGGACACTACCGTTTGAGATCATGTGTGATGCTAGTGACTATGTTGTCTGGGTAACACTTGGGCAGAGGAAAGACAAACTTTTTCATGTCATATACTATGCCAGAAAAACACTAAACGGCGCCCAAGTGAACTACACCACCACAGAAAAGGAATTATTAGTTGTGGAATTCTCCATTGACAAGTTTCGTTCTTATATACTTGGAACGAAGGTCATAGCCCACACAGACCACTCTGTATTAAAGTATCTGTTCACGAAAAAAGATGCAAAGCCTCAACTGATACGTTGGATTCTGCTACTGCAAGAGTTCGACCTTGAAATCAAGGACAAGAAGGGGACAGAGAATCAAGTGGCAAATCACTTGTCAAGGTTGGAGAAGGGAAAGAGTCTACCGACAGACGAGACAAACATATTGGAGACCTTTCCTGATGAGCAGCTGTTTGCTACCACAATAACTACCGCGACAGCCATGGCGGCAGGTAAGTATTCTAAACTCTCTTGGTATGCTGATTTCGTTAATTTCTTAGTTAGCGGAATAATTCCTCCTGACCTTAATTATCAAGCTAGGAAGAGGTTCCAAAATGATGTTAAGCATTATTATTGGGACGAACCTCTTCTTTTCAAAATTTGTGCAGATCAGGTTATAAGGAGATGTGTACCACATGATGAACAGGAAAATATACTTCATCACTGTCATGCTTCACAGTATGGAATACACTAAGGAGGCAACAAAACTGCTGCCAAGGTTTTACAGTCGGGATTTTATTGGCAGTCACTGTACAAGGATGCTCAAATATTCTATAAGAACTGTGACAAGTGTCAACGAACTGGAAACATCTCAAGGAGACACGAGATGCCGCTGCAAAATATTCTTGAAGTCGAGATCTTCGACGTTTGGGGGATAGATTTTATGGGACCATTCTCATCTTCATGTGGGAACTTATATATCCTCCTGGCAGTAGATTATGTGTCCAAGTGGGTTGAAGCAATCGCCACTCAGAAGAATGATGCCAAGACAGCCAAAGGTTTTTGCATAAAAACATTTTTCCAGATTCGGCATCCCTATGGTGATCATCAGTGATGAAGGGAGGCATTTTGACAACAAGGTTATAGTTGCTGCCTTGAAAAAGTATGGTGTCAAACATCAGATTGTAACAACATACCACCCTCAGACTAATGGACAACCTGAAATATCCAACAGAGAGGTCAAGAACATTCTTGAAAAGATGGTTAAGCCAACTCGGAAAGATTGGTCTCTACACCTCAATGATGCGTTATGGGCCTACAGGACAACATTCAAAAATCCATTGGGAATGTCTCCTTATCGGATGATTTACAGGAAGACGTGCCATTTACCTGTCGAGATTGAGCACAGAGCATATTGGGCCATCAAAGCAGTTAATATGGACTTGGAAAAAGCAGGGCAGAAAAGGTTACTTGATCTGAACGAAATTGAAGAAATTCGGACAATGGCCTATGACAACGCAATAATTTACAAGAACAAGACCAAAAAGTGGCATGACAAGAAGTTGCTGCCACGACAGTTCTGCCCAGGGAAGCTTGTGTTGCTTTTTAACTCTAGGTTAAAACTCTTCCCAGGGAAGCTGAAATCTAGATGGTCTGGTCCATTCCAAGTGGTGCGGGTTTTTCCCCATGGTGCCATCACGATCAGATCTTTAAAAGACGGGCACCAATTCAAAGTCAATCGACAGCGATTGAAGCATTATCAGGGGACTGAAGCCCCAAGAATGCAGGAAGTGATTACCTTAGGAGATGCCCCACCTGGCATCCCTAAGTTAACATAAATTTTATTTTTATTTATTTTTATTATTTATTATTTATATATTAGGAAATTAGAATTATTTTATTTTTAGGAAATAACGTCTTTATTTTTATTGTTTTTAAGAAATAAAGGAGACAAGAAGAAAAGGAGAAGTGAAGTCAGCCCACCATCCTTCCATCAGCCCAAAAAGCCCAACTTTGGAGCAAGTCGTTACATCTGCCGCGATAGACGCGGAAAATACAGCCTGTCGACACGCTGTCGCGGCAGACGCGCAACAGACATGGAAACGCGTGACAGATGCGTCAGAAACCGCGTAACAGCTGGCTCCGTTTTTCACGCCTGCCGTTACAGCTCCAACGGGCAGAAAACTCTTCTCTATATAAACCATGTTTTACTATTCATTTTTCACTCACTTCTACTCTTCTTACTTGCATTCTCTAGAAATTTTTACTTGCTTTCATTTTTCTTCTTACAATCCTTGCAACCATGTCTTCTAGAAACACCCGCAGAAGTGCTGCTTCAAGCTCTACCCCGACAGCATCAACCCCACGATCCTTCCAGATAGGTGAAATGTGGGAGGAGAAGGGCTTTATCTACACTTCCAAGGAGGGAAATTTGGGACTGTAGCCATTCACCGCTAGGGGCCCCGCCCTTGGGGCCTGGTCGCTGGCTTGAGGGCTAACTGATAGCGTATCAGTCTATGGTAGTCTCCCTTCTTTCTAGGGAAGAAGGTTTCCCATATTCTATATCTTGATTCGGAATGATCATCAATCCTGAAATGATTCAGTTGGGGTTAAGGAGATCAGAAAAACCTGGTTTAAGCATTAATGGTCGGCTTCATTGGTATCCTTTCGGTATGCATTGCGAACACTTTCTAAAGGGCAGAAGAACCAGGCTCTTGGACTGAGGAAAGAGTAGGAGTTGAGAGAGAAGTCATGAAATGAAGAAAAGCCCAAATGCCTCCGCAGTTACGCTTGCTCCCACGGTTGTAAGCCCTTCAGAAAGGGAAAGAACCTGTCTTCATCCGACATGTCCATTATGTCGAGCATTAGCGCAGAAAAAGGTCATGCAGTGGCAGATGTTCGCAGAACAACCAGAGGAGATGAATGTGTCTCTGGTCCGAGATTTCTATGCTGCCATCAGCAGCAGAAACGCGACAACAGTCACCGTTAGAGGGAGAGAGGTGCCCTTCGAGCCAGAATACATCAACACTCTATACATATTTTATGTGGGCGGCAACGAGGATGGTCACCAGCAATTTCTGGATAGCTTAGACCCTGCTGCCTACGACGATGTCATGGCAGAGCTCACGGATGAAGGTACTCAGTGGAACACTAATCCTAAGAACCCAAGGACGGTGAAGAGAATGTAACTCATCCCGGAGGCTAAACTGCGGAACGCTTTCATTAAAAAGCGAATCATGCCATCCTCGCACAATACAACCGTAGACCAACCCAGGTTAGCCCTCATTCATTCTATTCTACATGAGAGGCCTATTAATGTTGGCAGCTACATCCGGGAGAGTATTTTGGAGTGTGCACACCGGCCGACAGGACCACTCTACCTCCCCTATCTCATCACAGCCCTCTGCCGCGGCCATCATGTACTAGAAGTTGCCACTGATCTACGAGTCCAAGGGAAGGGCTGGACTGAGAAAAATATACTCAACTTGATGGAACTTACTGCTGCAACCTCGCTGTCATCTTTCGACCCCACTGCCATAGCAGCAGAGACGACAGACACTGAACCTGCTGCCACGGAAGCCAAGTAGCCCACAGTAGCAACAGCTCCGGCCGACACCTCCTCCCAGATCCTTGCTGCCATACAGAAGATGGAGGAACGGCAGCTCGGCCTCATGAGCTTCATCAGGGACTTCACCACAGCCACGATACAATTCATTCAAACTTCTCTTAATTTCCCTGATGCTGTATTTCCTACCTTTCCATCCCAATATCGGTACGGTTTTATCTCGTTGACTATGAGATGTTGACCGATAAGGGCGTATTGATATGCTCAAGGGCTGTATCGATACGGTCTTCCTGTGTTGACTGATGGATGTTGACCTTGGTCAAGGCGTATCGATACCCTTGATTGGTGTATCGATACAGCCTGCTCTGTAAGTGTAAAATGGACTGTTAACATGTTGTTTGGGGTTCAGATATGTATCTTTCTTGATGTTTTCCGCTGTCTTGATCACTTAGGGAATAATATGCCTATAGACATGATTTAATCAAAAGGAATTTTCTAGGGTTGCTAACCGAGGTGGAACCCTAACGGGTTTCACATCGGTTTTCCCCGTGTAGCCTACTCGGACCGGTCATCCGACCAGATCGGGACGAGGGGGTTACAAAAACATATAGCAACTATCGTACTAAATTTCTTCAAATATGCTACAAAATTCTTAAGGGGAATAGTCAAACCTACTAACCATTGAACCGACCCAACTTCCTAGTCGTAACGTATCTGCATCGCTTACAGACAAATATGTGTGGCCAAAATCTACGACGACTTCACTGCACCCATACGAAAACTTACAACTTATATTGAACAGAACAACATCATTGTAGCATACTTTCATATTCAGATTGCTTACCCTGCACGCAAAGGCGTATTCCATATATAGTCGCACGTGTTTTTCGCTGACGCGCCGCGCCTACTCCCGCCGGTACTTGCACGTACGTCAGTATCTGCAATGCTTACACATTTGTTGTTCGATACTTAATGACACAAATAATTAATGCATGTTCACCCAATTAATATTTATTACAAAACTTCAGTAATTATAGAAGCCTTACAATGAGTTTGAATAACATACGAATTTCACCCATTGTGCATAATCAAACATAACATATAATGTTCTAAAAAAACCCTACTTAAACCAAACATTGTCCACATCAAACTTCCTTCAATCGCTGACTTTATTCATGTTCCGAGTTCTCATTCCTACTCTTATCTTGCCCTACAAGTTAACACCAACAATATCAACAACAATAATCTCATACCTTAACTTGATGAAACATTGATCAAAATAACATATAATGCTTATACCTTTTTCTTTGTTTTCGGGATAGCAACGGTTTCTTCCTTCAACCACTCAACATCGTCCATCAATGGGTTATCGTCAATATTAAGCCCATGGTTGGGGTTGGACTCTCTGACTTCCCTTTTCTCAACCACTTCTTCTTCTTGAACAACAACAACAAGTTCTCCATCAGCTTTCCTCAACGACTTCTGCAATTCTATCATGTTGGCATTTAAATTCTTGCATTCCTCCTTCAATTCCCTTAAACTCTTTTCTAATTCTTTTTCCTTCTCCACATGGGCTTCCAGACTATGTTTTATTCCACCAAACTCTAACAGTACTGTGTGCAGCATCTCCATAACCACATCATTTGTTCCATCAAATATTCCCCCTTCTTCCCATTCCACATTTTCATCATCATACCCAAGTACCTAGAAACATCATCAGTAAATCATTTCATATAACCACAACATCATATATAATACCAAATCGTTTAACCCACTTACCTTGGGTTTTTTAGGAGGCCTTTCTTCCTTGAGGTTGTTTACAATCTTCCTTACTTCCTTCTTGTTGCCCTAAGCATGTATGCGACCACGACCATCACCGGCAACAACTCTTCTGCTCGCGATTCCACTCCAAAAATCAAATAAACTCACCTACATTTATTATTAATCAAAACATTATAATAAAACTCAATAAACTCAATCACATAAAACAACTACTACGTTCGAACAAAACATACTTTTAAACATAAATTACCTCTAATATCGCGATGCATCCGGTCATGTATGCCAACCCACCACGAACTTTCCACTTGGCTACTCTATCAAGTAACCTCTCATATGCTTATTTGCACCAATTGAGTTTTCCGTTCAACCCTGCTGGGCACAACAACCGCAAATGTTTTGAGGAAGGCATCAAGTTCGCATTTGGACTTATAAAAACACCAACAATGAAAAAAAGAACACGAGCTCTCAACTCGTCTCCCTCAAAAATACTTCTAAGTATCTCATGCTCAAGTTCCTTCACTGTGGTATCCCTCCTTATTCGGTGCTTCGATGCCATTTCTTTTGCATCAACATTTCTCGTGCCCATTTCAACATCCACTTGTTGAGTGTGTAAAAGTTCTATTATTTACCCCATATTTAACCCATATTTCGGTTGCATTCAAGAATAATTCATTGCATTTAGGTTAGATTTTAGTTATACATCACAAATATATTAAATGGCACAGTTTCTACTGAAATTGGTTGCTTTTGTAGGTTGCTGCTGTAGCAGATGGAGAAGCAGGCGCTGGGCAGTGATACAAAAAAGCTAGAACTGGATGAGCAGTCAAGGAGGACGATGCTGCCATGGCAGCCAAGGACGACAGCAGTTTTGAGGAGAAGAAGCAAAGTGGGCATCGACAGAAAGAGAAAATTAAGCCCGTATGTCGTGGAAAACCCTTATATTTTTCCAAGTCCTAGATCAGAATGAAGGTCAAGCCCAAAGTTCAAGGAAGAAACTCCAAGCAAGAAGGAAGGATGAATTAAAGATATATTCTCTGAAGATTTAGTCTTTAATAGAGTTATACTTTAATTTAAACTTGTCTTCTTGCTACATTAGGAAACTTGAACCCAAGGCCTATATAAAGGCATGTAATTCGACCTAGGAGAGGACATCATCTATCTCTTGCCTTCTTCCCAAAACCCTAGCCGTTTTCCCTTCTCAACATGTTCTAAACTTCCCCTAGGGCCACAGGTTGATTTGTAAAGTAGTTGCAAGGATTGCTTTGTTTTAGGAATTTTTCTATTCAATAAACTAAACTTCAAGTTCTCTTATTATGGTTATTAACATCTTGCAAGAGTATCGGGAGAGCATTGTGAGATTATCTATTTACTTAATATCGGGAGAGTTAAGTATACGAAAGGAATAAATGCGGGTTCTCTAGTTTATAGTTGAACTATCTCGGACCTAGAGATAAGACGAGGTTAAGTGGCTAAAGAAGAATTCAACAACATCGGTGTTCATCCTTCGATTCACACCGGGAGGTATTATCAAAGACGTGTTCATCGACAGACTTGGACCTAGGGATAGTGTAACACCCCAATTTTGGGCTTAGAAGTTTAGGGTCTGAACCGGGCCGGTTTGATTTTCGGTTCGAATATAAAAGGAGGTTTTATGGAAAGCCTACTTCGGGATGCTTTAAAAATATGGAAAATATCTAAAAATCCTCTTTTAATATATATAAGAGAGTGGTGAAATCAATTTTACAAAATAAGGTTTGGAAATGCAACATTTTGAAATAGTGACTAAAATGCGATTTTTGAAAAGTTTAGTGGTGACTATTTTGTAAGGATTGAAACTTTGAATCTTTAAGGAGCTAATTTACCCAAGAATGATTTCTCTAGATTTTTCTTAAATTTAAGTTATTTAATTAATGTTTAATTAATTGAATGAAAAAGGAAACTACCTTTTGTTAAAATCATAACTAATTTTCTCATCTTTTTCTCTCTCAAAATTCTCTCATCCAAACACTTTTCTCCAGTAACTTTTTCATTGATTTTCACTCCAATTGATGAGGTTTCAATCACCAATTAATTCCTAATCCATTCTACATCAAATCCTTTTGATTTGCTCATTGGAATTTCAAGAAAATTGGCTCAAATCATGGAGAAATCAACATTTAGATGTAAGGTTGTTCTTCTCCTCTAAATACTCAGTTCTTTACTGAAATTCCCAAGTTATCAATCCTTAAATTAAGTTTTATTAATGGTTTAAATGATTTGAACATCATTTTGGCTTAAAACTCAAGATTTGGAGGAAATCTTGAAGAATTTCGTTGTGAATGTTTGGGCTCTGTTTTGAGATGATAATTAAATGTATTTTGGATGTCTAATGATGTGTAAATGAGGTTTGATCAATGCAATCCCGAATAGGTTGTGTTTCCTAAGTTTTTGCTTATGAAAATGGTACTTTTTTTGGGTGATCTTGGTGCTCTGTTATAGCTGGAGGTATAAGGACGAGTTTAGGTTCATTTTGGATGTTAATTGATGTTTAGAAATGGTTAGAAGTGATGGATCATGGATGGGTTATGTTTTAGAAGAGTTTAGATGTGATTTCGGTTGTGTTTGGTAGCCGAAATGTTATAATTGGTTAGAGCAGCGAATTTAGGTGTGATGGCTGAAGATTTTAATGCATGATGATGCATTAATCCTCTGCTTTGATGTGTTTAAAACAGGGGAGACATCTTCGGATACTTGTGGTGTTGATCCGGAGGCTTGATCAGCGTTTCGGCAAGCCTGCGAAACGGAATTGGTGAGTGAAGTTGGGTTTCCAGCTTTGAAACAAATGTTTGAAGGTTTTGGGAGCTTAGTTTAAGTCTAAGCAACTTAACTAAGCTCAAGAGTAAGTTTTCGGAAAAACTCTCTTGGATGAGCCATGGAGTGGTTCGATGCATTTGTTGATAATTTGCATGTTTAAATTCTGTTTTGAAAGCATGATTTAGCATGGTTATTGCTGGTTTTGAAAGCCATATGTTGAAGGATGCTCAAGGTAAGAGATCCTTGGTTTGATATGTTGTAAATGTGGATTTGATGCATAGTGATGCATGTTGTTAAATGGCTTGATTAAATGCTTTAAAACAGTGAATTGTTGATGATAAATGATGCATATTGGCAAGTGATGTGATGGTTTTAAAGTACTTGAATCGGATATAGTTAGCCGGCTATAGGATTGGGTGCACCGTGAATAAAGTCGCCTTGGAGGTTGAGGGGTTGTAATTGTACCGTAAACTTCATCCAAGTACACTAACGAGAAAGGTAAGATCACAATGGTGGTTAAAAGTCCATGTGTGGATCTTGTGTTGTGTGTCCCGTGTTCTCGTTAGTGATGTTATACAACTACCGATGAGTGATGTTGAGGGGTTTTGATTGTACCGTTAAACTCCATCACGGGTGTTGAGGGGTTGTGATTGTACCGGTAAACTCCACCTTGTGTGTTCGGTAGTGTGTATGAAGCGTATGGGACAACGCTTGTAATCCGCGTATCCGATTGTGTTTTATGTTGTAAATGTTTATGGTTGATCACTTGAGAGCCAATATGACATGTTGATTTTAATGAAGCATGAGATGCTTGTTTTTGTATGCAAGGTTGTATGAGAAATGATGATTGTGTGATGGAAGAATTTGTTTAAAAGTGTTTTATAAAAAGACATTATTGTGTTGTTCCTTTAGAGCATGTCTCACTAAGCAATTGTGCTTACGCTCTCTCTCTCTTGAACCAATAATGCAGATAATTGAAGTATTTGAGGGCAACAAGGAGGCTAAGAATCCAAGGGAAAGCTAAGCTCATGTATGGTGATGTTTTCACAACACTATTAGTTTTTGATAATTTGGCAATGTGAACCTAGGTTGTGTTTTGGGAGATGTTTTGGACTCCCTAATTGTGGCATGATGCCTTTGATGGTTTGGATTTGTAAATGGCCATTTTGATGCTTGTTTGGTGTTTTGATGGTCATTTGAGGCGTGATTGTCCTCGAGCAGCGAGGGAGGTTCAGGCTCCTGTGGTAGTGACCGGTAATTCGTGCTGGAATTGTGGTTCGGCAGACCACATGAGGAGGGAGTGTCCTTTGTTGGCCGGTGGTGGTCATGGACGTGCTCCTGGAGTTGTTGCACCACAGAGAGGTCATGGGCGCGACCGTGGTAACTTACAGCGCAGAGATGATGGTGGGAGGAATGTGGCGCATGTGGTGGCTGTCCAACCTGAGGGTGGTGGCCAGGCTCGAGTGTATGCTCAACGAGAGGGGAGAAATGACACGGATGTGATCGCAGGTACCTTTACTTTGCAATCCTTGTCATTACTTTCCTTGATTGATTCTAGATCTACACACTCATACATATTGCGTGAACATGCTCAATTGCTTGGTTTACCTGTTGAGTCTTTGGATGTTGGTATGCGTGTAACTAGTTCCTTTGGTGAGACCGTTGTGACACGGTAGTTATATAGAAGATGTCCTTTGGTAGTGCAAAATCATGTTTTTCTTGTTGATCTCATGGAATTGACATTCTATGGTTTTGATGTAATCCTTGGTATGGATTGGCTTGTTGAACATCGAGTTGTGGTGGATTTTGAGAACAAGCGGGTTTCGTTGAAGCTTGCAGATGATTATGAGGTAGTGGTGGTTGGTGAGAATGTGAAGTTTCTTGCCAATGTGGTGTCTACATTGGAAGCAAGCCGAATGCTGAGGCAAGGTTGTGAGGCCTATCTAGCCTTTGTTATGAATCCTAGCTCTAAGGAGTTGCGAGTCCAAGATAACAGGACTGTGCGAGAGTTTCCTGGTGTGTTTCCGGAGGAGTTACCTGGTTTGCCTCCTAATCGAGAGGTGGAGTTTGGAATTGAGCTGTATGAAAACACAACTCCAGTTTCCATTACTCCTTATCGAATGGCACCTAAGGAGTTGAAGGAGCTGAAGACGCAACTTCAGGAGTTGCTTGATCGTGGTTTCATTCGGCCGAGTGTGTCACCTTGGGGTGCAACGATGTTGTTTGTGAAGAAAAAGGATGGCACTATGAGAATGTCATCGACTATCGTCAGCTGAACAAGTTGACTATCAAGAATCGGTATCCATTGCCGAGGATTGATGATCTTTTTGATCAATTTTGGGGAGCGGCTGTGTTCTCTAAGATTGACTTAAGGTCAGGTTATTACTAGTTGAAGGTGAAGGATGTCGATGTGCCAAAAACAGCCTTCAGAACGAGGTATAGGCATTATGAGTTCCTTGTGATGCCATTTGGTTTGACGAATGCTCATGCAGCTTTTATGGACATGATGAATAGAGTGTTCCATGAGTATTTGGACAAGTTTGTTGTGGTGTTCATTGATGATATCCTTGTGTACTCTCGTACTGAGGAGGAGCATGAGGGGCATTTGAGGATTGTGTTGCAGGCTTTGTTGGAGAATCAGCTTTATGCTAAGCTGAGTAAGTGTGAATTTTGGCTTAGGGAAGTTGTGTTCCTAGGTCATGTGGTTTCAGCTGAGGGGATTCGTATTGATCCTCAGAAGGTTGAGGCGGTGATGAATTGGAAGCCTCCTAAGTCTGTTCATGAAGTCCGTAGTTTCCTTGGTTTGGCGGGATACTACTGGAGGTTCGTGGATGGATTTTCAAAGATTGATGCACCTTTGACGAAGTTGTTGCAGAAGGATGTCAAGTATGAGTGGACAGAAGCGAGACAGCAGGCTTTTGAGAAGCTTAAGGCAGCTTTGACACAAGCTCCTATCTTGGTTCAACCTGAATCAGGGAAAGAGTTTCTGGTGTACAGTGATGCATCCTATGTTGGTTTGGGGTGTGTGTTGATTCAAGAGGGTAAGGTGGTGGCTTATGTGTCGTGCCAGTTGAAGGTGCATGAGCGCAATTATCCTACGCATGATATAGAGTTAGCTGCGGTGGTTTTTGCTTTGAAAATTTGGAGACATTACCTGTATGGTGAGAAGTGTGCTGTGTACACGGATCACAAAAGTTTGAAGTATCTAATGTCTCAAAAAGAGTTGAATCTTAGGCAACAACGTTGGGTGGAGTTGCTTAAAGATTACGATCTGACGATCGAGTACCATCCGGGAAAAGCTAATATGGTAGCGGATGCCTTGAGTAGGAAGGTGGCAGTGAAGTTGAGGGCTATGTTTGCCAGTTTGAGTATTTCGCGAGATGGAGGTCTTGTGGCTTAATTGCAAGTGAAACCATCTTTGGTTCAGTTGATAAAGGATAAGCAGCTGTTGGATGATTCCTTGGTGCCTCATGTTCAAGATATTGATGAGGATAGACCATCGGATTTCTGTTTTAATGATGATGGAGTTCTATGTTTTGGGAATCGAATAGTAGTGCCGAATGATGCTGAGTTGAGGCGTGCTATTCTGGCTGAAGCTCATAGTAGTCCTTTTGCTATGCACCCTGGTAGTACAAAGATGTATCGTGATCTTAAGGATGAGTACTATTGGGTGGGTTTGAAGAAAGATGTTGCTGAGTATGTGAGTAAGTGCATGGTTTGTCAGCGAGTTAAGGCTGAGCATCAGTTTTCTTCTGGGTTGTTGCCACCATTGAGGATTCTTGAGTGGAAGTGGGAAAGGATTAACATGGACTTTGTGTCTGGTTTTCCCTTGTCGCCATCGAAGAAGAATTCGGTGTGGGTGATTGTGGATCACCTTACGAAGTGTGCTCACTTCTTACCTGTGCATACTACATACACTTTGGACAAGCTTGCAGAGTTGTACATTGCTGAGATTGTGCAGCTGCATGGTGTGCCAAAGTCTATAGTGTCGGATAGAGATCTGATGTTTACATCGCGTTTCTGGGAATGTTTGCATCAAGCTTTGGGTACACGGCTGAATTTTAGTACTTCTTATCATCCACAGTTGGATGGACAGTCTGAGCGTGTTATCCAAGTGCTGGAAGATATGTTGAGGTGCTGTGTGATTGAGTTTCAAGGCTCTTGGGAGAAGCATTTGCCTTTGGTGGAGTTTTCTTATAACAATAGCTACCATTAAAGTATTCAAATGGCACCTTATGAAGCCTTGTACGGGAGGAAATGCAGAACTCCTCTTTGTTGGGCTGAAACAGGTCAGAAGTTGGTTTCAATGCCAACTTTTTTGAAAGGAACCACCGAGAAGGTGAAGCTCATTTGTGAGCGATTGAAGGCAGCTTCTGATCGACAGAAGTCTTACGCGGATTTGAAGCGTAAGGAGATTGAGTTTGCGGTAGGTGACCATGTGTTTTTGAAGATTTCGCCTTGAAAAAAGGTGATGAGGTTTGGCCGAAAGGGTAAGTTGAGCCCTAGGTACATTGGACCATACGAGGTGATTGAATGTGTGGGTCCTGTTGCGTATAAGCTGAGATTGCCGCAAGAGTTGGAAAAGATTCATGATGTGTTTCATGTCTTTATGCTTCGAAGGTATAGATCGGATCCTTCGCATGTTATGCCTGTGGAGAAAGTGGAGTTGAATCCAGACTTGACTTCTGATGAGGAGCAAGTGGAAATTCTGGATTCGGGCAGTAAAGTTCTTCGAGGCAAGACCATTGAGTTGGTAAAGGTGTTGTGGAGGCATCGTGGTGTTGAGGAAGCCACGTGGGAAAGAAAGGATGACATGAAGAAGTAGTTTTCGTATCTCTTTCCTTCAGATAAATTTTGAGGACGAAATTTCTTAAGGGGGGGAGAGTTGTAACACCCCAATTTTGGGTTTAGAAGTTTAGGGTCTGAACCAGGCCGGTTTGATTTTTGGTTCGAATATAAAAGGAGGTTTTATGGAAAGCCTAGTTCAGGATGCTTTAAAAATATGGAAAAATATCTAAAAATCCTCTTTTAATATATATAAGAGAGTGGTGAAATCAATTTTACAAAATAAGGTTTGGAAATGCAACATTTTGAAATAGTGACTAAAATGCGATTTTTGAAAAGTTCAGTGGTGACTGTTTTGTAAGGATTGAAACTTTGAATCTTTAAGGAGCTAATTTACCCAAGAATGATTTCCCCAGATTTTTCTTAAATTTAAGTAATTTAATTAATGTTTAATTAATTGAATGAAAAAGGAAACCACCTTTTGTTAAAATCATAACTACTTTTCTTAAAATTTTCTCATCTTTTTTTCTCTCAAAATTCTCTCATCCAAACACTTTTCTCCAGTAACTTTTTCATTGATTTTCACTCCAATTGATGAGGTTTCAATCACCAATTAATTCCTAATCCATTCTACATTAAATCCTTTTGATTTGCTCATTGGAATTTCAAGAAAATTGGCTCAAATCAAGGAGAAATCAACATTTAGAGGTAAGGTTGTTCTTCTCCTCTAAATACTCAGTTCTTTACTGAAATTCCCAAGTTATCAATCCTTAAATTAAGTTTTATTAATGGTTTAAATGATTTGAACTTGATTTTGGCTTAAAACTCAAGATTTGGAGGAAATCTTGAAGAATTTCGTTGTGAATGTTTGGGCTCTGTTTTGAGATGATAATTAAATGTATTTTGGATGTATAATGATGTGTAAATGAGGTTTGATCAATGCAATCCCGAATAGGTTGTGTTTCCTAAGTTTTTGCTTATGAAAATGGTGGTTTTTGGGGTGATCTTGGTGTTCTGCTATAGATGGAGGTATAAGGACGAGTTTTGGTTCATTTTGGATGTTAATTGATGTTTAGAAATGGTTATAAGTGATGGATCATGGCTGGGTTATGTTTTGGAAGAGTTTAGAGGTGATTTCGGTTGTGTTTGGTAGCCGAAATGTTAGAATTGGTTAGAGCAGCGAGTTTAGGTGTGATGGCTGAAGATTTTAATGCATGATGATGCATTAAACCTCTACTTTGATGTGTTTAAAACAGGGGAGACATCTTCGGATACTTGTGGTGTTGATCCGGAGGCTTGATCGGCGTTTCGGCAAGCTTTGAAACAAATGTTTGAAGGTTTTGGGAGCTTAGTTTAAGTCTAAGCAACTTAACTAATCTCAAGAGTAAGTTTTCAGAAAAACTCTCTTGGATGAGCCATGGAGTGGTTCGATGCATTTGTTGATAAATTGCATGTTTAAATTCTATTTTAAAAGCATGATTTAGCATGGTTATTGTTGGTTTTGAAAGCCATATGTTGAAGGATGCTCAAGGTAAGAGATCCTTGGTTTGATATGTTGTAAATGTGGATTTGATGCATAGTGATGCATGTTGTTAAATGGCTTTATTAAATGCTTTAAAACAGTGAATTGTTGATGATAAATGATGCATATTGGCAAGTGATGTGATGGTTTTAAAGTACTTGAATCGGATATAGTTAGTCGACTATAGGATTGGGTGCACCATGAATAAAGTCGCCTTGGATGTTGAGGGGTTGTAATTGTACCGTAAACTCCATCCAAGTACACTAACGAGAAAGGTAAGATCACAATGGTGGTTAAAAGTCCATGTGTGGATCTTGTGTTGTGTGTCCCGTGTTCTCGTTAGTGATGTTATACAACTACCGATGAGTGATGTTGAGGGGTTGTGATTGTATCGTTAAACTCCATCACGGGTGTTGAGGGGTTGTGATTGTACCGGTAAACTCCACCTTGTGTGTTCGGTAGTGTGTATGAAGCGTATGGGACAACGCTTGTAATCCGCGTATCCAATTGTGTTTTATGTTGTAAATGTTTATGGTTGATCACTTGAGAGCCAATATGACATGTTGACTTTAATGAAGCATGAGATGCTTGTTTATGTCTGCAAGGTTGCATGAGAAATGATGATTGTGTGATGGAAGAATTTGTTTAAAAGTGTTTTATAAAAAGGCATTATTGTGTTGTTCCTTTAGAGCATGTCTCACTAAGAAATTGTGCTTACGCTCTCTCTCTTGAACCAATAATGCAGATAATTGAAGTATTTGAGGGCAACAAGGAGGCTAAGAATCCAAGGGAAAGCTAAGCTCATGTGTGGTGATGTTTTCACAACACTATTAGTTTTTGATAATTTGGCAATGGGAACCTATGTTGTGTTTTGGGAGATGTTTTGGACTCCCTAATTGTGGCATGATGCCTTTGATGGTTTGGATTTTTAAATGGCCATTTTGATGCTTGTTTTGGTGTTTTGATGGTTGTTATGTTTTGGATATTAGGATGCATGCCTATAGACTTGTGGAATTCCATGATTGATGCCATGAACATGTTTTGATGTTGCAAATATGTACCTTATATGTATGATGACTTGTTGGTATGATTAGGAAGTCATTAGGATTTGTTAAAGTGATTAAATGCATGTTAAACCAGCAAATTCATCAGCTTCTGGGCAACCTATATCGATACACTCACAGGCGTTTCGAAACGGGGGGCTGTAATGGCCTTGGTGTTTCGAAACGGATGGTGACTGTATCGAAATGATTTGGCCACTAGAAGGCCCTGTTTCGAAACAAGTCTCGAAACGAACCCGTGTTTCGAAACGGCCAACCTCGTTCCGAAACAGGTGACCGTTGGGCACTGATTTGAATGGTTTTAAGGTTTGCAAGCTTTACGTTTTAGTCCCGAAAATTGCATTTGCAATTGCATGAGTTTGAGATGTCCGATTAAGATGAAATTTGACAAGGAAGCATGTAATATGATTAATTTGGTATTGGTAACTTAAAAATCAGTTATGACCTTCAAATTTCTAGAATTTACATTTTGGTCCCTAATATTTGTGATTTGTACAATTGAGTCCTTTATCGATAACCGATTGATGTGCTTTTCTCATAATGGTTTCTCAAGGATACGGTTAGGGTTAATGATCATCTAGACAAGATCAAAAAGGAAAAAAAGGGTCGTTAATCAAGGTTGACTTTCGGGTTGACTTTGGTTTTCCCCGTGTAATCTTCGTAGTTCGGGTCAACCGTTTAGGCCGGGCTAAGGGGGTTACAGATAGGCCAAGGCACATCAGGGATTCTTGCCAAGCTTGAAGTACAGTGTTGTGTGATCGCTGCCGCGAAAAACAACAGACCGCTGCCGCGACATGTGCTGCCGCGACGGGGACGACGACAGAGCAGATATTCTTAGACTTTGCAACACTTGCACTACTGAGCAATTCAATACCATCCCATTCTCTCTATCTTGATTCTTTTAATCTTATTTTCCAGTTCTCTTTATTATTTTCGTGACAACAACTTAAACTATTCTTTTTACTCTCGTGCAGTAATTCAAGGTGAAGCTATTGGCCAGTCCATGTGGAGACGATATCTGATACTTCCGTATCACTTTACTACTTGCGTCGTGTACACTTTCACTACATTGCGATAGACACTTTTACACGCAACACCACTCCTTCATTCCTCAAACCCAATACAACCTCTACATCTTCAACCAACACTGGAATTTTATGTCCATCAAATTCCATCATCGAGCTGTGGACAATAAAATTCTCTACTAAACTGCAACATAGGTCGTGATAAATTGCTCTCGGTTTCAATTATAATAACGGACCAAACCCTAACTCATTAACAATACCCTCAATCTTCAACTTCCTCATCTTTTTTATACACATCTGATAGCTTAATGAGGCTACATCTTGAAGATATCTCCTAAACATTTCATACAAACATTAATTACTCAACTGTTACGCAAATATACATTATGTTAGGACATTTTCATCTCTTTCTCCATAAATAATTTTAAAAATTCACTTACCTTTTTGTCTTTTTGAGAAAGTACAATTTCCTTCACATTGCCTGTAGCTTTCCATTCAGCCTGAGCATGCTTCTGCTCCTCGTACATTTGTACATAAGACTTCTTCTCATCTTCACTCATTTGCTTCCACCTCAAACCCAATGCTTTTCTTTCATGTATCACTCTCATAATAAGTCAAATACAAATAACATGTACACTTAACAAACCATTACACAACACACTTACATTGTTGTTCATTTTCTTCTTCCCCCTTCAAACGTTTACATTCGCTTTTACTCTAAAACAAAATTTCACTGTTAGCTTATGCAACTCATATTTAATAAATTAAACAATCCTATATACATTCAACTTCAACTTACAAGAAATGTAAATATGGTGTACATGTCTTAGGTGCCTTAGGCTCCCCTTTATCGGACTTCTTCTCATGCTCCATTATTTGCAATGTGTACCTAAAATAATCAAATAGGGAACGTTGAAAGGCAAAAATGATGACACTTCTACAAAATCTGAACTTCACAAATAGGATTTTGCATATGAATTCTGAGGACTTGTTCTATTTCACCTCTTTACATTGACATATGAATTCTACATTTCAGTTTTAGCAGAGTATAAATAGTTGCCAACTATTTAAAAGAATATGTCTAACAAATCAAAACTTTGATGCAAATACTACCTATGGTTAAATTTTCCATTCAAATGTAATGATATTTGGAGGTTTCTGTTTCGTTCTCAAGTTCAACAAATAGTATCAACCAAGAAATATTGCTTTCAACCATGTGCAATGAAAACTCATTTCCCAAAGTTACATACTAGTTCAAATCACCTATTTGATCTTAAGAAACAATCGCATCCTTCCAACACATTCAATACTAGAGCTGTAGAGCATATGCAAACCACTTTTTTAACCAAAAACAATAACCATCTCAACCAATAATCATAACAATTACATGGATATCAACACATTCCTTCTTACAATCCAATCTCCTCGACAATATTTCTTTCACATTATCGTACCATATCAACTACAATTAAAAAGGGGGAAATTGAAGGAACTAGTATTAACTAACCTAAACATTCCTTCTTCCAATCCAATCTACTCTACATTTCTAACATTTATCACTCCCAATTGAAACATCACTGAATTATTCAACCTAATTTCTTTTGTTATTCAAGAAGAAAGTCAACGAGTTATTCAAGGCTCTAATCTAGTTAATAAAGGTGTTCAACACTTCTTTTAACTATTGCTATCTTTGTTCCTACTTTTTATTTCAATTTAATTGCTATTACTTGTTTATTGCACCAGAACTCTAAACCCTAATAATTTCTTCTTCCAATCCAATATTCTCTACAATATTCATTATAAAGTAAAAAGAAATTTTTTATGGAAGAACATTCAAACGGTTTATACAAAATCCTTCATCAAGAAGAATATGGTTTCACTCAAATCATAAAAAACGAAAAAAGGAAGCAAGAAGCAAGAACTAACCTCCAAATCCGTGTTCAAACCCAATCTCCTCAACGAATTTCCTTCATATTTTCTTCCTTGCTTGATGGATATAATGCCTTCATCCTCTTGGTTTCGGTGCCCTAACTTTTACAATTCCTTTTCCCGCTCCCTTTCAATATATGTAACTATATCATCATAAAAGGGTTACCGATTCACCGGGTAACCATATATCTTTTGTTTTGTTTTTATTAATCCAACGGCCACAATAAAACTGGCTTCATCCAATGACCCTAATTTAGTGGTTTGTATTTATTCAGCTTTTAAGCCGTTTGTTTTTAGAATTCCTCATAAACCCTAGGTTCCTCTCCTTCATTCTGACATTCTCGAGTATCCCCAATGTCTTCATTCATTTCATTAATATGGATTCCAGCATTCATCTTTTCATCTATTGAGGCCTCCCATTTGGATTTGCCCCTTACCATGCCCTAAAAATTATTTTCCTGGAGTTTGAGTAGACCCATGTCTACTAAGTCCTCTCTAGCCCTACTTGTCATAACACCCTGTTGATCCTCCAAGTCATCCTCGTTATTATTTTGATTAATTGGTTTCTCCTCTAACCACATCATGCCAACTTTTATCTTGGGCTTTTAAAATAGTTTCATGGCAATCCAAGTCACGCTTCTTCAATTCTGCCGCTCCCACATTATCTTTCTTATCGCCTAACTCAACGCGTGCTGCAACCTTGAGCCCATTCCCCCATAATTGTATTCTCTCCAATTTGATCACCCAACATTTTGTTTTCGTGAAGACAATTGTTATTATAATCCTTCCCCATGCAAATCGCATTTATTGCATCCGACTCCACCGTTTGATTGATCCTTGTTTCCTCCGACGACCTTACCCCTTCTTTCGCGGCTATAGACTCTGACTCCAATGAACTTTCATCCTCCAGATTAATTTTCTAATCCACCCTCCCCCTTTTTGGACTCGTTATCTGGTTATGCGTTTTTCTGCAGCTTAATTCCTTGACGCGAACGACAAATACTATGTTGCTTGCTTCAATCTCAGTCGCCTCGTCAATTAACTTCTATTGATTTGTTAATACCAGATCTGTCACCTTTTTGCAATCCAGGGTATGCTTTATATTCTCGCCAAAAGCTTCGACGTCTCCCCATAACTCTGCTATTCTTCTTACTGTAACATGATTCCAACAATGCATCGAGATGTTCGACACCTCAATCCAGGTACCTCTAGGCCCTCTCCTTCTTGCTATCTTTCTCCCGCATATATGGACCTTGCGTCTCCACATCCCTTAGTCCTCTCCTTTCGTTCCCAATGGATGATCCATGAAACCCTTCCACTACTTGACTGCGTCTTTTGTTCTTTTTTGAGAACTTTGCCATTGAGACCGATCATTTGAAACCATACAACGCAAATACATTCAATCTCTCTATCGCTATAAGGGCGTCACCCTTGTTTTCAAACCTCACAAATCTGAATCATTTCCCTCCTCTATTCCGTTTTTTAGCTATGAAAGCGTCAACTACATCGCTGTGCATAGCTTTCGGTATATTCTCCACGTACAGAGAGAACATAACTTACATTCGTTCCTTGCACACACAATATTCATTATAGATATTCTTAACCCTTTGACAACGAGCATACACCTTATAGATAGAGCGAATTGAATCCGTGTCTCTTAGAATAAATATCATTCACTTTTCTACTGGGACACTTGTTGAGTTCTATAAAAGTATATATTTTTAAATAAAGTTTTGTTAAATAATATGAATAATTACTCGTCATATTAGTTAATACAACCTTAAGGTACGGATATAAATTAGATCATTCATCGAAGAAAAAACGTAATATATTTAATTTGCAAATAAAAAATCGTTTTATCTTTAAAATATGTACTAATTTGAAACTTTTAGTTTAAAATGGATGTGTTTAATATTATTGTTAAACATTGGTTTTTAAGTAGATAAAATATAAATTTTAAATATATTTACCAATAGGGTAATTATACCATGCACTAACGGTGGAAGTTTTTTGTTCTGCAATTACCCTAGTTTTAGGGTTTAGGAATCTAATTTAGGGTTTATGGTTTAGGAGTTTATGTTTATGTGCTTAGAATTTAGAAATTATGGATAGAATTTAGGTTCATGTGCTTAGAATTTAGTGTTTACAGGTTAAAAGCTAAATCAGTAACATATTATCCTGAAACCTAACCACAACATTCACACCCTAAACCATAAACCCAAAATTATAATTATAATTCCTAAAATCTAAACTCTTAAACCTAAACTCCTAAAGGTTAAACCCTAAAATAAATTCTTAAACCCTAAAACTAGGGTGCTTGTAGAAACAAAAAAGTTTTCACTGCTAGTGCATATAATATA
Source organism: Hibiscus tridactylites (assembly GCA_958450335.1). Lineage (NCBI taxonomy): Eukaryota > Viridiplantae > Streptophyta > Magnoliopsida > Malvales > Malvaceae > Hibiscus > Hibiscus tridactylites. The sequence continues at coordinate 54,398,860 of OY288287.1, read as the reverse complement.
AATACATCAACACAAATTCTAATAAGAATATAAAAATTAAATTATTGTAATTCATTAGTAATATGTTCTTTTTATAGAAGTCACTAATTTTATTTAAAAGAGAAAATATTTAAAATTATAATGATGTTTTATAACTACAAAAGTAAACTAAACACATAATCTGAATACTTTCATATTATCATTGGAGCTAGAAGTTAGACTTGAAATCATAAAAAGACCATACAAAGAAAATGTTTACATTTCAACTAAAAGACTCAAACAAATATAGATACAAACAAAACCATTGATCGACAATAAAGGATAAAAAATTATAAATACTAACATAAAAAATTGCATAGGACAATGAAAGGCACGTTGACAAAAATGATTATTTCCGACTCAATTTTGAAGCAAATATAATACTTATTTTTTTTTGTGCCCATATAAAATGGATTATTTTTTATTTTATTCTAATATTATAGAATCATCTATAGCATATTCAAAATTTTGAATTTTGACAAATTTATTTATTTTTGAGTTAATTCTAAGTGAAGATAATTTTTTTTCCAAAAAATAAAAATAAATTGAAGATAATTTCTCAATTTACGTATGTTTATACCCATGTTAAATTCTAATGTAACTTTCCCCGAGTGTTGATGAGGTGTTGGGGCGGAGCCGTCGACTTGTGCAAGAGGCAATCTGTGCCATGGCAAGTCGTCGTGTTGTGCTGCGGTAGGGGGAAACGGGTCAGCAACGTTATCGGCATTGAATTCCACCGCCCGGTAATACATGGAAGCTTATTGTAGATGGTGCATGCGATCGAGTTGAGGGTCTAGCATCGTGTGGGGTGTTATCCGCGACTCTACGGGTAGTTGGGTTGGTGGCTTTTCGAAATTTATAGGTCGTTGTACTGCTCTTGAAGCTGAACTCTGGGCGATACATGAGGGCTTGATATATGCGTTGAAGCGTAATATTGTGGCGGTGATAATTGAATCCGATTGTCTTGAGGTGGTTCGTTTGTTGCAAAAGGAGCATGGAGGCGTTGGTTAGTTGTCGTTGTTGGGTTATGTTCGTCGCTTAATAGCGAGGGTTATTACGTGTGAGATTCGTCATGTATCTCGGGATGCTAACCGAGTTGCCGATGTCCTTGCTAAATTGGGTCCTTGGTATGGGTATGAAGCGACATATTACTATGCCCCGCCGGATGCGGTGTTTGCTTGTTACATGAGGAGTTACCTAGTCCTGTTGATTAATTTGATTGTTCTGTGTCGGGTTTTTTCCCCGTTGTTCTGTAATGCTATGGTGGATACTCTTTTCCTCCATTTAGGTTAGGGAGGTTTTTAACGAGGCCTACCATAGTATCCCATTATTAATCAAAATAAAAAAATTTAATGTAACTTGATATGTTTTTAGGCGATTTGATATTTTTATATGTAAGAAAAATTATTAGATAGATATTTCCTACTTCATATGATCCCCAATGAATAATATAGTTTCATATAAGAAAGTATGTCCATCTAATCTTCCTAATTATTCATCCATTCCCATGTGCTCTGTTTTGGAAAACCAAAATTAAGAAATGCACAATTTGCATCCGTTTTGGAAGGGTGCTTTCTCGATTTTGGGTGTCTGGTTTGTATGATGAATCTATAACAAGTAACGCACATTGTTAATAATTATTTTAAAATAAAATTAAAATTTTAAAAATATTATAATAAAATATTTCATTATTTATAAACCCTAATTTCAACCTTAATTTTTTTTCTTTTAGTGGTCGCTGCCATTGATGGCCATCACATTGCATCAGCTTCTGCCAAATATGTATAAAAGAGTGTCAGAGTATCCAAAGATGAATCACAATATAAATTGAACAACCCTAAACTCCAATAAAAAAATTCGTATTTTCATTGTAAACAAAATACAATCCTTAAAAATAAACAAATTAAATATCATTGATTTCATTTTCCAGTGTAGTATGAACTGAGTTATATTACCCAAGAGCGGTAGAGATTTTCTCTTACAGCCCCGACGATGCTTTTAACATTACAAAGAAAAATAAAGAAACAAATTATGGCGGCCATCAATGGCAGCTACGACTAAAAAATAGGGATTGAAGTTAGGGTTTGTGAATGATGAAGCATTTGATTATAATATTTTTAATTAAAAAATATTATAAAACAAATATGAATGGCTTTTTAAATTAAAATTTTATTTTTGTTTTGAAATAATTTTAATTACATATTCAATCTTTGGAAATTTTATTAAAATTAAGGGCAAACTACATAAATGACCACCATATTATCAGAAAAGTTATAATTTGACCACCATATTTTTTTCGAAGCAATTAAACCACCAAACTATTAAATTGGTTGTACTGTGACCATCTGTCGTTAGAACTTAACGACGAGAGTGACGTGGCAGTTAGTAAAATCTGTATAATTACACATTTAATCTTCGTTACTTATATATTCGATCAATTTGGTCTTAATTTTAATTTAATAAAATAACTGAAACATTCAATAAGGCGGTGACACGTGTTACCACATGATTGGAGGTCTTTAACTATTATATTTGATTTAATAATTTCATTTTCCTCCTCCAATCAAGTAATGACACGTGTCATCACCTTGACTACATTGGGGTTTGAACTTGGGCAATAAAGAAGTGAGTGCAATAGGTTTTCCACTGCACCAAACTTACTTCTATGTCATATGCTTAAAAAATTTATTAAAATCGATATGTTTCTAATTATACAGCGGCTATGTTGTTTTTGCATCAGCCTGCAAAATCATAAGAATGTTGGTGAGAAAATTATTCAAATGAAGGGTTTTTGCACAGCTGAACCAGCATCGGGTGTAATCGTGGAGATTACTTTCAATGGATGGTGAGGATCGGGGTAAATTAAGATTTAAAGGAGTGGTAACAATCTCAATACATCCTTGATGCCACAGATGGTATTGAATTTTTGAAAGAGAAAAATAAAGCATATGCGGAGTTACTCAACTAAACAAGCAAACAAATATGCTAATATCCGTAGGATTGCTGACGATGGAAGCTATGGAAAATCACTATGCAACTGACATAAATATATCTGACGATTTAGTACCTTCACTACCGCAGAATAAACAACCACCTGGTAGTTCCCATAGTTGTGAGAAATCAGAGGGGCTTCAATGAAATACGACACAGAATGAGTGAAATAATCCAATCACATTAGGTCGTTCTGGATCTTTCGGGTTGTCCCATGAATTGCTTTGCGGATATAACCTCATAAATCGCCTTCCCCAGTCCCTGTTTTTTTAAAAATCCAAAGTAGACAGCCTTAACAAATTAAGCTTAATGTTAGTCAATGATACTTGAAAACACCAAGTTTTAAGATGATGCTATTGTCATACATTCAGTGAAGAAATGTATAATTGGTCAAAACACGGGTTGAGAAAAACTAAAATAAAATGGGATCACCATTCATTAATATCTTTTCTTTGGCATCTCTTAAGAGCATACATAGCAGGGTATCAAAGATATCATCACTGCACTTGAGATCAAATTCTCAAAGTAGCTTATTGTTTTCATCATCCATTTCTTTCTAAATTTCTATTTCGGTTTAGGCCTTTGCTGATATACTAAACCATCAATTTTGCCTTTGCTGATATATTAAAAACATATAGAATATAATAACGTTTTGAAGCATACTACATAGAATTCAGTTTGGTGTAGTGGTAAACTTGTTGCGCTTATTCTTTTATTGCCTAGGTTTGAATCCCAGCGTGAGCAAGCCTAATTCATTTTATTTTCTTCCTCCAAAGGTGGTGACATGTGTCAGTACTTGATTGGAGGAGGAAAATAAAATTATTAAATCAAATATAATAGTTAAAGGGCTCCAATTAGGTGGTGACATGTGTCACCACCCTTACTGAATGTTTAAATTATTTTATTAAATTAAAATTAAGACCAAATTGATAGAATGTATAAGTAAATAAGATTAAATGTGTAGTTATACAGATTTTACTAACTGCCACGTCACTCTTGCATTAAGTTCTAACGGCAGATGGTCACATTGCAACTAATTTAATAGTTTGGTGATTTAATTGCTTCAAAAAAAAAGTATGGTAGTCATTTATGTAGTTTACTCTAAAATTAAAGAGTCATTAAAAATTTAATGGTATGCAACGATATGATGAATTAGTGATGTGAAGCAGTATGTGTCGCACGTTTTAGAATTTTCCATAGTTTCTCTGAGATGCCAACTTTCAATTCCTTTTTAGGCGATAATTTGTTTATGCCGATTATGTTTTGTTTGTTTAATTGTTTCCAACTTTATCTTTCTTCTCAATAATAATAAATCATCTTTATTATAAAAATGAACTTTTTTCAATCTTCCCTTCCCAATCATAAATGGCTTCATTATCTTATGTCTAATATAAACGATCCATTCTTAAGTTCATTTATTTAGCTATAAATTATAAATATTAAACATAATTTTAGGTTAATTGACTTTGTTGTTGGCTCTATGAGATGTCATTCATAAGCTTGTTGTTTGATGGAATAAATATTTTTAGTTAAAATTATATATTAGTTGTAGATTTAGTTCTTTTTCTATAATTTAATCATTTAAAGTAGTGTAATTTAATTATATTATCCATATATTACTTAAGTTTGAAATTTCAAAATTCAAAATGTATATAAACTAAAATTAACAAATCAAACTAGGAGTGCATGCAATAAAGGCACGGGCTTGGCGTCATGTGGAGGAGTGCTCCGAGATGGTGCAGGTACTTGGGGCGGGGGTTTTACGAAGTTTATCAGACGGTGCAGTGCAATTGAAGCGGAATGTTGGGCGGTACATGAGGGTTTGATGTATGCCCTCTACTGTCATATTGAGGATGTCATTGTGGAATCAGATTGCTTAGAGGTAATTCGGATGTTGCGCAATGGTAATGATAGGCGGGGCGAGCCTTCTATGGTGAGTGCGATACGCGCCTTGACTCGTCAGTTTCGACGTTGTGATTTCCTTCATGTCTTTCGGGAGGCTAACCGTGTTGCGGATGCTTTGGCTAAGTTGGGACATTGGTCGGGCTATGAGGTGACGTATTTGGAATTTCCACCAGATGTGGTTTTAGATTTATTACATGATGAGTTACCCGAGTCGGGTTAGAAGTATGTTTTATGTTTTGAGACTTCTCGATGTAATGCTATGGTGAGTACTCTTTTCCTCCATCTAGGTTAGGGAGGTTTTTAATGAGACTCACCATGGTACTTCTTTCTCCTTAATTAATCAAAAAAAATCAAACTAGGACTAAACACACAATTTTTTTGGCTTAATAGTAAAAAGGTGCTCAAACTATATATTTTTTCCATATAGGTGCCTAAAGTATTTTTCAGCCTAAGTAGGTGCCTAACGTTTTTATCGTTACCATTTTAGGTGCCTTGCCGTTAACTACCGTTTAAAAAACTTTGTTAGCCAATAAAAACATGACACATGATAGGTTTTATTTTATTTCATTTTATTTAAAAGAATCATAATTTTCAAAAGTATCCTAGAACTCTAAAAACAATCTTGAAATAGTCCTAAATCTCTAAGTCACAAATCCCAATTTCAGTTGTTGTCGCCGCCAATCGCCAACGACGTGCCCGCCACTTTCGTCGTCGGACCCCCACGATCATTTCTCCCAACTCCCTGTCGCTGAAACTCGACGGCCAGCATACCTAATGTCAAAACAAAGCCGAACGGCAAGATGAAAAAAGAGACAATGGGCGAAAAATGACAACCAATCATACGATGAACGATATGCGGGTCTTGTAGTGAGAGGATGAGGCTTCATTTCTTATCGACATCGTAATGAACGACGACAGTGGCCAAATTTGGGGATCTAGTGATTTTGGAGTTATTTTGTGAATTTAAGAATTTTTTTAAACATTAAGTTAAAAGAAATTAAAATCAAAGCAACATGTCATATTTTGATAGGTTAAAAAAAATTTAATCGGGGGTTAACAACCAAACACCTAAAATGATAACATTGAAATGTTTGACACATACTTTTTTTATCAGCAAACTTGTACGATTTTATTCAAGGATCATACAAGCACCCAATATTTGCATAGGCCTCGTTAAAACCCCCCGAAACCTATTGGAGGAAAATAGTACCCATACGAATATTACTAACAAGAACAAGACACCGAAACAAAAGCAAACAAACACCCAAAGCATAAATCGACAAAACAAAACAGCCTCGCCCTTCAAAAGGAGACCCAACCAGCCTGCGCTCTAAACACTAACAAACTGTGCAACTCCCCTCAACCCAACTGATCCACACTACCACCATTTGCAAAACGACGTCGCGCGTTCAACTCCCTCTTTTGCGAGAGTATCACCTAATCCATTCCCCTCGCGAAACACATGTGTAAAACACACACAAGATAAAGCCTTTACATGAGCATCAATCAAAACCAAAATATCCCAATAAATCCAAGGGCGACGTTCCTTGTGTGAAATCCAACTCAACACCACGATCGAATCCGACTCACAATCAAGCTCACCCCTACACACCAATGCGAAGAAACGAAAAAAATGGAGTGCACTTGCCACGGCGCGCAACTCCACCTCATTAGACTCCATTATCCCCAAAGGTCCCGAGCATACCGCCAAAACGATACCTTCCGAATTCTGCAAAACACCTCCAAACCTAGAAAGTCTCGTCTTCCCGCGTACTGACACCTACTTAGGCCAAAAAATACTTTAGGCACTTATCTGAAGAAGAAAAAAAGTATAATTTGAGCAATTTTTTTCACTATTAAGCCTTCTTTTTACTCAATTCAATAATTAGGTGTTACGATTTAAGTGATATCGAATTAGTTAGAAAAACTGACAAGTGTCGAATTTTGTCAAATACATAATCCTATTCTCTACAAATTAAATAGTGAAAGTAATATAAAGAAGTAGGGTTGATCCGCAAGGACTTAGGAAAATTGACAGCTTCACTTCTTTGTTTCAACCTTGATTTAACTGCAAAAAGAAAGAGGGGGTCTAAAGATATTAACTGGGTAGAAATAAAGTATAAGTGGAAACAGTAAATTATAAAGAAAGAAATTAATGATGATGATTTAGCCTTAGGCTTTGCTAGCCTCAATTTCGATCGTTCGCCGAAATAGTTTTTCCCTTATGGATAGTGCGTCGATTACAGTCAACAGAGCCCAACCCTTGCCGCTAACTTTTCTTTTCGGTTAAACGAGATTCCCAAGTCTATCTTTAAAATTTGATCTTCCTCGGTCTAACCACGCCTATCTTCGTTAGCTCCAAGCCTCTTTGAGTACCGGAAGAGCCCAACTCGAGTTATAGTGTCTCATAGAGAACCGAACTTGATCTTGATTCTCCTTAGCGGACCGCCGCTAGGTTTGTTCGTAGGGAGATGGATTACGACTAACCGACCCACCTCCCAAATCGTAAGTCAAAACACTTTTCAAAACAACAATGTCTTTTTTAGTTGAAGGTGTAGAAAATTTAAAGGAATGGCTGATTGTCACTCCTATGTTTACAGAGAATCAAATAACACTTTCTGAAGTTATGAAACACAACTCAATTCTCACTATTAGAATTGAGCCATTGAAGCTTTAGGATAAGTGGAGAATTAGCTAAGTATGGATTGGATCATGCTTAGCATATTGGAGTGGAGACTAATGAAAGAAAATAAAGCAAAGGTGGAAAGAAAATAAATTTGCTATAGAATTAACCCAAGGAAAATATAAATTCCAATATGAGTTCTAAAGGTTGAACATAAGGGGACTTTATACCCGAGAATTCTAACAAGGAAAAATAAAAAACCTAATAAAAGATAAAGATAATGATAAAATATTCAAACTTAAAATCTAAAATTAAATCTAAATGTTTATCAGATAACCTCATATTTATCTTCCATGCACTTATCTTCAAGATAATTCTAAGTTTGACTTCGAGATAATGTTGATCAGCCTTCTAAAAGATGTTGACTGGACGATTCAAATCTGCCAGGTCGGAAAACGTCATGCCCCATGTCGTGCCCACGACTCCTGCCACGATCTAAAAATAAAAAAAAATGCAGAATGCACCCTTCTTACTGGTGGTTCTGGAAAATAAGTTCATGCACCAAAAATCTGTAAAACAGAACCAAATCAGTAGTAATAAATCGACCCGAGGAATAATAACCAACAAAATATATTCAAATTTGAACACTCATAAAAAACAATACAAAACAGTTATTATTTTTTTAATTAATTATCAACTTGTTCTTGTTAACTTTACACATACCGTGGGTGTGCAGAAGCATATATAGTTTTTTTAACACAAAAGCATATATAGTTAATATGAATGGAAGCAAGCAGAAAGCTTAAGAATATTTGCATTTTCGGCATAAAAACTAAACATTATCGTTTATAGCAAATAGAAAATTATCCAAATACCTAAAACATATTAAAGCATCGGCCAATTGAGAGTCGAAGAAAGCAATAATCACTACACGAAATATGATATATAGCGACGTTTCTGGATCAAATGCCGCTAAAAATTTATATATCGCGGCGTTTTCATGTCAAAGGCCACTAAATGACACAATTTGTGGCGTTTGTGACACAAACGCCGCTACAAAATAACATATAGTACCGTTTTAGTAAAATAGCGCCGCAATATGTGGCGTTTTAGTGGCGTTTGAATGGACAAACGCCGCCATAGGTCATGTTAGTGGCGTTTTATTTTGAAAACGATGTAATACGTAAACTCACAGTTTTAATACGATGATAACTCATTCTCTAATTCTCACCATTCCCAAATCAGATATCATGAAATCCCTAATGCATCTCTCTGTTTTTCATTCACCGGTCAGGCCTTATCGTCACCTCGTCGTCCCATCCCTTGCCGTCGGTAGCAGCTCACAAGCGGGCAGCACTACATGTATGCTCTTCATCTTAGTTGCTTTAGATATTCAAAGTGTTGGTTGAAATTGGGTAGGTTCATTAAGGGGAAATTATTCTTGATTTGAGAACACAAACTTGGGTTTTACTTTTGCCTTAAAAACCGTAATGGAGAATAGTTTTTGAAACCATGAAATTGTTAAAGCAGCAAGGTTTGTTCATCAAAAACACTGCTAGGTTTTTCACCGTAACCAAGCAAGGTGATTCTCGGACTCTTTGTTTTTTCTTGAATTATTTGTGTCCAACATATGAGAAGAATTTTTTCTTATTTGCCGTTGTTCCTAGAGCAGCTTCTATACTTCAAAAAAAAAAAAAATCATACCAAAAGGATAGGGTTCTAAGAGAGGGGAGACAAAGAGAAGACATGAAGGTTCTTTAAGAGTTAAAATTGGTTTTCTGAAACTTGAAATCAAAATGTCTAAAAAGAGCTGGAAAAAATTATACAAACTAATGACATTTCAAAATAGAAAACATGATTTATTATTCCCATTTTAGATCTTAATTGTGTTGGAAACCGATTTAGGAATGCTTTATTCGCTTTCACTTTTACTCCATGAAATTTGTAATATTTAGAGCTGTTGTTTTAATTTTCCGGGAACCTTCTTTATAATGTTAACACATGGTTGCCTTTTCTTCAGTATTGAAGAATTTATACCGTTTTTACTCTTGAATTCATTGCAGTTGAGTTTGCAATATTTGGTTTGCCACTACAAGAAATTTATAATATTGTAACAAAATTATTTATCACTAAAAGTACTAAATTTGTCACCATATATTTATTTCGACAAATTTTGTTTGTCGCCATGTTTGTTAGAACAACACCGTCATGTAAAGTATATTGTGACAATTTTGTTTGTTACCATTTTATACTATTTATCGTAACAATAAAATTTCATAACAATAATTAACATATTATGATAAAATATTTGTCGCAATAAATTAACTATTTCATCACGAGAAGTACGTTTTGTCACAACTAACGTGTATTTCAACATCAAATATAAAGAGTTTTTGTGACAAAAATACATATTGCAACAAAAATTAATTTCTCATTTCTTCTATTTCGTTAGAAAATGTAACTTACAAAGACAAAATATTTTTTAAATAAAAATATTTATTTGATCCCAAAAAGTAAATTTTGTCATAATTAACTTAATTTTGACATCGACCGATAAAAGTTTTCTTGACAAAAATACATATTACATCAAAATTTAATTTCTCACCACCTTTATTTCGTCATTAAATGTTACGTATAAGGACGAAATATCTGTTAAAGTAAAATATTTATTTCACTAAAAATTACATTTTTGTCACAATTACTAATAAAAAATTCGAGAACTCGATTCACCAAATCGAACAAAAAAACAATTCAACAAAGGCATGAAGAACGGTTCACTAGGATCCATACACTTGCTATTTCATCACTTAACATCACAATTTAACAGATGAAAATTTCTGATTAAAGAAACAACAGATCTAATGTTAAACATAATTAAAGCAAAAACTAAAATTATAGCAGACCATATAAACCAACCTTCTTAGAGGAGGAGGTTGAAGTGCCAAAACGACAGAAGATGCAAAGACATCTCACGATTGAAGGCTGAAGCTTTGGTGATTCATGCATCAAGAAACAAAGCAAATGATCAAATTAATATTTCCGTGACAAATCATGCACCTTGACCGGGTGAAGGAATGTTTCGCAAAGGTAGAGGAATGGTCTCCAGCGATCAAAGTGGAATCGCGACGGATTTGGATGTTGATAATCGGCCTCCCGATACACCTATGGCACAAACGGACATTCATGAACATTGCAAGCCTTTGGGGTGTTTTTATTCGAATGGATGACGATACGGAAACACCATCTTCATTTGATTGTGGTAGAATTATGGTCGAAACATCCCAATTCAACCGGATTGAAGAACACATTGAAGTTTGTTTTGAGGGGGAAACATATAACATCCGAGTGTTAGAGATGGATGGCACCTCCCCCACGGTGGAATGCGATTGCGGGGAGTTTGATTCGACGGATGAAGAAGGGAGCAGTGAAAATAATTCACTACCGCATACAACAGTGGGAAACAGAGAGGATGTAGAAAACATAAAAGAAAATACAAATTCTGTGCTATGGCTTGCAAATGAAGCATGGGAAGGGCCACAAGGAGATCAACACGAAAAAACAAATGAAGAAAGAAAGTCTGATCAGAATAGCAACGACGAACAAAGGGTATCAAACAAATCATCTCCATTGCCGGACAGGCCAACGACGAGCTCACCGGCACGGTTAGTGGACACGGCGGAAAGGGATGTGAGTGGGGAGAAGGACGGTGGTGATAAGAGTCCTGCAGGAGTAGGAGACATTCAAATTTGCAAGAGTTTGAATATAGCGGGAATTGCTAATTCTAAAGCAAGTGATTCAAATGAGCAGGAGTCTAATTTACAAAGGGAAGATAATTCAGAATTTAATTCAAAATTAAATTCTAAATTAAACCATTATCCTATCCTATTTTCGACAGTTGAACACCCAGACTTGAGGAAAACAGAAATTGTCCAGGTGGGTCAGGCTTATTGCAAGATTCGACGGTTTGTAGGGGGAAATCTAGAAGGGTGTCGGATTTCTAGAAAAAAGAAGACTAACCGAATTTACAAAACCAACCAAGTACTATCGAATACGGGGGGAGAAGGGGACGACGGTCAGGCAGCAAACAACATTGAAAAAGAAGCGATTGAAACGGTGAAACTGGGCTCTCTGATTGGTGTAAATTCCAACGGCCGAGAAGAAGAAATTATCCGCGACATATCAAAAGTAATTGGTGGCGATCAACGCGGTTTGTGACTTATGAAAATATTATCATGGAATGTGATGGGCTTGGGAGAAAGTGCAAAACGCCGGTTTGTTCGAGATGTAATACGGAAAAACGATGCGGATATGGCAATGCTACAAGAAACAAAGATGGAGGAGTGTCCGAAATTGTGGCTAGCCAATCTTTGGGGAAGTGATAATTACGAATCAGTGATCGCGCCATCAATTGGTGCGTCGGGCGGTATCATAGTAATATGGGAGGTGAGTAAATTTCATTTAGATGTGGTAGCGATTGAACGTAATTTTATTATGCTGAGAGGTAGATGGTTACATGATGATCTAAGCTGTGGTTTGATAGTGGTTTATGCACCGTCCGAATTGGAAGGGCAACAAGCTGTTTGGACGGCAATTTTGAGTAAAATTAGTGAACAAGAAGGCCCGTGGTGCATAGCGGGAGATTTTAATGCCATATTACACGAGTCAGATAGAATTGGTACATCGGACAGGACTATGGAGATGGAAGCGTTTGGTGATTTTGTGCTACAGGCAGGTCTGATGGATTTACCACTCTTAGGCAAACGTTATACATGGTTTGGCCCGCAGAAACGATGTAGCCGAATTGACAGATTTTTGATATCGTCAAGATGGATGGATGCTTTCAGCTCAATTCAGCAAGTGGCACTAGCACGGGGAGTATCCGACCACACACCTCTAGTGTTGAAATGCGATGAAAACGACTGGGGTCCTCGTCCGTTCCGTTTCTTTAATTGTTGGATGGAGGGCAAATATCACATGAGGCAGATTTTGAGGAATGGATCCGGCTTACTGAATTAGACATTGGCACGATAAATATTATGGTGAAACTGCGACATTTGAAGGCATTTTTGAAAAAATGGAATAGGGACAGCTTTGGGGATGTGAATGAGATAATATCAGAGATGCAAGATAAAATTGACCGGGCGGATTCAGCAATTTCTACAGCTAGTATTGATGAGGAGATAGAGGCGGAAAGGCGACAATGGCTACAGGCTTTGTGGAAAGCTATGAGACACAAGGAAGCGATGTGGAGACAAAAATCCAGAGCGACATGGTTGCGGCTGGGTGATCGAAACATAGCCTATTTTCATCGATCCGCTAAGCTGAGAGCGGCAAGAAATTATATTCCAGGATTTATGGTTAATGACAATTGGATCAGCTCGCCATCACTTATGCGACGCCACGTAGTTCAATTTTTCATGAAGCATTTCTCTTGTGATAAGAGGGAATGCGTATGGCAATTCGAGGGGGAGTTTAGGAAGATATCGCAGAAAGCTAGGGGGAATTTGGTGGCGACATTCACATTGGCAGAAATACACGGAATAATGAGAGGTTGTGATGGTTCGAAGGCACCGGGCCCGGACGGTTTTACGCTGGATTTTTATAAGAAAGGGTGGGATGTGATCAATGCTGATATTCTACGATTCTTTGAAAATTTCCATGCAAGTGGGCGGCTACCTAAGGATGTGAATTGCACATTCATCGTGTTAATTCCTAAGGTAACATCTCCTACGACCCTTGGCGAATATAGGCCGATATGTCTAGTAAACTCAGTGTACAAAATTTTGGCAAAATGCCTTGCGACTCGACTACAAGGGGTATTGGCAGATTTAATAAGTGATACCCAATCGGCGTTTATAAAGGGTCGACAATTGGTGGATGGTGTACTTCTAGCACTTGAGGTGGTGCATTCCCTACGACAACGGGGTGCATGTGGTTTTTTATTGAAACTTGATTTTGCAAAGGCGTATGACTGCGTGAGCTGGTGTTTTTTTGGATGAGGTGTTAGGAAGAATGGGATTTTGTGACACATGGCGAAAATGGATTCAGGAATGTATCAGTTCAGTCAGGTTGTCGGTGCTTCTCAACGGAAATGCCACCAAGGAATTCAGAATGGGTAGAGGCTTGCGACAAGGCTGTCCGCTATCACCTTTGCTGTTTGTGATAGTCGCGGAAGCAATGCATTTGATGCTGCGAAGGGCTGAATTAGGGGGTCTAATTCGTGGAGTTCAGGTAGCGGCAGGGATATCTGTGACACATTTACAGTTTGCCGATGACACACTTTTGTTCTTTGAGGGATTGTTAGAAATTGCGAGAAATGTGAAACGAATTCTGCACTGTTTTCAAGTTTGCTCGGGGTTGAAGATTAACTTCGGTAAAAGTTCCTTGTACTCAATTGGTATAGGAGATGAGCTGGGCAGCAACGTAGCCGAGGTAATGGGTTGTAGAAAAGCTGAATTTCCATTCGTCTATTTGGGATTTCCAATAGGCGCAAGTCCGAGACTAATAGCTACGTGGGAACCAGTGATTGCTAATTTCCGACGCAAATTAGCAGGTTGGAAAAGGACCTCTCTGTCCTTTGCAGCTCGGGTGGTGTTGGTTAATTCAGTCCTCTCGTCGTTACCAATATTCTACATGGGATTATTTGTCGCTCCCAGAGGGGTAATAGAGAGGATCGATAAAATAAGAAGAGCTTTCCTATGGGGAGGTGTGGGTTTGGAAAGGCGGATGAGCAGAGTAGGATGGGAGGTAGTTTGTCGTCCGAAACAATTAGGGGGTTTGGGGGTTGCGGATTTGCGAGTTAAGAACATGGTGATGCTATCAAAATGGGTGTGGCGGTATGCGCAAGATAGAGATTCATTGTGGCGTGGCTTGATAATTGCAAAATATGGAGAACATCCACAATGGTGGCGTTTCAACACGGAAAAGATGTCATCTATGTCGCTTGTATGGCGGCAAATCGTAGCTCTCTCATGCGATGCACAAGTCAAAAAGCATATGGGCATGACCGGTTTTCTATGGAAGCTTGGGGATGGTAGATCGATTTTGTTTTGGTTCGATCCGTGGGTTGAACAAGTGGCATTAAAAGATTCATATCCGCGCTTATTCTCGTTAGCATGCGATAAATTAGCGAGGGTGGGGGACTATATGGTGGAGGGCAGATTATCGCATCATGGTTGGACTGATTTTTTTAGACGCCCACTACGAGATTTTGAATTAGGAATGCTACGTGATTTAATTCAAACGGTATCCAATTTCCGCGCATGGGAAGGAAAGCTGGACATGTTAATTTGGCGATCGGACGAGCGTGGAATTTTTTCAGTTGGGACTTTATCGAAACTGCTCATGCTAGATAAGGTGGGGGAAATGGACTTTGGAGAATGTTTCGCTTGGAAGGTGCTGGTGCCGCCGAAAGTTCAAGCTTTCCTATGGTTTACATGGTTACGTCGATTACCCACTGCAGATTTCTTGCGAGCACGTGGGGTTCCACTGCCGGATGATCAAGGCCGCTGCCCTTGGTGTGCGATGGTAGAGGAGAGCATCGCTCACATCCTCTATGAATGTCCGTTTGCGCAATCGGTTTGGCTATGGATGCGGAAATGGTGGGGAATAGACACAACTTTACCGGTTAGTTTTGATGCATTCTACGTTCTTGATTTTCATAGTATATTCAAGGGATGCATGAATATGTGGTGGATAGCATGTGTTGCCGCTGTTTTATGGTCTTTATGGATTGCAAGAAATGAATTTATTTTCCGTGGGAAGAGATGGAACTTGGCTGAATTGGGTTTCTTGGTGAAATTGAGATCCTATTATTGGATAAAAGCTGATCGGCGGGGAGAATTGGTAGCGGAGGCAGCTTGGTGGACATGTCCTTCTAAAATTGAGGTTGCTGCCAAACCGAAGAGGACGAGGGGGGAAAGATGCTGGCAGCCCCCGTTACAAAATATTCTAAAATTTAACACAGATGGATCAGCGCGAGGAAAGCCGGGTCCGGCAGGGATTGGTGGTGTGTTACGAGATGCGGATAGCCGTATCTTGGGTCTTTTTTCAGGCCCTATAGGCGTGATGGAATCAAATGAAGCAGAGGTCCGAGCGATAGCCTTTGCGTTGGGAATGATCAAGGAGAAGGACTGGCGACAGGGTTGTGTAATTATGGAGACGGACTCTCAAGTCGCGTTGAGCTGGATCAATCAGAATGCAAAACGACCGTGGCGACTATGGGAAGTATTTTTGGAAATTGATCAAGCTTGTCAAGTCATATATGATATTCAATTCTGCTACGTGCCGAGGGAAGCGAACGGATTTGCGGATGCACTGGCGAAAGAGGGAGTAGATAGACTCTCGACGTTCATGGCTTGTCTGTGACTTGTTCCTAAGCGATATGCTCTTCATATTGTAATCGACGGATTGTATCGTACTCTTTTCCTCCAATAGGTTTAGGGAGGTTTTTAACGAGGCGTGCGATTTCGTCAAGCTGTATGTTTTTACTTATTCTTAATAAAAATCATACAGTTGCTGATAAAAAAAAACATCAAATATGTACAGAAATTCACTTCACTACAAACCTATAATATTCTAAGAACTTAAACGATTCAACAAACCTCCAAATACCAACTCTCAAGGTAAAACCTTCTAATTCTAAAACCAAGAACCCTCTAATAATACATCATTTAAACATAAAAAAGCATAAAAAAGAAAGAGAGAGAGACAACATTAGAAGTTCAATTATTGTGTTCTTAACGACAAATCCACTTATCATACATTTATATACACAATTAAATATGTACAGTATTGGAAAGTGATTTAAAGAAGAAGATTGTTTTGGAAACTTATTTCCATTCATATCATCATGTATGCATGTACAATCATCCTTATATACAAGGATTACAAAGACTGCATTGAATCTAATGTACATGCATCGTATGCTAACCTTCATAGACCTAGGTTAATTGACTAACTAACAACCCTAACTAAATGCTAACAGCTTAACAACTGGTTAACTATATTCAGCAGCTAACAGACTTCAACATTCTCCCTGCTCTTTGCATCTGCAGCTAACAAACTTCAACACTCTCCCTGCTCTCTGCCTTTTTTAAATCTTCTCGAACCACAGCAACATCATTTCTGGGCATCACTTGCAACCGTTTTCTAAACTCCTCAAAGTAGGATCGAGTTAAGGGCTTAGTTAGTCCATCAGCTACTTGACATGTAGCTGGAATGTAACCAATACAAATTTTACCAGCTGCAACTCTTTCTCGAACAAAATGTATATCAAGATCTACATGTTTAACATGTGAGTGATACATAGGATTTTCACTAATAGCAATGGCACTTGTATTATCATTCCAAACTTCAGGAACTCTAATTTTGTCATATCCCATTTCTTCAAGCAGAGACACAATCCAGCAAATCTCTGCTGTAACATCAGCAATACTCCTATATTCAGCCTTTGTTGTAGACCTTGCAACAGTCTTTTGTTTTCGTGAACTCCAAGAGACCAAATTGTCACCAAGATAGACACAACAACCTCACACAGACCTTCGATCACAAGCATTTGCTCCCCAATCTGCATCTGCAAAGGCTGCAACATGATAAGCATGAACAGAAGACTTCCTATACACCAAACCATAGTCCAGGGTGCCACTGATATAACGTAAAACACGTTTAACAGCAACCAAATGATACTCCCTGGGTTCATGCATGAACTAAGCTAGCTTGTTCACACTAAAGGCTATATCGGGCCTAGTGTGACAAGCATACAAAAGAGCTCCAACAATGCTCCTGTAGTTCTTTGCATCATCAATAGGACTGCCTGACACCTTATCTAACACAACATTACTCACCATAGGCGTAGGCACTACATTAGCTTTGTGCATATTAGCTCGAACAAGAAGATCACGCAAGTACTTCTGTTGATTCAAAACTAAATAACCAGGCCCTCGAACAACTTCTAAGCCAAGAAAGAAATTTAAATGGCCTAGATCCTTCAATGCAAACCTCTCACCAAGTAAAGCAATGACTTTCTCTATTTCAATAGTCGAATGCCCTGTCAAGATTATATCATCCACATATACCAACATATAGGTATATCCAGTTTCATGCTTGAGAACAAAAAGAGATGCATCTGCCTTTGATTCAACAAAGCCAATGTCTAGCAAAAAAATTTTAAGTTTCTCATGCCAGTTACGAGGTGCTTGCCTTAGCCCATAGAGTGCTCGTTGTAGTTTGCAAACCAACCTGGAGCCATCTGGAGCAGTCTTTGCAAAAAAAAAATTTAACTTTCTCATGCCAGTTACGAGGTGCTTGCCTTAGCCCATAGAGTGCTCGTTGTGCTCTGATACCATATTGGAAAGTGATTTAAAGAAGAAGATTGTTTTGGAAACTTATTTCCATTCATATCATCATGTATGCATGTACAATCATCCTTATATACAAGGATTACAAAGACTGCATTGAATCTAATGTACATGCATAGTATGCTAACCTTCATAGACCTAGGTTAACTGACTAACTAACAACCCTAACTAAATGCTAACAGCTGGTTAACTATATTCAGCAGCTAACATACTTCAACATACAGAAACATAATAGATATTGAAAAAAAATTCTTGTTGAGAAAATACTAGTGTTCTTTATTTAGTAATCTTAACAATGTCTATCGGAAGAAATAAATGGAAGCCCTAACAATCCCACTATTTGTCTTTATCAAAATTACCCACCACTAAAAAAGCTTGAAGAGAGAGCACTCATAAAAGATTTTAGGGCTTGGCTTGTTGAGCCCTATACCAAGAAAAATGAACTTGCCAAGACGAAAACTATAACAGTTACCAAGTAAAGCAACAATTAAAAGCCTCAAGGTACAACTTAAAGTTCCCCTAAAACATCAAGTATTTTGAGAAGTAACCTATCTCCAAAGCAACAACGGACATAATATACATGATTAATACCAAACACCATGTAATTATTGTCAAGAGGAAACAAGTAAACAACTAATCTCAAAGTACCTACTAATTTTACCCCTTGTATGAACCGATGTCTAACAATTGAAAATGTGCAACTTGCTTTGCCTCCACGAGCCACCACCAGGGTCCCAATCCTTGTACAATTGCAACAACCTTCCAAGACAACTAACTCCAGAAACATGTCAAGCTACACCTCTTTCCATCAAATTCACTACAATTTAATGGTCAAACATGAATAGAGTTCACCATTTCTTCCCCATTCCTACAGCAAGAATTGGTCACAGTTTTACTTACTTCTTCCTCACAATTAAGCAACTGCTCGCCATAGATAGCCTTCTAAAAGTCTTCAATTTTCTTATGAAACACCCGACAATTACTTCCTTTTAAGACATTGCACATAATCCACAACCACATAAACCTTGAAAATAACCCCTCCATGATTAACGGACTCTTGCAATACAATTGGGGGTTAAGCTTGTTCAACTCGCCGCGGTTAAAAACCAGAGTCATTTTGTGCGATTTGGCGCTCCCATTAGCCACCAATGGCTTCGCGATCACTGGAAACTTAAGTAACTCCCAAGCAGGGATGGACCGGGGGCTGGGGGCAGTCGCCTCCTAGAAGTTTCAAATTCCCTTATAGTCTTAAGTATTTTCTTAATATTTTCTTTTGATTATTTAATTTCACCCCCTAAAATTTTGTAATTCCACCCCCTAAATTTGTAATATAACTTTCTAGTTTTGTGAACTTATCACTCTACTTTTAACTAGAAGTCTAGACTAAATTGCAAGTATTCAAAGTTTTTGTGTTAAATTATAATATCTACAAAATTTAGTATCGTTTTAAAAATCTTTGAATTTGAAACTATAATGACTCTCCTATGATTTATCTTTTTATTTATTATCAAGCGGATCTTTTTAAGCCCAATTTATTGTTTGTATCTTTTAATTTCTTTACTTTATTATTATTTCATTTTAAATAATAAAAACCTAAAAGATTGCTAGCCGGTGGAGATTGGAGTAACAACCTATTTTCACTTAAAAAAATTCGATCTCGTGCAGTCACTGAGCCACATCCAACTGCCAACTCGCATCTCAATTCTCAAGCCTCAACGCCCAACAGTAAGAACTCACCTTTCTAATCCTAGTCTTGATTTGTGTTAAACCCTTGAATTGAATTGAATTGAATTTAACCTATTTACAATTTACATAGCAGTGGGAATTCCTTTTTCCAGTGTTTTTTGGTTATTAATTTATTATTCTTTTTCTTCTTGTCATAATGTTATTAGATTATGGTACTAATCGATTGGAGTTTTTGTGTGAATTTTTATAATTTAAATATTTTAATGTGATTGTTGAGGTATTAATGAGTGAAATATTTTATTGTTTTCGAGAAACGGAGGAGTGAAAGACTTCTAAAACTCGATATGGGAAATCGAAAAATCAATTCTTTTTTTAAAAGAAAGGATCCTCATATTAGTGAGAGCTCTCCAAATCCAAGTTCGACACCTATCAGTTCTTCGGGGGTGAATAATCGTTTAAGTAAAGCTGTAAGAGTTGAACAAGAAATCATTCATGCATCAATTATTGAGCGTGATATTGGAGTACGCAATTCTATTTGGGATTTTCCTCTAAATCAACAAGATGAAGTTCGTAGAGCGTATATCAGTAAGGGACCTTATCAACCCATTCCTACTAATGATACGAAATATGTTGATAAGTATGGACGTCAATTTTTGGCTTCTTGGTATAAGCTATTTCCCGATTGGTTGGAATATTCACTAACCAAAGATGTTGCATATTGTCTTCTATGTTTTCTTTTTAATAAGTCCCTTGGACACCTTGGATCAAATACTTTTACTCATGATGGCTTTCGATCTTAGAAGAAAGTTAATTCGGGCTCTAATTGTACTTTTCTTATTCATGTCAGGGATGATGCGAACTCACTCCACAAGAATGCCATGAAAAGTTATCATGATTTGAGAAACTCTCTTCAACATATTGAAAAGGTGATCAAGAAACAAACTTCTCAACAAGTTGCAAGAAATCGGTTTCAACTAAAAGTTTCTATAGAAGCTGTGAGGTGGTTGACCTTTCAAGGTTGTGTTTTACATGGTCGTGATGAGACAGAAAATTCAAACAATCGTAGGAACTTTCTTGAATTAGTAAGTTTCTTGGCTTCTTACAATGAAGAGATTTCTACAACTTTAAATAATGCTCCAAAGAATTCAAAGTATGTTTCTCCAAGAATTCATAAAGAGATCCTTTGTCTTTTTCGATCAAGGATACAAAAATATATTCGGGATGAAATTGGAGAACACAAATTTTGTGTCATGGTTGACGAAGCCCGTGATGAATCGAAAAGGGAACAAATGGCGGTTGTGTTGAGATATGCTGATAAAGATGGTTTTATACGTGAAAGATTTTTTGATCTAGTCCATGTGAAGGAAACTAATTCGTCTATATTGAAGAAGGAGATTTGTGATGTTCTTTCACATCATTGTTTGAATGTGAAAGACATAAGAGGTCAAGGATATGATGGAGCTAGCAATATGCGTGGGGAATTCAATGGTTTGCAAGAATTAATCCTTAAAGTATGTCCATTTTCTTATTACATTCATTTTCTTGTTCATAGATTACAATTGACTTTGGTGGCTGCATCTAAAGAAGTGTTTCCAGTAGCACAATTTTGTTCATATTTGACTATCATTATAAATTTAGTTATCTCCTCGTGTAAGAAACAAGATCAATTGAAAGATGCCCAAGAAAGTTATATTGAAGATATGATTGCTATTGAAGGTTTAGACACAGTAAAGGGAAAAAATCAAATTGGCACTTTGCAACGTGCATGAGATACAAGGTGGGGTTCGCAATTAACTTCTCTCAGTAGCTTGCTCAAGATGTTTGGCTCTACTGACAAGCGTCATAACTGTCAAAATAATTATCCTTAATATCTAAAGAAATAATTAAATAGTGTGGTAAAGAGAAGAAGGGTCGATCCACATAGACTTTGGAAGTTCTGATGTAGAGAGGGTTTGATTATGACTTTAGTGAGAAAATAAAGTAAATAAGGGGGTTTTGATTAAGAGAGTATAAAATAAATGTAAAAAAATAAAAGTGAATAAAATAAATTTAGAGAAAATTGTGAAAGTAAATTTTGAGAATAAAATCAATAGAATAGAATAGCTTCAAGCTACACTTTGACTCATTTCCAATGGATCATAGAATAAGATTTTACTCCGGATAAATGTCGGTTACAGTCTACAAGGCCCAACCCTTGTAACTTGTTTTTCTCTCCAATAAACCGATAATCCAAAACCAAATTTTGAATTTCAGTTTTCTGGCTAGACTAACCACGACTATCGTTGTTAGAATAAAATATTTTAAAACCTGGAAAAACCCAACTCGTACTACGTTGTCTCAACGAGAATCAAATCCGATCTCAATTTCCCTTAGCGGACCGATGCTAAGTGTGTTCACAGAAAGTCGAATTAGCTACAAGCTGATCCTTCCTCCCAATTGTAAATTGAAACAACATTCAAATCAACAGGCCCTTTTTGAATTTTAAAGCATAAAGATTTTAAAAGGAAAAGCCGATTGCCAATCCAAGTTTGCAGAAAATTGAGAAATATACTCAAAGATATAAATTGCTTTTCAATTCTCACGATCGAAATTGAGTCATTAAAAATGAACCTAAAAAGAAAACTTTATAAAAGTAAACTTTCCAAAGAATAAATAAAAGCTAAGTGTGTGTTTCAAGCTTCACCCTAAAGGGGTATTTATAGCTTGAGAAAAACCTAAAAATATTCAAAATAAAATACGTAAGATAATTCTAAAAACATTCAAATATTCCTAAAATGATAATTCAAATATAAAGAAAGTGATAGTTCTCAAATATTTAAATTCAAACTTTATCCTAAAATCATAATTAAATCTCGGCTGTCGTTCTTCTAGATGATACTGACTGGATTTCCTTCTAAAAGCTTCTGCTGACTGGACTGTCAAATTTTGCCACGTCGGATCTTGTCATGCCCACGTGTCCAGCCTTGATTCCAAAAAATAAAAACTGCAGAACATGTTTTAATGTTGCTTTCTAGAAGTTAAAGTCATGCACAGAAATGAATAAAATCGATCCAAATAAGCAGTATTAAAGTTCCAAAGGGAGTAATTAATGGTAAAATAATAACAAAATAAAGCACTCATCAAATTCCTCATCACTTATTCAATGCTTGTCGTCAAGCATGCATTAGTAAAATAAAAGAGAAAACACGTTACCATCCTTCATCTCACAATATATCAAAGAAAACCAAATAGATCAAGATTTCAACAAGTATCGGAAACAATGTAACAATCAAGTAAAAACATAATTAGGAACAAGTGCAAGCAAAACCAAGATATCCAATAGTCCGTTAATTTCAATGTAACAAAACTCAATACCCCACAAGGATTCGCTCATTGTCGCTCAATGTGTTTAAGGTGAAAGAAATCGCACAAGCCAGAATCAAACTTGACACTACCATAGGCTTGTAAGGAAATCAAGTCTCCACCACTAAAATGAACAAGATGCATTAATCAAAGGGTCTTTAAAGGTTGTAATGAGGCTTAGGTTAAGGTAGGAAAAAAGGCCAAGAACATTGTGAAATATCATCACAAGAGATGCAAAAATAAGTTCAAGCCACGAAACAAAGTAACCAATGCAAATAAGTGTAATAAAAATCAAACAGCCCAATTTGTTGTTTTTTTCTTTTTTCGAATATTTTTCTTGTTGTTCGAATTTTATTCGAACCAGTTTTTTTCTCTTTTTTCCTGAAACATTTCTTCTTTACTGAATTTTTTCATATGTTTTTTCGTGGAACATATCAATCTTTGTCTTGATAAGGGTGACAAAAGAGGGTAAGAATAATGGGCTTTGGGTTTATAATATGGTAAAAACAAAGAAAAGGGTATAGGCACAAAAATGGTTCACTAATAGAAATAGATGGGTAGGCAATTTTGGGTAGAGAAGTTGGTTAATCTTAAGTACCCCTATCATATTAAAGCATCAAGTTCAAAACATGTGGTCTCGACATACATTTACTCACAAGTTCTAAAATGTCAATATTAGTCTGACACACTCGATCGAACAAATGAGCAAGAATGAAAAAAATATGCTCTTCTAAGCTCAAATCTCACAAGAAAATCGAGTCAAGAAACATATCAACCAATGAACTCATGGAATACCAAGCAAAAGATTAAAGAAAATACTAATCATGCCATTTTACTATCATGCACCCTAATTCTTATAGAAGTGGAATCATAAACTCATAAGGTAATCAATAAAATAAGGTAAAAGTCAGGATTGGTAATAAAACATCTCGAGTATCAACTAAGGCTACTTAAATCAAAATATATAAATAAGCAAGGAAAAATTTGATGCAAATATCTACCCCCTCACTTAAAATATATTGTCCCAATATGAAAATTAAAAGCGTAGGAGAAGGAATATAGACACTTCCCGTGTTTAATGACAGTCGCGGAGGCGGCGCAAAGTCGGAGTTGCTGGGCACTTGGATGAACTGTGGTGGCGCAAACCGACGGCGACAACCGAGAACAACCGGTGGGACAACAACTTGGTTTTCTTGGTGTCTCGTTCTCACCATTGTTGAAGGGTGGAGGATTTAGGGTGCAATTTGGAGGTTGAGGGTGGGGGGTATGCGACTGATGAAGAAAAAAAGAGGGTTTATGTTTATTAAACACGTGAGATAATAATAATAATAATAATAATAATAATAATAATAATAATAATAATAATAATAATACAACAATTTCTAATTTCAACTATGCTTCTTAGCACGCTTTACTCTGCTTTTTAGCACGCTTTTTTCTGCTTTTAGCACTGATTTTAATCTCAGCCCTCGTTGTTTTCTCTGTCTGTTTCTATCATGGATCCCACCGTTAAAGATGATTTGGCCGAATTGACTATAGAGGATGATGAAGATAGTGAGATCCAAGTGAATGATGAACAACAACCTCAAGGTATTTCTTTTGACAAATGCTTTGTTGGTAGATTTCTTACGACAAGTGTGATCCACTTCCAGGCGATGCGTAACACTATTGGCCAATCTATGGAGGCCACTAGGGGATGTATTTCTCATATTTGGGCAATAACCATTATCTTTTCTGATATTTCCACACTGTTGATATGGACAAAATTGAGGAAGGCTGTCCTTGGCACTTTAATTCACATCTGTTGATCCTACACAGACTACAGAAAGGGGATGACCCTAATAAGGTCCCTTTAGTGGCATCCCCGTTTTGGATTCTTGTACATAATTTCCTCATTGTTGTATGTCTGAAGGTGTTGCCCGACAACTGGGCAACTTTATAGGAACTTTTATGGATTATGACTCTAAGGTTGTGTCGTTGGGCTATAGAGGTATTATGCGTCTCTATGCGAATCTTGATATTAGAAAACCATTGAAACGTAGGAAGAAACTAGTGATGAAAGATGGCACTTCCTCTTTTGTTTGTTTCAAATATGAAAAGTTGCCTTTATTCTGCTTCATTTGTAGCAAAATGGGACATGGTGAATCACTATGCCCTGTTCGATTGACTCTAGCTAAAGAAGAAATAGTTTTTGGATGGGATCTGAGTTTGCATGCTCCGGCAAAGCAATCGGTGGATTCGGGAAGAAGGAGAGCTTAATTCTCAGGATTTGAATCCAATTGTTTCCGGATCACATGAATTAGGGGATCTGTCACCTAATTTCTATCCTTTCCAAAATGCTAATACTGGGAAAGGAAAGAATCTCCCCTCAAGCAGTAATACTACACATACAGGATCTCACATGACAGCACAAAAGGAAATGGCGTTAACCGCACGTGACTCAATAATAACAACCAAAATTCAGGAAGGGCTTATGTCCAATTATGATGTAACTATGACCACTATAGACGAGGAATCTCAAGAAACAGTTGGGGAAGGTCTCAAATGCCATCGGGTCACCTCTACTCCTTTGGAAGTTTCCAATTTGGATTCAACCAAAGATTCAAATTCTATATCGGCAAGCCTTATGCAAGGGGCCAACTGGGCCCAATGAAACTCCTTAGTCGGAACGTATGGGGCCTTGGAATGTCTCGGACGACCCGACGTCTCAAGAATATGCTTAGAGATGTCAACCATGATGTTCTTTTCCTTATTGAGACAAAGTTATCGTGTATTAGAATGGAGAAGGTTCGCAAACTGTGTGGTTTTCCGAATGGCTTTGATGTTAGTTCAATTGGTAGGAGTGGAGGCCTTTATTTGGCGTGGAACAGTTCTTGTAAAGTCTCTGTGCAATCGTTCTCAAATAGACACATTCATGTTATGATTGATGATGACTGTGATGGTTTATCGTGGCATTGTACTGGTTTCTATGGAGCACCAGATGTAACCTCCTAAACCCGGCCTAGAAGAAAAAACCGAATTTAGGAAGTCATCGTTGAAAACTTTTCTCTCAAGTAATAAATTTTAGGTTTAAATAATTTATAAAATAAATTAATTATTAATTAACAATAAGTATCATAAAATACCACAATTGTTTTCAAAACCTAAGTATTATAAAAATATTTTGATCATTTAATAAAATATTTGAAATAAAGTTTGTAAATATATGCTGAAACATAATCCCAAAATATAAAGTTTCACGATGTGAAATACGTAAATATCCCAAAACATAGAATAATAATAATAATAATAATAATCTGGTAGTTTAAATTTAGTTCATATTGAATAATAAAATAATCAGATAAAATTGAGATCCTCCAAGTACCACGTCGCCTAAAGTCCAAAGATATCTGTAAGAGGAAACTATGTGGGAGTAAGCTAAAGAGCTTAGTGTATCTCTAAAGTGCAAGAAAATCATAGTCGTAAAACATAGTATTATTTTCTTAAAATAAGGAAGATTCCCATAACCTCCTCCCTACGTCCGCCAATCCGAAGTGGAATTCAGCTCGAATGGTGAAACCACTAAACTTTCTCCTTATAAATCTCAACTCATGCTCATACATATATGATTTTTAAAATTCAAGTTTCATAAAAACCAATTCCATAAATCTGATATTCCATAAACATATTTCGTAAATCATAGTCCATAAATCATAGTTCTGTAAATCTGATGTTTCATAAATCATACTTAAAACACATTCTAAAATCATATGCATGTGATGTCAACCATACAAACCATAATGCATCAACACAGAGAAAACATGTAGCACAATAAGAAAACACACCTTAGCCAAAGCAACTCAACCTACTGAATGAAGTGTTTATCACGATTAGAAGTACTAGGTCCAAAAGACCGAGAGTGAGGATCATTCTTCGTAACTTATACATACGTATAGGAATGGCTTACACCACAATTAGGTGCATATATGCTATAGTAGCAATGTAGCTTAAGAATATATATATATATATATATATAAAGAAGAATGATTTGCATATTAAACCTATATATATATATAATTGAATCTTTGAAAACAATATGAATATATATCTATACATATAACATTAGCTTATATATATATATATATATATAAGTAGAAATTATCTATATCTATAATAAAAATAATATAATAATAAGAATGAGGAATAGCTTTCAAAACCATAAACAAAAGCTTGGGTGGTGGTTGAGTGTTGGTGGCCTGGATGTGATATTAGATGTTAAAAGGGGTGAGATTAGCCGGTTCACAAGGGTGGAAGAGTGGAGAAGGCAGCCATGACAAGCAAAACTAGGTTTAGGAGGCGAGCATAAAACATACGGCTATGGATTTTGCAAATATATATATATATATATATATATCTTAAAATCAAATAAATTTATTTTAGAGTAAAAAACAACTTTATAAAATACTAAGATAGTCTTTAAACCTTTTAAAATAAAATTACTATTTGACCTTGAAATTCAATTCCTCAAAATTAGGGTTTTAGAATTAGGGATTTTGCGAATCTGGGGCTTAAAATTTGGGCGTAATTTTTTGGGTGTTACACCAGAGGTCCAAAATCGTGAAGCCTCTTGAAATCTCCTACGCTAGCTTGATGACTTACATGATGTTCCATGGTTAGTCATATGTGATTTTAATGAATTGTTATTTGCTTCTGAGAAGTCTAGTGGCCTCCCAAGGAGTGTGCGTCAAATGGAGAGGTTTCGCTCAGCTTTAACAGATTTTTCCTTGGAAGATATTGGCTATAATGGCTCATGGTTCACGTGGGAATGGGGACGTTTACATTCTAATAACATTTGAGCACACTTAGACCGGGGTGTTGCAATCTCAGCCTGGTGGGAGTCTTTTCCATATTATTCTCTTAATCATTTATCACACTCATTTTTGGATCATTGTCCGCTCCTCAAAACTAGTTCGAACCCTATTTCAACAACAAGGGTGGACCACTTTCGCTTTGAGGCATCCTGGTTGTTGGAAGAAACATATGAACAAGAGGTGCGAAAAATCTTGCAGTCCTTCCACGTTCAGTCCCTTGACGTCTGAAGCTTATGGGCCAAGGTCTTGATAAAGGGTTTCAAAGAATGAGAAAGGAGAAAAAATTTATTATCCAGACTCTCAAGAAGCGACTAGAGGATCTAGACGAGTTGCAAGTTATAGACGATAATTTAGGGGATATCACTGATGTGAATATTGCATGTAATATAGAAGCTGACTTTTAAATCCCTCTTCTCGTCTCAAGGTTACTAGGAACAACATGCTCGAGCCAATTGGTTGAAGAATGGAGATAGGAATACTGGTTTCTTATATAAATTTGCATATCACCGAAAAAGTAAAAAAT
The DNA here is from genome assembly GCA_958450335.1 of Hibiscus tridactylites. Taxonomy (NCBI): domain Eukaryota; kingdom Viridiplantae; phylum Streptophyta; class Magnoliopsida; order Malvales; family Malvaceae; genus Hibiscus; species Hibiscus tridactylites. The sequence continues at coordinate 54,370,564 of OY288287.1, read as the reverse complement.
GGATCATCAAATTGACAGATGATGCAAATTGTATTGTTGATTCTACGTAGGAAATTCATAGAGTGGCTCTAGACTTTTAAATCCCTCTTCTCGTCTCAAGATTCAATGGATTTCTCTGCCACTTTCAATAGGATTGATTGTTGTATCTCTTCCTCTATGAATGATGCCCTGTTAGCCGAATTTACCCATGAAGATGTTTTATACGCACTCCAATCAATGAGCCCCTTAAAAGCCTCTAGCGAGGATAGGCTAGGAGCGGTATTTTACCAACATTTCTGGCACATTGTTCGCCACGATGTATCCACCTATTGTATTGAGGCTATTAAGGTTCATTACCCCTTTTTTGAGGTTAACACCACTTGCATTGTTCTTGTTCCTAAGGTATCTAATCCTACTCAGATGTCTCATTTTCGGCCAATTAGTTTATATAACGAAGGACTATCTTCTTTATTACGACATGTTGTAAACCATGGATACATGCAAGGTGTTCGAATTGCTAGTGGTACTCCGACTCTAACACATCTTTTATTCGCTGACACTTACATCATTTTTGGGGACGCTAGTGTCGGGGGAGCTATGACCATCAAAAACTTTTTGACAACTTACAGTCAATGTTCGGGCCAAATCGTAAATTTCGATAAATCTAGTGTTTTATTTAGCTCAAATGTCCTCGAAGGTAATATTTTTGATGTGTGTCGCACTCTAGAGGTTAATCAGAAAACTAGTCCTGAGGTTTACTTGGGCTTACCCTCAATGATTGGTCGATAAAAGAAGAAATCTCTATCGAAGCTCAAGGAGAAATGTCTTAAATATCTTGCTACTTAGAGCACAAGACATTTGTCCTTGGGGGGAAAGGAGGTATATATCAAGGCTGTCTTGCAAACCATTCCTCTTTATGCAATAGCCGTGTTCCTTCTCCCCAAATACTTTGTAAGGAACTTGAAGCTCTTTTTGCAAAATTCTGGTGGCAGAATACATCTAGAAAACGAGGTATACATTGGTGTACGTGGCAGACCTTATGCCTCTCAAATGAGAATTGAGGGTTGGGGTTTCGTGATCTCGGGAAATTTAATATCGCTATTTTAGCAAAACAAGGATGGAGACTTATATCGAATCTGACATCACTTGTGGCTCACATCTTAAGGGCTAAGTATTATTCCCAAGGTGGCTTTATGACCTATAATCTTGTATCTAACTCTTCCTATATTTGGCGAAGCATTTGGTGCTCTAAGAGGACTTTAGAGCTTGGCTTATACTGGAAAGTGGATAAGGGTTTCTCCATCTTTATATGGAATGACTTTTAGCTGCTAACGAACTCAGTTGGTCTGATTAACTCCCCTCCAATTGCTGATCTTCATTGGGATGCTGACCTCATCGACCAAGAGACTCGAAAATGGAATGTTCCTTTGATAACTTCCTCATTCTCACATGTTGACGCTGACGAAGCCGTTATCCTTTTCATTCGACTATTATCCTCTAGCCAAGAGGATGTCTTGGCTTGGATATGGGAAAATACTGGCATGTACTCTGTTAGGAGCGGATATCGTTGCTTGCTCACTGGCCAGATTGCCACTGCATATTCTGGTGAGTTTTTTAAATGAATTTGGTCTGCTCCTCTCTGGGAGCAATGTCGCAACAACTCGCGCACCCTCATACTCGGGATGAGGTGACTTGGTCTGCTCTTCTTGATCCCACGGTGAAATGGAATTTTGATGATGGGTTTTCTGTGGGGGAACAAAAATCTTGGTCGGGTCTTGTAATTAGAGATACCAGTGGGAGATCCTAGGATCAGCTTACCGTGTTAATTTCAATATCATGTCAGCTTTTGAAGCTGAAGCGATGGCTGCTCTCCAAGGCCTTGAATTTGCAGGCGACCTGGGTTTCACTTATATCATAGTGGAAGGGGATTATAAAGCTATCATCTCCAAGCTTTCCTCCAGCTCGATTGATCTTTCAGCGGTTAAACCCATTCTGACTGATGCGAAGAGTCTCTCAAGGTCCTTTAGATCGTGTCGGTTCACTTTCACTAAACGATCGGGTAACTAAGTGGCACATGCACTGGCTCTAGAAGGTAGGTCTGGCTCCGACGACCGTTTTTGGGTGGAAGATGTTCCTGCCGCCGTCCTCTAGGTTGCTGCAACTGACCGACGACACCTGGACTCGACGTAGTTTTCCCGTGAGCGTTAAAAGTTTTGGGGCTCCCATGTTTAAGCCCTCCATTTGGTTTAGTGCCCTAGTTTTTATATAAAATTCACCAAATTGCTTTGGATCATCTGAGCTTCTCCTTTGTCTCTTGAACTGTTTTACCTTTGCGGATTCTCTTGTTTATGTCCCCGCTTTTGTTTATCTACTAGTTGTATTTGGACTTTATTTTTGGTTTTGTTTTCTTTCGAAATTGAATAAAACTAAGGTGGTACCGTTTTCATAATAATAATAATAATAATAATAATAATAATAATAATAATAATAGGAAATTGTTCGGGTTTATGTTATAAGCATGGGTCCATGGGGGAAAGTTTAAAATTTGAAAGAAAAAGATAGGTGTAAAATAAGGATAAAGGGAGATGGCGGCGGATGAGATTTTGGGTTCTTCTATTATGCACCGAAGGATGGTGAAGGATGTGCTATCATGCACCCTCTAAAAATGGTTCTTCCACTAGTCATAAATCATTCCAAGGACTTTATCTCTAACCATGTTCGATCGAAAATCACTATTAGTTTGATTCAAAATATTTTGGGTACTTAAAAATTTAGAATGAAATAAAATAAGACAAATATAAATAAAATTAAAAATTAACAGAAATTGAGTAGAACAAAATAAAATGGGTTGCCTCCCATTGAAGCGCTTTGTTTAACGTCGTTTAGCCCGATGTCCTGATTCAGACTACAGGCACTGGATAATTTCTGGTCATAAATCAAAACAAAATTATATCAGTAACTTTGCCGAAGTCCCCGACAACGACGCCAATTTGACAAGTGTCGTAACTGTCAAAATAATTATCCTTAATCTCTAAAGAAATAATTAAAGAGTGTAGTAAATAGAAGAATGGTCGATCCACAGAGACTTTAGAAGTTCTGATGTAGAGAGGTTTTGATTATGACTTTAGTGAGAAAATAAAGTAAATAGGGGGTTTTGATCAAGAGAGTATAAAATAAATGTAAAAAACTAAAAGTGAATAAAATAAATTTAGAGAAAATTGCGAAAGTAAAATTTGAGAATAAAATCAATAAAATAGAATAGCTTCAAGCTTTGCTTTGACTCGTTTCCAAACGATCATCGAATAAGATTTTACTCCGGATAAATGTCGGTTACAGTCTACAAGGCCCAACCCTTGTAACTTGTTTTTCTCTCTAATAAACCGATAATCCAAAATCAATTTTTGAATTTCAGTTTTCTGGTTACACTAACCACGACTATCGTTGTTAGAATAAAATAGTTTAAAATCTGGAAAAACCCAACTCGGACTACGTTGTCTCAACGAGAACCAAATCCGATCTCAATTTCCCTTAACGGGTCGGGGCTAAGTGTGTTCACATGAAGTCGAATTAGCTACAAGTCGGTCCTTCCTCCCAACTATAAATCGAAACAACATTCAAATCAACGAGACCTTTTTGAATTTGAAAGCGTAAAAATTTTAAAAGGAAAGGCCGATTGCCAATCCAAGTTTGCAGAAAATTGAGAAATATACTCAAAGATATAAAGTGATTTTCAATTCTCACAATTGAAATTGAGTCATTAAAATGAAGCTGAAAAGAAAACTTCATAAAATTAAAATTTCCTAGGAACAAATAAAAGCTAAGTGTGTGTTTCAAGCATCACCCTAAAGGGGTATTTATACATTGAGAAAACCCTAAAAGTATTCAAAATAAAATACGTAAGATAATTTTAAAAACATTTAAATAAATTCCTAAAATGATAATTCAAATATAAAGTGATAGTTCCCAAATATTTAAATTCAAATTTTATCCTAAAATCCTAATTAAATCTCAGTCGTCGTTCTTCTAGATGATATTGACTGGATTTCCTTTTGAAAGCTTCTGCTGACTAGACTGTCAGATTTTGCCACGTCGGATCTTGTCATGCTCATGTGTCCAGCCTTGATTCCAGAAAATAAAAACTGCATAACATGTTGTTTTAACGCTGATTTTTGGAAGTTAAAGTCCTGCGCAGAAATGAATAAAATCGATCCAAATCAGAAATATTAAAGTTCCAACATGGAGTAATTAACAATAAAATAATAACAAATAATGATATTCAAGATGTTTGACTCTACTTGTTATGTTCTCAAGAACCTCATAAGTGACGAAAATTTGACTCAAAGAAGTGATGCATATAGTGTTCATGATGTGATGACATCTTTTGAGTTTGTATTTATCTTGCACCTCATGATAGATCTATTGAGTATCACTGATGATCTTAGTCAAGCTTTACAACGTAAATCTCAAGATATACTAAATGATTTGCATTTAGTATCAACTGCAAAAACAATTATACAAAGATTGAGAGAAGAAAGGTGGGATCCTTTACTTGAAAAGGTAACATCATTTTGTGATAAGCATCATATAGAGATTCCTGATATGAATGCTCTATATAAAGGTGGTAAAGGGAGACCTCGACTTCAACGAGATGCCATTTCTGTTGGACATCATTACTGTGTTGATATATTTGTCACTGCTATTGATTCTCAAAATCATGAGATGAACATTAGATTCAAGGATGACATGGTTGAGTTACTTAAGCTTAGTTCTGCTCTAGATCCGAGGGATGGTTATAAATCATTTTTCATTGATGATATATGCAAGCTTGCAAATAAATTTTATTCAGAAAACTTCACAGAGTAGGAAAGGTTGCGCCTGAAAATTCAATTAGAACATTTTGAGTTAGAATTTAGAGGGAGCCTTGAATTGAGAAAGGCATTAACAATTTAAGAACTTTGTCAAGTGTTAGAAAAGGCTCAAAAGTCAACTATTTATCATCTTCTTGATCGAATTGTTTGTCTTGTTTTAACTCTTCCAGTTTCTACCGTGGCTGCAGAGCGTGCTTTTTTAGCGATGAAACTAGTGAAGACTCACTTGCGTAACAAAATTAAGGATGAGTTTTTGTCGAGCTACTTAATAACATATATTGAGAAGGAAATCTCCTATGATTTATCTATAGTTTCTCTTATTGATGACTTTGATCTAATGAAAGAGCGTCGTGCACAATTTCGAATGCCTACTTTTGACAAGAAAGAAGATCTCATTTGTGATATTTTGTAAGTACATAATTATTACTTCTCTTAGAATTTATTTTTAATTTATTCTTAAGTATTTCAAGAGTTAACTTATAACTCTAGTTTTTATATTTTAAGTTTTATTCATTTATAATAGATAAAACTCCAGCATACTGGTTCAAATTATAAATCATCGTTGTTTGAAAACGAGGAAGAACATTATTTGATGTGTATATTTATCTTACTAGTTACTATAGTTGTTATTTTACATTGACTTGTTTTACTATAATTTTAAGATATATAAAAATTTGCCCCTAAGCATAAAATGTTACGTTCGTCCCTAGGTTCGCCCCCTAGCATAAAATTATGCGTCCGTCCCTACTCCCAAGCTTGGTTATCGAATAGGGTTTCTTGATTATTGATATTCTCAAAATGGTTCATATCATTTCAAATTTAATTTTTATTTTTTAATGTAGTTGTATTGACTTTTTATAGTTACAAAACTTATCACTATATAATTTTTTGGCACCAAAAATTGGAGAGAAATATCTGTGGCAATATGTTTTGTCATTATAGTTAAAATATATAATATAAACATAATTTGTCACAAAAAACTTGAATATCATTATTTGTTGTGACAATTTTTTCTATAACAATAATTGTAACTTAAAGTTGCAAAACTTGTCACTATATTAATTTTTGCGCCAAACTATGAAGGGAAACATTTGTGACTATAATTTTGTCATTATAATTAAAATATATAGCTACAAATATAATTTGTCACAAAAACTTGAATATCATTATTTATTTATGTTTATCGTAAGAATCTCATTATTTTTTTGACAATTTTTTTTTGCAATAATTATTAAAAATTATAGTTACAAAACTTTTTTTTTTGAAAAGCAAGTATGATTTTATTAGCAGAAATCATACAAGAAGCACAACGCAAATCGGCCTCATTAAAAACCTCTCTAATCCTAAATAGAGGAAAAGAGTACCGAGTTGCATGTGACGATGGAACTACAACACTCTACTTGCTATACAACCATACCCACTCCCGTCGCACAATACCACTCTTTGCCAAAGTATCTGCCAACCCATTTGCCTCTCGATAGATATGGTTGAAGCACACGCACGGTAGCCTCGCAATATTCTCCTCAATCTGCTGAAACCACTGCCACAACTTCCACGGACGGTGCTCTGAGTTAGACATCCATGAAATCGCTACCAAAGAATCCGATTCCACCACAATTGAGGATACCGTGTCAACCTGCATCTCGCGTAACAAACGCAACGCATAAGCGATCGCTTGGATCTCAGCCATATTTGAGTCCGCGATCCCTATCGAACCTGAAAACAAAGCCAATATACGGCTACAACTATCCCTTAACACACCACCGCATCCCGCCCTTCCCGGCTTTCCCCTCGCAGCACCGTCCACATTGAACTTCCACACACCCGTCACCGGCGGTCTCCAAATACTAAGCCGCCGTGCCATATTGTCCCCCCTTTGCAACGACCAGCTAATACGCGGGCAGCCCCACCAGCTTGCCTCGTTCACGCACGAATCCTGCAGAAACGCTCGAGTCCAATAAAGCGCTCTGAGCTGAGCCAGGAAAAAAATCATTCTACTCGTCGTCCGCTTCTCTTGAAAAATAAGCTCATTCCTTCCCAACCATAGAGACCAAAGAACACTCGTACAACCAATCAACCATCTTGCGCGGACCTCCCCATTGAACCAGCTCTCCCAACACTGTGCAATAAGCTCTTGCACCGTTCGTGGCCAAACCACCACCACATCCCACCAAGAAAAGAACAAGGCCCATACCTCGACGGCAAACATACATGACCATAGAATATGGTCGCTGCTGTCCTCACCCAATGCACACCATCGGCAACCAATCGATTCAAGCAGGATTGGTATACCACGGTCGTACAGCATGCGCAAAGTCGGTAACCTGTCCACCAAAATGAACCATAGAAAACATTGGATTTTTGGTATAAGAGGCATGTTCCAAACCGATCCCATAATCTTTGTATCCGGTAGGCCAACCGCACTCATCAACTCATGCAATTTCCCAACCGAGAACTTTCCCGAAACAGCATGTTTCCATACCAAACGATCTGCCACACCCACGTGAATTCTCACCGCTACCACACTAGCCTTAAGCTCATCTAATTGTCTCAATTCGAAAGCCCTCAACTCCCTTCTAAAACAAGTCGTCCACTCCCCCATCGGATAATTCATCATCTCATTCACAAAGCTCAACTTGTTAATAGCCAAACCAAAAATACGCGGATACACAACCTTTAGCGGAACGTCAATCGCCCACACATCCCACCAAAACAGAACCGACCTCCCCTCCCCCACAAGCCAAAAAAACTGCTCTTCATTTGTAAATGCCGCCACCAGTTCCTCTTCCTGCACCTCAACAATCTGTTTCCACATTGCCGACATATGACGTTTCCCCTTATTCGGTAATTTCCAATGCTGAACCTCAGAACCATATTTTGCCTTGATCACCGCTTTCCACAGCGACTTGTCCTCTTGTGCATAACGCCAAGCCCATTTAGCCAATAGAGCCAAATTTCTCGTGCGCAAGTTCACTACCCCAAGACCCCCCATTCTTTTCGGCTTACGCACCACGTCCCAATTAATCCTACTCATCTTCAACCTCTCCTCCGATCCTCCCCACAAGAAATTCCGGCGAATACAATCAATTCGTCTAATAACCTTCTTAGGCACCATAAAAATACCCATATAATAAACGGGAAGTGCCGAAATGACCGAGTTAATCAAAAGCAATCTGCCCGCAAAAGAAAGGGATTGCCGCTTCCAACCAGCAAGTTTACGACGAACATTACGGATCAACGGTTCCCACAATTGTTCCCCTCTCGGATGGACTCCTAACTTGACCCCCAAGTATGAAATCGGCAGCTCCCCCATTGAACAGCCGAGAATCGAAGCTACCTCCCTCGATACCTCGAAGTCAATTCCCACACCATACAAGCAAGACTTTTCAAAATTAATATGGAGGCCTGATACAAATTCAAAGCAAGACAGCACACGTTTTAGGCTCCTCGCCTCCTCGATGTCACCGGAAAAGAACACTATCGTGTCATCAGCAAATTGGAGGTGCGACAACCACACGTCCCCCACCACTCTAACACCTTTGATCAGCCCCAATTGTTCCGCATTGATCATATATCGATGGAAAAGCTCAGCAACAATCACAAATAAAAGCGGAGACAACGGATCCCCCTAACGAAGACCCCTCCTCATCTGGAATTCCTTCGAAGGACTTCCATTAACTAAAATCGATAACCGGGCTGAACACACACACTCCATAATCCAATCCCTCCACCGTTCCCCAAAACCCATATCGCACATAACTCTATGTAGACAGCCCCAATCAATGCAATCGTACGCCTTCGCAAAATCTAATTTTAAAATCACACCTCCATTCGCCCACGTAGCTCGCTTCAATGAATGAATTATCTCGTTAGCAAGCAAAATGCCATCCAAAATTTGTCTACCACGAATAAACGCTGATTGTACATCCGAAATTAAAGATGGTAATACTTCCTGTAGGCGTTTCGCCAACACCTTCGCTAGGATTTTGTAAACCGAATTCAGCAAACAAATCGGTCTATAATCTCCAATGGATCGTGGACAATCTTTCTTCGCTATCAAGACAACAAACGCCGAATTCATTCCAGGGGGCAAACGGCTGGAAACATAAAAATCATGCATGAAGTTCATCACATCATCCTTTAGGAATCGCCAACCTTTCTTAAAAAATTCGAACGGAAAACCATCCGGACCCGGCGCCTTCTCCCCCTCACAACTCCCTATCGCAGCCCACACTTCCATTTCCGAGAAAGCAATTTCCAATCCTCGTTGCTGGTCACACGATAAAGTTTCGAACTGCACTTGTGGCACCAAGATGCCCGCGGAAATGGGCTTACTAAAATGCTGCTGGAACGCCTCTCGGAACCCCATTTTCATGCATTCGGGATTGGTCTCCCAACGGTCTCCTACTTGTATACCAACAATATGATTATGAAGTTGGCGAATCTTCACCATCTTATGATAAAAACTCGTGTTACGGTCACCCTCCGTCAGCCAATTCATGCGTGACTTCTGCCTCCAAATTGAGTCCCTCAACTTCGATATCTTCCAAAGACTCTTATACAACTCCCTTGCCCGCAAATCATCTTCCCTCGACTGTCCCATGTTCCCCACATTCGCGTCCAAAACCTCCAACTCCGCTACCACTCGTTTATATTGTAAATCAAGTTCCCCCACACCCCTATTCCAACCTTTCAACATAGACTTTAAACCTTTAAGTTTCTGCGAAATCCCCATTTCTACCTCAGCCATAGATAATCTATTCCATTCCTCCTCAATTTTCACTATATCTTTCAGCCAAAGATTAAAGAATCGAAAAGGCTTTGGACCACTATCAAAAACATCCCCCATCATAATAATTGGCGAATGGTCGGACAATTCCTTCGGTAGATTTATAACCGTCAAACCCTCAAACCTGTTCACCCAGCCTTGAGTCACAAGGAAACGATCCAAACGGCTACCTTTTCCCCCCGGGCCGAACCAAGTAAATCTCTTTCCTTGCATTGGCACGTCAACTACTCCAATATAATCAATGAAATCACAAAATAAACTCATACCTTTCGCATTGTGGTTTCCTCCTGTGCGTTCCTCCTCCTTCATCACCACATTGAAATCTCCACAAATGCACCACTCTACAGGCTGATCTCGCATCACCACTTTAATAACCTCCCAATAATTTTGTTGATCCGCACATGTACAAGGTGCATATACTCCTATCAAACCAGCCTCCCAATCGTCGGAAACCCACCGTCCCATTAAGATAATCAAATTTCCTCGCCAATCCTTCGATCTCAATTGGAATTCCGTAGGATCCCACATTGCAATAATGCCCCCCGCTCGCCCATCCGACGGTACAAAGAAAAAATCGACCATATCTTCATACCACATTTGTCTTACCACCTCCAATGTTACTTGTTCCATTTTGGTCTCTTGTAAAAGAGCCAAAATGCATTTATGTTGTCGTAGAACATGTTGTATAGATCTTCTTTTCGATAACGCCCCTATTCCCCGGACATTCCACGACAACATTTTCATTTTTTGCTATAGCTTTTGATTGCGCGCTTCAATTAGGCGCGCAATATCGCTAATTACTTCCTCTTCCCGGCCCTCCGTTACCGCTCCAATCAAGTTCCCCAATTCGACAATTTCTCTAGCCTCACGCAATAATCCTTGCTTACGGATTACAAAATCAGAATCGGAAAGAGAACCATTTGCAATTACCTCATTTTCCGATGGAGCAGTCTTTTTCTTCCGCGGTCTACCACGCCCTTTTTTGGTTTGTTGTTCCACTGTTGGCTGCTGTCCAGCCGTCGCCAAGCTAGCTTCAATTTCCTCAAGTTGCCTTATTCGTTTTTGTTCCCCATTGATTTCAACTATAGTTGCTTTATTAACCCTCGGAATCTCAATCCGCGGGCCATTCGCCACTGGGCTTAATTCTTTTCGTTGTTCTTGCGATTGCATTAGGCAAATAGAATCGACTTCCTGCACAGCACCTCCCACATCTCCCACACTCCTTTCCCCGTCATCCCTACTGATCATCCCCACCAATTCATCCCTCATCCAACTGGAAGTCTCCACTACTCCCCATCCCTCACGTTGGTTTTCCTCCCAAATCCGATTAAGATAACTCCGGTCTACCACTATATCATCCATAGCCTTCGTTGCTTGTATCGAAATCGAATTTGGTACCACTGTGTCCCCCATTGACTCATTATCTATGAAGACCGAATTGGTTTTCCAATTGACATCGTTATCTCCCGGATTGGAATTGCTCTCACTAGTATCATTCTCGCAGCTACAGTCACATTTAGGGCCTATCGCTTCCTCAAATTCCAGCACACGGATTTGATAAATTTCCTTTCCCACTTCTAAGTCGACTAACTCATCAATATGGTAAATCCAATCCGTTTCAATCTGGATTCTCGCCCTTTCAAAAGACGACGGTCTTAATGTTTCAATATCAATCCGCGTCAACACTCCCCAAATGGCCGCGATGTTTTTGAATGAGTCCTCCGACCAAGCATGTAGCGGCATGTTCCCTATTGAGAGCCAAATTCTTCGGCTTGGGATCACCGTTGTTGGTGTCCATGGTGAGACACTCTCCAACCAATGATCAAGACGATTTGAAAGCAAAGTTGCGTCTCTAATGTCTGCTGTGTCGAACATCAGCAAAACCACAGCCCCTGATACTCTCATCACTGATAACCCTTCGAATCCAGCATTTTCCAATTCTCTCGTTAATTCCGCGATTTGATACGGCTTGCGGCAAAAACCTATAGCACATGAATGTAGAATTTCCGATTTCTTCTCATCAATAATCCCTATTGCTTTCTTTCGGTGTTTCAATTCTTGGTGGTCATCTGAAGGAGAGCCGTGTGACATCAATATTCCCCCCTCACTCCCTTGCTCCTTTGACATGTTAATCACATTAGGTTTAGACTTTTGCGGCGGCTCCCTTCTATCGGCTGGGACTTGTGATGACACTCGATTCGTTTGTTTCGCATTCAATGGCTGTTGTCGTTGACTCGATTGGGTTTTGATCATCTCCTTTTTCCAAAAACGGCTCCCCCCATCATATGCCATCGAAATGCGAATCTTGGACCCATAGAGCCAGAAACCATCGAGCCTCTCAATTACTCTGTCCGCATCCGTTGCGGATGCTATTCGCACAAAACCAAACCTGGTTCCATCTCTCGCTCGTTTCCAGGGAACGTAAACGTCGACTACGACTCCATGTCGATCAAATACTTGCCATACACCCTTCCAATGGAGTTGATTTGGGAGATTAGCCACGAATAACGTCCATACCTTGTTCCCTCTTCCCTCTCGCCGTGCACCCATATTCACCTGTTGATATTGGTTTTTTTTATAGTTACAGAACTTGTCACCGTATGACCTTTTTGCGACAAAAAAATGGTGGGAAACATTTGCGACAAAAAATGTTAACAATAGTATATACTTATTACGACGGATTTAATTTTTGTCACAATAATATATGATTTTCTAATTTAGAGTGACATTTATTTATTTTGTCACAATAAACCTATTAATAATGATAAAAATAATTTTGTCATAATTAAATTCGTCACAACAATAGAAATTTCTTGTAGTGTGCCTTTGTTTTCTTAAATTTATGATTTGGTCTAGTTTTTCCCTTGATTATTGTAGCTATGGAAGACCTTTCTATTGACGCCGTTTAATCTCATTACGGTATTCTTGCATGAAGCAAGTCATGTTGTTGCGTGCAAGCTTACATGTTGCCATGTAAGAATCTCTTGCCTTTTATCACATGTCATATAAAGAGTGAAACGTGCTTTCAATCAGATCATGAGATTTTAGATTATGTATTTTGTGAGATGCTGCAATGAAATTAATGAAAGTTTTGCTTTTGTTCTATTGACTATTGAACTCAGTTTTATGTATTTTGTAACTATGAAATATTCTTTGTATTTAGGGGGTGTGCATTCGATTAATTCGGTCGGTGGTCGAACCGAATTAGCCATAATCGAATTAACCAAAATTTTTAGAATTTTAACCGTTAACCGAACCGAATTATCCATAACTGAATTAATCGAACCGAAATTATTTCGGTTAATTCGATCGGTTTTCGAACTAACAAAAAAAATACAATTTTTTTTATTTTAAATAACAATAGAATTATAATATTAAACAAAAGGGATCTAAACTTCCCACACTTTTTCCTAGGAATACTCTAAATATAAAAACAGTTTACATCTAATTCAAGTGCATAGAAACTAAAATACAACAACAACATTTTTAACAAAATAAAAGCAGTTTGACAAACTGTAACCCCCTCGACCGGGCCTAGCCGCCAGACCGCATCAAATGAGTTACACGGGGAAAACCGAAGCGAAACTCGTTAAGGCTCTATTCCGATTAGCAACCCTAGAAAAAAATTCTTTTAAAGTTATCTTGTCTAGATGCATTGAACATATCCTATGTGAGAGGACATGCAGCGGAAAACACACATGGACACAAAGCAAACAAAACAGACAACTAACATACCCTTTTTAAATTTTACAACAGGCCGTATATGTACGCTAGAGGATCGTATCGATACGCCTGGACTTAGTCAACACCCCAAGTCAAACCTAGGGAAACCGTATCGATACCCACAAGGTGTGTATCGATATGCCCTCAACGGTCAACTTTCTCATGGTCAACTACGAAGACCGTACCGATACTCTCAAGACTCGTACCGATACGCCAAAACCTCGTCAATTTCTCAGATTTCCAAAGAGCATTTTGGGTATCGATACGCCCTCGTGTACCGGTACGCCTTGCCCAAAACAAAGGACAAAACAAGGGACCGTAGCACTACCGCCCTTGAGCGTATCGATACGCCCTGCCCTGCAAGACTCATTTTTGTTGTCAAACACACAAGGGACTCCACACAAGAGGCATTTAACACTCATTCAAGCAACATACAAGCACACATACAATACAAGGCATCCATGGATAAACATATAAAGCATTTTTAAACACTGAACGATGCAACATTCAACATGATAAGATTTTAAAGGGGGACATGCATACATAACATTCACCAACATAGCCAAAAGCTAAACAAAAGCATAAATCAACATGACATTAGGCAATACAAGCCCAAAACATCTAAGCAAACTTGTCTAAGCAAAAAGAACATGTCATCATCTCAAACATAAAGGTCATATCCCATTGCTTAGTACTAATTATCGAAGTCTAAATCGTACTTGAGCAAACCCAACTCCCTTGGATTCTCCCTTGTTCCCCGAGCTGCTCTGAATGTCTAAGGGCATGTAGTGTTGGAAAAGAGAGCGTAAGCGTTTAAGCTTAGTGAGCGGTGCTCAAAACGGTAGCTAGAACAATGCAGTTTTAAAACATAGTTTGTTTGAAACCAAAATCATTTCCATATCATTTCCACATGCAAGAATACATAACCACATGCATTTACCTTCATGTGCATTTACCGAATGCAACCACAAGCCTTAGGTTTATCACATGCTCATTCTCATAACGCAAGTAAAGTAATCATCGATGCATAAGCATAATAGAAAGAATCAACAACATGCTTAACATGAGAATCAAAGCATCATGGGTATATTGGCATTCATCGTTTTTACTCGGATATGCGAATAGTTTCTCAAACCCACTAGACACTTCCGGTGGAATCTCGCATCATCGTACTCACCCGTCTAGTAAAAACATAACTTCCGGTGAAATCTCACATCACCGTATTCCTCCTTAGTGGAATCTAACATCAATAAGGCCACGAGCAAATTTTACCTCGAGTGCACTCTAATCCTATTCATCGATCAATTATATCTGGTAACAACTCAACACGTGTCAATATACTCAATCACAACCACAAGCATTACCGATGCTTGAACCACTTACCAAGTCCAAACTTCCATGCAAAGCATGTACTCATAATGCAAATATAAACACAAGTCACACGTCTCAACATGCATAACAATGCAATTCAACACATAACAACATAGCATGTTCAACGTGCATTCAAGAATCGTAAAACACAATTTAATTGCATAAAACCTTTAAAACTTACGCTTGAGCCTGGATTGGCTTTCAAGCTCAATCCAAACTCCCAAAACACTCCCCTAACCATGTTAACGCTTTTAAAATCGATCCACTCACCAGCCAACACACAAACGATGTCCAAGATGCAGAATCAAGCCTCCGAACTACATGGATTTCCGTCTATGAAGCCCGAATCCAATTCCTCTATTTTGAGCAACAAAAAATCGAACATTAGAACACAAATACACTCACAAACACATCAAAAACCCGGAAGTCAACAATCTTGCAACAACACAAATCGATTCAAGCCAAATTTCACCCGAAGCACAATCAATTCAATCCCAAACTACTAGCAGCCACACCCAACGAGTTTACCATAAAAAATCTACCTTTTAACACTCCAAAACATCAATCCAAAACTATCACACCTCTAGCTGTCATTTAAAACCAAAACACATCCAAAAACTCAAGATTTTAACTCCAAAAACTACCCACAATACCAATTTCGTGTTTCCCATAACAACCCACCATTTTCATGTTATTTTAGTGTTAAAACAAGGTTAAAAACACTCACAAACTCAGCCATAATCAACCCAAACGAAAACCCATAAATTTCCTTTCATTTCAAACCAAACTTTCAAAATCAAACCAAGTTAAATCCGTTAGTTTTGCAAAAATCTTAGCATTTAAGACTCAAGGAAGAAGAAACTAAGTTGAGGAATTATTTACCTTGAAGAAATCACTTGGTTTGAGGTGTTGAATCCAATGGAATAGTAGAAAGCGGTTTGGGGGGTTTTTTGAATGTGAAAAGGGGAATTGGGGAAGATGATACTTTTGAAAAACCCTTTTTTATTTATTTTTACTAAAAGTTCCCATTTTGCCCTTTAATCTTTTAAAACCCTTTTTGGTATGTTAAAAATAGTTTTTCTCCAATTAAATTTTAACCCGACTCGGTTTAACTAATCTGATATCTCCTGGCCCTAAACTCGGGGCGTTACAACTCTCCCTCACTTAAGAAATTTCGTCCCCAAAATTTACCTGGTGGAAAGAGATACGGAAACTGCTTTCTTATGTCGTCATTCCTCTCCCAAGTGGCCTCTTCCACTCCTCGGTGTCGCCACTGAACCTTAACCAACTCAATGGTCCTTCCTCGCAACACTTTACTGTCCGAAGCCAAAATCTCAATTGTTCTTCATCGTAGGTCAAATCCGGATTCAATTCTATCTCATCAACTGGCATAACATGTGACGGATCTGATCTATACCTCCGAAGCATCGAGACATGAAACACATCGTGAATCTTCTCTAGTTCGGCCGACAGTCTCAATCTATAGGCAACGAGAACCACTCTCTGAACTATCTCATACGGACCAATGAATCTTGGGCTCAACTTGCCTTTCCTACCAAACCTCATCACATTCTTCCAATGTGAGACTTTCAAGAACACTTTGTCGCCCACGGCATACTCTATTTCTCTTCTTTTCAAATCTGCATAAGATTTCTGTCTATCCGAAGCTGCCTTCAAACGGTCACAAATCAACTGTAGTTTCTCGGTAGTACCCTTAAGCATATCAGGCAAAGGTATCAACTTCTGTCCCGCTTCGGCCCAACAAACAAGTGTTCTACATTTTCTACCATACAGAGCTTCATAAGGTGTCATTTGAATGATCGCTTGATAATTGTTATTATATGCAAACTCTACTAACGGTAGATGCTTCTCCCACGAACCCTAAAATTCTATAATACAACATCTCAACATGTCTTCCAACACTTGTATGACTCTCTCCTATTGACCATCGGTCTGAGGGTGATATGGAGTGCTGAAGTTTAGTCGAGTACCCAAAGCACTATGCAAACTCTCCCAAAATCTAGCCGTGAACCTCGGATCTCTGTCTAACACTATAGACTTCGGTACACTATGCAATCTCACTATCTCACTGATATAAAAATCGGCCAACTTATCTAAAGTATAAGTGGTGTGAACGGCCAAAAAGTGCACACACTTCGTAAGACGATCAACAATTACCCAAACTGAATTCTTCTTAGAAGGTGTCAACGGCAAACCCGATACGAAATCCATGGAGATTCTCTCCCACTTCCACTCAGAGATTCTAAACGGTTGTAACAAACCTGAAAAAAATGGTTCTCGGCTTTAACTCGTTGACAGACCATGCACTTACTCACAAACTCGGCGATATCTTTCTTCAAACCAACCCAGAAATACTCATTTTTCAAATCGCGATACATTTTCGTACTTCCCGAATGCATAGAAAACGGACTATTGTGAGCTTTAGTTAGGATAGTGTGTCTCAAGCCTACATCTTCCGGAACAACTACTCTACTCTTGAAACACAAGACTCCATCACTACTAAAACAAAAATCTGTCGGTTTACCCTCCGATATGTCTTATACATGAGATGCTAACGATCTATCTTGCAACTGCTTCTCTCTAATCAACTGAAACAACGAAGGTTTAACTTGCAATTCGGCCACTAAATCACCATCTTTGGACAAACTCAATCTAGCAAACATTGCTCGTTATTCCACTGCCACCTTCCTACTCAAAGCATCGGCCACTACATTGGCTTTACCCGGATGGTACTCAATCGTGAGATCGTAGTCTTTAAGTAACTCTAGCCACTTACGTTGTCTAAGATTCAACTCTCTTTGTGTCATTATATACTTCAGACTCTTGTGATCCGTATACACTGTGCATTTCTCACCATACAAGTAATGTCTCCAAACTTTCAAAGTGAAAACCAGTGCAGCCAATTCTATGTCATGCGTAGGATAATTACGCTCATGAGTCTTCAATTGTCTAGACGCATAGGCCACTACTCTTCCCTCTTGCATAAGCATACAACCTAAGTCAACATAGAACACATCACTAAAGGCTACAAACTCTTTCCCTGACACGGGCTGAACTAAAACATGAGCTTCGATTAAGGCATCTTTCAATTTCTTAAATACTTGTTGTCTTGCATCAGTCTACTCAAACCGAACATCCTTATGTAGCAATTTAGTCAAAGGAGTCGCAACCTTCGAGAAACCCTCAACAAAACGTCTATAGTAACCGGCCAAACCTAAGAAACTACGAACTTCAGTCACTGTCTTCTGTGGTTTCCAATTCACAACTGCCTCAACCTTCTTAGGATCCACTCAGATTCCCTCGACTGGTACAATATGACCCAGGAAGACTACTTCCCTAATCCAAAATTCACATTTGCTCAACTTGGCATACAACTGATTGTCTAACAATTTCTACAACACCAAACGCAAATGCCGATCATGATCTTCCTCGGTACGAGAGTACACTAAAATGTCATCAATGAACACTACCACAAACTGATCTAAGTAATCATGAAATACTCTATTCATCATGTCCATAAAAGCTACCGGTGCATTAGTCAAACCAAAAGGCATCACTAAGAATTCGTAGTGCCCATAACGAATGTGGAAAGTTGTCTTCGGTACATCTTGATCTCTTACTTTCAACTGATAATAACTGGATCTCAAATCTATCTTCGAGAACATTGAAGCACCTCTCAACTGATCAAACAAGTCATCAATCCTCGACAACGAATATTTGTCCTTCACTGTCAACTTATTCGATTGTCGATAGTCGATACACATTCTCAAACTGTCATCTTTCTTTTTCACAAACAACACTGGTGCACCCCAAGGTGAAGTACTCGAACGAATGAACCCTCGGTCTATCAATTCCTGAAGTTGTGTCTTCAACTTTTTCATTTCTTTAGGAGCCATTCGGTACAGTGCTATCGATACTGGAGCTGAATCTGAATATGTCTCAATAACAAACTCTATATCTCTATCTAAAGGCAACCCAGACAATTCTTCTGGGAACACACTCGAAAAGTCACAAACTATCATAATATCTCACGGTCGTGCCTCATCCATATTCAGATTCATAACATAGGCTAGGTATGCCTGACAACCCACATCCAATAACTCATGAGTCCTGAGCCTCTAAGGCTGAAACTACATTGGACAAGAACTTAACATTCTCGCCCACTATTACTACCTCGTGATCCTCTGAAAGTCTCAAGGACACCCGCTTTTTCTCAAAATCTACTCTAGCCCTATGCTCTACAAGACAGTCCATGCCTAAAACTACATCGAAACCATAAAACGACAATTAAATCATATCCACGGGAAAGACATGACCCTAAACCATTAATGGACATCTTTTGTACATCTTTCTGACCACAACTGTCTCGCCAAAGGAACTAGTGACATTCATACCCACATCTAATATCTCAACCGGAATATCTAACAATCTTGCATTCTCATTCAATATGTACGAATGCGTAGAGCCGGAATCAATCAAGGAAAGTAAAGTCAAAGACTGTAACGAGAAATTACATGCAATCACATCTGCGTCATTTCTGTCCTCACGGTGTGCATACACCCTAGCTGGCCACCTCTCTCGGGCTGAACTGCTACAACATGAGCTACATTCATTTGACCGTCATTTCTAGGCTGAAAGTTACCTTGACCGCGCCCACGGCCTCCCTGATGGTCGACAGCTCGTGCAGGAGCTTGTCCATCCCTAGACGGATGTGGACAATCACGTTTCAAGTGCGCCCTAGACCCACAGTTCCAACAAGAGCCATAAGTACCCCAACACTCACCGTAATGACGTCCACCACACTTGTTGCACTCGGGAATACGGTTCTCAATCCCTTGCCCGTGATGGCCTCACCTCGGATTACCACCTTCGTGTCTATGATCATGATGAGGTTTCTTATCCTTGTACCTCTTGGCATGATCTTTGTCCCATTCAGCAGTCCTCTTACCTGAACTAGATCCACCCTTGCGATCCGCAAGTCCCAAAGAATGTTCGATGTCCTTGACCCTAGCGACCAACACATCAAAATTTGTATAGTCGGAAGCCAACATGTAGGTCTTCACATCCTGAACCAACCCATAACGAAAACGCTCACAATGTTCCGCCTCAGTGGGAACTAACTCAGAAGCATACTGACTCAGACGTACAAATTGCACCTCATAGTCAGATACGATCAAGCTACCCTGAACTAGAGCCATGAACTCTCTCTTCTTCTCATCTAGGTATCGAGGACTTAGGAACTTCTTACGAAAAGCAGCCCTGAAGAACTCCCAAGTAACCTCGGCCTCTGGTATACCCGTAGTGATGGTAGTCCACCAAGTGTAGGCATCTCCCTGAAGCAAAGAGACAATGCAACCCAACTTATGTGCTTCAGAGCACTCCATCTGACTCAAAATATGAAATGTGCTCTCAAACCATGCCTCTGAACCCTCGGGTGACAACCCACGGAACTCAACACCGCCCAAGCTACAGAGCCGCTCTAACGGTAAGCCAGAACCTACACCCTGAGGCGGTGCTGCAACCCGAACACCCGCTAAAGTTGTCTGAGTAGCCTCGGCTATAGATTGAATCAACGGATTCACATCAATACCTGCCTATCCCTGACCAACTTGGGGTCCAACACCTTCCGCATTCGCTCCACCCCCGGTGGAGGAGAAGGAGGAGGCAAGTTCTTCTTGCACATCCTCAACATTCTCAATCCGCTCAACCCTCGGATTATCCATTCTCGGCCTTTCTCTCGGTCTCACCATGCTAACAGATGCAAAGCTAAACAACAAACACAACAAGTGAAAAGATTTGGGGTCAGCAAGGTCCAAGGTCCAAGGTGCTCAAGTCCTTAAACTTAAAATCACTTACAATAATAGTATACTAGCAATAGGTGCTTTTAATTTTTTTCTCAACCAACACAAGGATAACCACAAGCATGCTTACAATCACCTAGCAATCACAATCAACAAGCTTACACTATAAAACTTACCACACTTACATTTTGGCTTATGGAAACTCAACGAACCTAGGCGAAACCTAGGCTCTGATACCAACAAATGTAACCCTCTCGAACGGGCCTAGTGGCCAGACCGCATCGAATGGGTTACACGGGGAAAACCAAAGCGAAACCCGTTAAGGCTCCACTCCGATTAGCAACCCTAGAAAAAAAATTTATTTTAAAGTTATCTTGTCTAGATGCATTGAACATATCCTATGTGAGAGGACACGCAGCGGAAAACACACATGGACACAAAGTAAGCAAAACAAACAATTAACATACCCTTTTAAATTTTACAGCAGGCCGTATCGGTACATTAGAGGACCGTATCGATACGCCTGGACTTGGTCAACACCCCAAGTTAAACCTAGGGGAACCATATCGATACCCACAAGGTGTGTATCGATACGCCCTCAACGGTCAACTTTCCCATTGTCAACTACGAAGACCGTACCGATACTCTCAGGACCCGTTCCGATACGCTAAAATCTCGTCAATTTCTCAGATTTCCAGAGAGCATTTTGGGTATCGATACGCCCTCGCGTACCGATACGCCCTCGCGTACCGATACGCCCCCGCGTACCGATATGCCTTGCCCAAAACAAGGGACCATATCGATACCGCCCTTGAGCGTATTGATACGCCATGCCCTGCAAGACTCATTTTTGCTGTCAAATACACAAGGGACTCCACACAAGAGGCATTTAACACTCATTCAAGCAACATACAAGCACACATACAATACAAGGCATCCATGGATAAACATATAAAGCATTTTTAAACACCGAACGATGCAACATTCAACATGATAAGATTTAAAAGGGAGACATGCATACATAGCATTCACCAACATAGCCAAAAGTCAAACAAAAGCATAAATCAACATGGCATAAGGCAATACAAGCCCAAAACATCTAAGCAAACTTGTCTAAGCAAAACGGACATGCCAACAACATTTCAAACATAAAGGTCATATCCCATTGTTTAGTACTAATTATCGAAGTCTAAACCATACTTGAGCAAACCCAACTCCCTTGAATTCTCCCTTGTTTCCCGAGCTGCTCCAAAGATCTAAGGGCATGCATTGCTGGAAAAGATAGCGTAAGCGTTTAAGCTTAGTGAGCGGTGCTCAAAACGGTAGCTAGAACAATGCAGTTTTAAAACATAGTTTGTTTGAAACCAAAACCATTTCCAAATCATTTCCACATGCTAGAATACATAACCACATGCATTTATCTTCACGTGCATTTACCAAATACAACCACAAGTCATAGGCTTATCACATGCTCATTCTCATAACGCAAGCAAAGTAATCAACGATGCATAAGCATAATAGAAAGAATCAACAACATGCTTAACATGAGAATCAAAGCATCATGGGTATATTGATATTCATCGTTTTTACTCAGATATTCGGATAGTTTCTCAAACCCACTAGACACTCCCTGTGGAATCTAACATCACCGTACTCACTCGTCTAGTAAAAACATAACTTCCGGTGGAATCTCACATCATCGTACTCCTCTTTAATGGAATCTAACATCACTAAGGCCACGCACGAATTTTACCTCGAGTACACTCTAATCCTATTGATCGGTCAATTATATACGATAACAACTCAACATGTGTCAATATACTCAATCACAACCACAAGCATTACCGATGCTTGAACCACTTATCAAGTCCAAACTTCCATGAAAAACGTGTATTCACAATGCAAATATAAACACAAGTCTCACGTCTCAACATGCATAACAATGCAATTCAACACATAATAACATAGCATGTTCAACTTGCATTCAAGAATCGTAAAACACAATTTAATTGCATAAAACCTTTAAGGGAGTGTTTTGGGAGCTTGGATTGGCTTTTCAAATCAATCCGCTCACCGGTCAACACACAAACAATGTCCAAGATGTCGAATCAAGCCTTCGAACTACCTGGATTTCCGTCCACAAAGCCTAAATCCAATTTCTCTATTTTGAGCAACCAAAAATCGAACATTGGAACACAAATACACTCATAAACACAGCAAAAAACTGGAACTTAACAATCTTGCAACAACACACATCGATTCAAGCCAAATTTCACCCGAAGCACAATCAATTCAATCTCAAACTACTACCAGCCACACCCAACGAGTTTACCATAAAAAATCTACCTTTTAACACTCCAAAACATCAATCCAAAACTATCATACCTCCAGCTGTCATTTAGACCCAAAACCCATCCAAAAACTCAAGATTTTCAACTCTCAAAACTACCCACAATACACATTTAGGGTTTCTTATAGCAACCAACCATTTTCATGTTATTTTAGTGTTAAAACAAGGTTAAAAACACTCACAAATTCAGCCATAATCAACCCAAACGAAAACTCATAAATTTCCTTTCATTTCAAATTAAACTTTAAAAATCAAACCAAGTTAAATCCGTGAGTTTTGCAAAAATCTTATCATTTAAGACTCAAGAAAGATGAAATTAAGTTGAGGAACCATTTACCTTGAAGAAATCACTTGGTTTAAGGTGTTGAATCCAATGGAATAGTAGAAAGGGGTTTGGGGGGTTTAACGTGAAAAAGGGAATTGGAGAAGATGATACTTTTGAAAAAACCTTTTTTATTCCTTTTTTACTAAAAGTTCCCCTTTTTCCCTTTAATCTTTTAAAACCCTTTTTGGTGTGTTAAAAATAGTTTTTTCTCCAATTAAATTTTAACCCGAATCGATTTAACTAATTCGATATCTCCAAGCCCTAAACTCGGGGCGTTACACAAACTGAATAGAAGCTAAATTACAGCAACAACAATTTTTTAGCATGTAGGTTTTTTTAGCAGTTTACTATTCTAAATTTGTAACGCCCCGGTTTTGGGCTCAGAAGTTTTGGGCGTTGACCGGTTCGGTCAAAGTGCTGATCGAATATATAAGAGTGAATTTAGGAAAGCCTAGTTCGGGTTGCATTAAAAATATGGAAAAATATTCTAAAATCATATTTTAATATATGAAAGTGAACTGTGAAATCAATTTTGGAAAATGAGGTTCGGGAGGTTGACATTTTGGCTAGTGACCAAAATGTAATTTTTGAAAGTTGCGGGACAGTTTTATAAAGGATTGAAACTTTGAGTTTTTAAGGAGCTATTATTCCAAAAGAGTTTCTCCAGATTTTTCTAAGATATTTTAAGGCTTTATTCTGATTTTAAAGATTATAAAATGTGGAGGGAAATCATTTTTACCATTACTTAACTAACTTTTCATTTTCTCTCAATTTTCCTTTTCTCTCATTTTCTCTCCACCCAAACACATTTCTCCAGATTTTCTTCTCTGATTTTGGCATCTAAATCATTCATTTCAACTCTCTTTTGATTCCTAATCATCTCTACAACAAAACCTCTCAATTTGCAAGTTGTTTCATTAAGCATTTTGGCTCTAAAAAGGAGAAATTCAAGTTTGGAGGTAAGAACGTCCTTCTCCTCTAAACTATCAGTTCTTTACTGAAATTCCTAAGTTCTCAATCCTTGATTTGTGTTTTGTTAATGGCTTTTCAATTGAAATCTTGATTTTGGCTTAAAATGCAAGATTTGATGATTTTTGGTGAAATTTTCGTGTGATCTGTTTGGGCAGTGTTTTGAAGTGTCAAAATGATGTTAAATGAATTCTAAATTGATTAGAAGTTGAGGTTTAATCAATGCAATCCCGGATAGGTTGAATTTCCTAAGTTTGGATTGAGTTTTTGGTTGTTTTTGGAGTGTTTTTGGTGATCTGTTATACCTGGAGGTATAAGGACGTGTTTGTGATCATTTTGGATGTTAATTGATGTTTAAAAATGGTTAGAAGTGATGGATCTTGGCTGGGTTAAGTTTTGGAAGTGTTTGGAGGTGATTTCGGTTGTGTTTGGTAGCCAAATTGTTGGATTTGGGTTGAGCAGCGAGTTGAGTCTTGTTACTGGTGTTTTTAATGCATAATGATGCATTAATCCTCTGTTGTTGTGTGCTTGAAACAGGGGAGTTTGATCCGTGAGCTTTGAAGGTGTTGCGGAAGGTTTTCGGATGCTTGGAAGGCTTGTTGGCTAGCCTTGTTTTGTGTATCGGTGAGTGAAGTTGGGATTTCAGCTTTTAAACCAAGGTTTGAAGGTTTTGGGAGCTTAGTTAAGTCTAAACAACTTTGCTAAGCTCAAGAGTAAGTGATTGGATTTTCGCTCTTGAATTGTGTTGTGTTTTGGTTTTAAAAAGCAATTGTGGTTGATGATTGAGATGCATATGTTTTGCATGGTTTAAATCTGTTTTGAAAGCATATTTTAAGCATGGTTTAATGCTGGTTCTGAAAGCCATTTGAGAAGGATGCTCAAGGTAAGGGATCCTTGGTTTTGTACATGGTAACTGTGGTTTTGATGCATAGTGTTGCATGTTGATCAATGGCTTTGTATGATGCTTTAAAACAGTGAATTGATGTTGGTAAATGATACTTTTTGCATATTGGTTATGCATGTGAATCATTGGACTAAGGTTGTGATGGTTTTGCATTATGATTATGCATGTGAAACGTTGGATTAATATGGTAAGATGGTTATGTTGGCAAGTGATGAAAGTGGTTCTTGGTTCGTTGATCGGATATAGTTAGCCGGCTATAGGATTGGGTGCACCGTGAATTAAGTCGCCTTGGAGGTGGAGTGGTCAAGAGTGGACCGGAAAGCTCCCTTCAAGTATCCTAACGAGATGGTTAAGGTCATAATGGAGGTGTTGCCCATTCGAGGACCTTGGTTGAGCAAAGGTTATATGGTGTTTAAAAGTCCATATATGAGAACCTTGTGCTTGTTAAGATCACAATGGCGGTGTAAGACCATGTGTGGATCTTGTGTGGGGTGTCCCGGATCTCGTTAGTGATTTATACAACTACCAATCGGTTATGCAAAGGTTGTATGGTGTTTCAAAGTCCATACAAGGGAACCTTGTGCATGTTGAGGTTGTATGGTGTTTAAAAGTCCATGCAAGGGAACCTCGGGAAAAGCTAAGGTTGTATGGTGTTTAAAAGTCCATACATGGGAACCTTAGGCTTGTAAGGTCAAATGGTGTTTAAAAGTCCATTTGGGAGGCCTTGGATTGGTAAGGTGTATGGAGCGTAGGGACAACGCTCGGAATCCGTGTATCCGATCGGGTTGTTGAGTTGAAAAGTGGATGTGGTTGATCATTTGGAAGCCAATGTAATGTTCTTGATCACAAAGAAGCATGAGATGCTTGAAAAGATGCATGGTTGCATGAAAAGTGTATGATGCTAGTGAATGCATGTTTACTTGTTATGTTGAACAAGTGTTGATTATCATTTGATAAATGATGCATGTGTGCATGAAATCTCCTTAATGCATTGGAGTCTTGTTAAGACTTGTTTAAAAAGGCATGTGATAATGATGATGTGGTTCATGGGTTGTCTTTGGATAATGCATGTATTGGATTTGTTGAGTAAATGATTTTAAAGGGCTTCTTGCTTAAATGGTTTTTAAGTATAAGAAGGGTATGTTGTGAAATGTGAATGTTATCCAAGGTTTTGATTTAACTTTGCATATGGTGTTTATGCATGGAATGGTTAAATGGATGATTATGTCATGTATGCTTTGAAAAGGTTTTCTTAGCTTGCTAAGCTAAGGTTTGGTTTCATGTATGTGCAATGCATGGTTTAAGCATGATGTTGAAAAGGAGTTTTCAAACATGGTTTTGGTTTGTCAAATCGGGTTGTTTTTAAAGTGTTTTGTAACCCGTTGCATTGATGGTGTTTTGGTTTTGAGCATTCCTCACTAAGCATTATGTGCTTACGCTCCTTTTTGTCCATCAATGCATATTCTTGAAGTTTGGACAGCAAGGAGCAAGGGATTCAAGGTGGACTCCAATTGAGATGTATGTCTCGGTGAATAACTATAGTTAATAAAGGCAATGGGGGTAGAATCTCTCGGATTGATGTTTTTGTGTTCGTATATGTTCGGACAAGTATGTTTTAATGTTGTTGATGTTGTTGGAACATGTATTGGTTTTAATGAGTTTGATTTGGAAAGTTTGTGCTTAAATGGTTGCTTGTGTAGGAAGCATGCCTATAGATTTGGGGCTTTTTGCATATGAAGTTAAATTGTTGATTTGATGATGCCTACAAGTTATATATATGTTGAATTGCATGCTGGTAAAGTTTGGTGACATTTGGAGCATGTTTGAATGATTAATTGCATGTTTTGGAATACCTTTTTGCTGCAATCTGTGCAGGCGTTTCGGAACAGTGTGCACCGTTTCGGAACGGGTGCCTTGCATGAACCCAGGCGTCCGAAACGGTATGCACCGTTTCGAAACGGTTTGGTCTCTGCCAGACCCCCGTTGCGGAACGTGTTGCGGAACGGCCCCGTGTTTCGAAACGGGCTCTGCCTGTTTCGGAACGGGTGACCGTTGGGGGCTGACATGGGCGGTTAAATGTTTCAAAATGTTTGCATTTTGGTCCTGAAACTTGTTTGTGCAATTGTATGAGTTTGGGATGTCCGTTTGAGCTGAAATTTGGCGGAGAAGCATGAAACCTGATTAATTTTAAGTTGGTAACTTAAAATTTGGTTAAATCCTTAAAGTTTTCAGAATTTACAATTTGGTCCCTAAAGTTGTAAATTGTTCAATTTGGTCCCTGTTTGATCTCTGATGTTTGTGATCTTTGAGTATGCTGTTGGCATGATCACATCTAAGGTTAATGTGCATCTAGAAAAGATTAAAAAGAAAAAAAAGGGTCGTTAATCAAGGTTGACTTTCGGGTTGACTTTGGTTTTCCCCGTGTGACTTTCTTAATTCGGGTCAACCGTCTGGGTCGGGTTAAGGGGGTTACAAAATTACCGCTCTAAATTATTGTTCTAGCATATTGCATATAGCAGTTTAAAGTGGAACGAAGTCAGTAAATTTACCATTTTAGGTAGACACAAGAGCTTGTACCATTTTAGAAGTTAAAGAACTCTCAAATTGATCAAGCAAACGTCCCCCAGTACTAAATGCAGATTCGAAAGCGACAGTAGAAAGTGGTATTGATAACACATCTTTGGCCATCTTTGAAAGAGTTGGAAATATAGGACTATTGACTTTCCACCACAATAAGAGGTCAAATTCATCATCATAATTTTTAGTACTCTCCCCTAAGTATTTATCTAATTCAGATGTTTGGTCCTCACCACCATTTTCAACCACACGTCTTTTATACAAATCTTTCATGCGTCTCTTCACTTTTTTTAT
Organism: Hibiscus tridactylites; assembly: GCA_958450335.1. Lineage (NCBI taxonomy): Eukaryota > Viridiplantae > Streptophyta > Magnoliopsida > Malvales > Malvaceae > Hibiscus > Hibiscus tridactylites. The sequence goes on along the minus strand of OY288287.1, from coordinate 54,342,593 downwards.
GGTTCACTTGAAGGAGTAGATTTTCCCACACTTGATTGGCCACAATCACTAGAAACTTGAGGTTTGTATTCATCATACAATTTAATAAAGCATTCTTCAACTTTTGCATCACTTCAAAACATTTTTCAGCATTGTACATTTCAGTAAGTGTAAATTCTAAATAACTCAATTTCTGCCTAGGATCCATAACACAAGCAAGAAATATAAGCATGTTCATATTATCAATATCACCCCAATATTTATCAAATTTGTCTTGCATCCTTAAGGTCATAACACTAAAGTCGATATCAACACTTAATTGAGCATCTCGTAAAAGATTGCTAATTTTAGTAAGTTCATCAAAAAAATTATTGGATGTGACATTAGAAGTTCCTGAAACTTGCAAAGTGACTTCGTAAAAGTGTTCTAAGAAATCCCTCATGTTTCTAACAGTAGTACAATCGTCTGTAGTCGGCCAACCCTCTCCTAATTCAAGTTCAATCCTAAAGTTTGTATCTTGCTCCTCAAATCTTTCAAAAGCTCTCTCAAAATTTTGAGTTGTGTCTAACATTAAATAGGTTTGTTTCCACCTAGTGCAAACATCAAGACACAACATCTTTTTATTTTCTATCTTTTCCACCTCAACACATTCCATAAACCTTTTTAATCTAGCTGGAATTGTCTCACATATCTCACAGCCCCTCTAATACGTGAAACAGATTTATTCATTTCTTTTAAACCTTCAACAACAATTAAATTCACAATATGTGCAATGTATCTCATATGAAGGTATTTCACATTTGCAATACAACCCCCTCCAGGACTAAATTTTTTTCTTAAATAATTAATAGCAACATTATTGGAACTTGCATTATCAATAGTAACATTGAACAATTTATCAATCTCCCAACACAACAAGCATTTCTCAATCATCATCTCAATAGCCTCTCTCTTATGACTAGAAATTGGACAAAAATTTATAATTTTTTTGTTCAACTTCCAATCATTATCAATGAAGTGTACAGTGAGACACATATAATTTACTCTTTGCAAAGAAGTCCATGTATCGGTAGTTAAACAAACTTTAGAACACGAGCTTTTCAAATATTGCTTTAGCTTAACCCTATCATCCAGATACAACTGATAAACATCCCTAGTTATAGTAAATTTAGAAGGAATACGAAACCTAGGGCATGCCACAAACATAAATTTCTTGAAGCCTTCACTCTCAACAAACTTGAAAGGCAATTCACCAATAACAATCATTTGGGCTAAAGATTTTCTAACTACTTCTTGATCAAATTTCCAAGTTGTAATATGTCCAACTTCCCCCTTTAGAACTTTTACTTGGTAAAACTAGTTGGCTTTGATTTGTGTCAACCATATTAGTAGGATTTTTCTTGTATTGCATCATGTGATATTTCAATGATCCAGTTCCATTTTTTTTTTATATCACAAGAATTCTTTATCACACTAATTACATCTACCCTTACTTTCACCCTTAGTAGTAACAAACTTAGTAAAGTGAGACCAAACTTCTGACCTTGGATCCATAGCTTTTCGTTTAGTTGTTGTCCCTTTTGACTTGTTGACATGACTTGAAGCTCCAACAGTAGTTGAATGTTGAGAATCTGCCAAAGGAGGTGAAAAACTACCCTCAAGAGATGCTTCTGTGTTGGACATCTACAGCAAAATAAAAATAAAGAACAAGGTTGACAAACATCAGTACTAAAATAACATCACATTAATACTTCAAATAAAAACCAAGTAACAAACTAACATCGATAACCTCAAATACAAACAACAACAGTAGGTAAAACATAACAAAGTGTACTAAAATAAGTACTTCAGATTCAATCCATACTCCATAGCAATAACAAGTACAAACTGAGCAATAAATTTTTTTTTGATTCGACTCGTCAAACAGAAATAGTGGGATTAAAGAACAATATGAAACAGTGAGCAATTATTTGTTGAAGAAATGAATGATATTTAAGGTTAACATTTTTATTTTTGGAGGTCATTAATCCAAATGTTGTAAATGAAGTGGAAAACATGAAACTTCGAAATGTTATTAAGCTTTCATCCTTTTTCCTCCGTGTGCGTTGATATAAGCTTCAGGATTTCGTCTCTTTATTGTGTAAAAAGGGTTGGGCAACATAACAAATACTTATAATATTATTAAGCTTTCATCACTTCAGCAGGTAATCATAATTAATTATTTAAGAAGCAGTGTTATTCATTTTATCAACAACCAAAAGCACTAATAAAATGGTGAATAAATAAAATGAAAATGAAACTAAGTTATTGCTAGGGGACCTTCATCTTGTTTTGTAAATTCTCAAGAGATGAACGTTTGGTAGAGAAGACATGGAGAGAAGAGAAATAGTCACACTGTTCGTTAACAATCTACCATCAAAACTGCATTGGAGTGGATTACGTCAAACATTTGGAAGACATGGAGATTTGGTTGATTCATTCATCGCAAACAAGGTGAACAAAGCGGGGAAGAGATTTGGTTTTGTAAGATTTTCAAATAGAAGGGATGCGGATAGGGCTATTGAAAGACTAAACGGATTTCGATTATATGGATTCAGATTATCAGTGAATTATGCTAAGTATAAGGCTAGATTGACTTACTGGAGGAGATCGAAACCAGGAAAAACGCAGGTGAAGAATCAAACATCAAGAAAACAGCATTCGACAGATAATGTGGTGGAGATGAAGTTGGGATCAGGCACACAGTCGGTGTCCATGGCAGAAAAACGTGGAACAAATACACATGGGGAAGAGGCGAGAGGAGAGATTGAAGCAAAGTACAGAAAAATACAAGGACATATTGAAGATGAAGAACTCTGGAAACTAAAAAAATGTCTTATTGGGGTGATGGCGACTGACTGTAGCTCAGAGGAGGTGAAGAGAAGGTTGCACAACTGGGGGTTTGGTGGCTTCACTGTGAAACGATTGGGCAGCCGACATTTTTTACTAGATCTTAAGGATGAGGAATTGGTCAAACTGCTGGAAGAGCAACACTATTCCTTGTTAAAAGAGACCTTCATGGAAGTTTTTAGATGGTCAGAATCTTTCAAAGCATTGGAAAGGAATACTTGGGTGGAACTAATTGGAATTCCACTGCACTGCTGGAATTACAATACGTTTAAGAGAATAGCGGAGCTGTGGGGATCATTAGTTGCGGTTGGGGAGAACTTGAATCTTATACATGGTGGTGAGAAAATGTCCCTGCTGATATCAACCAAACAATCAGAGAAAATCGCAGAAGTCTTTGAAATCGAGGTTGGCATGGAGAAATTCAGCGTCAGCGCTTATGAGACATCACCGATCGTGTTGAAAAAGTCATCGGAGAAACTTGAATATCCTAGATCGGAATCGGTGGATGTGAAAAGCACAACGGACTCTTCGGTATCCTCATCGGAGAAGAATGGTTTGGACGCCTTGGAATCCACAGCGGAGAAGGAGGTGTCAACCAAGTCGGGGAGCAAAAGCTTTGGGGATGACGAAGCCATAAATGTGCGCTGTATGGAAAAATCTACACATAATGATGATGTTGATCAAATGAAAGAAGGTTCCAGACATGTGGGAGAGGCAGAGTTGGTGGGAGTCAGAATCGAGACCCCAAAGGTGCATAAAAATAGTACATTAAATGAAAAATCAGTCCAGGAAAAGCAGATTGCATATGGGCCTGACAGAGATAGTACGGTGAGACCAGTAAAAAGTACATTGAAGTGGGCTGAAATAGTTACCAGAAGTGGAGGGATAAAACAAAAAGAGGGAAATGATAAAGTAGGGAGCCCAAGCAATAAACGGGTCTCAGATGATCTAATTTGTATGGGCTTCAGGCCTAATGAATTGAACCAGTATGAGAATTTGGATTGGATGGTGGGACAAAAAAATGACGTGATATTTGGAGATCAAAGAGCAGAAACATCGCAAAATGATAGAGTACTGGAGGGCCTAAATTTCCCTTTGCAAAGCGATCCTAATCAGAACCAGGAGGAACATTTGAATGAACAAGAGCGTAAGGACGAGTCGGACAAAGAATATCGAATTGAAATTCCCGAATTCAGATCGATTGCAAAAGCAAACAGAGTCAAGAGGTATGGATCATTGCAGGAATTACAGAGTAAAACACTAACAGAAGGAGAGAAGAAGAGAATCGAGAAGCTGCGTAAAAAATCGAAGAAGGGAAACAAGAACGCTGAAGATTCAATTCTGGAAGATCGATCTCTAACCGATTCAGATTTACAGAGAAGGTGGGAAATTGGTACCAAAGAAGCGGAAAAGACAATCGCATTGGGGAAGGAAGTGGGTATCAATTTTAGTGGAAATATAGAAGAAGTAATCCAGGATATTGCAAGCCTTGAAGTTGCAGAGCAGATCGAAAAGGGAGATGAAAATCATGTCGTGGAACATTAGGGGATTGGGACAAGAAACAAAAGTGTCCACAATAAGGCGACTGGTCAGATCGCATGGGGTGAAATTGTTATTTATTCAAGAATCCAAAATGGAGAAGCTGAAGGATAAGATGATTAGTAGGCTGTGGCCAGACGAGGAGTTTGAATTCCTAGTAGCTAATGCAACAGGGAAGGCGGGTGGTTTACTCATGGTGTGGGACAAGAAGAAGTTTATATTAAAAAAGAGCCAGTCAAACACGAGAGTGATTCTAGCGTCTGGGTCGTGGGTTAAGGAGAATATAGAAGTTGTTTGTGCCAACGTTTACGCGCCTTGTGACATACAGTCCCAACTGTTGTTCTGGGACGAATTGAAACAGTTGAAACAGAAATGGAGAGCTTCCTGGCTGATGGGTGGTGATTTCAACACCGGAAGAAACAATTCTGAAAGGGTCGGTTGTAAATCTCAGAGACGAGGTATGTCAGCCTTTAATTCATTTATAGACAATTGCAATTTGATTGAAGTACCAATGATGGGTAAGAAATTTACATGGAGTGGGTCGAACAATAGAATGAGCAAGCTAGATAGATTTTTGGTGGATGAGAATTGGCTACATACAAATTCAGATTTGACAGTGTGGGGTCTTAATAAGACAATTTCAGATCATATACCAATTATTTTGGTTGGGATTCAGATAGATTGGGGAATAAGGCCTTTCAAAATGATTAATGCGTGGTTAAAAAAGGAGGATTGTGTGGAACTAATAAAGAAGACAATTGGTGAACATAAAACACAAAATAGCAGCCTACCTATAAAGCTTAGAAGGGTAAAAAAAATGCTGAGAAAATGGAATAAGGAGTTTTGTGATGACTACAACCAAAGGGCAAAGGTTCTGGAGAATCGCATAAATGAGCTGGAAGATGGGATGAGTAGAAGGGCACTCGAACAACCACAGTTGGAGGAGTTAAAACATTACAAGATTCAACTCTGGGATACAATGAAGGCACAAGAAGACTTGTGGAGGCAGAAGGCAAGGATTAAGTGGCTAAGTTGGAAGATTCAAACACGACATTTTTTCATCGGGTTGCAAATTTTAGGGCAAAGAAAAATCTGATCCAAGGCAACAATTTAGGGGTTACAGGGACGATAGACCCTATGGTGGTTGGTGGAAAAATCCCATAGCATGTATAGTGATGGTTAAGGGCAATCAACGAGAACTTGAGAAATAGTGACGGTGATTGGTGGAAAAATCCCATAGCTTGTATAGTGAACTGTAATAGCATCAATGAAGCTGCCCGGTGGTGCCCTCCTCCGGTTAACTCACTTAAATTCAGCATCGATGGAGCGTTTCGAGATGAAGGAGCAGGCTGTGGAGGTGTCTTACGAAACTCAAAAGGAGATATGCATGCGTTATTTTCTGGACCAGTTGAAAAACTCTGCTCTGACTATGCTGAGCTGATAGATATACATACGGCACTAAAAGTGTACTTGGAAGCTGAGTTGAAAGGGAAAGCAACCCTGCTGGTAGAATCAGGTTCACAAGTCGTCCTCAACTGGATTGCAGATCCGTTTTCAAGGCCATGAAGATGGTGGGATACCTTCGAGGAAATTGATGCCATGAAGCGAGAAATTACAAAGGTGAAATTTCAGTATGTTCCGCGTGAGCAAAACAGCATGGCGGATCATTTGGCGAAAAGACCAATGTTATTTAAAGCATGGAGATGAGTTGGGTTTGAACCTTATTTTGTAATTGAACAGATGGGTTGCTGATGTAAGAGTATCGCCTTTGTAGATGATACCAAATTGGATCGTACTCTTTTCCTCCAATAGGATTAGGGAGGTTTTTAACGAGGCGTCCAATCTTGGTCTTTAATGAAATTAAATAAATTGCTTTTGCTGAGCAAAAAAAAAAGTTATTGCTAGGGGTGAGCGTTCGATCGAGTCGAGTCAAAAAATTTTGAGTTATTCGAGTTGACGAGTCATATTTTACAACTCAAACTTTATTTGAAATTTTTTTCGATTCGAGTCGAGTTTAAGAAATTCGAGTCGAGTCAAGTTTTCAAGTTCCTATAAATATTTAACTGTAATTATTTATCATGTTATAGTAGGGTTCTATTTTAATTTAAACTCCTTTCTCTAATCATATAAGATATGCACATATATATTTTTTCACATGTGACAATATTTCTTCATATTTTTATATATCAGTATGTATATATCATAAAAATAGAGGGGCTCATCTCGAACTTAAAATAAATCCACTAATTACTAAAAATTTCGAGTTATTCGAGTTATTCGAATTTCTATTTTACAACTTAAACTTTATTTGAAGTTTTTTCGAGTTATTCGATTTTTTCGAGTCGAGTCGAGTTTTGCTCACTCCTAGTTATTGCTTTCTTGGCTATTACATTCGAAAACTATATACTTTAATGCAAAACGCACACAAACATATAGAGAGATAGAAACATTACCCTAACACCGTTGAGAGGTCTGAGGTGTGAGACGGGGGCGACTGCTTCTAAGTTGAGCGGGTGAGTGAGACTCTGAGGGCTGAGAGCCTAAGACGGCAAGTCTAACACCGTAGGAACTAGGAATCGACAGAGTTTAGAAGAGAGAAAAAAATCGACAGAGTTTAGAAGAAGGGAAAATCGACAGAATTTTAGAAAGTTAGGTTAGGTGTTTAAGGATTTTGTTTTTTTCATTCATTATAATAATTTTAATTGATTGGGTTAAAAAACTAACTGTTAATGGGTTTGTATGTATTTATCGGGTTGGGATAATAAGAGGATATATATATAAATAATATACGAAATATAATTTAATTTATAATTTCGGTTAATTTGGTTGATTCGGTTAATTAACCGGTTTCGAACCAAATTACCCGATAACTAAACTTCCCAAAAAATTTAACCGTTAACCGAACCTACCTATAATTAACTGAAAAAACTCGGTTCGGTCGGTTTATTCGGTTAAGACCGAATAATGCACACCCCTAATTATATTATTTTAGAAAAAACGGTCATGTGTTTAAATAAGCTTCAAGTGTTCATTGTAATTGGCGCCCTATCAAAATTGACGTGAAAGGATTTGGAAATTGTTTTTTTAAGCTGGTCTAAGTTAATGTTAACTTATCTTGCTGATGTTTAGTCTTTGGATTATGGTCCACTCAATGCTCAATAGTCCTTTTACTTATGATGTAGGTAGAAGGGATCAAGGTTCACGCTGATGAAGGTGGTATATATTAGGTTATTTTACATGCTGGATGTAAGTATTTTCATCTCAGAACACATTCTTGTTTTCATGGCATGTTTCATGACATCAATTCTAGAAGTATGTAGCAAAGAAATTTTTATTTTATGCATTCATGAAAAGATTCATTTACTCTTATTAGGACAAGATGATGTTCTTCCTCATTTATTAATTCGTAATTTGTATATGAATGCATCAAGTCCTGACTAATTGGATTGTAAGTTTGCGGTTTTTGGCTGCCTGTGTTTGCCATATCATGTTGTTTCACTGAGCACGACTTGCCACATCTGGAGTGATAGGTTTGCATATTTTCATGATTTAAAGATTTTATACATTATATCCTGTGTTGACCATATCATGTTCTTTCTTTCCTTTTATACTTTATATTCTTCAAAGAGCACTTTCAAACGTTTTACATGTCATGTGTATGATTATTCAAATAGTAGACGCTTCAGGGACTTTGTATCGGTGAGTACCCTCATAACTTTGTGATGACTTATACTTTTATAACCATGAGTTGAACTTGAAGTGCTAACAATTTTGTTATCCATAAATTGGATTCCTCAGGATTTATTATTTTCATTGCTCCCTCTGACCTTTTTTGCCAATTTGGTTGTTATTAGAGTTAAAGAATTAAGTTTGAAGCAACATGAATCTTTTTTCACAGATATCTATGATGATCTAATATCTCGAAGGTACAACCTGCTTCCATCTCATCTCACCATTCATATTATTTAGATTGTTGTTATGTCGAAACGAGTGTTGTGTTATGCATTGCTAGTCTTAATTAGTTGTCAGCTCTAATCTAGTCTAGCATGAATCTATCTGGCTGATGTTTATTTACATTGCTTTGACAGAAACTTACAAATCATGGTTCAGAGGGTTGGTTGAAAATTCATCTTGGTAAAGCAATGGCTTCATTCATCGAGCATAAGTATAGTGTGATTGTAATTTTCTTCATCTTAAAGATAGTAACAGCATGGCTTCATTCTTTATAACCCTTTTTCATTTGGGTTCAGATTGACAAATAGACTATATCGTATTGTAAAGTTGAAAGAAATCAAACAAGACTTCTTTAATCATCTAAGATTGATCTTCTACTTCTACTATAACTCTCTCTGCTCTCAAAGGAATGTGGATTGGAATTGTAGAAATTAGTGAATGCATTTTAAACTATTATATTTGAGTTTTTTTTAGAAAAATGGTGTTTGTAAAGACAAACGCCACTAAAGAAAAATTATTCGCGATATTTATAAATACAAACGCCACTATATAACAGATATTTGCGGCGTTTTTTAAAAATACAAACGTCACTAAAGACCAGTTTTGCATGACGTTTTTTGCGGCTTTTGTCCACATGCGCCGCTATAGCTCATAACTTAGCGGCATTTTTTCACACAAACGCCACGAATTGTTGCGGAATTGGTTTTAGCGGCACTTCTTGCGACGTTTTTTAGCGTCGGAAGAATTTTTAGCGGCGCTTAAAAACGTCGCTAAAGACTTATTTTTGTTGTAGTGAATCCTTTTTCCTTTAATGTGAAACTGATTCATATATTTACATCATATTAAAGCAATGAATGAAATGGAAACCAAAATCGAACCTTAATTAATTCAGACTCTCCTTAATGTAAATTACCATGCTTCTACGGCAAACATTAAAATTGGGATTGTTCAAAAATACTCGATCCGGTTGATTCGATCCGACAACCCGAAAATAAAAATGCCAGGTTATTTTATAAAAAAGTTACCCGACTCGTTAATTTTTTCGGGACACGGGCCGGAAGTTTTCCCTTACCGGGTACCCGACCCGACCCGATAATTTTTAATATATATTTTTTTATATTTTAAATTATATTTTTAGTTTAAGTTTCTTAATATTTTTACTCTAAAACTAAATTTAAATCCATAAATTATTTCTATGTTTGTATTATATACTTTTAAGTTTAAAACTTTTTAAAAATATTTTTGTGTTTAATATTTGATTTTTTTTAAAACTTTAGAATTAAAAAATAAAAATAAAATATAATATCGGGTATCTGGTACCCGATTTTCTGGGTACCCGAGTGTAATGGGCCAAGACACATGCCAATAAAATAGATACCCAAATGAACATGTACCCGGTTTTTCAGATACTCAAAAAAACGAGTACCCGGCAATGAACCCCCTAATTGAAACACGCCACTTTTATGATTGATTGGACGAAAAAAGTTCAGCAAAGAATTAAGTCCACTCAAAATCAATCAATTAATTTAATTCTTTAAACCATTCAATGAATTAGTAAATTATATTTTTGGTAATTTCTAAAAAATATATTAATTCAATTTAAACTCATACAACATTTTTTTAATGAAGTACATAGATAGTCTCGACTATACAACACTTTTCTGTTGAGTCTTTTAACTATAAAAAGTTATAAGATGTGTCAATTCTTTCTTGTACATCATGTTGAGTCTTTTAACTATAAGAAAATAATAATTAAAAAAGGGTTTTAACATAAATAGTCTCCGGCGGTGCGTGTTCAGTGTTCGGAGCAGGTTGTACTGGTGCAGACGTACTACCTCCGCCGGCGTTGACGTCGTCAAACTTAACATTTAAATCGACGTCTTTAGCTCCGACAGAATTGAGCCGGTCATACATGTTACGAACGTCTGTTTCGTTCGTAAGCTTCAAAACGTAGTGCGTTTCGTTTGCTGACGGTGTTGGGATTCGACATTCCAAGGAAGAAATTTGTTTGTCGGTGTGTTTACTAACCTCGATTGTTGTCAACTGTATTAAATCTTTCGGTGAGATTTTTCCGGTGATTGTTGACTCAAAATAAGTATCGAGAAAATAAAATGTTGCCTGAAATTTTGCCATAAGGTGAGCAAAGATTGGGTGTTTAGAGAGAATTTAGAATGAGTAAATGATGGTGAAATTCGTGGGTATTTATAGGAAAGAAAAAACACCACATAAGTAAATTTAAGTCGAATGAAAACTTTAATTCGCATTTCATTTAACAAAACTTTCAACATGTATTCTTTAATAAGTAAATTGAGACAACTAGATAAATTATCTACAAAAGTCAAAACAATATATGCAAAAAGTCCGGTGGGCAAATGTGATCAGAGGTCCCGAGTGAAAGAAGCAGAGCGCGATAATCAAATTTCTTCTGAAATGGTAGCAGCTTTGATCCACATTAGCAAATGTAATCGGCACCGGCCGCATCTAAAAAGTATAGCGCGATAACCAGACACTTCCTAAAAGTCGTTTCGTTTCAAAATTGTAGCCGCGGATCCTCTTGACGACGGCTACAGAAGCTGCCATTGAAGGCACTACTGCCGCTCACAACCTCCAAAATATTGTGATATGTCGGTAAATATTATTCAATGAACGTATCATGCGGGAGTATGTACCCCGCGGAACACAAATCTTTAAGTGAACTCCAACTATCATAAAGGAACAATATTTCGGACAAAAAAATTTCAACTACAAAAAACGCAGCATGACACGAACTCATATTCAACTGAGAAAAACTTAACTAGTTACGAAAATCTATCGCCGTGCATATATATATACCAACATCTAAATGACCTCACGTTTTCTACAACGCGAGGTTTGAAGGACCTCGCGTCTTACAGAACGCGAGGTTGCCACGTCAGCAGATTCACCTCCCTCTATAAATAGCAAACTCTTGGGGAGGCAAGGAGCACCCACAGAATTTTTTTTATGTATTCACGTAAGCAGTTTTCGCTTGCAGCTAATAATGGGAAGTTTTGTTCAAACTAATTTCCAAAATATTGCGCTATGTCGTTATTTGTAGTTACTAATGAAAACATAGCGCGTATTTAGGAAGTTTTTTTCGATTATTATTTTTGTTATTATTATTATTATTATTATTATTATTATTATTATTATTATTATTATTATTATTAGTATTAGTATGATTATTACTTTTATTATTATTAATATTATTATTATTATTATTATTATTATAATTATTAGTATGATATTATTAGTATGATTATTATTGTTATTATTGTTATTATTATAATTATAATTATTAGTATGATTATTATTATTATTATTATTATTAAATATTTTATATTAAATGACTTTCCCGCCTGGGAAGTCTTCCTTTTAAAAACCCCACGACCTCGCGTCCTGTAGAACGCGAGTTCTTTAGAACCTCGCGTTCTATAGGACGCGAGGTCACTTCTGACCGTTCAGTTCACGCGTCTGTTCCGTGACGCGCCTTTTCAATGAACCTCGCGTTTTATAAGACGCGAGGTATATGAATATCGCGTTCTACAGAACGCGAGGTTCATTAACATCGCATCCCAAAAGGCGCGAGGTCTTCTATAAATTGGAGGCCCTGCCCCCAATATCAACCACAAAACGCGAGTTCTTTAGCTTTTTTACAACAAATTATCGGCAACTTTTATATTTCGTTCGATATAATGGAGCCCTTACTACGCAACGAAGCGACTCACTGTAGTCAATATTGACGAAACAGTCCAGAGGTATTATTTTTTTCCTTATTAATTTCTAAAATTTTTTATTTAATTAATTTTTTTTATTTTACTAACTATTTTTTTAAGGGATACGAACGTAATTTACAATGTTACCTTAACGGTATCAACACCCCACCCGTTGATGCTGTTATGGAGTGGATTCAGCGCGCCGGTTTTGGCTACATAGCACGGTATATAGGGGATGAAGGTAAAACCATCGTTGATCAGCGCGCTGATAGAACGGTGGAGACCCGAGACGCACACGTTTCATCTTCCATTTGGCGAGGCAACAATCACGTTGGAGGATCTTGCCTACATTCTGGGGTTGCCTACAAACGGCAGCGTAATTACGAGTGTAGCGTTGGCAGATTGGCCAACTCTATTTGCTGAACAAATGGGCGTGATGCCCCCTGAGGACGTGTGGGACGGAGAAAATCGATCTATCATATTTGGAGGCTCACTTTGGAACCCCTCCCCCCAATGCGGATGTAGTTGCACTTCAGGTATTTTTTCTATTTAAAAATTAGGATGCCATTATTAAATATTTAGTATGCTTTTATTAGATTTATGATGAAATTAAAAATATTTATTTGAACATTACGATGGTTTATGAAATTTTTAGGATGACTTCATTAAATATTTGAGATCCTTTTAATAAATTTAGGATGCAATTACAAATCATTACTTGAAAATTAGGATGCTTTTATTAAATATTTATGATGACTTTATTAAATATTTAGGTTGCCTACATTAAATATTTAGGATGAAGTTACAAATATTTATTTGCAAATTAGGATTAAGTTACTAATTTCTTTGGATGCCTTTATTAAATTTAGGATGAACTTACAATTTTTTTAATTAGGATGTCTTTATTAAATCTTTATTTTCACAGCGGTGTGCGCGTGCCCACATCTTGCACATTATTGGCGGGATATTAATGTCAGACAAATCCCGCACAAAGGTGCACGTGATGTGGCTTCGTCATCTTACAGATTTAAATGAGTCTGGAAGAAAATCTTGGGGATCAACTGTCTTGGCGTTTCTTATCAGAGACCTCTGCAGAAACGTTGACGCCTCCAGATCATCGATGGGAGGATGTTGTTTATTCCTACAGGCTTGGGTTTGGTTTCGGATGCCTACTTTGAGACCACAGCTTAGACAGCCCACCGCTATGTTATTTCCGCTTCTACGGAGGTACTACGTAATCTACTATATTTTTTATTTTTAAATTATTTTATTTAACGATTTTTTTTCATTATTTATAGGTGGACCAGCACACTGACCCACACCGGCCTGCCGAACTCCCAGAAAGAATTCAGGCATGCTTTCGATGGCTTGAGGGAGCACGAGGTAATTCGAAAATTAATTTGAATTTTTTCATACTTTTTTTCCAATAATATTTCATATAACCGTTACAAACGCTTTCATTCTTTTTAGTTCGTGTGGAGGCCCTACGATTCAGACGAGATTCAGCAGATTACTCCACCAGATATTCTGCGAGACCGAGACCTCTGGATTTCCGTCGTGCCGCTGCTCAACTACGAAATTTGCGTGTGGCATTCTACGGATAGGGTTCTCCGACAGTTCGGGTACTTCAAAAATGTTCCAGCCCCTCCGTAAAATATGGACCGCTTCTACAATCTTACGCGCCAGGGGAAGACGGAGGTTGACTGGTCCGAGCACCACGCTCCCTGGATAGCGATTTGGGGTAACCGATTTGACCGACACACACTGCTTCTCCAACAAATTATGGAAGGGGCTGATTCGGTCGCTTTCAATTATGACCAGTGGTATAGGCTCAATGGGATGCCGCATATCCTTACTCAGGCCGAGCGCGATGCAGGGCTTCCCCAAAACCCCAAAACTGCCCACGCGGCACCCGTCGAGCGACCCAGAGCCAGAGCCAGAGGCAGAGCCAAAGGCAGTCGACGCAGCGCGGTCCGAGACCACGATATGACACTGCAGGGGCATCATCTTCTACCGCACCATTTCATGCTTAAAGCGGTCAATCGAGTTTCCATCAGACGATGCCTCCACCCCAGTTCGGCTCCTCCGATGCCTATCGTCCCCATACGCCCACGACTGACCTTCAGCTTATCGATTATCCACAGCTGCACTCTCAGTATGAGTTTCCCATTGTGGAGAGTACGCCGATCGGTAACTTGTTTTACTCCCCGCCTGGGCCCAGCACATATCCACATATCGCGCACGATGGTCAGGATGATGGGGACCAGGGACCACCTGACGATGTACATAGGTATCCGGCTCGTGAGCGTCATCCACCCGACTGCGGAACGGGTGGACATAGGCATTTTTAGTCTTTTCTTTTACTGATTTGTACTTATGTTTTTAATATTTATATAAAACACATTTGATTTTTATAATGTCGTATTATAATTTTGTTACATATTATAATTAAACTTTATAATGTTTATTTAATTTCAGTTTTTAATAAATTTTATGGGATTACTAAACCGAAAATCGACATTTTTTGAAATGCAACTTCATTCAAAAAATGATGATAGCATAGGGTTTTCGAAGCCATTTTAAACCATTGTAGATTGGACGGAAATTAACAATGTTGGTATCATACGATAGACAATTTCCAGTACTACGACCCCAAACTCAATCATCGCTAAAAATATACGACTTACACGCCCGAAATTGGGCTCGAACATGCCTACCCACACTTGTTTTCCCTTGTTCTTCAGCCCAGAAATGCACAGAACTCACGTCCTGCAGAACGCGAGGTCTGTGCGATATATTCAGTCGCCGTTTCAAATTCTCGTGGACCTCGCGTTCTACAGAACACGAGGTACTGTAAAACCGTTAACACAAACAACAAGGCCACGTAGACGAAAATCGCTTTGTGCAGAACGCGATATCCTACTTCGCGTCCTACACAACGCGAGGTCCACCGACATGGCAAGTTTGTGGGTCATTTTGCCAAATATTATTTTTTGGGAGCCATTATCCCAAATAATAATTAAAAAAGGGTTTTTAGTCTAAAATTGCCAAAAGGATTGTGTGCTCACTTTAAAGTAAATAAACTTTGACTAATATAAACGAAAAGTGCTACTAAAAAATGTTTGTAGTTATTTATCTCTTTGATTTCTATGAGAAATAAATAAATTGTTTATCTTAGGAATATATTGAAATCTCCTTGTAAATTACTTGAGTTAATTTCCTATTTTTAGGAAAATGTTACATAACTCTTTAATATTTTATAATATTCCTAATTCCCTGAACACTTTTCTTAGGGATGGGCATTTTATCCGACCCGGTCAGGTATTAACCCGACCCGATCAGTTCATATTTTTTTAATAAAAAATCGGGTTCGGGTCGGATTTTTATTGAGGGTGAAGTCGGGTCGAGTTCGAGTTTAGGGTGAAAAATACCCGACCCGACCCGGGACTTATTGTGTAAATTTCTCCTAAATTTTTTAGGGATATTTATAATAATACTCCCTCTTTATATATTTTTTTATAATTAGGACCTTAAAATTGAATTTTTATTTACAATTTAGTCCTTGAATTTATAATTGTTTACGATTATGTCTCCTAAAATTATTTTTTTACAATTAGGTCCCTAAAAATTAATATTTTCTATAGGTCGGGTCGGGGTCGGATTTAATATATTTATTTTCAGGTCGGGTCGAGTCGAGTTTTTTAAAAAATATGTTCGGGTCGGGTTGGGTGCGGGTATAAGATATTTATTTTCGGGTCAAGTTCGGATGGGCCAAAAACCCGCCCGATCTGACTCGTGCCCATCTCTAACCTTTTCTGGAGAATTGAAAAAAATTGAAATTCTTTTTAAATGGACACATATAAATGACTGATTAAATTAGAAGAGATAAAACGAAATTTCATAAGACTTTATAATATAAACACATGAAAAGAAAACAGGACTACAATAAATAAGGTTTTTAAATCTATTTTGGAAATGCTCTAGTATGATTGAGCAGATTGATGGAAATTTGTTTACAAGTGTTATAGACACTTTATGTTCAGGGATTTATCTCTACCTTAAAGTTAGAAAATGTGAGGAGTTTAAAAGTGATGTGAATAATTACTTGTAGTATGTCATGTAGCATATAATTTTTTTTTGTTTATATGCCTAAATAGTACATAAATATAGAAAAACTACTCGTGCCTCAAAACGAATCATTCACCACAATCCTTATCAAGATGAAAAAAAGAAACTGTGAATATAAATTTCATACTTCGGATGTTTAGTGTAGATATCAAAATGATCTTGGATCTATGTTGAGGGTGGAGGGGCAATTGCCCCCCTCAACTTTGATGGTCTAATTACATTTTAGGCCATTGATAATTTTGGAATTATTTTAATTAAGTCCTTGTCCCTCCCAAAATTAAATGGTATAATTTGTTTTTAGGACCTTATTAGTTTTAAAATTAATTAAATTAAGCATGGACTATAAATTTTTATGGTTTAATTGCTTTTAAGATCTTTTAACTTTAAAATTAGTAAAATTAAATCATATCTACTTTAATTTTTTATGCTTTAGTTACTTTTTAAAATCTTGTTCATTCCAAAGTTAAAATATCTTGCCCCCCTCATAATTCAATCCTGGCTCCGTCCCTGTCACCAAGCATTTTCTAATCAAACAAAAATATCTCCAAACATTCCCACCACTTTCTTCTCTTACATTTATCTTCTTTTTCTGCAACACTCTCTTCTTTTGCAACACACCTATGAATACATCAATCCTTTTTTTCGCACGGTTTAAATAATTAGATATGAACTTTTTATTATGAAGGGTTATTCGGCCTAGTGGTTTTAGGCTCATTTCGGTTCTTGAGTTAGAATGTCAAGGTTTTGATTCCCATTATTTTTATTTTTTTAATCTATTTTGTTTTTGTTTCTTTTATTCTAAGTATGTCTCTTTTGTTTATACCTCTTTTATTCATAGATATAATATGTATTTTTAATATTCACTTTGTTTATGCATCATCATGTTTATCTTGATTTTTTGGATGATTATTGCCCAACTAATTAGTGGGCAATTTTGGGTGAAAAACCCCTTTTAAAATATTATTTTTAATAATGGCTCCCAAAAACATTTATTTGGCAAAATGACCCCCTTTCTTGCCAGGTCGGCAGACCTCGCGTTTTGTAGAACGCGAGGTACGATATCGCGTTGTACAGAACGCGAGGTCTGTCGACGTGGCGTTGCAGTCCGTTTTAACGGTTTAACAGTACCTCGCGTTCTGCAGAACGCGAGGTCCCCGAGAAATTGAAAAGGCGGCTGGAATATATCGAACGGACCTCGCGTTCTGTAGGACGCGAGGTCTGTGCATTTCCAGCCTAAACCGCAAGCAAAAACATGCGTAAGTAGGCCTTTTTGAACCCAATTTCGAGCGTGTAAATGGTATATTTTTAGCGATCATCGAGTTTGGGGTCGTAGTACTGAAAATTGTCTATCGTATGATACCAACATCGTTAATTTCCGTCCATTCTACAATGGTTTAAAATGGCTTCGAAAACCCTATGCTAGCATACTTTTTTCGATTGAAGTTGTATTTCAACTAATGTCGATAGGCATGTTCGAGCAGAATTTCATACGTATAAATAGAAGTAAACTGACTTTATTGATTAGATTGTCATGTGCGAACTCGCATATACAAATTAAAAATAATTAATTAATACGAGGGGCTGAGCGATTAGGACACTTAGGAGCTGTGTGCCCAGTATTTCGACATATAGAACAATGCTTCTTTTGTCCGGTTTTCTCTCGATGTTCGACCAAATCCTCGGCACAATATATTCTTGTAGAAGGTGGACGTCCTTTGGCTCGTAGTAGTGCTGGATCTGGGCGTATGATCGGTTCAGTGTCCACAGCATTTAGATCAACCTCATTTCCGATTGGAGGAAACTCTTTTTCGTAAACTTTAAGCACCGTTTTGAGTAAGTATATCGGATCAACCATACGAATGTATTCTATTCGTTGGTTAGTGCAAGCAGTAATGGCGTGTGCGCACGGGTATTTGAAAGTTTGGAATATTCCGCACTCGCAGGTTTTTGCCCTCAGATCTACAACGTAAGCGTTGTGCTGAATGCCTTCTAACCGCCTGGAAAATTCCGCAACACGAAACAAGTGTCCTTCTCGCGAGAAGAGGGTTGCTTGCACCTGTCTTGATTGGGCCACTTGAATATGCAGTCTGTCGCGGAAATCTGGATAGACTTTGTGTCCACCGGCCATGTACTCAGTTGCTTGCTTGCCCAAGGTTGCAAAAAGGGTAGCTAAACGATAATAGGTCGCCTTGACAATGGAAGTGATAGGCAACTGCCGAACTCCCTTCAGTGATGAGTTCACTGCCTCAGCCAAGTTCGTTGTCATGTGACCATAACGTTTACCTTCGTCATACGATCGAAGCCATTTTTCTTTTGGGATTTTTTCAAGGTATTCAGCTCCCTCTTTGTTTCTCGCTCTCAGTTCCTCGAGCATTTCAGCCACCTCTTGTTTGTAGTGCGAGTTGCCTACGAGATGACAGTTGAATAGTTATGGTCGAAAAACACATGAAAAAAGGTCGTAAATTGAAGCGAGTAACAAGTAATATAGTAAATGAAAATGACATAAATGACGTACCCATATCGAGCACCATTTGACGTTCATCACGATTCTTGTATTTCAGCAGGTAGTTTGCGGCTATGTGCCGCAAGCAAAAACGGTGGTGAATGTATGGAGGCTTCCAATAATCACCCAAATTTTGTATCGCCCACAGCAGCGCTGTGCCTCTGTCAGAAATAACACACACCCCTTCATCACTTCTTCTTCGTATTACAGGATCAAGGACATATTTTCGTAGGTTCGTAAGGAAGAACGTCCAAGACTCCAAATCCTCCTTTGGGACGATTGCGAATGCAACAGGAACGCATTTGCGATTGTCGTCCTGTGCTATAGCTAGAAGTAGGATCTGTGTATATTTTACGTACAACCATGTGCCGTCGATTTGAACCATCGGTTTGCAGTGCTTGAATGCGTGGATGCACTGGGGGAAAGTCCAAAATAACCGGTGGAATTGACAAACACCTCGGACGACACGATCATTTTCGTATGCCAGAACCGTATCAAGTTTGACAACCATTCTGGGGATGTGTTTCTGCAGGAGATTAAGCCACGGGCGCAACTCTATGTAAGATTCCTCCCATCGGCCATACAATTCCTCTTTGGCCTTTTTCCTTGCATACCATGCTTTCGAATAACCTGGACGGAAGCCGGTGACAGCTAGAGCTGTAGCCTGACATGTGGGGACCGACACAGTGGGATTTGTTTTCACCATTGTGGAAAAGATGTCGGCGAGGTACTTTGCATCCAGGTTCTTGTGATCCTGGTTGAGGCTACCAACGGTGCATGTATGGGGCCCCTCAAGTTTTGTTATTTTCCAACGGTTGCCTGCCCTCTTCAAGTCTGATATACGAATTTTCCATTTACAGCCTTGATCCTTTTGGACGCACTGAGCCTTGTAATATTTTGCTTGGGTTTTCTTCACCGTCGTCTCAACATTATGACGAAGGTTGTACTGCTTACCTACCGCCACCGCAATTTCCTTGTTCGCGAACGCCATACCAATTCTTAGTTCACCATCAGAACGGTGGAGTCGGCCATCTATTGTGTCGTCATGGGGAAAATCAGGGACGTCCATTGCATCCATATCAACCGTTGTGAAGTGGGATGGTGGCTGGAACATAGAAATTGGTCTTGCGTGTACAGGAAAGTTGGTGGCAGTCGGTTCTTCGTCCAAATCTGGTGGTGGAACGGCAGTGTCTTCTGGGTCTTCTGGTAACTCTGTCAAGTCTTCTGGTTCCGGATAGAATGGCCCCAGCTCGTCTCCGTCTGGCCCGGGTTCTCTAATCGGTTCTTCATCAGCAGCATCCTCCGGGAGCTGGAATAGTAGAGCTTCTGGAATCACTACCCTTTGAGGCGACGATTGGGGTCGAGGAGCGGGAGACCTCTCACGAGATCGCTCAGGAACCTCATTTCCAAGACCAAAATCAAGATCACCATAAGAAGAATGTATTCCCATTGATGGTTGAACGTACTCCGTGCTAGGGACATACGTTGAGTGTCGTCCATATGATGAATCATGGTCGTGCATAGCGTAAGAAGACGACGCTCCCTCACCCCCAAAAGAAGAATGTCTCCCCATAGATGGTTGACCGTAGTCGGTGCCAGAGACATACATTGAGTGTCGGCCATATGATGCTTTATGGTCGTGCGTAACGTAAGGAGCCGACGTTCCTTCCCCCCCAAAACTATAAGGATTGTATGGATCGTATGGACTGTACGATGCATTTGTTGGTGCATCGAATTCATCGTTTGGGGGTTGGTTGAGGTCGAACCCGAGACTAGCTACGCAGGACTGCCTTGGAGGAGCAGATGACGATGCACCAACTTCGTTGTCTCGACAGAGTATGCCAAAATCACGTCGTAGACCTGCGGTCGGGCTATCAACGTTGGCATTCGGATCGAAGTCGAAATTCGCCCGGCCCCAGCTTGGTATGTCGACAACTGGATGAGACTCGGAGAACGATACATACAGCTCGAGGGGCCCCCCGATTGAATACTCGAAGTGGGCTTCCATCATCATTTGCACATCAGCATTTGCCGCCACTTGGCATACAATGTACCGTAAAGGGTCTATAGATATTGGCAGCCGATACTTCACGTCGGACAAACGATGATTATTGAAATGAGGAACTTTTGCCTCCAGTTCCTTGACCAACTTCTTGAACGATAATCTCCTCGGAAGCTTTATCGTTACCGGATCTTCGCAGTAAAAAAGGACCCCCTGTTCAGTACCCTCGAATATCTGGCCATCGTAGTAAACTTTCGTAGTAACGCCTCGTCCGGCCATTTGAATATTTTGAAAGACTTTTGAAATTTTGATACTTAGAAAATTTTAGGAATTGATTGTCAATTGAAACTTATATTTTCGGTTTATGGTTAGGGTTCATATATAGGCAAAATTTGAAAGACTTTGCTTGTCCATTACCTAAAACCGATAAGCAGGTAAGGGATAGATTTGATGGGAGGCAGGAATGGCGTGTGTGTGCCTGGGAGGCAGTCCCCTTACTTTCGACAAGTAAGGGATAGATTTGATGGGAGGCAGGGAACACCAGTACCTCGCGTTCTATAGAACGCGATATTCGTACCTCGCGTTCTATAGAACGCGATATTAATACCTCGCGTTCTATAGAACGCGATGTACTATAGATATCGCGTTCTATAGAACGCGAGGTCACTTCAGTCGTTACTTTGTTTCAGACATTCCGTCAGAAGTTATAATAACCGTACTATTCACTATTTGTTTGTTTCTGTAATTGAGAACATGTTCGAGAATTTTAGACAATTGTAGTATTGTAATTGAATACTACTACTGGTGCCTATAATGTAATTGAGAACTAGTAATGTTACATTATTTGAAGTCCGTTTAACATTCATAAAGGATGAAATAAGACGTCATATAACATAATTGGAAGATCATTTCATAAGTTAATGGTTAATCTGAATCATCGTAGTCAGTGGACACGTCTGAACTTAGGTTTAGTTCTTCGATCATCTGTTGTTTTCTTTGTCTACGCCTGTACATAAAAAGTTGCAGCTCCTCCACAGCCGCATTAACATCCGGTGAAGACGGTGCGTGTTCAGTGTTCGGAGCAGGTTCTACGGGTGCAGACGTACTACCTTCGTCGGCGTTGACGTCGTCAAACTTAACATTGAAATCGACGTCTCTAGCTCCGACGGCATTGAGCCGGTCATACATGTTACGAACGTCTATTTCGTTCGTAAGCTTCATAACGTAGTGCGTTTCATTAGCTGACGGTGATGGGATTCGACATTCCATGGCCGCAATTTGTTTGTCGGTGTGTTTACTAACCTCGATTGTTGTCAACTGTATTAAATCTTTCAGTGACATTTTCTCGGTGATTGTTGACTCAAAATAAGTATCGAGAAAATAAAATGTTGCCTTAAATTTTGCCATAAGCTGAGCAAGGATTTGTGTTTAGAGAGAATATAGAATGAGTAAATGATGGTGGAATTCGTGGGTATTTATAGGAAAGGAAAAACACCACATAAATAAATTTAAGTCGAATTTCATTTTACAAAACTTTAAACATGTATTCTTTAATAAGTAAATTGAGACAACTACATAAATTATCTATAAAATTTGAAACAATAAATTCAGTAGCTCCGGCGGGCAAATTTGATCGGAGGTCCCGACTAAAAGAAGCAGAGAGCGAAATCCAAATGTAAATGTTGACTGCCACGCCACATCTGAAATGAGTAAATGGTAGCAGCTTTGATTCACATTAACAAATGTAATCGGCACCCGCCGCATCTGAAAATGTCGATCTGAATCCGCCCCCCGCTTCCTAAAAGTCCTTTCTTTTCAAAACTGTAGCCGGGGATCCTCTCGACGGCGGCTACAGAAGCAGCCATTGAAGCCACTACTGCAGCATACAACCTCCAAAATATTGCGATATGTCGGTAAATATTAAGGTATGTACCCCCGATGAACACAAATCTTTAAGTGAACTCCAACTATCATAAAGGAACAATATTTCGGACATAAAAATTGCAACGGAAAAAAACTCAGCATTACACGAACTCATATTCAAATAAACTTAACTGCTTACAAAAATCCATCTCCCTGCATATATATATATATATATATATATATATATACACATAGACCTCGCGTTCTGTAAAACGCGATGTATGAGTGACCTCGCGTCCTACAGAACGCGAGGTTGCCACGTCAACCCTAAACCCTCTATAAATAGCAAACTCTTGGAGTGGCAAGGAGCACCGAGATATATTTTTTCTGTATTCACGTACGCAGTTTTCGCTTAAAGCTACTAATGGCAACATAGCGCATATTTTGGAAGTTTTGTTTTAATTTAACTTCCAAAATATTGCGCTATGTCGTTATTTTTAGTTACTAAAGAAAATATAACGCGTATTTAGTATGATTCATTGTTGTTGTTATTATTATTGTTCTTACTACTATTATTGTTATTATTATTACTATCATACTAATAATTTTTATTGTTAGTAACATTTATTATTATTGTTGTTATTATTATTATTATTATATTTTTTTCTTTTTATTTTTATTGTTATTATTATAAATCAAAATTGTAAAATTAAATATTATTAAATGAGTTTACCGCTTTAAAAATTCTAATATTATTGTTCTTAATATTATTGTTGTTATTATTATTATTAATATTATTATTATTTTATTTTTAATATTAATTTTAATTGTTATTGTAAATAAATTTTGTTATTATTGTATATTAAATGAGTTTCCCGCTTTAAAAACTCAAATTTAAAAAACCCCACGACCTCGCGTTCTATAGAACGCGATGTCTTTAGAACCTCGCGTTATATAGAACGCGAGGTACCTTTCTGACCGTTCGGTTCACGCGTCTGATCACTGACGCGCCTTTTCAGTGAACCTCGCGTTCTATAGGACGCGAGGTACATGAACATCGCGTTCTATAGAACGCGAGGTTCATTAACCTCGCTTCCCAAGCGCCGCGAGGTCCTCTATAAATTGGAGGTTTTTTCCTAAAAACCTCCACAGAACGTGATTTCTATAGAAGTTTCACAAAAATTTGAGTGCAATTTTTATATATCGTTTGATCACATGGAGCCCTTGCTACGCAACCAAGCGAGTCACTGCAGTGAATATTGGCGCACCAATTCAGAGGTATTATTTTTTTCCCTATTAATTTTTAAAAAAATTTATTTAATTAAATTTTATTCTTTTATTTTTACTAACTATTTTATTTTATTTTTTATAGAGATACGAACGTAACTTACAATGTTACGTTAACCGTATCACCGTCGCACCCATTCCTGCTGTTAGGCAATTGCTTGATCAGGCTGGTTTTGGGCACATAGGTCGCTATATAGGGGGGGTGAAGGTTAGACCGTCGTTGATCAGCGCGCTGATAGAACGGTGGAGACCCGAGACGCACACATTCCATCTTCCATTTGGCGAGGCAACAATTACGTTGCAGGATGTTGCCTACATTCTCGGGTTGCCTATAGATGGCAGCGTTATTACTGGTGTGGCGATGGGACATTGGCCACTCCTATTTGCTGAACAAATTGGGGTGATGCCCCCTGATAGAGCGTGGGACGGAGGAAAAATTTCTCTAACGTACTTGGAGGATAACTTTGGAACCCCTCCCCCCGATGCAGATGCTGTTACACTTGAGGTATTTTTTTTATTAAATTTAATATGCTTTTATTAAATTTATTATTAAATTTAAATTATTTATTTGCACATTAGCGTTTAGGGAATTTTTTAAATATTTAGGATTAATTATAAATATGTAGGATAAATTTTTAGGATGAATTCAGTAATTATTTAGGATACTTTATTAAATATTTAGGTTGCCTACATCACTTTTTAGGATACTTACAATTTTATTATTTAGGATGAACTTACAATTTTTTTAATTAGGATGCCTTTATTAATTTATATTTTCACAGCGATATGCGCGAGCCCACATCTTGCGCATTATTGGCGGGATATTAATGCCCGACAAAAGTCGCAACAAAGTGCACGTTATGTGGCTTCATCATCTCACAAATTTAGCCGAGTCTGGACAAAAATCTTGGGGGTCAGCTGTCTTGGCGTTTCTTATCAGAGACCTCTGCAGAAACGTTGACGCCTCCAAAGCAACGATGGGAGGATGCTGTTTATTCCTGCAGGCTTGGGTTTGGCTTCGGATCCCTACTTTGGCACCACAGCTTCGGATTCCCAGTCCTCTGTCATTTCCGCTTTTACGGAGGTACTACATAATCTACTATATTATTTTATTCATTAATTATTTTATTTAACGATCTTTTTCATTATTTAAAGGTGGACCACCAACTTATCCCACGTCGGCCTACCGGACTCCCAGAAAGCATACAAATATAGATTCGATGGCTTGACGGAGGACGAGGTAATTCAACAATTATTTTAATTTTTTCCATACTATTTTTTCCAATAATATTTCATATAGAAATTTTACTAACTTTTTTCATTCTTTTTAGTTCGTGTGGACGCCCTACGATTCAGAAGAGATTCGCAACATTACTCCAGCAGCTATTGTGCAACAGCGACAGCGAGACCTCTGGATTTCCGTAGTTCCGCTGCTGAACTACGAAGTTTGCGTGTGGCATTCTGCGGATCGGGTACTCCGACAGTTCGGGTACATCCAAGATGTTCCACGCCCTCCGCAAAATATGGACGAGTTCCACCATCTTACGCGTCAGGGGAAGACGGAGACTGACTGGGCCGAGCACCACGCTGTCTGGATAGCGCTTTGGGGTCAACGATTTCACAGACGCCCACATTTTCTCCAACCAATTATAGAAGGGGGTCCTTCGGTCACTTTCAATTATGGCCAGTGGTATAGGGACAATGGGATGCAACATATCCTTACTCCGGAGGAGCTGCAAGCCGGGCTTCCCCAGCGACCCCAAAACCGCCCACGCGGGAGCGGGCGAGCGAGCCAGACCCAGAGCCAGTCCCAGACCCAGAGGCAGACCCAGAGGCAGTCGACGCAGCGCGGTCCCAGACCACGATATGACACTCCAGGGGCATCATCTTCAGCCCCACCATTGCATAGCGGTCCATCGACTTTCCAGCAGACGATGCCTCCACCCCAGTTCGGCTCCACTGATGCCTATCACCCCCAGACGCCCACGACTGACCTTCTACTTATCGATTATCCACCTCAGTATGAGTTTCATATGGTGGAGAATACGCCGATAGGTAGTTTGTTTTATTCCCCGCCTAGGCCCAGCACAGATCCGCAGATCGCGCACGATGGTCAGGATGATAGGGACCAGGGACCACCACACGATGGACCGAGGAGGAATCCAGATCGCCAGCGTCATCCACCCGACTGCGGAACGGGTGGACATAGGCATTTTTAGTTTTTTTTTGTTGTTTTCTACTTATGTTTTTAATATTTATGTAAAACACTTTAAAATTTTATAATGTCGTATTCTAATTTTATTTATGAATTATAATTTTGTTTGCATATTATAATTAAACTTTATAATGTTTATTTAATTTTTGTTTTTAATAAATTTAATAGGATTAAAAAACAGAAAATCGACATTAGTTGAAATACAACTTCAATCGAAAAAAGTATGCTAGCATAGGGTTTTCGAAGCCATTTTAAATCATTGTAGAATGGACGGAAATTAACGATGTTGGTATCATACGATAGAAAATTTTCAGTACTACGACCCCAAACTCGATGATCGCTAAAAATATACCATTTACACGCTCGAAATTGGGTTCGAAAAGGCCTACTTACGCATGTTTTTGCTTGCGGTTTAGGCTGGAAATGCACAGACCTCGCGTCCTACAGAACGCGAGGTCCGTTCGATATATTCCAGCCGCCTTTTCAATTTCTCGGGGACCTCGCGTTCTGCAGAACGTGAGGTACTGTTAAACCGTTAAAACGGACTGCAACGCCACGTCGACAGACCTCGCGTGCTGTACAACGCGATATCGTACCTCGCGTTCTACAAAACGCGAGATCTGCCGACCTGGCAAGAAAGAGGGTCATTTTGCCAAATAAATGTTTTTGGGAGCCATTATTAAAAATAATATTTTAAAAGGGGTTTTTCACCCAAAATTGCCTAATTAGTGCTTGGGTATATATCTTCTACGAAAAGAGTTATTTCAATATGACAGTACCGGTTGCCTACCATTTCCTGATAACATCGATCTTCGCTATTTTTATTGTAATCTATTTCGATAGATATATTTTTTTAAATTAATATATATATATATATATTATTTTGTAATCATTACAAATACATAATTGATTTCTTTATATTTAAAAAAAATTGTAGGGGTCAATGACCTGCTGAAAGATAGCTATATTGGGTATCTTGACAGGAGCTTTTAGGTATATATTCGAAAGTTCAATTTTAATTAGTAATTATTAAAATTTATTTGAACTTTGCTATGTAGAATGTACAAATCCCTTACATTTCCACATTTATGTCAGTTCAAAGTGTACTTATCTTGCTTCTAATCCCGAAAAGTAGCTCCTTGCATAGCTTCCTTCAATATTTTCTCTTTCCCGTTGTTTTGGAGGATTCTCCGACTTCTTTCACTAATTAAAGAAATATAAAACGAACTACGACATTAGTTGAAGTTCAAATATACAAATCTAGTTATAACATAAAAAGGGGATAGATTCCACTAAATGAATCAGTTTCTCAAAAACCTCCTAAAACCTCAAACCAAGCTCTTACTACCTTTTGATTCATTGTAACACCTAAAAATTACGTCCAAATTGTAAACTCTAGATTCGTAAAAATTCATAATTTTAAAACCCTAATTTTGAAATATCCTTAATTTAGAAACTTATTTTTTTTAACCTCCTAATTTAAAACTCCAATTGAATTTGGGGATTATGATTCAAAACCCTAGAATTTGAGAATTTTAAATTTGAAAACCCTAATTGAACAATTTGAGATTAATTCAAGGTTAAACTAGATTGTGTGACCAAATTGAGTTAAACTCAAAATATGAGGGCTGTTGTGTAACTCAGATAAAGGTTGAGGCCTTAGCTTGTGATTTACCCTTAGAAACATAATACCTAACCTATTTCAATTCCTAATTCAATTTCAATAGCTTTTGGAGACTTAAGAAATCGGTGATTTGTTTTTTTTTAATTCAAAATCGTTATTATAATAATAATATTTTTATCCCCTCCTAAACATATATATACTAACACTTCATAAATAAATAAAAACCCCACGAAACCCTAGATGATTCCACCACTGCCGCATATATATTTTTTTCTTCAATTTTTTTTTCATCGTTAGCCATGTCGAAAGTTAGCAATCAGCCATGAATTTTCTCGTGACTTATATCTTTGGTATTAAGTGCTAATTGTACCGCCTCTCAGTGTGCCTCTGTTTGTATCACTTTTTCCTATACTAGGTGTGCTTTCTTCTTGTACTAAAAATAAAGTATATATTATTTTTTTATGAGTTGGTGTTTTACCCATTGTGTGATTATTATATGTATTATGGATTGTATGATTGACATCATGTGCATATGAATTCAGAATGTGTTTTAATTATAATTTATGAAATGTTGGATTTATGAAACATCGGATTTTTAGAACTATGATTTATGAATTTATAGACTATGGTTTATGAAGTATGTTTACGGAATATCGGGTTTATGGAATTGTGTTTATGAAATTTGATTTTTAAACATCATATATGTATGAGCATGGGTTGGAATTTGTACGGAGGAAGTTCAGTAGTTTCATTCTTCGTGCTGAATTCCACTTCGGATCAATGGTTCTACCCTTCGGGTTGATTTTCACTTTGAATTGGTAACGATGTGGAGAGTGATTCTAAGGAACCTTACTCTTCGGACGTTGATGTAGTTGGGTGCATTGCATTGCGCTTGTGATTTGTGTTATGGTTTAAAAGATTTAATTCAAAATAATATTATGTTTTATAATTATGGTTTTTCTTGCACTTTAGAGACACGTGGTACTTGGACTTTAGGCGCGTGGTACTTGGAGGATCGCACCCCTTTTAATTCGGATATTTTACTATTTAGTTTGAAATTATTTTTTGGTTATTCAGTTATTATTTATAACTTTGATACATCAATGTACTTTCATACTTTTGGACTATTTATGTTTTTCGGATGGTTCTAACATTCTTTTATTATGATTTTATTTTAAAGATTTTATTTAAACATTCGAATATTTATTATGATATTTATGTTTTTATTTATTACTAAATTTATGTTATTTTATTTTAAATTAAAATATAACTTTTAAAAATTAGTTTTTCTTGAGGGTAAAATTTTCAAATGTGACTTCCTAAATTCGGCTATTTCTTTTAGATCGAGTTTAGGGGTTACATTGATCCTGATGTTTTTCAAAGCCCTTAATGTGAGGGTTAAGAATATTGAATTCTTAAATTCTAAACGAGTCATTTGATGGCTAAAGATTAGATTTTTCTTAAGGTTTGAAAAAAAGGAAGAATGAGAAAAGGAGAGAAGAATGTGGGATATTTACTATCGTAAAACTAAATAAATTGGTTGAATATTTGTGGAAATGTGAGATAGTATGTAGTTGGTTGAGCTGATATAAATAGTAGTAGAAAATTATCCAACATAACTCATATATATGGTTTTAAAATTTTATTCTTTAATAATTTTAAATATATTTTATTACCTATATTTTCATTTAAATAAATTTGAAATATTTCTTAAAAACAAAATTTTATCTACAACTTAATTGATTTTTCAATAGTATATAAGTCATAAAAACATAAATTTAAATTTATTTATTTGAAATTAGATTCTTTCACAATCATTGGCGGAACTAACTTGATTTATAGAGGAGGCTGTTTAAAAATCCTAAATTTATGACGGGCCAACAATAAATTATATATCTTTCAGGGGATTAAATAATATTTTTATCATTATACCAATTTATAATTTTCAAAATTTTTAAAATTTCTGGAGGGTCGTGGCCCCCGCTGGTTCTTTCAACCACCTGCCCGGCTCACGAGTTTCAACAAAAATAAAAATTAAGAAATATATTACATTTTAATTTTTTAAGTTATCTTTTTTCTAAAAATTTTGAAGATGAGTTGTAATACTTATTTTATGTCCGGGCCATAATTATTTATTTTCCGCTCAAATATATTATTTTATATTATTAAAAAAACAAAAATAAAGTAAAAAAAAAAACTAAACTACCGTGGATGCCATGCAAGGCATCCACGCACCCCTTGCCATGACTCATCCCCTCCCCCTTTTACTAGGGGTGGGAAAAAAATACCAGACCCGATTGACCCGACCAGAAAACCCGATGACCCGAAACAAAAATATCGGGTAACTTTCGGAAAAAAATTACCCCACCGGGCCGGGTATCCGTCCCGGCAAATTTTCCGGGACACGGGCCGAGAGTTTTCCCTTACCGGGTACCCGACCCGACCCGATAAAATTTAATATATTTTTTTATATTTAAACTTATATTTTTATTTTATGTTTCTTAATATTTTCACTCTAAAATTAAGTTTAAATCCCTACATTTTTCTATGTTTGTATTATATTCTTTTAAGTTTTAAGTTTTAAGTTTAATTTTTTAAAATATTTTTGTGTTTAACATATGATTTTTTTTAATTTTAAAATAAAAAATATATATGAACCGGGTACCCGATTACCCGGGTACCCGAATTTTACGGGTACCCGAATCCCGGGTACTCGGATATAATGGGCCGGAACACGGGCCGTTTAATGAGGTACCCGGATGAACCGGGTACCCGATTTTCCGGGTACCCGAATCTCGGGTACCCGACAATTCCCACCCCTACCTTTTACTATAAATATGGGAGGCAGCAAAGCCAAAAGACACACAAATGAAGCCATAGAAATGGCGCAAGAAAAGGGTAGTGCCATTTCGAACCTAGAAGCAGTGTCTTTTTAATGGTTCGAACAGTTAATTCGATTGGAGGCTCTGTCGAGGTTCATTCGATTCAATTTTTGAGTTATAGCGAGGTGATGCGGAGATACTGCTAGGGGTCGGGTAAAGTTCTTATTTCGAGCTTCTAGTATGATAAATTTTGATCCTCGTCTATTTTAATGTTGTCTTTTTGTAATAAATATTTTTTGTATGAAATATAAGATGTTTTTATATTTATTTGTATGTTTTTATTTCATATGTCATGTTTCTATATTTTAATTTTATATTGCATAAATTTTATTTTGTATGCAATGTTTGAATAAAATATATTCATTTATACTGTTTAATTAAATTTTAAATTAAAACCCTTTTTACTAGGGATTATCATGAAAAAACGTACCTCGAGCGTAAGGGTGCCGCTTTCCTTTAGTCCCTATTACAAAATATTATTATTAATTCTAAATTATAAATTTTAAAATAAATTCCCTTCAGTCGGGAATCTAACAGAAATTATGCCCCGAACGTAGGGTGTAAATTCTTTTTATATACGAAAATTATGCCCAAGTTGTTGGGGTGTAAATTTTCTTTCCTACAAACAAATATTCGT
Organism: Hibiscus tridactylites; assembly: GCA_958450335.1. NCBI lineage: Eukaryota > Viridiplantae > Streptophyta > Magnoliopsida > Malvales > Malvaceae > Hibiscus > Hibiscus tridactylites. The sequence continues at coordinate 54,311,357 of OY288287.1, read as the reverse complement.
TTAAATATTTGAAGGGATCACATTGATAAATTATATTCGAATTCATAATTCCACTATTAAGACATTACATAATCGATAGGTACCAATTTTGGGCGTTGTGGGGGTGCTCACCCTTCCCCACACGTAACCGACTCCCGAACCTATCTTCTGGTTTCGCAGACCAAAACTCGTTGTTTTAATAAAAACAAGTTTTATTAAAATAACCGGGTTTTTCAGGTGTTCTAATCGCACCTAAAGTAAAACTAAGGATTGGTGGCGACTCACCCGTTGTTACAGCTTGGCGACTCCGCTGGGGAACCCTTTTTAGAGAGTCAAGCCACAAGTCGATTACTTTTTGTCTATAGGTGGAAATTATGACTTCTATTTAACCAATTTGTGATCCTTTTTTTTAAATTTTATTTTTTGAGTTTTCATATCATGAGCTCTATACCCGAGCTCCGTCCCTTAAGTGGGAGCGAGAAACCACGCCTTCGTGAGGTACTCCCTCCGTGTAGAATGGTGAAACGCTTCCGGGATACATATGTACCTTTGTCTTCGTGAGATTTTTATTTCCGTGAAGACCTAGGGAAATGTATCCTCCCGAATCGATGTCCTAGCGACAGTTCGGGTACCGTTACTCTAGAACCAGAACCACATATAATGAGCCGTAAGAGCCAACCTTTTAGAGCCATACTGAAACTCTGCCCGTTTAGCAGTCGCCTTGTTTAGGTTTTTATGCCTTTATTTGCTATATGTGCAATTTTTTTACTGTTAATTTTTGTCCTATTCATCGCTTGATTTATTCATTCAATTCTTTTATTATGAACTAACCCACTTTTCTTTTTGGTGATCTCACTGCATAGGGTCATTCATTCCACATTGATTACATGACACCACTATAACATTTTAATTTTTGCATTTCATCAGCATGAAGTATTGATTCACGTCTGGTCCCTATTTGAAAAATTATCATCGGGAGAAAATCTAGTACCCTAGATATCGATGCAACATTCAAAAGTTGCGAATAAATCCCGTAAATTCAGAAGTTGAACCATGAATCAGTACTTCCACATCTAGGACATGCACCTTGCATATGCATTTTTAAATCTTGAAACCGGTTCCAGGGATGCCCCGTGTCAGAAAATACTGGATAAAGCACTCATCACGCTAAACCTATACAAGAGCCCAACACCATGCCCCTACGAGGCCCCAATCTGAGAACATTCCTCGACAAGTTCAGGAAGCGAGCCTGCGATGCCAAGTCAGACTTCTGCACCCTAGATGGCTACATCAATTATCGATTGTAGCACTTCGCCAGAGACGGAAGTAATAAGTTACCATGAGCCGACACGTAAATTTATAGACCAACCGAGGGGCAACATAACGCGTCCACAAGAACAATGAAAGCTCTTCAAGAAGAGACGAAAACATACTTCAAGCCTTGCGGCTTTCAACTGAGGAAGTAATTCAAAAAATGATCAAACCCAAGGAAAGTTGGGCCATCTTTACAGACAAGGAACTGAGCACTGTTTAATCAGAAGCAAATATCTGACTAGCAGAGAACCAGGGGCATCCCTTTAAGGGGAAAATAGAATCTTATTCACATGTCCATCATCATGCATCATCTATATGTATTGTACATGCATTCAAGTCATCATGCATTTAGGCTAGACACATGCATTAAGCACAAAGCTAGGTGCATCCATAGCACATTTAAGCCTTGAACGTATAAACATGTTCATGAAAGAGACTGAAGACCCCAAATGTGGAGGCAACAACATCATGACGTGTCTTTAGCCATGAAGAAGGCCAAATACGCGAAAAAGATCGAACATCCAGGTAAAATTGGTAATTTTTTTGAACATATTACTAACTAATGTTCCATTTTCAGGTCATAAGTCCATGAAGTTTCGGAATCAACCTTTTCCGATCTCACCTTCGTCAGTGGTGGTGAGCCAAGTAAATTTCCCTAGAAAAAAATGAGATGACATCGAGATCATTCAGCTTAGAAGTTCAAATTCAGAAAAGAAGAAGACAATGAAGCTTGGGGGCAAACTTCTACTGAGACAAATTTTAAACAAAGATCAGAAGATCAAACTAAGTCAGAAGAAAGGGACTTCTACAAGAATTTCATGCATCTTTGCACCATCACAAAAGCAAGCACATGAACATCATCTACATAAATACTATTAGGAGCTAACTTGGAACTTGTTACTTAAATATTTTCCTAAACACCGTCCTTTCTTAAGGGCACCTTTTCTCGAAAACATGAGTTTCTTAACACCGTCCTTTATTAAGGACACCTTTTTTTTTTTCCAGAATTTGAGTTTCTTAACTTCGTCCTTTCTTAAGAGCATTTTTTCTCAAAAACAAGAGTTTCTTAATTTTGTCCTTTCTTAAGGGCACCTTTTCTCAAAAACACGAGTTTCTTAACTCCGTCCTTTCTTAAGGGCACTTTTTTCTCAAAAACAAGAGTTTCTTAACTCCGTCCTTTCTTAAGGGCATCTTTTCTCGAAAACACGAGTTTCTTAACTCCGTCATTTCTTAAGGACACCTTTTCCCAAAATTGGAGTTTTTTTAACTCCGTCCTTTCTTAAGGGCAATTTTTCTCTAAAACAAGAGTTCCTTAACTCCGTCCTTTCTTAAGGGCGTCTTATCTCGAAAACACGAGTTTCTTAACTCCGTCTTTTCTTAAGGACACTTTTTCCCAAAATTGGAGTTTCTTAACTCCGTCCTTTCTTAAGGGCAATTTTTCTCAAAAACAAGAGTTTCTTAACACCGTCCTTTTTAAGGGCATCTTTTCTCGAAAACACGAGTTTCTTAACTCCGTCCTTTCTTAAGGACACATTTTCCCAAAATTGGAGTTTCTTAAATCCGTCCTTTCTTAAGGGCACTTTTTCTCTAAAACAAGAGTTTCTTAACTCCGTCCTTTCTTACGGGCATCTTTTCTCGAAAACACGAGTTTCTTAACTTCGTCCTTTCTTAAGGACACCTTTTCCCAAAATTGGAGTTTCTTAACTCTATCATTTCTTAAGGGCACTTTTTCTCAAAAACAAGAGTTTCTTAACTCCGTCCTTTCTTAAGGGCATCATTTCTTGAAAACACGAGTTTCTTAACTTCGTCCTTTCTTAAGGACACCTTTTCCCAAAATTGGAGCTTCTTAACTCTGTCCTTTCTTAAGGACACCTTTTTTTAAAATTAAAGTTTCTTAACTCTGTTCTTTCTCAAGGATAACTTTTCTCAAAGCATGAGTTTCTTAACTTCGTCCTTTCTTAAGGACACATTTTCTCAAAACAATAGTTTTTTTAACTCTGCCCTTTCTTAAGGACACATTTTCTTAAATTTCGTCATTTTTAAGGATACTTTTTCTCAAAAATTGGGTTTTCTTAATTCCATTCTTTCTTAAGGATAGTCTTAAAAATGTGAATTTCTCAACTTCGTCCTCTCATGAGGATCAAAGATATTTTGGAAAGTCCGACAGAAATATCGGCACAACGTGCTTAAACACGGTCAAGTTTAAGACAATGAATAATTCAAATATCCATCGAAAATCCATTTTCGCGAATGGTCGAAGGAAAATAAATCCTTTGGAAAAATCCAATCTCATGATTGGTATAAAGTGATTGTACCCAGGGGAATGGTACAGCTAGCCCGAAGCAAACGGCTACCGGTAAAGGCAAAGCAAAACTGTTGATCCCTGTGCATTTGGGAAAAATGCAAATCTGAAAGCCGACGGAAATGTATGCTTAACATGCTTAAACACTGTTAAGTTTAAGACAATGGACAATTCAGATGTCCATCAAAAATCCATTGTTACGAATGGTCCAAGGAAAATAAATTCTTGGGAAAAATCCAATCACATGATTGGTATAAATTGATTGTACCCGAGGGAATGGTACAACTAGCCCGGAGCAAACGGCTACCGGTAAAGGCAAATCAAATCCGTTAATCCCTGTACATTTGGGAAAAATACAAAAGAAGTGTAAACCAGGGACACTCTTCATTGTCTCATTGACGGAGTTCTAGTACTAATAAGATCTTCTCGCATCAATAGAGTTGCAGTAGATCACCTCATCTTCAGATCTTCTCGCATCTATGGAGTTGCAGTAGATCACCCATTCTTCAGATCTTTTCGCATCAATGAAGTTGCAGTAGATCACCTCATCTTCAAATCTTCTCGCATTTATGGAGTTGCAGTAGATCACCCTTTCTTCAGATCTTCTCGCATCAATGGAGTTGCAGTAAATCACCTCGTCTTCAGATCTTCTCGCATCTATGAAGTTGCAGTAGATCACCTCGTCTTCAGATCTTCTCGCATCTATGGAGTTGCAGTAGATCACCCCTTCTTCATATCTTCTCGCATCAATGGAGTTGCAGTAGATCACCTCGTCTTCAGATCTTCTCGCATCAATGGAGTTGCAGTAGATCACATCGTCTTCAGATCTTCTCGCATCAATGGAGTTGCAGTAGATCGACCTTTCATCAAATCTTCTCGCATCAATGGAGTTGCAGTGGATCAACCTTTCATCAGATCTTCTCGCATCAATGAAGTTGAAGATGATCGACCATTCTTCAGATCTTCTCGCATCAATGGAGTTGCAGATGATCAACCATTTTTCATATCCTCTCGCATCAATGGAGTTGCAGATGATCGACCCTTCTTCAGATCTTCTCGCATCAATGGAGCTGCAGATGATCGACCCTTCTTCAGATCTTCTCGCATCGATAGAGTTGCAGATGATCGACCCTTCTTCAGATCTTCTTGCATTGATAGAGTTGCAAATGATCGACCCTTCCTCAGATCTTCTCGCATCAATGAAGTTGCAGATGATCGAGCCTTCTTCAGATCTTCTCGCATCTATAGAGTTGCAGTGGATCAATCTTTCTCCTCCAGATCAAGCTACCTTGTTAAATGGATCAAGTTTTGTAGACCTTGCCGCTCTGTCAGTGTCGCAGTTAGGTCAAGTTTTCTCCAGGTATTCGTTAATGTCAGAGTCGTAGCAAGCCGGACTTATTTTGCTTCTCCCACGGGTCTCCGTAGTCTAAATATTATCTCTCCATCGGATTGTTCCATTGTGAAGATTCTGCCTACAAGAGCGACCGAACAGATCAAGCGGAGTTCAAGAAGAAGCGTGGCCAGAAAAAGGAACCCAGACCCGAACGGACATAAAATGGTTATCCTTTTATCTTTGCTCTATTTCTGTTACATAGCAATGAGCAAAGTGGGGCAGCTGTAATACTCATTTTATGTCCGGGCCATAACTATTTATTTTTCGCTCGAATATGTTATTTTATATTATAAAAAAAAAACAAAAAAAGCAAAAAAAAAAGCAAAAAACTAAACTACCGTGGATGCCATGCAAGGCATCCACGCACCCCTTGCCATGACTCATCCCCTCCCCCTTTTACTATAAATAGGGGAGGCAGCAAAGCCAAAAGACACACAAATGAAGCCATAGAAATGGCGCAGGAAAAGGGCAGTGCCCTTTCGAACCTAGGGGCAGTGCCCTTTCGAACCTAGGGGCAGTGCCCTTTTAATGGTTCGAACAATTGATTCGATTAGAGGCCCTGTCGAGGTTCATTCGAATTAATTTTTGAGTTATAGCGAGGTGATGCGGAGATACTGCTAGGGGTCGGGTAAAGTTCTTATTTCGAGCTTCTATTAGGTAAATTTTGATCCTCGTCTATTTTAATGTTGTCTTTTGTAATAAATATTTTTGTATGAAATATAAGATGTTTTTATATTTGTTTGTATGTTTTTATTTCATATGTCATGTTTCTATATTTTAATTTTATTTTGTATGCAATGTTTGAATAAAATATATTCATTTATATTGTTTAATTAAATTTTAAATTAAAACCCTTTTTACTAGGGATTATCATGAAAAAACGTACCCGAGCGTAAGGGCGCCGCTTTCCTTTAGTCCCTATTACAAAATATCATTTTTAATTCTAAATTATATTTTTTAAAATAAATTCCCTTCAGTCTAGAATCTAACAGAAATTATGCCCCGAACGTAGGGGTATAAATTCTTTTTATATACGAAAATTATGCCACGGTTGTTGGGGTGTAAATTTTCTTTCCTACAAACAAATATTCATTTAAATATTTAAAGGGATCACATTGATAAATTATATTCGAATTCATAATTCCACTATTAAGACATTACGTAATCGATAGGTACCAATTTTGGGCGTTGTGGGGGTGCTCACCCTTCCCCACACGTAACCGACTCCCGAACCTATCTTCTGGTTTCGCAGACCAAAACTCGTTGTTTTAATAAAAACAAGTTTTATTAAAATAACCGAGTTTTTCAGGTGTTCCAATCACACCTAAAGTAAAACTAAGGATTGGTGGCGACTCACCCGTTGTTACATGAGTTATAGGTTTTTACTAAAAAAATATAAATATTTTTTAAAATTTTAATTTCAATGTTAAATGTGTATAGTTGTTTGAATTTTATGACTATTATATATTAGGGTGAAATCCCACCCAAAAATGAAATCCCAACAATGCTTAGAGAATTTATTTTAAAAAATATTTAATAAATTAGTAGCAAAAATATGTTTAAATTATTTCTATATTATGCCATTTCTTTTAGGGTAATTGTTCTATACACAAGCGCTTGTGGAAATCTTTTTACACAAGCGTCTTAATTTTAGGGGTTAGAGACTCCGTTTAGGGTTTAAAATTTAGGGGTATAAGTGTAGTAGTTTTGAATTTAGGGATTGTTGATAAAATTTTGGGTTTAAGGTTAAAATTTAGGGTTTATAGGTTAAAACCTAAATCCCTACACATATTACCCTAAAACTAAACCCTAACCCTAAACCCTAAATTCTAACCCTATATTCTAAATTCTAAACATGAACCATAAATTCTAAACATTTACATTAAAACCCCTAAACTTTAAGCCCTAAACCCTAACCCTAAACCCTATAATTGTGGCGCTTGTGGAAATAAAAAATTTCCACCGCCAGTGTATAGGATATTAATCCTTTCTTTTATTCTTACCTATCCAAAACTTATACATTAATATTATAAGTATATATAACTAACATTTTTTTGGCACAGGAGGACATGGCCGGCGTGGGTTTAAGCATGATGATCAGAGCACACTCACCTGCTTCACTCGTTTCTCTGTAGGTTTCGGGTTCAAAACCCTTTAGGAGCATTACCTTTACCTAAATTTTTCCCCTCCCTTCTAGGTAGAAGTAGAATAAAATTGTAATAAAAAAATATATTTATTTTGAGTAACTGAACCTAAAATTTAAAATAATATTCATGGCTAGACTATACCAAATCTATGAATTTAATAATAATAATAATAATAATAATAATAATAATTTAGTACATATTAAAAAAATTCACAAATTAAAAAAATCGTAAATAATGTATATTATCTAATTTTGAAAAGGGTTCAATGTTAAGTATTCTATTACGACTTGTGGTATTGTGAGAGAAATATACGGACTTAATTATTTAGTCACCCCACATACCATTGATATATTGTTTTGAACAAAAGCGTGTTAACGTTGACGTAAAACTAAATGATTTGTGGAAATCCATCGCCCCCAACAACATATGGACTATTTATTCATTCTAAAATACCATTTGTGTACTTTAGTTTTATATAATTTTGAAGTGCATTCCATTTGATACTTTTATACAAATTTTTTTTTGAGCAACTGAACCTAAAATCTAAAATAATCATGAATAGATTATATCACATCTGTTAATTTAAAAAAATAATTTAGCACATATTCAAAAATTTCATGAATTAAAAATTATCACGATTAAAATATACTATCTCATTATTTATTTTATAATTTATAATAAAGTTTACAAGGTCAATTTTATATGATCATGTCTAAAGTTTAATTAGACTCATCTAAAAAAAGATTAATCAACCCTAAACAGCAACCATAAGATTAAAAAATAGGATCAATCTAGAAGATAGATAAACTCACATAGAAAGCAACCACAAGTCACAACTCCAGCAGTATAATGAGCAGGCAACTTTATGGAAGCACATGAGTAACCATGCAAGTAAAGATGTTGAGAAACAAATCCAGATCCTGATTATTCCTGAATTTTCACCACCATCAAAGCAAAAATATTTCTTTTTAATGAAACGATAAAGAAAGAAAAAGGCAGAAAATATAAGAGTTGAAAGAAGACCTCAGATAAGGTAACTTCATCACCTGGGAATATGGTTGTGAATTTAAGGGTCTTTGAGAGTAAAGATTATAGGGTGGTCCATGTGACGGTGTTCCTTGACTTGGAGATGAGCCACCGTGTGAACTTGAGGGGTACTGTTGCTCTATGTATGAGGGTCTGGTGCTGGAAAGAAGAAGAAAGAATGTGACCGGAAGGTGTGTGTTGTGTGGGTTCAAAAGAATGAGGGGGTGAATATAAATATATAATGGGTTTCACAAAGGTGAAGCTTAGTTCATTTATATGCTCCATTACTACTTTTGAATTAAAGTTGTATGTTACTGCATTTATATCTCACCCTACTTCTACTTTTTCAGGAATTGTATAGTTCGAGATATTTCGTATATGAGAAGCATTCACATCTATTGGGCAAATTATTCCAACTTTTATGATTATCAAAACCTGCCCGCATTAAACTATCCAATTCTGGGACAAAAACATAATAGAATGATACCCCTTATTACGGTGTCTATAAAAACAACAACGGTTATGCCATACCGTAAAATTAACGGTTAAACAGAATAATTACTGTTATGACATTTTGTTAAACGGTTAATCGAAAAAATTGATGAAAAAAATTAAAAATTAATTTTATCATTATACTAAAATACTGATTATTACTAATATTTATGCAATTAATATAATTTATGTGGTTACTTTGAAGCAACTTACTTTAAATTTCTTAAACTCTATTCTCTTACACCTCATACAAAAATATCAATACAAAATAAGCTTTTAGACTTTATTGAATCATGAAGTGAGAGAAAACTGAAATTCATTATAAAAATCAATGATAATTATGCATGATGAAATGATGGTCACAACATTCAGAAAAGAATTGTAGACTTTTAAGTTGCACCAGCAACTTGGCCAACTTTCTATATGTGGATTTTGCAACCATGCTATCTCTAGTTGATGATCATACCATATTTTATACTAAATTTTAATATTATTATTTGAAAAAATAAAGGTTCTCCCAATGAAACATGGAGCTAATGTCGTCCATAGATTCGAGCATAATGTAGTTTGTATTGAATTTTTTGTTTTGTCTTTTATTAAATGGTTCATAATTAATCAAATAACAGTACCGAATAAATCGATTAATCATTTAGGCCATAATTAAATGAAACAGGACAATAACAATTCACCAAAATACTAAATTTTTTATTCTAATAATCATACTAATAAATCATTCTGGTATAATTAATCGCACGTGAGCATCTTATATCTTTATCTGACAATGAGAATGATGGAGAAAACAACGTTTAGAATGATTGAAACATTGCCGAATCTCATTCCTATAAATCCATTCTTACATAAACCTATGCTTATCCTACTCTACTTAATTCCATTAGCCATTAAATAAAGATTTTTGTTTGTTTATGGACGAGGTCTTAATTCTCACATGCCTGAACAAGAAAGAAAGACGGAGGTGGGTTGCTGGATTAATCAATTACACCACTATCTCACCCTAATTTTACTTTCTCATGAATTTAATTCACTAAATGGTATTAATGTTAAGATGAGAAGTGTACGTTGATGGCATTAGGCAGAAATTATTGTTTTCACGTATCTCTCATTAATACAATCATCACAGGGAGCAATTCAGTGTACATATTGGTAATGGTTTCCCTTTGTTATTTCATTCTTTTTCTATATATATTTATTATGCCCTTCTTATTGTATTTAAATTATATGCTCATGTGTTTTGACAACTAGTGCTAACAAGTTTGAGAGAATTATTGGGAATGTTTTCCAACATGAAAATGACTGTTTTGAAAAGCATAAAAACTCAATGAAAGTTTTTTTTGGAAATGCTGGCATGTAGTCCACACAACTTTGAATGTGTATGACCAACCATCTTCAATTTACTGGGTTTAAAATTCCAAATACCAAAAATTACCCAAATCTTCATAGCCCCAATTGCATGTATGGACCACAAGCTAGTTCTAGAAGTAAAGTTTATCATTTTTTTCTTATTTTGCGTCGGACTGTAAACTTGACCCGAGACTCGAAATCTGAACTGATTTTTTTCGACCCGATTTCGATATAGACTAGAATAAGGCGGTCCAAACCAAACATCAAACCGAACAAAAATTGAATTGAATTTTACTGAGCCAAAAATCAATCCAAACCGAAAGGAACCGCAACCGAAAATAACTAGAACCGGAAGTAATTCGGACAAAAATTAACTCGAATTTAATTTACCCAAATCCGATCCAAACCAAACATCAACCCGATTTTGACATGATAATTGAGCCAAAATGAACGGATAAATTATTTTTATTTATTTATTAGTAATATGATAAATAGTAAATATGCAGAATTTTTTTTAATATATTACTGATTGACAACCAACTTTAAGAACAATTTAATGGCTTAATATATCTTTTCATTTAAAAAATATTTGATGCGAAGAATTATAAAATAAAGTTACTTACTTCATTTCATGCCAACTTTATATATATATATATATATATATATATATATATATATATATATATATATATATATATATATATATATATATATATATATATATATATATATATTACTTCTAATTATTTATTTGGTTTAGCTTTTTATTTAATTTATGGTAATTTTAATTAAATATCCAACTAAATCTCAAACAATTAAAATATAACTTGTGACGATAGACTTATTTGGTGCCCAAATTCTAGGGGTGAGTTCTCGACGAAAGAATTATTAAATTTAATGACAAGCTTTGGTGTCGGGGGGGGGGGGGGGGGCTTCATGGTGTAGAAAGTGGATATGCCACCAAAGGTTCAATGTTTTCTTTGGTTTGCTCTTATTGATCACTTGCCAACGCTTTGTTTCCTGAGAGATCGCGGTGTTCCGTTGGGAAATAATTCGGTGCGATGTGTATGGTGTGAAGAGGGGAGGATGAGTTGAATCATATATTGCTACATTGATCGTTTATATATGATATTGATAGCTTTTTGCAATGGTGGGGCATGGAATTGGTACGTCCGAGGACGATACAGGACTTCATTGGGCAGTGTTATGAGGGAGTGTTTAGGGGATTGATACGAAGGTGGTGGATTGCGGGTTGTGCGGCACTGTTATGGTCCGTATGGTTGGCTCGCAATGAAGTTATTTTCCGACAAAAGAAAATGGTAAAGAATTGAGGTGTTGTTTTTAATTAAGTTAAGAGCATTGCATTGGGTTAAATCCACGCAAGAGGGGCAGATGGTAGACGAATCAGCTTGGTGGTCGTGCCCACGTATGTGTGTTTCGATGGGAGAGGGGGTTGTATCGAGGTCGTTGACGCTATGGACTCCACCGTGCTCGGACACGGTAAAATTCAATGTGGATGGGGCGGCGAGAGGCAAGCCGGGGCCAGCATGATGTAGGGGTATGTTGCGTGATGCGAAGGGAAAGATTTTAGCATTATTCGCGGGACCGTTAGGGGTGATGGATTCGAACGAGGCAGAGGTGTGTGCGATTGCGTCACCTTTGGGGTTTCTCTTAGAGCTGAATTGTGAGGCACTTGGTGTAATCATCGAGTCCGATTCAAGAGTGGCGTTGTCTTGGGTGGAGAATCGAGACATGAGGCCGTGGAGACTTTGGTCTTGGTTCCGATTGATTGTGTAACACCTTATACCTGCCTATACGTTATACCTAAGTTACAGAAAATTTTCACAACATACACATATAACATGTATTCAGTTTTCATGAAATTTAGGCATCACTATAGAGTGGTCAAGATAATAATAGGTAAACACATCCATTTGAAACAACTATCAAGTTTATAATCTAAAACCATTTCAGAGTTTAAGTTACAAAATAATGCCATCATGGCTAACTAGTAAAGTATATCTTAACAAAATATAGGCTCATGTCACCCAAAATAGACAATATGGTGGATAAGAACATTACAACAAAAGTATAATAAGAATGTGCCAATCCTCCAAGTGCCAAGTCCACGGGTAGCCTATCCAAAAGTATCTGAAAGGGGAAAGGTTGGGGGTGTGAGCTAGGAAGCTCAGTGTGTTCCAATAAGTGCAAAGAAACACACACACACACATATATATATATATAGTTCAGATATGCATCAGATAATACAAACATGCCATAAGAGCAACCAAGGTTCCATTTTAACCTATCTACCCTCCAACCGAACACCAAAATGCAATTCCCCATGAACTGCATACCGAAGGACTTATCCTAGGCCCGAAGGCGTAGGAGCCTACCAGAAAGTCTTACCCTAGGCCCATTGGGCGTAGGAGCTTAACCGAAGGTTTTACCAGCTGGATCAGGGTTGTACCTGCAGACACTTCAATCATATCCCAAAAGTATACCCCAAGCAGAGCAATTCAGTTCAATATACTATCAATAGAGCTCAGACAATAGACAGATAACATTTCTATCATTTAGAGATCAGATATTTCTATTTCAGATCAGACATGAGGAATACCTTCTAACATATCACAATAAACAGACTTTCATTACATTATAGGCATGCTTTTCAAACGGAAGGTAATCATGCTTTTCAAACAGAAGGTAATCATACTTTTCAAACAGAAATCATGTTTTCCAGTAGTCATGCATTTCAAGTACAAGTACAATTTATAACATTCAGTGAATCGTAACGGGACCCATGTATACATATATGTATATATATAACAGAAATGTAGCACACATGGAACACACCTCAAAAGCTGGTCAGCGAATCTATCGGGCTCATGTCTCGCTACGGTCTGCCACTGTGCTAGATCCTAAATCAATAAAGGACCATGGTTACTACAAGGTATAAGTGTTAACTCTAATAGCTTACAAAGTTTTCAGATTCATACTAGTAACTATCGGAACGCGCGGAGGAGCGGATCGGGAGGAACTAGGCTGAGCAGACGAACGGTCAGGGGAGTCTCGATTACCTTTAAACAGATAAAAGCGTATATTAGTCATTTATTCGATTTACGGATATCTGAATGGAATAATTAAGTACATATGTATGATTTGGGTTTATGGTCAGATTCGGGGGTCTAGAGTCGGAATTTCGCAAAACGGGCTTCAAAAACGGACTCAGGACGTCGAGAAACATAAAATAGGGCTTTTTCGGAAATTTTGACTTTTTGATCAAAGTCAACGCTGACGTCAGCAGGTCAAGGTCAACGGGGGACAGGTCAATGCTGACGTCATGCTGACGTCAGCGCTCAATAGAAAGTCAACTGAGTCGACTCGGTGAGCTAACTCACTGAGTCAACTCGGTCGAGTTGACTCACTGAGTTGACTCAGCGAGTTGACCCAGTCTCGGGTCGGGTTGGACCGGTTCGGTTCGGACTACTCAGGCCGGCCGGTTCAGACCGATTCTTACCCTAGGAGATCGGGCGTCGCCGGACGGTGGTCGGAAAACTCACCGGAGAGCTCAACGGAAGCGGTTCTGCCGAAAAAACATAGATCATTAGATAGCCATTCCAACCCACACATTTTTAATCCGAAACAGGCCGGAAAATAGGTCGGACCTTACCTTTAATGCTCGAAATGGCTAGATTATTCGAAGCTCCGATGGAACCCTTCCCGGTGTCGGAACGTCAATCGGCCGGGTGGGTTTTGATCAGCTCGTCGAGGGGAGCCGAGAACCGGTGGCCGTTCCTCGAACGGACGTCGAGGACGGTCGGAAACGGGGGAAAACAAAGGCAACGAGGGTTAGGGCTTTGACGCAGCCTTAATCGGCTCTCTCGGGCGGACGACGACGCAGCTATGCGCGTGGCCCGTGGCTGGTGGCTCGGAGAAGGGCGGTGCGTACGGTGGTGGTGACAGTGTACGCCACGGAGCGGCAGTGAGGGCTGACGTTGCTTGCCGAAAGGAACGGGGAGGAGAATGTTCCAGAGAATATAAAATTTTGGGATTCGAATCAAAAGTAAATGAGGGTAGGTGGAAAGGCAGATAAAATTTAATGGGGGCTCGGAGTTATCTTTAACTAAGTTAAAGTCAAGGTTTGGTAACCTTTTGACAGAAAAGAGCCCTAAGCTCAATGGTAAGGATGTTGAATGGTGAGGGGTGAGGTCGCGGGTTCGAGCCTCCACACCCTCACCTTGATTCCTCCTTCTTCTTTTTTTAGCATACAAATATATATATATATATATATATATATATATATATATATATATATATATATATATATATATATATATATATATATAATTATCAGGGTGTTACAACTCTCCCCACCTTAAGAAAATTTCGTCCTCGAAATTTACCTGAATCAAACAGATGAGGAAACTGCTTTCTCATGGATCCTTCGATCTCCCAAGTAGCCTCTGCAGGGCTACGATTACTCCACAGGACTTTAACCATAGGAATACGTCTGTTCCTCAAAACCCTCTCATCTGAGTCTAGAATCTGTATTGGTTCCTCCTCGTAGGACAAGTCTGGCCTCAACTCCACATCCTGGACCTGAATGACATGACTCGGATCAGGATGATACTGCCTCAAGATGGACACATGGAAGACATCGTGGATACGGTTAAGCTGGGGAGGCAACTCAAGCTGATAGGCAACTGGCCCCACTCTTTTCACAATACGGTAAGGCCCAATAAATCTCGGACTCAGCTTACCCTTTTTCCCAAACCTCAGAACTTTCTTCCATGGTGATACTTTTAGAAAAAACCTGGTCACCGACCTCAAACTCGATATCCTTCCTTCTCCGATCAGCATAAGACTTTTGTCTGTCAAACGCCTCCTTCAGACGATCACGAATCAATCTGACAGTCTCTTCGGTCTCTTGGATCAACTCCGGACCCAAAGTCTTCTTATCATACAACTCTGTCCAACATATAGGAGTTCGGCACTTGCGACCATACAAAGCTTCGTAAGGTTCCATACGAATACTAGTCTGGTAGCTGTTATTATAAGCAAACTCGGCCAAGGGCAAGAAGTCTTCCCAACTACCACGGAAGTGTATCACGCACCCCCTCAACATATCTTCAAGAACCTGAATTACCCGCTCAGACTGACCATCGGTCTGTGGATGGAAGGATGTGCTGAAATTCAAACGTGTACCCAAAGCATTATGCAAGGCCGACCAGAAATGAGAAGTGAACCTAGGGTCTCGATCAGATATAATAGATAAGGGTACACCATGCAACCTGACAATCTCTGAGATATACAGTTTAGCCAGCTTCTCCAGAGAATAAGTAACTCGTACAGGAATAAAGTGAGCTGACTTGGTGAGTCGATCAACAACAACCCAAACAGAATCCTTTTTAGAAGGAGTTAGAGGCAACCCGGTAACGAAATCCATCGTTATACGCTCCCATTTCCACTCAGGAATCTTAATGGGTTGTAATAAACCAGAAGGATGCTGATGTTCTGCTTTGACTTGTTGACAAGTCATACACTTCGATACATAATCTGATATATCCTTCTTCATACCCTCCCAACGGTATCTTTGCTTCAGATTTTGGTACATCTTGTCTCCACCAGGATGCATGGCATAAGGGCTACTATGAGCCTCGCTGAGTATGGCTCGCTTCAGGTCAGCATCATCAGGAACGCAATAACGACCCTTGAAGCACAGAACGCCATCCTGATCGAAGGCATAAACGGATGTGGATCCCTGCTCAACTTGTTGTATAACTAGAAGTAGGGAACTATCTAAGAGTTGCTTGACCTTAATCTCGTCGGCCAGAGTTGGTTTAACTTGCAATTCCGCTAACAAACTGCCATCGCTATAAATGCTCATCCTGGCAAACAGGGATCTCAGGTCGGATATGGCCTTACAACTCAAGGCATCGGCAACGACACTGGCTTTTCCCGGATGGTACTCAAACACACAATCATAGTCCTTCAGAAGTTCCACCCAACGACGTTGCCTCATATTTAAATCCTTCTGGGTGAGGATATACCTTAAGCTTTTGTGATCAGTAAAGATATAACACTTCTCTCCGTAAAGATAGTGTCTCCAGATCTTCAGAGCAAAGATCACTGCAGCTAACTCGAGGTCATGGGTCGGATAGTTACACTCATGAGGTCGTAACTGACGTGATGCATAAGTGATAACCTTCCCATCCTGCATCAGTACACAACCGAGCCCGGAGTGTGAAGCATCACTGTACACTGAGAAGTCCTTTCCAGACTCAGGTTGTGTAAGAACCGGGGCTTGAGTCAAGGCTGCCTTCAGTTTCTCAAAACTAGCTTGCTGGGCATCAGACCAAACAAAAGGAACACTCTTCCTCAAAAGCTTTGTCAAAGGGGTGGCTATGATGGAGAAGCCCTCGACAAAGCGTCGGTAGTATCCAGCCAAACCCAAAAAGCTACGGATCTCAGAGACATTCTTGGGCTGCTTCCAATTGGTAATGGCCTCGATCTTACTTGGATCAACCTGAATGCCTCGAGCAGATACAACATGTCCTAGAAATGTCACTTCTTTGAGCCAAAATTCACACTTGCTCAACTTAGCATACAAACGATTCTCTCTCAAGGTTTGTAGAACAATTCTCAAGTGCTCAACATGCTCTGTCTCTGTCCGAGAATAGACCAAAATATCGTCAATGAAAACCACAACAAACTGGTCTATAAAGGGTCGGAACACACGATTCATCATGTCTATAAAAGCAGCTGGTGCATTAGTAAGACCAAAAGGCATCACTAGAAACTCGTAATGCCCGTATCTGGTACGAATGGCCGTCTTAGCAACATCAGAATCTTTTATTTTCAATTGATAATACTCAGATCGAAGATCAATCTTTGAGAAAACAGTGGCTCCCCGAAGTTGGTCAAATAGGTCATCAATCATGGGTAACGGATATTTGTTCTTCACAGTCAACTTATTCAACTTCCGGTAATCAATAGACAACCGGAGTGAACCATCTTTCTTCTTCACGAAGAGAACAGGAGCTCCCCAAGGTGAAGAGCTGGGTCGGATAAAGCCTTAGTCCAGAAGCTCTTGCAACTAGACTTTTAACTCCTTAAGCTCTTTAGGGGCCATACGATAAGGATTCATGGATACCGGCGCAGACCCTGGATAAGTCTCGATTTCGAACTCAACATCCCTGTCTGGTGGTAGCCCGGGCAACTCTTCTGGGAAAACATCAGGAAACTCGCTAACAGTGCGAATGTCCTCAATCTTAGATAAAGAGCCCTTCGTGTTCAAGAAACAAGCAATGAAGGTTTCATATCCTTTCCAGATCATCCTATCAGCAGTCAAAGAGGATACCACATTGGACAAGTAACCTCGACGCTCTCCGACTAAAATCACTGATCGACCATCTGAAGTCTTCAAGGTAGCCCTTTTTGACTCACAATCCAGACTAACCCGATGCTCCGCCAGCCAATCCATACCCAGAATTAGATCGAACTCCTCCAACGGAAGTTCCATGAGATCGGCCAGAAAGATTTCCCCTTGAACCTCAAGAGGACATCGCCTAAGTACTTTGTCCACATTAACTGACTGACCCACTGGGCTCATGACTGTAACAACACTTCCTGTGGCTTCTAAAGGAATCTGAAGGTCTCGGGATACTGATCTTGAAATATAGGAGTGGGTGGAACCATTGTCGAGCAATGCAAAGTATGGAACAGAATAAATGGTAAAGGTACCTGCAATAACATCTGGCTCGTCTCTGTCATCCCGACGTCTAGTGGCATACACAAGTGCCGACTGTCTAGCCTCAGATAAAACTGGTCCTCCACTCTGATATGGTCGAGCTCTGGTATCAGTCCTGGCAGCAGATGCAGAAGGTCTACCCTGACTATGACCCCTAGCTGGAGTCTGAACAGAAGCCTGTGAACGGGCAGGAGTCTGAGGAGATGCTCGATAAGAAGATGGTGGAACAGGGCAACTCTTCAAGAAATGATCTCCAGAACCGCAACGGAAACATGTGCCCGCCTTCCTCCTACACTCCTCTTGATGCCACTTGCCACAATGCTCACAAAGAGGTGCCTTAGAAAAACTTGATGAACCACCTCGACTAGCTGTTGAGGGCTGAGGGGCTGGAGGCCTAGAACTGGGGTCACTCCTCGGAGGTGCAGTAGTGCGAGCCTTCTTACTTGCCCGTGCTGAAAACTCAGTGCTAGAAGGCCTCCTAGATCGCTCTCGATCTACTCTGTCGCTCTCTGCGGCCATTAACTCAACTTCCTCTAAATCTTTTGCCAACTCGGTCACCTTATCAAAATCCTTATCAAGGTGGCCGATAACCTGTATGCACAACTCATGACGGAGTCCGAGTGCAAACTTGCGGCATTTTTCTTTTTCAGTGGGCACCAAACTGGATCCAAACCTCAAGAGGTCTAAAAACCTCGTCTCATACTCAGATACAGTCATATCCCCCTGTGTCAGAGTCCTAAATTACTCTTGCATCTGTCTCATATAACGCTCTCCGATAAAACGGCTCTTGAAGCATTCTTTGAAGAAGTCCCATGTCAGACGAGTAGCAGAGACGCTACTCACAACAGACTCCCACCAAGTTCGAGCACTCCCATAAAGCAGTGAAACAGCTCCCAAATATTTCTTGGGCGGCTCAAGGCCCAACGAATCCATGCGTCTCTCAAGATCATGAAACCACTCTTCTGCCTCAGTTGGGGCTCCACCAGTAGGTCCATCAAAGGTCTTAGCCCCGTTAGTGATTAGGGTCTGAGAGATAGGAACTTTAGGCACAACCCCCGCAGCTCTAACTGCACCATGAATCAGTTGTAAAAACTGCCTGCTAAGAGCCTCATCAGACACTATCGTGGATGGCTCGGTACGGGGTGCGGGTACTCCTCTAACCGGAGTCGTCATATTGATACCAGAGGTAGGTGGTGGATCAACCGGGGCTGTAGGACTTCTAGGGGCAGGAGGATCTTCTGAGGCCGGAGGATTGTTAGCTACATTGTCAAGCGGGTGGGAAAACCTAGCAGGTCGACCTCGCCTCCGAGCAGGTCGAGAACCACGTCTAGTACTCATCTGTTGGTCTCGGCTCTACAAAAAGAAGAACCTAAGGTCAGAACTGGCATTGGAGTACCGAGCACAATTTAAACATATAAAACTTGGTGACATGGCCTTTTTCTGAAAATATATAAGTATTTAAATCATTTTATAAAACATAGCATTTAGGACCCACTCACAGTCCGAGGTTTATAAAACCAAAAGCTCTGATACCAATTAAATGTAACACCTTATACCTGCCTATACGTTATACCTAAGTTACAGAAAATTTTCACAACATACACATATAACATGTATTCAGTTTTCATGAAATTTAGGCATCACTATAGAGTGGTCAAGATAATAATAGGTAAACACATCCATTCGAAACAACTATCAAGTTTATAATCTAAAACCATTTCAGAGTTTAAGTTACAAAATAATGCCATCATGGCTAACTAGTAAAGTATATCTTAACAAAATATAGGCTCATGTCACCCAAAATAGACAATATGGTGGATAAGAACATTACAACAAAAGTATAATAAGAATGTGCCGATCCTCCAAGTGCCAAGTCCACGGGTAGCCTATCCAAAAGTATCTGAAAGGGGAAAGGTTGGGGGTGTGAGCTAGGAAGCTCAATGTGTTCCAATAAGTGCAAAGAAACATATATATATATATATATATATATATATATATATATAGTTCAGATATGCATAAGACAATACAAACATGCCATAAGAGCAACCAAGGTTCCATTTTAACCTATCTACCCTCCAACCGAACACCAAAATGCAATTCCCCATGAACTGCATACCGAAGGACTTATCCTAGGCCCGAAGGCGTAGGAGCCTACCTGAAAGTCTTACCCTAGGCCCATTGGGCGTAGGAGCTTAACCGAAGGTTTTACCAGCTGGATCAGGGCTGTACCTGCAGACACTTCAATCATATCCCAAAAGTATACCCCAAGCAGAACAATTCAGTTCAATATACTATCAATAGAGCTCAGACAATAGACAGATAACATTTCTATCATTTAGAGATCAGATATTTCTATTTCAGATCAGACATGAGGCATACCTTCTAACATATCACAATAAACAGACTTTCATTACATTATAGGCATGCTTTTCAAACGGAAGGTAATCATGCTTTTCAAACAGAAGGTAATCATACTTTTCAAACAGAAATCATGCTTTCCAGTAGTCATGCATTTCAAGTACAAGTACAATTTATAACATTCAGTGAATCGTAACGGGACCCATGTATACATATATGTATATATATAACAGAAATGTAGCACACATGGAACACACCTCAAAAGCTGGTCAGCGAATCTATCGGGCTCATGTCTCGCTACGGTCTGCCACTGTGCTAGATCCTAAATCAATAAAGGACCATGGTTACTACAAGGTATAAGTGTTAACTCTAATAGCTTACAAAGTTTTCAGATTCATACTAGTAACTATCGGAACGCGCGGAGGAGCGGATCGGGAGGAACTAGGCTGAGCAGACGAACGGTCAGGGGAGTCTCGATTACCTTTAAACAGATAAAAGCGTATATTAGTCATTTATTCGATTTACGGATATCTGAATGGAATAATTAAGTACATATGTATGATTTGGGTTTATGGTCAGATTCGGGGGTCTAGAGTCGGAATTTCGCAAAACGGACTCAGGACGTCGAGAAACATAAAATAGGGCTTTTTCGGAAATTTTGACTTTTTGATCAAAGTCAACGCTGACGTCAGCAGGTCAAGGTCAACGGGGGACAGGTCAATGCTGACGTCATGCTGACGTCAGCGCTCAATAGAAAGTCAACTGAGTCGACTCGGTGAGCTAACTCACTGAGTCAACTCGGTCGAGTTGACTCACTGAGTTGACTCAGCGAGTTGACCCAGTCTCGGGTCGGGTTGGACCGGTTCGGTTCGGACTACTCAGGCCGGCCGGTTCAGACCAATTCTTACCCTAGGAGATCGGGCGTCGCCGGACGGTGGTCGGAAAACTCACCGGAGAGCTCAACGGAAGTGGTTCTGCCGAAAAAACATAGATCATTAGATAGCCATTCCAACCCACACATTTTTAATCCGAAACAGGCCGGAAAATAGGTCGGACCTTACCTTTAATGCTCGAAATGGCTAGATTATTCGAAGCTCCGATGGAACCCTTCCCGGTGTCGGAACGTCAATCGGCCGGGTGGGTTTTGATCAGCTCGTCGAGGGGAGCCGAGAACCGGTGGCCGTTCCTCGAACGGACGTCGAGGACGGTCGGAAACGGGGGAAAACAAAGGCAACGAGGGTTAGGGCTTCGACGCAGCCTTAATCGGCTCTCTCGGGCGGACGACGACGCAGCTATGCGCGTGGCCCGTGGCTGGTGGCTCGGAGAAGGGCGGTGCGTACGGTGGTGGTGACAGTGTACGCCACGGAGCGGCGGTGAGGGCTGACGTTGCTTGCCGAAAGGAACGGGGAGGAGAATGTTCCAGAGAATATAAAATTTTGGGATTCGAATCAAAAGTAAATGAGGGTAGGTGGAAAGGCAGATAAAATTTAATGGGGGCTCGGAGTTATCTTTAACTAAGTTAAAGTCAAGGTTTGGTAACCTTTTGACAGAAAAGAGCCCTAAGCTCAATGGTAAGGATGTTGAATGGTGAGGGGTGAGGTCGCGGGTTCGAGCCTCCACACCCTCACCTTGATTCCTCCTTCTTCTTTTTTTAGCATACAAATATATATATATATATATATATAATTATCAGGGTGTTACAACTCTCCCCACCTTAAGAAAATTTCGTCCTCGAAATTTACCTGAATCAAACAGATGAGGAAACTGCTTTCTCATGGATCCTTCGATCTCCCAAGTAGCCTCTGCAGGGCTACGATTACTCCACAGGACTTTAACCATAGGAATACGTCTGTTCCTCAAAACCCTCTCATCTGAGTCTAGAATCTGTATTGGTTCCTCCTCGTAGGACAAGTCTGGCCTCAACTCCACATCCTGGACCTGAATGACATGACTCGGATCAGGATGATACTGCCTCAAGATGGACACATGGAAGACATCGTGGATACGGTTAAGCTGGGGAGGCAACTCAAGCTGATAGGCAACTGGCCCCACTCTTTTCACAATACAGTAAGGCCCAATAAATCTCGGACTCAGCTTACCCTTTTTCCCAAACCTCAGAACTTTCTTCCATGGTGATACTTTTAGAAAAAACCTGGTCACCGACCTCAAACTCGATATCCTTCCTTCTCCGATCAGCATAAGACTTTTTTCTGTCAAACGCCTCCTTCAGACGATCACGAATCAATCTGACAGTCTCTTCGGTCTCTTGGATCAACTCCGGACCCAAAGTCTTCTTATCATACAACTCTGTCCAACATATAGGAGTTCGGCACTTGCGACCATACAAAGCTTCGTAAGGTTCCATACGAATACTAGTCTGGTAGCTGTTATTATAAGCAAACTCGGCCAAGGGCAAGAAGTCTTCCCAACTACCACGGAAGTGTATCACGCACCCCCTCAACATATCTTCAAGAACCTGAATTACCCGCTCAGACTGACCATCGGTCTGTGGATGGAAGGATGTGCTGAAATTCAAACGTGTACCCAAAGCATTATGCAAGGCCGACCAGAAATGAGAAGTGAACCTAGGGTCTCGATCAGATATAATAGATAAGGGTACACCATGCAACCTGACAATCTCTGAGATATACAGTTTAGCCAGCTTCTCCAGAGAATAAGTAACTCATACAGGAATAAAGTGAGCTGACTTGGTGAGTCGATCAACAACAACCCAAACAGAATCCTTTTTAGAAGGAGTTAGAGGCAACCCGGTAACGAAATCCATCGTTATACGCTCCCATTTCCACTCAGGAATCTTAATGGGTTGTAATAAACCAGAAGGATGCTGATGTTCTGCTTTGACTTGTTGACAAGTCATACACTTCGATACATAATCTGATATATCCTTCTTCATACCCTCCCAACGGTATCTTTGCTTCAGATTTTGGTACATCTTGTCTCCACCAGGATGCATGGCATAAGGGCTACTATGAGCCTCGCTGAGTATGGCTCGCTTCAGGTCAGCATCATCAGGAACGCAATAACGACCCTTGAAGCACAGAACGCCATCCTGATCGAAGGCATAAACGGATGTGGATCCCTGCTCAACTTGCTGTATAACTAGAAGTAGGGAACTATCTAAGAGTTGCTTGGCCTTAATCTCGTCGGCCAGAGTTGGTTTAACTTGCAATTCCGCTAACAAACTGCCATCGCTATAAATGCTCATCCTGGCAAACAGGGATCTCAGGTCGGATATGGCCTTACAACTCAAGGCATCGGCAACGACACTGGCTTTTCCCGGATGGTACTCAAACACACAATCATAGTCCTTCAGAAGTTCCACCCAACGACGTTGCCTCATATTTAAATCCTTCTGGGTGAGGATATACCTTAAGCTTTTGTGATCAGTAAAGATATAACACTTCTCTCCGTAAAGATAGTGTCTCCAGATCTTCAGAGCAAAGATCACTGCAGCTAACTCGAGGTCATGGGTCGGATAGTTACACTCATGAGGTCGTAACTGACGTGATGCATAAGTGATAACCTTCCCATCCTGCATCAGTACACAACCGAGCCCGGAGTGTGAAGCATCACTGTACACTGAGAAGTCCTTTCCAGACTCAGGTTGTGTAAGAACCGGGGCTTGAGTCAAGGCTGCCTTCAGTTTCTCAAAACTAGCTTGCTGGGCATCAGACCAAACAAAAGGAACACTCTTCCTCAAAAGCTTTGTCAAAGGGGTGGCTATGATGGAGAAGCCCTCGACAAAGCGTCGGTAGTATCCAGCCAAACCCAAAAAGCTACGGATCTTAGAGACATTCTTGGGCTGCTTCCAATTGGTAATGGCCTCGATCTTACTTGGATCAACCTGAATGCCTCGAGCAGATACAACATGTCCTAGAAATGTCACTTCTTTGAGCCAAAATTCACACTTGCTCAACTTAGCATACAAACGATTCTCTCTCAAGGTTTGTAGAACAATTCTCAAGTGCTCAACATGCTCTGTCTCTGTCCGAGAATAGACCAAAATATCGTCAATGAAAACCACAACAAACTGGTCTATAAAGGGTCGGAACACACGATTCATCATGTCTATAAAAGCAGCTGGTGCATTAGTAAGACCAAAAGGCATCACTAGAAACTCGTAATGCCCGTATCTGGTACGAATGGCCGTCTTAGCAACATCAGAATCTTTTATTTTCAATTGATAATACTCAGATCGAAGATCAATCTTTGAGAAAACAGTGGCTCCCCGAAGTTGGTCAAATAGGTCATCAATCATGGGTAACGGATATTTGTTCTTCACAGTCAACTTATTCAACTTCCGGTAATCAATAGACAACCGGAGTGAACCATCTTTCTTCTTCACGAAGAGAACAGGAGCTCCCCAAGGTGAAGAGCTGGGTCGGATAAAGCCTTAGTCCAGAAGCTCTTGCAACTAGACTTTTAACTCCTTAAGCTCTTTAGGGGCCATACGATAAGGATTCATGGATACCGGCGCAGACCCTGGATAAGTCTCGATTTCGAACTCAACATCCCTGTCTGGTGGTAGCCCGGGCAACTCTTCTGGGAAAACATCAGGAAACTCGCTAACAGTGCGAATGTCCTCAATCTTAGATAAAGAGCCCTTCGTGTTCAAGAAACAAGCAATGAAGGTTTCATATCCTTTCCAGATCATCCTATCAGCAGTCAGAGAGGATACCACATTGGACAAGTAACCTCGACGCTCTCCGACTAAAATCACTGATCGACCATCTGAAGTCTTCAAGGTAGCCCTTTTTGACTCACAATCCAGACTAACCCGATGCTCCGCCAGCCAATCCATACCCAGAATTAGATCGAACTCCTCCAACGGAAGTTCCATGAGATCGGCCAGAAAGATTTCCCCTTGAACCTCAAGAGGACATCGCCTAAGTACTTTGTCCACATTAACTGACTGACCCACTGGGCTCATGACTGTAACAACACTTCCTGTGGCTTCTAAAGGAATCTGAAGGTCTCGGGATACTGATCTTGAAATATAGGAGTGGGTGGAACCATTGTCGAGCAATGCAAAGTATGGAACAGAATAAATGGTAAAGGTACCTGCAATAACATCTGGCTCGTCTCTGTCATCCCGACGTCTAGTGGCATACACAAGTGCCGACTGTCTAGCCTCAGATAAAACTGGTCCTCCACTCTGATATGGTCGAGCTCTGGTATCAGTCCTGGCAGCAGATGCAGAAGGTCTACCCTGACTATGACCCCTAGCTGGAGTCTGAACAGAAGCCTGTGAACGGGCAGGAGTCTGAGGAGATGCTCGATAAGAAGATGGTGGAACAGGGCAACTCTTCAAGAAATGATCTCTAGAACCGCAACGGAAACATGTGCCCGCCTTCCTCCTACACTCCTCTTGATGCCACTTGCCACAATGCTCACAAAGAGGTGCCTTAGAAAAACTTGATGAACCACCTCGACTAGCTGTTGAGGGCTGAGGGGCTGGAGGCCTAGAACTGGGGTCACTCCTCGGAGGTGCAGTAGTGCGAGCCTTCTTACTTGCCCGTGCTGAAAACTCAGTGCTAGAAGGCCTCCTAGATCGCTCTCGATCTACTCTGTCGCTCTCTGCGGCCATTAACTCAACTTCCTCTAAATCTTTTGCCAACTCGGTCACCTTATCAAAATCCTTATCAAGGTGGCCGATAACCTGTATGCACAACTCATGACGGAGTCCGAGTGCAAACTTGCGGCATTTTTCTTTTTCAGTGGGCACCAAACTGGATCCAAACCTCAAGAGGTCTAAAAACCTCGTCTCATACTCAGATACAGTCATATCCCCCTGTGTCAGAGTCCTAAATTACTCTTGCATCTGTCTCATATAACGCTCTCCGATAAAACGGCTCTTGAAGCATTCTTTGAAGAAGTCCCATGTCAGACGAGTAGCAGAGACGCTACTCACAACAGACTCCCACCAAGTTCGAGCACTCCCATAAAGCAGTGAAACAGCTCCCAAATATTTCTTGGGCGGCTCAAGGCCCAACGAATCCATGCGTCTCTCAAGATCATGAAACCACTCTTCTGCCTCAGTTGGGGCTCCACCAGTAGGTCCATCAAAGGTCTTAGCCCCGTTAGTGATTAGGGTCTGAGAGATAGGAACTTCAGGCACAACCCCCGCAGCTCTAACTGCACCATGAATCAGTTGTAAAAACTGCCTGCTAAGAGCCTCATCAGACACTATCGTGGATGGCTCGGTACGGGGTGCGGGTGCTCCTCTAACCGGAGTCGTCATATTGATACCAGAGGTAGGTGGTGGATCAACCGGGGCTGTAGGACTTCTAGGGGCAGGAGGATCTTCTGAGGCCGGAGGATTGTTAGCTACATTGTCAAGCGGGTGGGAAAACCTAGCAGGTCGACCTCGCCTTCGAGCAGGTCGAGAACCACGTCTAGTACTCATCTGTTGGTCTCGGCTCTACAAAAAGAAGAACCTAAGGTCAGAACTGGCATTGGAGTACCGAGCACAATCTAAACATATAAAACTTGGTGACATGGCCTTTTTCTGAAAATATATAAGTATTTAAATCATTTTATAAAACATAGCATTTAGGACCCACTCACAGTCCGAGGTTTATAAAACCAAAAGCTCTGATACCAATTAAATGTAACACCTTATACCTGCCTATACGTTATACCTAAGTTACAGAAAATTTTCACAACATACACATATAACATGTATTCAGTTTTCATGAAATTTAGGCATCACTATAGAGTGGTCAAGATAATAATAGGTAAACACATCCATTCGAAACAACTATCAAGTTTATAATCTAAAACCATTTCAGAGTTTAAGTTACAAAATAATGCCATCATGGCTAACTAGTAAAGTATATCTTAACAAAATATAGGCTCATGTCACCCAAAATAGACAATATGGTGGATAAGAACATTACAACAAAAGTATAATAAGAATGTGCCGATCCTCCAAGTGCCAAGTCCACGGGTAGCCTATCCAAAAGTATCTGAAAGGGGAAAGGTTGGGGGTGTGAGCTAGGAAGCTCAATGTGTTCCAATAAGTGCAAAGAAACATATATATATATATATATATATATATATATATATATATAGTTCAGATATGCATAAGACAATACAAACATGCCATAAGAGCAACCAAGGTTCCATTTTAACCTATCTACCCTCCAACCGAACACCAAAATGCAATTCCCCATGAACTGCATACCGAAGGACTTATCCTAGGCCCGAAGGCGTAGGAGCCTACCTGAAAGTCTTACCCTAGGCCCATTGGGCGTAGGAGCTTAACCGAAGGTTTTACCAGCTGGATCAGGGCTGTACCTGCAGACACTTCAATCATATCCCAAAAGTATACCCCAAGCAGAACAATTCAGTTCAATATACTATCAATAGAGCTCAGACAATAGACAGATAACATTTCTATCATTTAGAGATCAGATATTTCTATTTCAGATCAGACATGAGGCATACCTTCTAACATATCACAATAAACAGACTTTCATTACATTATAGGCATGCTTTTCAAACGGAAGGTAATCATGCTTTTCAAACATAAGGTAATCATACTTTTCAAACAGAAATCATGCTTTCCAGTAGTCATGCATTTCAAGTACAAGTACAATTTATAACATTCAGTGAATCGTAACGGGACCCATGTATACATATATGTATATATATAACAGAAATGTAGCACACATGGAACACACCTCAAAAGCTGGTCAGCGAATCTATCGGGCTCATGTCTCGCTACGGTCTGCCACTGTGCTAGATCCTAAATCAATAAAGGACCATGGTTACTACAAGGTATAAGTGTTAACTCTAATAGCTTACAAAGTTTTCAGATTCATACTAGTAACTATCGGAACGCGCGGAGGAGCGGATCGGGAGGAACTAGGCTGAGCAGACGAACGGTCAGGGGAGTCTCGATTACCTTTAAACAGATAAAAGCGTATATTAGTCATTTATTCGATTTACGGATATCTGAATGGAATAATTAAGTACATATGTATGATTTGGGTTTATGGTCAGATTCGGGGGTCTAGAGTCGAAATTTCGAAAAACGAGCTTCAAAAACGGACTCAGGACGTTGAGAAACATAAAATAGGGCTTTTTCGGAAATTTTGACTTTTTGATCAAAGTCAACGCTGACGTCAGCAGGTCAACGCTGACGTCAGCAGGTCAAGGTCAACGGGGGACAGGTCAATGCTGACGTCATGCTGACGTCAGCGCTCAATAGAAAGTCAACTGAGTCGACTCGGTGAGCTAACTCACTGAGTCAACTCGGTCGAGTTGACTCACTGAGTTGACTCAGCGAGTTGACCCAGTCTCGGGTCGGGTCGGACACGGGTCGGGTTGGACCGGTTCGGTTCGGACTACTCAGGCCGGCCGGTTCAGACCGATTCTTACCCTAGGAGATCGGGCGTCGCCGGACGGTGGTCGGAAAACTCGCCGGAGAGCTCAACGGAAGCGGTTCTGCCGAAAAAACATAGATCAATAGATAGCCATTCCAACCCACACATTTTTAATCCGAAACAGGCCGGAAAATAGGCCGGACCTTACCTTTAATGTTCGAAACGGCCGGATTATTCGAAGCTCCGATGGAACCCTTCCCGATGTCGGAACGTCGATCGGCCGGGTGGGTTTCGATCAGCTCGTCGAGGGGAGCCGAGAACCGGTGCCCGTTCCTCGAACGGACGTCGAGGACGGTCGGAAACGGGGGAAAAAAAAGGCAATGAGGGTTAGGGCTTCGACACAGCCTTAATCGGCTCTCTCGGGCGGACGACGGCGCAGCTATGCGCGTGGCCCGCGGCTGGTGGCTCGGAGAAGGGCGGTGCGTACGGTGGTGGTGACGGTGTACGCCACGGAGCGGCGGTGAGGGCTGACGTTGCTTGCCGAAAGGAACGGGGAGGAGAATGTTCCAGAGAATATGAAATTTTGGGATTCGAATCAAAAGTAAATGAGGGTAGGTGGAAAGGCAGATAAAATTTAATGGGGGCTCGGAGTTATCTTTAACTAAGTTAAAGTCAAGGTTTGGTAACCTTTTGACAGAAAAGAGCCCTAAGCTCAATGGTAAGGATGTTGAATGGTGAGGGGTGAGGTCGTGGGTTCGAGCCTCCACACCCTCTCCTTGATTCCTCCTTCTTTTTTTTAGCATAAAAATATATATATAATTATCAGGGTGTTACAGATTGATGATGCGTGTCGCTTATTACCGTGTGTCTGTTTTCGGCATGTGTTACGTGAGGCCAATAGTTTAGCGGATGCGTTGGCGAAGGGAGGGTGACACAATTGGAGTGGCGTCGCGTAAGTTGTTGAGTGCTTATGTTGAGGGGTGTGGTTGCATGGGATAGGTTGGCGGTGGGGTGAATTGGGGTGCATGGCGTATGGGGAGGGTGTGTAGTGGAATTACATTGTTTCACAGGGGCAACGAGGGTGTGCAGGGGGTTGTATCGAGGCCGTTGACGGTATGGACTCCACCGTGCTCGGACACGGTAAAATTCAATGTGGATGGGGCGGCGAGAGGCAAGCCGGGGCCGGCATGATGTGGGGGTATGTTGTGTGATGCGAAGGGAAAGATTTTAGTATTATTCGTGGGACCGTTAGGGGTGATGGATTCGAACGAGGCAGAGGTGTGTGCGATTGCGTCGGCTTTGGGGTTTCTCTTAGAGCTGAATTGTGAGGCACTTGGTGTAATCATCGAGTCCGATTCAAGAGTGGCGTTGTCTTGGGTGGAGAATCGAGACATGAGGTCGTGGAGACTTTGGTCTTGGTTCCGATTGATTGATGATGTGTGTCGCTTATTACCGTGTGTCTATTTTTGGCATGTGTTACGTGAGGCCAATAGTTTAGCGGATGCGTTGGCGAAGGGAGGGGTGACGCAATTGGAGTGGCGTCGCGTAAGTTGTTGAATGCTTATGTTGAGGGGTGTGGTTGCATGGGATAGGGTGGCGGTGGGGTTAATTGGGGAGCATGGCGTATGGGGAGGGTGTGCAGTGAAATTACATTGTTTCACAGGGACAACGAGGCTGCTGCGTCGAGGTCTGGGGTGTGCATGGGAGTGTGGGTGCTGATGGGTGGGGTGCGGGATGGCTTTGCGGGTGAGATGTGTGCTGTGGGGTAGGATAGTGATGTGGTTGGTTGGTGTTTTTGGTCGTGTATTGGGCATGTTTACATCGTTAAACATTTACACGTCGTACTCTTTTCCTCCATATTGGTTGTAACCCCCTAGACCCGCCTATGCGTTTCACGGATCCTAGGAAGTCATATTAGGGTCACAAGAGCGACCCACTGAAAAATTTCAAATAAACATATGGTTAAACCTTTAAAACCATAAAATAAATATCTGATTTAAAATACAAGTTCAGAAATCGTTCAAAATGATAAAACAATCATAATACCAGTTGCGGAAATTAGTTTCAGACTCATTTGTATAATACAAACACGACACACATGCCCCCTAGTTACACAAATACCATACTCCTTGACGAGCCGAAGAAACTCCCATACCGACGTTGATAGGTGCAACTTGTCTGATCTTTTATCCTGAAATAGTAAAAACAACATGAGCTTGGGAAAGCTCAGTAATACAGAACTACCAAAAGATGCTATACGTTCATGTAGACATATGGTAAGCATAACATTTTCATGATGATCCAAGAAGTGACAGTTCTCTTTTCCCTTTCCTTTATTTCAGGGTAACATTATACTTGAGAATAACGACACTTGTTCTTTATTCACTCATCGAGTAACAAATGAGAATATTACAATCTGATAGATTGAGAAGATGAAAACAAGGAGTTTAACGCCTACTGTGTTCTTTAATCGGACCTTAAGAATTAAACGGAAATTATATAGGCTGGTAACATACGAGGTAGGAATCAGAGAGTTTGGCGTCTAGTGTGTTCCAATAAGTACAGATCAACATACATAAGTACCTAACATTATATCACATGAGCACATAACAGATTAAATGCAAATGTCCAATGTTCATACTGAAGTTTACAAGAAATACCCTCCAACCTTACACCAATATGCAGTCCCCCAGAACTACATCCATAAGGACTTACCCTAGGCCCGATGGGCGTAGGAGCCACCTAAGGGGGTGCCTTAGGTCCATAAGGACTTACCCTAAGCCCGATGGGCATAGGTGCCACTCAAGGGGAGACCTTGAGTCCATAAGGACTTACCCTAGGCCCAATGGGCGTAGGTGCCACCTAAGGGGGTGCCTTAGGTCCATAAGGACTTACCCTAAGCCCGATGGGCATAGGTGCCACTCAAGGGGAGACCTTGAGTCCATAAGGATTTACCAGCTTGATCAGGGCTGTACCGACAGAGACTTCATATCATAACCCAACAGTATACCCCAGACAGAATTCAGTGTTAAGATTCCAGACATGGTTAACAGAATATATATAACAGATATTTTATTTATAAGATCAGAAACGAAAGAATTCATACCTTTGACAGATAAATGGGCATACTATTGAGTAGAGCAGACATTTCAGTATACATTATGCAAACAGATTGTTCCATCATATATCAAGCTAACATATCATACTATCAAGTAGGCAGAGAATGTCATGCAGTTCATTCAACAGAATATAGTACACACATGGAACACACTAGATGGGACAAATCATTTCTTAGAAATGCTTGGCATTTACGGAATGAGACATATTGAACTTGTGACGATTTGAACGGATTTCTGAAACGTGGCCCCTATTAGAAGGGGTTCATACTAACGGTTTAACCCAGATATTCAGGAGATGATATATCAAGATCTTTCAGAGCTTTGGCATATCCTGAGTGATTCAGCCATTTAGGCTTACAAGGGCATTATGGTCATTTTATCATACCCGGACATTTTGGTAATTTATACCAACAAGGCATAAACAGTGGCTTGGGAATTCTGTTTGCTCATCAAATTTCCAACCAGACATTCAGAGATTTCTATGTCAAGATTCTTCACGGTATCGGATACATTCAGGGCTATTTTGATTACTTGGGCCAACGAGGGCATCTTGGTCATTTAACTATCAGGAATGATTTTCGTAATTTAGCCCATTAATGATGATATGACGATTCATAATATTTAATGTTTCCAGAAGTTTATCGAGCCTCCAAGATCATTCGAACTATCATACCTCAACCTTGCATTTCTAACCAACCCTTCTAATGTATCTGGCTGTATAGTATATTTGAACGGTTGCTTTCGTATTTCACCACCAGACTTGCCGCAGAGTAGTCGAACTCATATTCTGTGCAGAAAACTTCCAACCTTATCTTAATATCAGGAGTGATTATCGTACATGAGTGTGATTCCTAACACTTAGGGGCGCTTTAGCCCTTAAAGTCTTATTAAAATCTCAGAATTTCATCAAATGCATATCTGCATATTTAGCTCAAGAGGGCTTTTCTGTCATTTTGGAAATTGGAATAAATCCACCATTTCTTTCTGAATTATCATTTGGTACCTCCATCATTCACGTATTCAAACGGAATTAAGTCGCCATAACTCTCCGCCTCTTTATAGACGATTCATTCGTTACAGAACTTGAGGGTATAACGTTATTCTTATATAATTCACGCATTACTATCATAGGGATCGACTTAGTATTTCCACAATATTTCTAGAGAATTCTCATTCATGTGTTATACAAAGTTTGAGGGATTATCCAAGTTTGTATCACACGAATTGCATATTAATGCCGAAGTCTTTTCATTAAAACATACATCTTGGGTAGTGAAAATTACATAATCAGGTCGAATGCAGATTTTATGTCATTTCCTTTATCAGAGGGGTAGTTTAGTCATACTTATGCTCCAAGGGCATTTTCATAAATTCATATCCAACATCTCATACTTATCTTTCGTATCGAATTCAACTTAAGCAGATTTCACAAAACACTTATCATAAGCATGCAAGCATTAACCGAATATCGACATGTACATAAAGCATACAAGGGGTAGTAGTGTATTACCTTTAATACTTGTTATATCGGTCGACCATTATACTCCGTTCGATCACTCTCGAACCCGAATGCGACGTCCTCAACATCCCGAATACAAGGAACTTTGAATACCTTCATCAAAAATATTCCACTTTCAGTCTTTAAACACCTTACTCATAATTGATTATTTAAAATACATAAGTAGACTCGGGTTCAAGGTCCAATTCGGAGGCTTTCGGGTTAGAATTTCACAAAACGGGCTTCAAAATCGGACTCAGAACGTCGAAAAACATAAAATAGGGCTTTTCGGAAAATTTGACTTTTTGGTCAAAGTCAACGGTCAACGCTGACATCATGCTGACGTCAGCGGTCAAAGTCAACGCTGACGTCATGCTGACGTCACTATTGACCGGGTCGGGTCGGTCAACGGGTCGGGTCTTGACCGAGTTGACTGGTTCAACCGGTTTAACCGGTTTGGACCCGGTTCAGACCGGGTTTACTCACCTCAATAACTCGATCACCGGACGGTCGCCGGAGTGGTCGTCGGATTTCCTAAATGCGAAAATTCTGCCATAAAAATGTAGATCGGTCATCCACGGTTCCAAAACACTCCTTAATAACGCAAAACAAACCGGAAATGGACCGGAAATTACCTATGAAGCATTCGAACGGCCGGAAAATGACGAGACGCCGATGAGGGGCTTGCCGGCGTCGGACACACGATCGGATAAGGGGGTTTTGCTCCCCTCGACATGCTGAACCCGCCTGCACGGTCGACGCGCCTTATCGACGGCGGATGTAGCCAGAAAAGAGGGAAAACAGAGACGGCCGAAATGGAGGCTTCGACGAAGCCTTGATCCAAAACCCACGGCGAACGACGGCTGATCTCTGCGAGTGGCGGCCAGGTATCCGACCAGAGGGCGACAACGCTCCGTTTGCTGCCGGCGGTGACGCCCACGACGGTGCGGTGGCAGAGATCGACGGTGAAGGGGGAGTTGAAGGGTTTGAAACTTTCTGGGTATTTTCTCTCCCAGTCCACATATTCGAATGTGTTCAAAGAGAAAAACAAAAAATAAATAAATAAATTGTGTAGGTGAAAGGTTCAGATCTTTATTTATTATTGGTATAAGAGAAACATAATACTTTAAAATAAAATTAAAGAAAACTAACACTGAAAGAGTCCTCAGCTTAGATGGTTAATCCTTCTACCTCCCATGCCAAGGGGCACGGGTTCGAGTCCCCTTGGCCATCACTCTCCTTTTTTTTTTTTTTTTATAAGTATAATACATATATATATATATATTTCCAGAGTGTTACATTGGTTGTAAGGAGGTTTTTAATGAGGCGCGTGTAGATGTTGGTTGTATGATTAATAAAATCATACTTTCCTGATCGAAAAAATTAAAATATAACTAAATTGATTTTAATCTATAAATAAATAAATATGATAAAATTATATTTTATTAAATAATTTTCACTGTCTAATTCTAATTATGTAAAATCAATTTTTTTCGTCTTATAAATTATGCAAAACTTTATTAAAAAAACATAAAACAGTCAGTTGAAACTCGATAATGAACACAATATGAAATTTAAATTATAAACTTTAACAAGCCTTGTAGGTTGAGTTTGTATCAAATTATCATCTCTTAATGATTGTTGTATTCAAAATATTGAACGGTCAAAGGTTGAAATTGAGCTTAAATGATAAGATTGACAAACAAAAAATATATTTTATGCAAATATATCAATAATTCTATAAATACTCGATTGAATACACACCCAACTCAACTCGAATTGACCTAAAGATTCAAAGATTTACTAAAATCGAAAATCGACGTATCTAATATTGACCCAAACTAAAAATCGATATGATATTGTCATGACCCGAAAAAGTCAACCGACCCGACTCGAAAACCAAATCGATCTGATATTGACCCGATCCGACCTGAAATTGCATAAACCTGATCTAAATTCGAATCGAAACCGAACCACAAATTAACTCGAACCGAACAACCCGATTGCTACCTCTATTTTTTTCCCTTTATTGTGGAGGTTTACCTGCCTACCAATTTCCTTTGATTTTCCCTAAATAACACTAAAGTCCCAAATCAAAAACCTCCATAAGAATTTCATTGATTTTCCCTAGAAAATCAACTAAATCTCAATTTTTAATCAATTTTCTTGATTCCAATTTTTATTCTACTTATTCCATACGTCAAATGAATATAAATGCGCATTAGAAATAATCTCTTAAAATTTAAGTTGAGAAAATTTGTAGAAAAGATGAAGAAATATGAAGATATAAAGACATTTTGGTGAAAGAAAATTAAAATTAGGTTTCATTTGATGAAATCATGGTTTGGACTTTTGGGTACGTAGATTTTGAAAGAAAATTGATAGGAGATGATGAAGCAAATGGAATACGAGTTAACACCCAAACACTAATGTAGTTTTGTTAATATTTAAAAACAAACAAAATTCTATTGTCCATTTTTAATTTTTAATTTTTTATACTTCTATTTATACACCAACAATAAAAAACTAAATCATAACCTTAATTCTTAAATCTTAAACTCTACCCTCTAAACTTTAAACCATATTTTTTAATATTAAGACATAGATAGAGGCACACAAAAAAATTCTACTCATTACATAAATAATATATACGTAAAATTGCAATTGATATTAATTCAATATATATTATTATATAAATAATATATTATTTCTTATATAAATATATTATAAATAATATGTATATATAAATAAATAATTTATATTATAAATAATATATGATTATAAAAACTAGAAAAACTATTTTTTCAAATAACTTCAAAATTTCTAAAATTTAAAAAAAACTCAAAATCCACCAAAACACTAATCCCTAAATCCCAAATCCACTCACTAACGCCGCTATTGTACTGAAGTCGCATCATCTCATCGCGAGACGTTATTCGTAGTTCGTTTTCCATCGTTCGTTGTTTGTCCCGCAATTTCATTGTTTGTTGATTTCGTGATTCATAATAATAATCCTTAAATTCCAAATTCACTCACCAGCGTTGTTCGATGATAAGAGAGAAGGTGGCAGTAGTTGATGGATTTAGAATTAGGGTTTCTGGATTTTGAGGATCTTTTTTTTGTTGTAAATTTTGAAAATTTTTAAGTTTTTTTTGAAAAATTATTTTTTAAGTTTTATAATAATATATTATTATTTTTCGGTGGCAGCAGTTGATGACGATGGAGAGTGGCCAAGTTGTAATCTTTTATTCTTCGTCATAGTGTAAGTTCTTATACTAACCCCGTGATTTTTTTTGTTTTTGGTTTTCCACGTGAATCTTGGTGTTATTTATTTTCTTATTTTGTTTGCGATCACCATCTTCGTTCGTTGTCGGTATATCATTGGTATTAGTAAAGCTATTTGATTGATTTTAATTCTTATATGGGTTTAGCTAAGGATTTTTAGTCTTGATAATACTTAAGATTTAATCATTTAAGGGTTATTAAATGGTTATTTACTAAGTAAGAGAAATTGGATTATACATGTGGATGTGGGTGCAGTTGTTAACCAATAACCAAGCTATTTAAGATTGATGCAAGTTTATCTTTTGTGAAGTTTAATGATCTAAAATTTAAATTAATACACAAGGGGATGAGCAATGTTAATTTCTTTCTTGTTTCCTCAATTCTACCAAAATACAAACTCTCCCAATATTTACTTTTTTGTTTATAAATTGATCTCTCACTACTCAATGTGGATTCGATCATGCTTACCACTACTACAAGTTATTTTGAGCAAGTTTTATTTCTGAAGGCTTCGACAACCGTAATTAGTCTCTTTGGGCTAATTGAATGAGCTAAAACTCTAAAGTCTTATTTTTTTAAGTTTTGGTGGGTTTTTCTGCTAATTATTTTATAAAAAATCGTAAATGTATCGTTTAATCGTTAATATTATCGGTACGGTTACCGTATCGCTTCAATTGAAATACTTCAATTTTGTTACCTACCGTTTA
Source organism: Hibiscus tridactylites (assembly GCA_958450335.1). NCBI lineage: Eukaryota > Viridiplantae > Streptophyta > Magnoliopsida > Malvales > Malvaceae > Hibiscus > Hibiscus tridactylites. The sequence goes on along the minus strand of OY288287.1, from coordinate 54,274,274 downwards.
ATCCGGTTTTTGAGTTTTTTGGTACAATATATTCAGTTAGGGGTTTATGAACACCCCTAGTTTGTAGGGCCATGATCTCTTTAACTGTAAAAAGAAAATCCTAATTTAATACCTTCGCATTTCAAAGTCTTAAAAGTAATGATAAGATTATATTATTAATCTTATGAATAATAAAATTTCAAATTACTCCATTTTAAAATTTATAAAACTACAAAATATGAAGCTTAGACTAGATGGTTAAGTCTCGGGTTCACTAAATAAAAGGGCACAAGTTCAATACTCCATAGCTCTGCTGAAATCCATTTTTAATTGGATGGCTCCTACCTTGGGATGCTGCAAATTGAAAGTGGATGGTTCTCGTAATTTGGGGTCGGGTGATGTCATCCATCTTGCAGAGGCGTGATTCACTACAATGAACTTTTCTAAATATGTTGGAAAATGCTCCATCCTGGAGGCTGAGCTTTGAGGAGTTTACGAGGGAAGATCAAATGTGCTGTATGTATAGGGTAAAAATCTACTGACTCTAACCATACATTTTTTTATGTTTTCTGTCTAAAAATACTTAAAAATTAAATCTTACCCTATAACCTTAATTTTTATATTCTAAACCTTAAACTCTAAACCCTAAAAAAATACACATTAACCCTAATTCACTACACCTTAACCCTAAGCCCCAACCTTAAACCCTGAACTCTAAACCCATTATTTTAAAGTGGAAGCACGAATAAGAGCATACTCAGGGGCAGATGATTTCCATCCGTATGAATGAGGCTGCACCATATCATCTTTTGGAGTCGGACTGCTCTGCGGCAGTCCTTATTCATCGGCAACAATCTTAAACCCTAAACTCTAAACCCATTATTTTAAAGTGGAAGCACGAATAAGAGCATACTCAGGGGCAGATGATTTCCATCCGTATGAATGAGGCTTCACCATATCATCTTTTGGAGTCGGACTGCTCTGAGGCAGTCCTTATTCATCGGCAACCTAATTTTGCAACTAGGTGTTGTACTTTATTGCACCATATTCCGAATGATTACAACATTTCTTTTGAATCTATTGGGCATGAAGGCAATAAAGTTGCCGATGGATTCTCTCGATCGGTTAATAGAGATACTTTTAAATGTCGTATATTCCATAATCCCCAAACTTCATTATGGGAGATATTTTTAGAAGATTGTAATGGCCTTTGAAGTTGGGCAATGCTATATCTACTCATTGGGTTATTTATACAGCTGAAGTGACATATGAGATAATTAGTACTCCCTCCATCCCACAATTTTTGTCTATTATTGACTTTTTTTTGGTCAATTTTTTTCAATTTTGACTCATAATTATTTAAAATGTATTATTGATAAAAATATGAAAAAATATATTTTAAAAACCTTCAATCGAGTAGTTTTCAAATATATATTTTATAAAAATTAATTATTTAAAATATTCAATATAATAATAGTCAAAGTTTAAAAATTTTGACTTTCAAAAAGTCAATAAGGGACATATTTTATGGGACGGAGGGAGTAATATAATATATTTTTAATATACAATTTTTAAAACAATAAATACAATACAATTAATGTTTCTTTTAACAATAAATAATTTTCAAGGTTATAAATACAATGCAATTAATATATCTTTACACAATAAATAATTTTTTAAATTTTAAATGTATTATAATTAATATTTTTTTGATTAAATAATTAATATTTTTTTAATATAATAAGAAGATAGATTAAGCTAATTCGAATACATTTTAGCATGTCATAATATCATGATGCAATTCATCTAAAATCTCAGCATGTTACTATTTTTTTCAATCAAATTAAAAATAAAATAACATATATGAACCATGAAAACTTGTGAGTTTAACTTTTGTCTCACCTTAATTTCTATGAAAATGCAATCCTTTAAATTTATTGATTTTGTCCATCTACTATCAACTACAAATGAAAGGACAAACTTTAATTATTTTTTTAATTTTTTTATCTCTATTACCCTGTCATGTTTCCCAAATTCTCATGATACTATAGTCTATAAGAGAACCATTTCTCGAATTAAATATTTAAATCTAAAAATTGAGAGAAGAAAATGTCTTAATTAATTTAAACTAAAAATGACCTAAAATGTCATTATACTAAAAAGTTTTGGAGGGACAACAACCCCTCTCATCTCATTAGTGGCTACCTCCCTGATAACAATGGTACCAAAACTCAACCGACAACGACTGTGTTTTTTTGTTTATCGTAAGACATTTGAAAATCCAAAAGAAATTTCAGTATAATCAAGGGTAAAGTACCAAAATGGTCATTGAACTTTATTAAAAAAGGTAACTCGACTTTCAAATGTTACAAAATGGCAATTAAACTTTATATTTTGTAACAAACTGGTAACTTCTCCGTTAAATACTTAACGTGACTCTTATGAAATTTTGTATAATATCACATTTAGTTATTCATATTTACACATTCAATCAATTTAGTATTAATTCAAAAAACTTTAATAAATTTAACCATTATTATTTATACATTTTTAAAATTTGGTTTTATTTATAATTGGAAATAATTGGTAACTCTACGTTATTGATTAGTGACTAGTTTTGTCATTATTTTTGTGTTAATTATGCTTAAGTAGTGGCTTTGTGATGAAGAATTCTGGCTCATTACGTGATTTATAGTGCAGGACCTCACTGCTGCGAAATATTACGAAAAAGGGCGAAATCTGCAATTTTTTTGGATTCATGGCTGGGTTAGTGGGCATGAACTGGGGCATGAAAATGCTGACTGGGCGCGACACGTCAGTAGATGACGTCAGCAGCACGAGAGGATGACGTCAGCAACAGTGATGATCGGATGATGACGTGGTGGCATAAGTGAAAGCTTATTAGGATATTTCGATAGCTTATCGGATTCATGATGATAGCTTATCGACCAGGATTTGGATAAAGACTTGGAATTTATCTTTTTTATTTAATTTAAATATTTTTTTAGGAATTATCTCCTAGGATTTATCTTTTGTAATTTGAGTTTATTATCTTATCTCTTATCACTTAGGTAATTTCTAGGGTTTTAGACTAGTATAAATACCCTTTGGGATAAGACTCAGATCATCTCATCATTTGTTCTTCACTTGTTTCTACTTAAGTTTTATAAAATCCTTTTCTCTTTCAGTTTTTATTTTCTTTACTTTATTTTCTTTTGAAAATGATGCTAAGCATGGTTAATTCAATAATCATGCAAAGCTAAATTTTCCATAAGCCGTGGGCTACACAAATGACTCAAATCCAACGGGAGGATTGAAAAGCGCTTTCAAAAATTCAAGAATCTCTTTCAGTTTTCAAAAGCTAAACTTCAAACCAAAACGATTTTCGAAACAAAAGATTGACTTTATTCGAAATATGGTTTTCAGTTAATATGTGAGAGGAAGGATCGGCTATTGAAGCACATTCAACTTCCTGGGAACACACTTAGTAAATTGATTACTAAGGAAATTGAATTCAAAACCGTTATTATTGAGATAACATAATTCGAGTTGGTTTTTACTGAACTTAAACGATTTTGATCTACAACATTGTTGTTGACTAGATCAACTTCGTAAATCGATATCAAAGATAGAACTTGGGTATTCGGTTACAAAAACGTAGTCTCAAGGATTGACCTTTGTAGGCAATTAACCGACGTAAACCCCGAAGTAAAAATCTTTTCCAATGATCCGAGGAAAGTGAGTCAAAGCCAAAGCATAAGGCTGATTTAAATACATTGATTTTATTTCTTTATAAACTTTGCTTTAATTCCTTTGTCTTCTTGTTTATTTTACAAACCCTTTTTTCACTTGATAATACTCAATTCACTTCTGCGCTCAGAGATCAAACGGATATAATCAGAAAGTTTCTTAGTCCCTGTGGGATCGACCCTTAATTCTGTTTTACTACATTTAAATTCCTTTATTTATTTATTATTTGAGAAGAATGAATTATTTTTGACGCGTAAACGACGCGTGTCAAATTGGCATCGTTGCCGGGGACTTCAGCAAAAATTTACTAATTATTTTTGTTTGTTTATGACCAAGAAAAATCTGGGAGAACCAACGCGCTACATCTCGAAGATCGAAGCATTCACACGACGCTAGAACACACAAACAAAATGAGACAAGGAAAATAGATTACACCAACAAAGGTTACAACGAGATCTTGAGCTAGCATCCCAAACCGCAACACACTCTGAGAATACAAATGAAGAACAAAATACAATGGTAGACGAACAAACAATCCAACAATTGACTAGGGCACCAGATGACAATCAACCCTTGTGCATAACCTTCCTGAATGGTGAAACGCCATTCCAATTGAAGATCGGTTTTGATTCATCTTCTACCAAAATTTCACGGTTTGCCCTCTGAGAACCCCCACAAGCATCTTAAGGAGTTTTATATGGTTTGTCTAAGTACAAAACCACAGGGAGTTTCCGAAGATCACATTAAACTTCGAGCCTTTCCTTTTTCTTTATTTGATATGGCCAAAGATTGGCTATTTGATCTTCCTTCTAATTCTGTTACGACTTGGACTGATATGGCTTGTTTATTTCTTGACAGGTTCTTTCTAGTAGCCAAGGCAAGCGAACTTAGGAGAAGTATCTTAAGTATCCGACAAAAGGATACTGAATGGTTGTACGACTACTGGGAACGCTTCAAGAGATATACGCCAGCTATCCTCAACATAGTTTGTTCGAACAAACACTCTTCCAGTATTTCTACGAGGGTTTAACGTCTATGGATATGAAGGTAGTTGATGCAGCAAGTGGAGGAGCACTTGTCAACATGACCCCAACTTCAGCTCGAACTTTAATAATGACTATGGCATCCAACTCGCAACGGTTTCACCATTCAACTGAACCGTCTTGGCGAGTTAATGAGGTAAGTGTTCTGGAAAATAAAATTGATAAGTTGGCTAACATAGTTCATTCTCTTGTTACAGGTAAAAAAATTACAGCCAAGCTTTGTAGTATATGTACAAGCCCATAACACCCAACGGACTGTTGCCCGATGATCCAAGAAGAAGACAATGCACAAGTGAATGCAGTAGGGAACTTTCCGGGACCTTCACAAAGACAGTACAACCCAAACACAAATTCATATAATCCGGGATGGCGAGACCATCCAAACTTCGGTCATGCGCAAAACCAAAGGCCCACATATCAACCAAAGCAACCTCCACAACAACAAATGCAAAAGACATCACTAGAGGCAATAGTAGAAAGGCTAGCAATTTCCCAAGAAATGATGATCACATCCCAAGAAAAATTCCAAAGTCAAACTCAGGGACATCTGCAAAAGCTAGACAAACAAATGTCCCAGTTGGCCCAAGTCGTAGGGAGACTAGAATCGCAGAGAAGACTTCCTTCTCAAACGAAGTCAAATTCGAGAGAGAATGTCAGTGCTATCACCCTCCGAAGTGGAACAATTATAAACCCGGAAGTGCCAGAAAAGAACATCGAACAATCCGCGGAAGAGAAGGAAACACCACCCTCCAACTCCCAAGATACGCTTTCTGCGCCACCGCCGCCACCCCCACCTTCTCATGAAATCGCACCACCTTTTCCATCAAGATTGGTGAAACGTGATAAAAAAGCCGAAGAGAAGGAGATTGTAGAAGTGTTTAAAAAGGTGCAAGTCAACATACCTCTCCTAGAAGTAATCCGAAAAGTGCCAAGGTATGCTTGGTTTTTAAAGGAACTTGGCACCACAAAGAGGAAACTAACGTGATATGAGAAGGTAAATTTGGGAGAACATGTCTCCGCAATATTTCAACGAAAGCTACCGCCAAAAATAAATGACCAAGGTATGTTCGCTATTCCTTGCAAGATAGGTAATGTATTAATAAATCGAGCAATGTGTGACTTGGGAGGTTTAATAAATTTTATGCCTCTTTCCATTTATAAAATGATTACTAACAAAGCTTTGAAGGAAACGACGGTAACAATCCAGTTGGTTGATCGCTCAATTATCTATCCAGAGGGAGTGCTTGAAAATGTGTTAGTGAAAGTCGATGATTTAATTTTTCCAGCGGATTTCTATGTCATCGTAATGGAAAATGACCAAACCAATAATTCTTCCGACATTCTTCTTGGCCGCCCCTTCTTAAGCACGACAAATACAAAAATTGATGTAAGAAGCAGAATGCTTACAATGGAGTTCGGCGGTGAGGTCGTAGAGTTTGACGTTTACAAAGCAATGCAGCATCCAAATAGTGTTGCTGGTATTAATTTTATAGATGTTATTGAGCCCGCCGTTGAAGAATTTATTGAATCTAAATTTGTTGATGATTCGTGCAAGGATTTGAAGGATCACGGCAAATGATCTAAGGGATTGAATTTGGAGTTAAAATTACCGCCAGATAAATTGAATAGTGAAAGAGAAATTTTTCTTGTAAAAAAACTCCATAATCGTAAAATTTCTCATTGGGAAATTTTTAGTTGGACAAAGCACAAGAAATGGAGGAAATATTTTTCGCAATACCTGTAGGTTGAATCAGGTCGTCGAGCTAAACGACGTTAAATAAAGCGCTGAATGGGAGGCAACCCATTTATTTTATTTTACTTAATTTCTATTCGTTTTCAGTCTTATTTTTTTTATTTTTGTTTTAGATTTATTTTATTTGAATTTTTCAGGTACCTAAGTATTTTGAATCGAACATTAACCGTTGCGATATTTTTTGTCGAATTGCACAACACATGGGAATATAACAAGCAAAGATCAATTGTGGAGATTATTTTTACCAAATTGGTGGTGCACATTAGCAAAACCCTTATCTATTTGTGGTATGCGTTAGCTAAACCCAAATATCAAATATCAATCTTCTGCCACCATCTTATCTTTATCCCACTTTTTTTTTTAATTTCAAATCTCATGGGATCCACTATTGAGATAAGCTATCACATGTTAAACCAAGCCTAGCTTCTTGTTTTTAATTCCCCTACAACATTTTTGTTCTTCCTCATTAGCCGCATCTTCCCTTTCTCCCATCTCCCTAAACTTTTGACAACCATCCCCACACCTCAAGCTTTCCGGTGAACCATGGTTCGCACAAGAGAATAGCCTGCTGTCACCTCCCCATCATGGCAGACATGGACAACACCTAGCCGCAACTGATCGACCACACAAACCTGCACCATATCCTATTCGATTGGGTGGCCGGTCTTCTCGGTCGGACATCAAAACCAACATTGCCGGTTTATTGCGCAACCGGCCACCGCGGGCACAACCGCCTCCACCCCTACACCGGACTCGGAGCCCACTACCAAAACATGCTCTTCTGCAAACGGGTGTTGTCAATCAATTTTCACCCTAACTTTTAACAAAAGCAAAATAAAACAAAAGGGAAAATATCAAAAAAAGAATAAAATAAAATTCTTTAAAAAGCCCATTCTTTTATAAAAATATTATTTTTAAATAAAAGCCATTTTTAAATAAAAACCCATTTTTAAAAGAAAAGTTCATTCTTATAAAAAAAAGCATAAAAACCCATTTTCAAAAAGCTGATTTTAGTTTGAAGCCCATTTATTAAAGTAAAAAGAAAAAAAAGAAAAAAGAAACAAAGAGCAAAAAAAATATATCAATTGTAGTGTTTAATAATTGTAAAAAAGGAATAAAAAGGATAATAATTAAGTGTGAAAAAAAAACAGCAATAAAAGGGGTCAAAACAATAAAAAAGGAAAAAAGAAATAATAAATAAATAAATAAATAACGGGGGGAGAGCCAGCCCGCGCGTGACGACCACGCGCGCGGGGCTGAGCTCTCTAAACCCTTGTCGCGAGGGCTGCTAGCTGTCCTTCTCCATCCACCAGGCGTGACAGTCGCCGTGGTTGGTGTCGTTCAAACTGCCTGGTTGCCGTCGTCCGTTTGCCACCGACTCTGCTTGCCGTCGTTGCCTATAGCCACCGGAATTTGTGAAAACCCGAGACAAGTTAATGATCCTTAGATTTGAATTAAATGGAAAATTCTATCTCGAATGTAGATCAAAATGGATGATTTCTTGGGGGTTTTACCGGGTATCAAGCTTTGTGTCTGGAATAGGCTCCAATTTGAGGATTGAATTCGGGATTTAGCTTGATTTTGAAGATCAAAATCAAGTATAAAACCCCCCTTTACCCATTTGTTCTACACACCGAAATTTGAGAAAAAAAAACACTACAAGGGTTCAAGGAAAAATCCGAAAATTCTATGAAAATTATCATGAGTTGGCTGGAAATTTTTGGAAGAAAAATTGGAGTTCGGAGCAATTTTCTGGAGGGAGTTCGAAGCATTTCGAGAATCTTTAAGTTCGATTTCTTTGTTCGTCGATTTCTCGATAAATTTCTAACATTTCGTTATTTTTTATGTTGATTTTATTGTTTGTTCTTGGTTGAATTTTGGTTTTTTTGTGTTGTTTGTGATTTTTTAGGTTGCTTTCTCAATGTTGGAAATTGTTCGCGATTTCGGTAATCTTTTTCGTTTTAAATTTTGTTAAAATTTCTAGTTTGATCTTAGACTTTTTGCATGATCTTAAAAAATTGTTGTTAAAGTAATATTGATCTTTAGAAATGTAGGATTTAATTTGCAATGTGTTTGAATTTTAATGCATGAATAAAAGTGAATAAATGTGGTTAAATTGAAAAACTTAAATTTAGGGGTTTAATTAGAAAAGGTGATAATGTAAGGTTAAATAATAAAGGGCTTGATCTTGAAAATAAAAATAAAAGATTTTTATGATTTGTTTCGATTTTAAATAATAGGTGGGCAAAATAATGTTTTTTAAAGATAAAGATATTTTTTAGTAAAAAGGGAAAAAGAAAAGTTATTAGGGAAAAAGAAAAATAAAAAAATGTTTTAAATAAAGTTAGGAGTCTAGGATAAAAATAAATTTTTGAAAAGGGTAAAAAAAACTTAAAAAATGATTTTTTGGGAGAAATAAAGTTCATTTTAGAAATGAGTGGTTTTAAGACTTTAAAACTAAAAAAAATGAAAATAAGTTTAAAAAGAATAAAAAACTTTTAGGGAGAAAACATAAAAAAGGGAAAAAGATAAAGAAACATAAAAAAATTGAAAAGGTAGTAAAAAATGTAAAAAAGAGTTTTAGCTTAGTGTTGAGTGCATAAATGTTCTATATTTTAACCATCATTTATCTATATTATTGATGCACTCAAGCATGTTTAGTTGCATTTTAGGATAGAATTTGCATAAACATCACAAATAGATCATTTTGCACAGATACTGCTGATTTTGGTCAATTCTTGCAGGTACCTATCGTGGCAGCATCCTGGGCAGCAGAAGAACATAAGATAACCGCAGAGCTGGAGTGAAATGTTGAAGAAAACTACCTCATACATCACTGTCGTGACAGCTGCTGTGGCGACAATGAAGACAACTGAGATGAAAAATGCAAAGTGGAGTTCGACTGATAGAGGATTTCAAGCTTGATTTTTTAGATCACTCGCATAATTTTTGGAGCCTAGAAGTACAAGGAAGGCCTTGCCCAAAGTTCGAGGAGAAAGTCAAAGCAAGAAGATAGGGCGAACTAAGGGACGTTTATTCAGAGATTTAGTCTTTAAATAAATTGTACTTCAATTCAAACTAGTATTCTTGGCCATTAAGAAAGCTTACACTCAAGGCCTATATATATGCTTGTAATTCGACAAGGGAAGACAACCTAGTTCCTAGCCGTCTTCCATCATAAACCCTAGCTATTCTCTTCTTCATCATGTTCTAAATCTTCCCCAGGGCTAAGGGTTGATCTTGTAAAGTATTTGTAAGGGTTATACTGTTTCTTAGGTTTTCCTGTTCAATCAATAAAACTTCAAGTTTATTTACTTCGGTTTCAACATCTCATAAGAGTATCGGAAGAGCATTTTGAGGTTATCTATTTACTTAATATCGGGAGAGTTAAGTATGAGAAAGGAGTAAATACAATTTTCTAGTTTATGGTTAAACTATGTTGGCCTAGGGATAGGTACAAGGTTAAGTGGCTAAAGAAGAATTCACAAACATCGGTGTTCATCCTTCGATTCATGCCGGAAGGTATCATTCAAGACGTGTTGGAGGAAGAACCCTAAATTCTCTTGGAGTAACCCAGAAAATGCTTTGAATCCTCTAGTTCAGAATAATCAGAATCAAGGAGTTCCTAGAATATTGTCACGACAGCAGCCGACATCATCCACAAGTATAATAGAGCAGACCCTAACAACTTTCATGTCTCAAACTGGAACATATATGGCCAACATGATTCACTCTGTCCAGAAGACTGAAACATTCATGGATAAAACAGAGATGAGAATGACAAACCATGAGGCTACTTTAAAGTCTCTAGAGACACAAATGGGTCAGATCGCCCAATTCATCAACGCCAGACAGAATGAAGGATTCCCTAGTAATACTGAGGTCACTAGAAAACCAACACATGAGCATTGTAAAGCTATAACAACGAGAAGTGGGAAATAGGTACAAGGGCCGAATATTAAAGAGACACCTAGTAAGGAACCGACCCTACAAACACCTGCCGAAAACACTACCCCGGGAGACGTGAAACAATCCGCTGTCGCCAAACCTGCCACGACAGCAGAAGAATCTAAGGAGGCGACATAAGAAGTTGAAGAATGTGAGCCTTCTCAAATCCGAATCCTATGTGAAGGACGTCTCGAAGATTGCAGTCCTCCACCCCCTTTTCCACAGCGGCTGGAGAAACAGAAATATGAGTACCAGCTTAAGAAGATCTACGATGTTTTTAAGCAAGTACATATCAATATTTCGTTGTTGGAGGCCATTAAGCAGATGCCTGGTTATGCCAAGTTCTTTAAAGATGCAATGTCCAGGAGATCTAGACTTGGGGAGTTTGAAATTGTAGTCACGACAGAAGGTTGCATGGAAATCCTACATAACCGTACACCCCCAAAGAAGAAAGATCCTGGGAGTTTCATTATACCATGCATAATCGACGAACAATATGTGTGTAAGGAACTTTGTGATCTTGGAGCTAGTATTAATCTAATGCCCAAATCTGTTTTTCAGAAATTAGGTATTGGACAAGCAAGACCCACAACAGTCATGCTTTAATTGGCAGACTGCTCTTACGTACAGCCGGAAGAAAAAATTGAAGACATCCTGGTAAGAGTGGATAAATTCATATTTCCCGCTGACTTCCTTGTTCTAGACTGTGAAACAGACGAGAATGCACCGATCATCCTAGGGCGACCCTTCCTAGCCACATGTAGAACAATGATCGATGTAGAGAAGGGAAAACTGACTATGAAAGTCAACGACCAACAAATAAAACTAAATGTTCTCCTGGCCATAAAACAAGCTGATGTACAGGAAGAATGTAAGTCAATATCAGAGGTAATTGTAGACCAACCTTGCATTAGATCAAGCTGTCACGATAGACAAATCGGTCATTGTCGCCACAGCCACCTAGAAGACTGCCACGACTGTAACCCCCTAGACCCGTTTATGCGTTACAACAGATCCTAGAAAGTCACATTAGGGTCACAAGAGCGACCTACAATAAAAATGCACATGAAAACATTTTTTTTCTCAAAACACTTATTAAATTGTAAAATAACCTTCTGTTTAAAAATATCATTTCAGGAAGTCATTTAAACATAACAGAAATTTCAGAAAGTGCTTTATAGACTCGGTCATAAAACAATACATGACATACATGCCCACTAACTATATAATACCGTACTCCAAAAGCAACGCCGAGAGAACTCCGAACACTGCTGGCAACCATTATACCATGATATGCTCTTTTAACCTGCGATGGTAAAAACAACGTGAGCTTGAAAAAGCTCAGTAATACAGAACTACCAAAAGATGCTATAAGCTCATGCAAATATATGGCAGACATAACATTTTCATGATGTTCCACGCAGTAACGGTCTCCATTTCTGTTCTACTATTTCAAGGTTACATCATACTCGAGAATAACAATATTTGTTCTTTAATCAGACCTCGAGAATTAGACGAGAATTATATAGGCTGGTAACATACGAGGTAGGAATCAGAGTGTTTGGTGTCTAGTGTGTTCCAACGGTGCAACGTTAATGCATGAAATGTAACAATGCAGTAAACCTTTTTATTTTAAATACATTTGTTTCAAGTAGCCGTAAAGTTTATTTTAATTCTTTATTTACCCTTCAACCATACTCCAGTATATAGTTTCCCCAGTGCGGTATCATGTACATGCATTAACCCGAGCCCATTGGGCGTGGGTACCATCCTAAGGATATACCTTAGAATACTGGCGGCCCTTGCCGAAGCATAGGAACCGAAAACGGGCGGACATGGCTGAAGCCTAGGATCCGAAAACGGGCGGACCTAGCCGAAACTTAGGATCCGAATACGGGTAGACTTACCAGCTGGATCAGGGTTGAGCCGATGGTAACTTCATATCATGTCCCAAGTACCCTAGTGAATCAGATCATCAATTGTTCATTAATCAATAACTGTATTTTTTTGTAACACATTATCTATATAGCATGTTGGTCATATCGGGTGCATAGGCATATACCAGAAATATATAGTACGGTCATGCTTAATTTATAAAACATGTCATGTTCATGTGAGTTCAAGTATAATCATGTGCTCGTGATCAATATTACAATATGTAAATCAATATGCAAAAATAGTCGTGTAACACATATGGAACACACTAGGTGGAATAGTTTATTTCCTTGGAGATAATTGTCATTTACGGGAAAAAACACATTAAACTTTTGTCAATTGAACATAGTTTTGAAACGAGGCCCCTATTAATAGAGGGGTTTGTACTAACGGTTCAAACCAGGTATTCAAGAGATGATACATCAAGATCTTTGAGAGTTTTGGCATATCATGAGTGATTTACTCATTTAAGCCTACAAGGGCATTATAGTCATTTTATCACACAAGGGCATTTTGGTAATTTATACCAACAAAGCTTAAATAGTGGCTCGAAAAATTCTAGTTGCTCATCAGGTTTCCAACCAAGCATTCTGAGGTTTCCATGTCAAGATCTCTCACGATATCAGATACATTCAGGGCTATTTTGGTCACTTTGGCCAATGAGGGCATTTTGGTTATTTAACTATTATAGGGGATTTTGTAACTTCGCCCAATCATGAGGAAATTATGGTTTACAATATTTAAGATTTACAGAAGTTTATCAAGCCTCCAAAACCATTTGAACTCACATATTCCAACCTTGAAGTACTAATCAACCCTTCTAATGCATCCAACTGTATCGTATATCTGAACGACCGCTTTCATATTTCACCACAAGATTTGCCACAGAGTAGTCGAACTTATATTATGTGCGGAAAAACTTCCAACCTTACATTAATATCAAGAGTGATCGATATACATGATTCATGCTTCAACCCTTAGGGGCATTTTAGTCATTTTCAACTTTATTGGTATTTCCAAAATTTTATCAAGGCAATTTACTTATTCCAGTCAATGGGGGTTATTTCAGTCATTTGAAGTTCGCGATATCCATCATTCATGTCAAATGAACCATATATAGTATTTCAATCAATTAAGTACTCGTGGGTGTTTCAGCCATTCAAGTAATCTCGATACCTCCAACCACTTCATTCATTTCAGAACTCAAAGATTTATCCATCATTCTAGTTAATTTGCAAACCTCGATGTCTGAGGATACTTTAGTCTTTTTGGTCAATACGATCATTCCAGTTAATTAACCATAATAGTATTTCCAATACATTTAGACATTTCAGTCAATACCGTATTTCGAGCTGCTTGATTAATTCAGAGGTATGAATAACTTCCCGTAAATCTATATTCAGAGACTCATTCCAAATTCAAGGAAACTTAACACCTTACAATCTCGAAGGTTCAAATCTTATTACCATAACTTTCCAAGTTTTTCGAGGTTTTCAGATGAATCATGTTGTCTTACCAAATCTAGCATAGATTTCTAGATCGCTTCCAATTCCAAGGATATTTTAGTCATTCTCATACTTTAAGGGCGTTTTCGTAATTTTATATCCGAATATTTTTAACATTTGATCATTTGACACTGATAATCGGATTTGGAGATTAGCTGCCTTATTAGTTATTTATTGAACTCCAGATCCTTACATTTATTAACTTTCTCGTTCGAGCATTTTAATCTTATCTAGGTTATCATACTCAATTTCATATCCAGTTTGACTTAATCTGAGCTAACATCACTCCTCATCATATTTACACATGCATTTACCGAATACCAACATGTTCATAAAGCACACTAGAGGTAGTAGTGTATTACCTTTAATATTTGCTATATCGGTCGACCCTGATACTCTGTTCGATCACTCTTGAACCCAAATGCGACGTCCTCAACATCCCGGATACAAGGAAATGTGAATACCTTCAATCACACAAATTCCAATTTCAGTCCTTATTCATATTGCTCATAATTGATTATTAAAATTACATTAGCAAACTCGAGTTCAAAGACCAATTCAGAGGCTTTCGGGTTAGAATTTCTCGAAACGGGCATTAAAATCGGGCTCAGGATGTCAAAAAACATAAAATAGAGTTTTTCGAGACAAATTGACTTTTTGGTTAAAGTCAACGCTGACGTCAGCGGTCAAAGTCAACGCTGACGTCATGCTGACATCACTGGTCCAACGACCGACTCGGTGAGTTGACTCACTGGGTTGACTCGGGCGAGTTGACTCACTAGGTTGACTCGAATGAGTTCACTCACTGGGTTGACTCGATCAACGGGTCAAACTCGGGTCGGTTTCAGGTCAACGGGTCGGGTACGGGTACGAGTCTTGGTTTACTACTGGGTTGGACCGGTTCAGGTGGACCGACCAACGGGTGGGTCGGCCGGTTCAATGGCCACCGCCCAGGGCTACCGGAAATCGTCCCGGACAGCGCGTGAAGCCCACGCGCAGCCCTAGACGGTCGAAAAACATCCAAAAAATGCGAAAATCACCTTAAAATTTTATCTATATTCTTAATCAATCTAGAATCGAGTCGGATATCTTATTGAGATTACCAATTCGGAGTGAAAAGGCTTAAGAGCGACAAAGCTCCGGCGAGGCCTCAAACGGCGACAATCGGACGATCCCCGATAGTGTTTTGTTCATCGTAACCTCGAGATGACGATGGTGGCCACCACTTCACGACCCGATGCCTATGGTGGCCGGAAACAACGAGGAATAGAGGTGCGAAAAACCTAGGTTAGACGAACCTAGAACCTTCGATTGGTGGTGATCGGGACGGCAGTTGCGCCAGTGGCTAAGGGCGTTTGGCTCGGGGCTCGACGGTGAGCACTCTGGCACCGGCGGTGACGACCACGCACCGACGATCGTCGAGATTGGAGGTTGAAGAAGGTGTTGGTTTTGGGGGAAAGCTTTTGGAATCCTCTTTAATGTCTCCCTCATATCACGATATAGATGAATGCCTCAATTAGGGGCAGATATTTCGGACCCTTTTTATTTATTTACTATTATTATTATTATTATTATTATTATTATTATTATTATTATTATTATTATTATAACCACATATTTGATTTAAAATTAAACCAAAGCAAATTGAGTCTAAGGATTGCCTTAGCTCAACGGTTAAGGCATACGATTACTTGGTACAAGACACATGTTCGAGTCCTCTTAATAACAAAATCTTTTCTTCCCCTCTTATTATTATTATTATTATTATTATTTATTTAAACTTGCTCTCATTTTAATGGTCGAGATTACCCTGCATCTTAGGGGTGTTACAACGACAGTACTGGTGACAGCAACTCCTCAGATAATGACACATCTGACACTGAAGATCTTGAGGAGGTAAATTGGATAGACATGCATCCAGGTAAGTTCTTCAAACCTCTGAACTATACCTCTAACAAACATATGATTCAAAAGCCTTCCATAGACCAACCACTTGCTTTAGATCTTAAACCCTTGCCATAGCAACTTAAATAAGTTTTTCTTGGTCTCAATGATACGTTGCCCGTGATCATCTCTTCTAATTTGATGCATGAACATGAACAACAGCTGATTGGTATGCTACAAAAGCAAAAGAAGGCAATTGGATGGACCATTGCCGATATTCAGGGCATCAGTCTGGCAATTTTCATGCATAAAATCCTCTTGGAGGATGATCATATAGTGGAACCATTTAAATAGTTGTGTGGTGCATTTGCCAAAAAAAATAATATAGTTGTCATTTTGACACCAAACCCATAGTTCATTGGTCATATGTGTAATTTACCCTATATTATAATTAATATCAGGGTAAACTACACTAATGACCACTGAACTATAGGTTTGGTGTCAAAATGACCACTATATTATTTTTTGCCACAAATGCACCACACAACTATTTAAATGGTTCCATTTTAGCCACACGCCGTTAAAAAAACGAAAAAGTTGACGGAACTGTTAAAAATTTGGTATAATTACACATTTGGTCCTCTATAGTTATACAATATATCAATTTAGTCGTAATTTTAATCTAATAAAATAAATTAATTATTCAATAAGATGGTGCATGTGCTTGCCACTGCACCAAGTGTATGCCTTGTGATATAAAATACAACATGTAATATATGTCTTATATAGATTTTAATGCTAGGAAAAAGGAAGGAAATGTGGTTTTAAGAAATTCGAATATAATATTTTTATGATGCATAAAAATATCTAACCCAATTAAATAAATGTAATAACTAAATTAAAGTTAAGAATATTTTGATATATTTTAAACTGTAGTTAGTGCACGATTTAAAATAAAAAAAATTAATATATATTTTTAATTTTAATATAAAAATCATTTTAAAATTTTTATATTTTAAACTAAATTTAATATATTTTTCAATCTCATATTTATTTTTATAATCTCACGTATATAATCATTGAATTGATTTTTTTAACTTAATTAATAATTTTCACATATATTAAAAAAATTAATTAAATTATTATATATAATTATATTAAAAAATTAAAAATTATATTAAATTCATTTAGCAAATTCAAACTCACAAACATAATTTAATATTGTTAACTTTAATTTAATTATTAGATTTATTTAATTGGTTTAGATGTTTTTATGCATCATAAAAATATAATATTCGAGTTTCCTAAAACCACATTTCCTTCTTTTTTCCAAGCATTAAAATCTATATAAGACACATATTAAATGTTGTACTTTATATCACAAGGCATACACTTGGTGCAGTGGCAAGCACATGCGCTTTGGACCACAAGGTCCTTGATTTGAATTTGTCCAATTGCATTTTCTTCTCTTTAATTTTTCTAGGCATTAACAATCATTAAAGACATATATTAATTGTTGTACCTTATAGCACAAAAATGTGCTTGGTTCAATGGCAAGTACACACCTTGGGTACTCCAAGGTCTTGGGTTCGATTCCTAATGGGGTGGTTTTGTTGCTCTCATTTTTCCACCTCCAATTGGGTGACACGTGTCACTTAAAATTAGTACTAAATTGATATATTTTATAAATATAGAGGACCAAATGTGTAATTATACTAATTTTTGAATAGTTCCGTCAACTTTTTCATTTTTAACGGCGTGTGGCTAAAATGAAACCATTTAAATAGTTGTGTGGTGCATTTGCGGCAAAAAATAATATAGTGGTCATTTTGACACCAAACTCATAATTTAGTGGTCATCTGTGTAGTTTACCCTTAATATTATAATAATATACACAAATATATTTTTATTTTAAATCTGCAATATAATTAATATTATTTATTATTCGGCTTCGGAAAGAAATTTGTTTCAATCGATACTAAATTATTTGAAACGAGGAAAGATCTAGTTGGCTTCATCAACATGAAAAATAACATTAGATCACAATTATTGTCGGTGGCGATTATTGTACAATTTTTTTTTGGCTTTTTAGGTGTTTATTTATATATTTTAATACTAAAAAAATTATATTTTAAGCTTTAACTTTAAATTTTAAATTTTAAATCATAAATTTTAAATTTTAAATCTTAAAAATTACACATTACCTTTAGGGGGCGTTTGGTTCGTGAAAAAGATCATTATCTAGGGGAATAATCTTTTTCCGAAATCACATACCCACGTTTGGTTGGAGAGCATTCCCTCCAAGGGGTAATTTTACATTCCCAACTTTAAACATTAATTATATATCTTAAACTTAATTTTTTTTTAAGGTGCAACGTAAATATAAAAACATCGAGAAAGGTCTACGATTTCTATTCGGAATTGAGGACCACATGAGGCAAAGTTAAGTGGATCAAGCCCTCGCAGCTCGCCACTCATCACTGTCGAGAAGACATGGAAGATGTTGGATGCATTTCCAGTGCATTGATCCAAGCAACAACTCACAAAGCAGAGAATCAGAGGGTGGAGTTAAATCCATGGGATCTTCGTTTTCTTCTGGTCGGGCCTATCCAGAAGGGCCTTCTTTTTCCCAAACCAAAACCCTCTTCACACCATGAAAACAACTTCATCCACCGCTTGAAATCTTCCTTTTCCCTCACTCTCAACCACTTCCCTCCCCTGGCAGGTCGGCTAGCCACCGATGAACACGACAACGAAACAGCTTCGTTTTTCATTGATTGTAATAATGCCGGAGCCTTGTTCGTCCATGCTGAAGCTACTGGAGTAACCGTTTCAGACATTGTTGAACCTGTTTATGTTCCTTCCATCGTTCGTTCGTTTTTCCCACTCAGTGGGTTAACGAACTACGACGGAATTTCTGAGCCATTACTCGGGGTGCAGGTGACGGAGCTTGCCGATGGCGTTTTCGTCGGCTGCACCATCAACCATTCCGTGGTGGATGGAACATCGTTTTGGCATTTCATCAATTCGTGGTCTGAAATCTCAAGAGGTTCGAATTCGATTCACTTAATGAAACCCCCGGTTTTCGAACGCTCGTTTTTCGACGATATCGAATACCCCATTCGGATTCCCCGGTCTCTGGTCAATCAACTCCGTGGTGAAGAGCAGTTAATTGATCAGCCTCCTTTGAGAGAAAGAGTTTTCCATTTCTCAAAGCAAAGCATTGCAGAACTCAAAGCAAAAGCTAACTCCGAGGTCGGAACCGACAACATCTCGTCTCTGCAAGCACTTTTATCTCATCTTTGGCAATCGATTGTCCGCAGCAAAAAATCAAACCCAGATGAAGAGACGACTTACTGCCTATGGATCGGTGCGAGACCAAGGTTGCGCAACCTACCCCAACACTATTTTGGAAATGCAATAAAGAGTGGGATAATAACTATGAAAGCAAAGGAAGTGCAAGAACAAAGAGTTGGAGACATAGCAAGGGAAATGAACAGACTGATTTCTGCACAAACTGAACAAGAATTTAGAAGGGACTTGGAGTCTTGGATAACAGGTCCCAAAGAGATAAAGATGGCGGCGGTTTTGAGAAATTTTACAGAGACGAGCAGTTCGCCTCAGTTCGACATGTATGGCAACGATTTCGGATGGGGAAGGCCGATTGCGGTAAGGAGTGGTTTAGGCAACAAATTAAACGACAAGTTAACTGTGTTTTGTGGAGCAGAAGAAGGGAGTATCGATGTTGAAGCGTGTCTTTTGCGGGAGACCTTGGAAGCCATGGCCTGTGATGATGAATTCATGGATACGGTCACAATTTAGAGTCGGTGACAATGAAATAAATGTAATGCATAATGTTAAATTTTGGTACAATAAGATTTTTAATTTTAGTTTAATGGTGTATGAAGCATTTTTATTTTTTTAAAAGCCAATTAAGTAGCCAACGATCTTTGCAAATTGCAATAGATGATTAAAAGTTGACATTTTTTTTATCGTGGGACCAATACTTATTACAAATAAATTTTTCTTTCTTCTTCTCCTTAGAAAAAGTTGTCCAAAAAAAAAAATCAATTAGGTTTCCTCACGAAGAACATGCCTAATTTTATGCTTATTTTATTCACAAAATCTGTTTTTAACCGTATCGACATTCGAATGGCTATTTAATTTGTCAATATAATAGTCACACGTGAATGATTGATGAGAAGAAAAAAAATTTTAATTGATTTTTTTTAAAAAGTTACATAATTTATTTAAGCTTTAAAAAATTCAAATTATATTCAAATTATAAAAAAATCTTTTAAAAATATTTGAAAAGGTATTAAAATATTAAAAATGACTTATTATTCAAAAACAAAAAAATTTAAAAGTTTACCATCAATCAGTTTTTTTTTATCAGCAATAAAATATGATTTTATTAGAAGGAATCATACAATCTGAGACATGGTCATATGCCTCATTAAAACCCCCCTAAGCCTAAATGGAGAAAAATGGTACCATATGTCCATGTTATACAATGAGAAAACAAAATATTGAAACAACATCTCAAAACACAAACACGGACAAACGTTCGAACCAAAAAGTAAACAAACATCTAAATATCAATCCCAACAGCAGACGCCCAAAGATAAAAACAGCTCCACTCACCCAACACCCCCTAACTCCAACATCCCTCACAACCGAACCAGACCACCCACGACCACAACCTCTCACAACCCCACATGTTACATCAAAATAGTACCATGTCGTAGCTGCCAACCATGACGCCCAGCCAAGGCACCCAACAACCACACAAAATTATGGCAAGCCAAATGTCGTGGCAAGTTAAATATCGAGGCAAGTCAATTGTCGTGCCAAATTAATTGCCGAGACAACTGAGAACCCCACATTGGCAAATCCATATGAGATTCCAACGTAAATTTAATTTCCAACATCTCACTCTATGTCAGAAATGTTTTCCAACCAACGAAACATCAATTAGTCCCTCTACTTCAATAAAATCACCAATGGTCGTCATGCCTTGCCTACTTCTTTCGCAGCTATGCCTTTCCTCACTCAATTTTACAACGTTAAAGTCCCCCCCCCCCCAATTCACCATGGCACATCAACACTTTCAAAAATAGCATGAGCAGTCCCACAACAAAGGTTAAAGCAACCTACAACACCAGAAACCTCCACGCATGCACAAAGGCGCACCCAACGAAGCAACCAAGCTGTCAACCACATCATACCCTTCGCCAACCACATTGCAGCCTACACCCGAACGAAACCACACACCCATCCTTCGAACAACCATACCCAAAAAACTCATAGACTCGCTTGAAAACACCCTCGATCATATCACACTCTCATCAGCTAATACATTAGCAAGAGAGCCGTCAAGGCATACACCAAGAATGTAACACCCACCCAATGGCAATACTCGAGTCCCAAATATTCCATGATACTATATACATGATCAAAACTCTGCCCCACTCCCTGAGATAACACGACAAAGATCGTGAACAATGTCTTCTTCCCTCACAATCGTCTAAACCCCAATCAACTTGTTGAACTAAAGCGTAGCATCCACTTCGCGACGCAACATCTCTTGATCCACACCCACCGATTCACCACTCGAGTCTTTCCCTAGTTTCTTCCCAGATTTTTGTTTCCCAACATCTGCTTTGTTATTTTTAATTTCACGCTCAACAGGCACCACCGAGTCTAGCAATTTCATAGCACTTACGTTAGGTTGAAACTTCTCAATATAGGCTCAACAGGTACCACATATCTCACGTCTAATGACCCAATTTCCCGAGCCTGTACCTGCAACAACTCAAACTCCACGGGACAATCCACCAACGTCATACCATCCAATCCATCTAGTTTCAACCTGGGATGATGGCTCTTCCCTCGAGATCATTCCCGCATCTTTATCCAATATCAAACCTCCTGAACAAGATGGGATTTCAGCAACTCCCTTACCCAACAAGCTTGGCTGATTCCATAAAGCGTTTAACTGCCACACAAGGGACTTTTGCGCCACAACATGCTCTCCAATGTCCTTGTTACGCTGCTCATCCTATCTAGAGTCAACCCGCCCCAATTGATCCCTTTGCAATTCATTTGACCCTACATTGTCTTCATCCTCCATATCAGCCTCAGAACCGCACACCAACTCAAAATTGGAACATAATTAAGACTCCAACGGTGGTTCAAAATTCACCACCCGCACCCGAAACATCTCACCCTCCACCTCCAACTGTATGATCTCTTCAATACGTTCGAGGTGCTCAGTTTCAATCATGATTTATACCCTTTCAAAAGAGTTAGGTTCCAACACTGAATCATTGCATTGAATCAATACTCCCCATCTTGACGTGATATTACCAAAAGTACCACGCGACCACACGTGCATTAGCAAACCACTAATCGAAATCCAGGCACGACAACCACCTCTATCACACGAAGGATCCCAATTCACCACATTCTCAAACCATTTACTCAGCGCCTCATTCTCTACGACTCTTCGAGGCATATCTATATTAGAGAACACCAACAATATCTGTGATCCGTCAATTCTCATTAATGAACACCCCTTAAGACCTGCCTCATTTAATTCCCTAGCCAATTTCGCAATTCGAACTAGGACTCGACACTATGCCATGGCGCAGCATTGTAGGATCCCTATCTTGCCCTCACCCTTTACACCTTAAACCATCCCATTCGACCTTTGATCTACTCTTTCCCTCCTACATATATTGCAACCTCTTTCTTTGTCAATCGATCCCTTTCGTTACCAATACACATCCCACGTCCTTCTCATCGCAAATGCAACCCTCAATTTCGCTCCATAAATCCACTTACCATTAAGCCGTTCAATTGTCCGCAACGCCTCATCCTCCGTTCTCATATGTATAAATCCAAATCACAAATTATGACGTGTATGTTTTGATGGCACAAAAACATCAACCACCTGACCATGACGATCAAAAACCTGCCACACCCCTTCTAATGGATTTGATCCGAAAGGTTATCCACAAAGATCGTCCAACACCTGTGTTATATGCTCTCTAGCGAGATGAGGCGTTAGATAACTTTAGCAAGATCGAGGGTTTGAATCATGACGTTGTGAATGGAGACAACTGGGTTGGGAGAGTCGCCTCTTTATTGGGACTTTACCTAACCCAATCTGGATTAGTCGGCCAATAAATTAGATATTGGTCATTAAAAAATTAAGAATTTATAAAAGAAAATTATTTAAAGACTTTTAAAGAAATCATTAAAAATATAAAATAATATTAAAATAATACTAAAAATATAAAAAAACCCCAAAAAATTTAAAATAATAAAAAGCAACATAACATTAAAATATATATAAAAAAATGAACTCCCACGATAAGTCTTCTAATTGTATTAAAAATAATAAGAATATGAAATATATTTTAAAGTCACACGGTTTATTTAAACTTTAAACAAAAAGAATAAAATTAAAAAATTAAAAAAATTATTTTTTAAAAATATTTAAAAAGTATTAAAAATCAAAATATTATTAAGAAATAAAATAAAGATTTTTTAAAAAAAATGTTAAAAAATTAAAAATACATTAAAATATATAATATTTAAAATATACAAAAAAAAAGTTGAACCCATTCACAAAATAAATCTTCAATTGTTTCTCACATATGATAGTCATTTGACCCAGATGCAGTGGGTCCGATGTTGAGTCTGTAAAAATTCTATTATTTACCCCCTATTTAACCCATATTTCTGCTGCATTCAAGCATTATTTATTGCATTCAAGTCAGTTTACAGCAAAACATCACAAATATATTAAAAGGTACAGTATCTACTGAAATTGGTTGTTTTTGCAGGTTGCTACTGTAGCAGACGGAAAGGGCAGGCGCTGGGCAGTGAAGCAGAAGAGCTGGAACTGGATGAGCAGTCAAGGAGGACGATGATGCCATGGTTGTCGCCGTGACAGCAGAGGACGACAACAGTTTTGAGGAGAAGAAGCAAAGTGGACCTCGATAGATAGAGAAAATTCAGCTCGTCTGTCGTGTAAAATCACTATATTTTTCCAAGCCTCAGATCAAAAGGAATGTCAAGCCCAAAGTTCAAGGAAGGAAAATCCCAAGCAAGAAAGATGGCGGCTTAAAGATAGATTCTTTGAAGATTTAGTCTTTATTAGAGTTGTACTTTAATTTAAAGTTGTCTTCTTGCTATTTTAGAAAACTTGGACCCAAAGCCTATATAAGGGCATGTATTTTGACCTAGGGGGAGATCACCGATTCTCTAGCTTTCTTCCCAAAACCCTAGCCGTTTTCATCCTCTCATCATGTTCTAAATTCCCCTTAGGGCCACGGGTTGTTTTGTAAAGTAGCTGCAAGGGTTGTTTTGTTTTAGGAATTTTCAGTTCAATAAAATAAACTTCAAGTTCTCTTATTATGGTTATTAACATCTTGCAAGAGCATCGGGAGAGCATTGTGAAGTTATCGATTTACTTAGCATCAGGAGAGTTAAGTATACGAAAGGAATAAGTGCGAGTTCTCTAGTTTATAGTTGAACTATCTCGGACCTAGAGCTAGGACGAGGTTAAGTGGCTAAAGAAGAATTCATCAACATCGGTGTTCATCCTTCGATTCACGCAGGAGGTATCATCAAAGACGTGATCATCGACAGACTTGGACCTAGGGATAGGCCAAGGCACATCTGGGATTCTTGCCAAACTTGAAGTACTGAGTTTAGTGGTCGTTGCCGTGACAATCAACGGACTGCTGCCGCGACAGGTGCTGCCGCGACGGGACGACGACAAAACTGGATTTCCTAGACTTAGCAATACCTGCACTACTAAGCAATTCAATACCAGCCCATTCTCTCTATCTTGAATTCTCTACTCTTTTATTTACGTTTACTTTATTATTCTCGTGACAACTTTCTCAAATATTTTATTTACTTTCGTGCAGTGATTCAAGGTGAAGCTATTAGCCCAGTCCCTGTGGAGATGATATCCGATACTTCGTATCACTTTACTACTTGCGTCGTGTACACTTGCACTACAATTGCGATAGACTCTTTTACACGCAACAAGTTTTTGGCGCCGTTGCCGGGGATTGGCAACATAACTCTACCTTTTCTTTTACTGCACTTTTCGTTTTTGTTTTTATTTTTTATTTTCTGTTTTTCTTTGGTTTGTTCAACTCTTGCTCTTCACAAGGTTTCTTGTTTATGCGCAGATCGAGACAAGGAGAAGATCCTGAGTGTCCATTAGATCCGAAAATCGAACGTTCATTCAATCTCAAGAACTGACTTCGTCACATACTAGCCAGGAACGAGCACCTTGAAGAACAGTTAGAGACGATGGCTCACCAAGGAAACGACCCTCCTATTGGAGATAGAGAGGTTATACCTTCTGTCGGCAACCCTGCTGCCGCTGCCGGACGACGGTCCTGTCGTGACTACATGTTGAACGATCATGTAGAACTGGAAACCACGCTGCCGGACATAGATGTTGACAACTTCGAGCTGAAACCTGTCATGTTTAGCATGATCAACAATGCCGGTCAATTCAGTGGTGCTGTTACAGAGGATGCTAGGGAGCATCTAAAAACGTTCCAGGAGATCTGTGGTTCGTTTAGACTACCAGGAGTTAATCTGGAGATACCGAGACTTCGGTTATTTCCCCATTCATTGAGGGACAGAGCAAAGACTTGGTGGAATAAACTTACGCCCGGTTCAATTAGAACTTGGGTAGATTTGTCTCGTGAATTTTTATCTCGTTTTAATCATTCACATTTATCTGAGCGATTGCATAGTGAAATTGATACTTTACAACAGAAAGATGACGAGCCGATGCATGAGGCCTGAGACAGATTTACCACTCTTCTACGAAACTGCCCAATGCATGGATTCCCCGTCTGGAACCAGGTAACTAAGTTTTACAATGCTGCCAATTTACAAACTCGTATTCGAATTGATTCAGCGGCAAACGAATTACTATTGGACAAAGACCCGGACGAGGCAATGTAAGTATTGAAAAATCTGGCTAAGAATGAGGAGCAGTTTCCGACAGCAAGAAGAGGGGGTAAACGGGTCCTAGCTGTCAAAGATTATGAGGCCGACAACACGATGAAATCACAAGTAGCATACCTTACTAAGGCGATGAAAAAGCTCTTGAACGATGATGCACAACATGAACTTGTTGTTGAGGAGGTATGTGAAATTTGTGAGGGAAATCATAGTTCAGATGAGTGTCCTATACAATTAGAAGAGGGAAAGTATGTTGGAAACTATAAACAGAATTACAACTCCAACAATTACAATCCCAACTGGAGAAAGGATCCCAAGTTTTCTTGGAGTAATCCCAATAATGCCCTGAATCCTCAAGCACATAATAATCAGAATCAAGGAGGACCTAGATTGTTGACTCAACAGAAACCGCAGCCGCCGCAGCAGCAACAACAGCCACCAGCTACCTCAAACAGTATACTGGAACATACTCTGGCTACTTTTATGTCTCAGACAGGTACTTATATTGAGAACATGAATTAGTTTGTTAAGAAGACAGAGACATTCATGGATAAAACAGATATGCGGATGACAAATCATGAAGCTACTCTGAAATCTTTAGAGACACAAATGGGTCAGGTTTTCCAGCATATCAACCCAAGGCAGACTGATGGATTTCCTAGCAATATTGAAAATGCTAGGCAGCCCACACATGAGCAGTGTAAAGCCATTACTACAAGGAGTGAGAAGAAACTACTAGGTCCAGATAAAGAAGCTGAAAAAGTGAAAAAACCAGCCTTGGACAGACCTGCCGAGGAAGCTGCCCCGACAGGTAACAAACAGCCTGCTGCCGATAAACTTGTTACGACAGCAGAAGCGACAGAGGAGAAAAATGACAAACCCAAGCCTTCTCAGATTCGTATGCAGTAGGAAGGACGTATTACTGATTATCGTCCCCCACCTCCTTTTCCTCAACGGTTACAGCAAGTGAAGCAAGAATCTCAGCTAAAAAGATTTATGATATTTTTAAGCAGGTTCATATTAACATTCCAATGTTGGATGTCGTGAGGGAGATGCCTAGTTACGCCAAATTTCTCAAGGATGTCATGTCAAAGAAATCGAAACTTGGGGAATTTGAAACTATTAAGATGACAGAAGGATGCATGAGTATTCTTCATAGGCAGCCACCCCAGAAAAAGAAGGATCTGAGGAGCTTCATCATACTTTGTGTAATCGGAGATAAATATGTGGGTAAGGCACTTTGTGATCTTGGTGCTAGTATTAATTTAATGCCAAAATCTATTTTTCAGAAATTAGGTATTGGAAAAGCTCGGCCCACGACAGTAATTCTGCAGCTGGCAGACCGCTCTTACGTTCATCCAGAAGGAAAAATCGAAGATATTCTGGTAAGAGTGGATAAATTTATATTTCCTGTTGACTTTCTTGTTTTAGATTGTGAAGCAGATGAAAACGCACCAATCATCCTGGGGCGACCCTTTTTAGCCACGGGAAGATCACTGATTGATGTAGAGAAAGGAGAACTCACCATGAGAGTGAACGATCAAGAAATAAAGTTGAATGTTCTCCAAGCTATGAAGCACGCTGATGTAGAAGAGGAATGCAAGGTTATCACTAAAGTTACCCTTGATCAACCCTGCATCAGGTCAGGCTGTCACGACATCAAAATTGGTCACTGCCTCAGCAGCCACTTACAGGACTGTCATGACAGCGCCGACGACAGCAACTCCTCAGAATCTGATACATCTGATACTGAAGATCAAGATGAGGTAAACTGGATAGGCGATCGTCCAGGTAAGTTATTCGAACCCTTAAATTATTCTTCGGATAACCATGCAATCCAAAAGCTATCAACTGTTGAGCCCCCTGTTTTAGAACTGAAGCCCCTACCAGGGCAGTTAAAGTATGCTTTTCTTAGTTCAAATGATACGTTGCCCGTAATCATCTCTTCCAAGTTGATGCAGGAACATGAACATCAGTTAATAGGGATGCTGCAGCAGCACAAAAAGGCAATTGGATGGACGATAGCTGATATTCAAGGCATTAGTCTGGCCTTATTTATGCATAAAATCCTTTTAGAAGATGATCATAAGCCGACTATAGATGCTCAAAGGCGGCTAAACCATGCGATGAAAGAGGTGGTGCGTAAAGAGATAATCAAATGGTTAGATGCTGGTATAATTTACGCCATCTCCGACAGCAAATGGGTGAGCCCGGTGCAATGCGTTCCCAAGAAAGGAGGAATGACCGTGGTGACCAACGAAAACAATGAATTAATCCCAACCAGGACTGTGACCGCTTTGAGGGTTTGTATGGACCATCAGAAGCTTAAAAAGGCTACCCGAAAGGACCACTTTCCTTTACCCTTTATTGATCAAATGCTTGATAGATTAGCGTGTAAACCTTACTATTGTTTTCTTGATGGTTATTCAGGGTACAATCAAATAGCTATCGCACCGGAAGACCAAGAAAAGACCACCTTCACATGCCCCTACGGAACGTACGCTTTTAGGAGAATGCCTTTTGGACTATGCAATGCACCCGCCACTTTCCAAAGATGCATGATGGCCATATTCTTCGATATGGTGGAGGACTTCTTAGAGATTTCATGGATGATTTTTCAGTCTTTGGGGACGATTTTGAAAGCTGCCTAGGCAACCTACAAAAGGTACTCGAAAGATGTGAAAAAGAAAACCTAGTTTTGAATTGGGAAAAATGTCACTTCATGGTGGATGAAGGGATAGTCCTTGGCCATAAGATTAGCTGATGTGGCATAGAAGTTGACAGAGCTAAAATAGAAGTGATAGAAAAGCTGCCGCCACCCACCACAGTCAAGGGAATCAGAAGTTTCTTAGGACATGCTGGTTTTTATCGAAGGTTCATTGCGAATTTTTCAAAAATCACCAAGCTCCTATGTCATCTTCTGGAGCAGAACCGACCCTTTGACTTTAACGAAGAATGTACTGCAGCATTCAAGGTTCTGAAGGAAAAACTGGTAATAGCCCCAATAGTACAACCAGCATACTGGACACAGCCATTTGAGATCATGTGTGATGCTAGTGACTATGTTGTCGGGGCAGCACTTGGGCAGCAATGAGACAAATTATTTCATGTCATATACTATGCCAGCAAGACACTAAATGACGCCCAAGTGAACTATACCACCACAGAGAAGGAGTTATTAGCTGTGGTGTTCTCCATTGGCAAGTTTCGTTCTTACATACTTGGAACGAAGGTCATAGTGCACACAGACCATTCTGCCTTGAAGTATTTGTTCGCGAAAAAGGATGCAAAGCCTCGATTGATACGATGGATCCTGCTATTGCAAGAATTCGACCTTGAAATCAAGGACAAAAAGGGGACAGAAAATCAAGTGGCAGATCACTTGTCAAGATTAGAGAAGAGACAGAGTCTACCAACAGATAAGACAAACATACTAGAGACTTTTCAAGATGAGTAGCTCTTTGCTGCCGTAGTCACTGCTGCGACAGCCATGGCGGCAGGTAAGTCTTCTTAACTTCCCTGGTATGTTGATTTCGTTAATTTCTTAGTTAGCGGAATAATTCCTTCTGACCTTAATTATTAAGCCAAGAAGAGGTTCCAAAATGATGTTAAGCATTATTATTGGGACGAACCTCTTCTTTTCAAAATCTATGCAGATCAGGTTATAAGGAGATGCGTACGACAGGAGGAGCAAGAAGACATACTTCATCACTGCCATGCTTCACAGTATGGAGGTCACTTAGGAGGCAACAAAACTACTACCAAGGTGCTGCAGTCAGGGTTTTATTGGCCGTCATTGTATAAAGATGCACAAATCTTTTACAAGAGTTGTGACAGGTGCCAAAGGACAGGAAACATCTCAAGGAGAAACGAGATGCCGCTGCAGAACATTCTAGAAGTCGAGATCTTCGACGTTTGGGGGATTGATTTTATGGGACCATTCCCATCTTCATGTGGGAATCTATACATCCTCCTGGCAGTAGATTATGTCTCTAAGTGGGTTGAAGCTATTGCCACTCAAAAGAATGATGCCAAGACAGTCCAAAGGTTTTTACACAAAAATATATATTTTAGGTTTGGCATCCCTAAGGCGATTATCAGTGATGAAGGGAGGCATTTCAACAACAGGGTTATTGCTGCTGCCTTGAAGAAATATGGTGTCAAGCATCGGATCGCGACAACATATCACCCAAAAACCAATAGACAAGCTGAAATATCTAATAGGGAAGTTAAGAACATTCTTGAGAAGATGGTTAAGCCAACTAGGAAGGATTGGTCTTTACTTCTCAATGACGCGTTATGGGCTTATAGGACAGCTTTTAAAACTACATTGGGAATGTCTCCATACCGATTGATTTATGGGAAAACATGTCATCTACCTGTCGATATCGAACATAGAGAATACTGGGCGATCAAGGCACTGAATATGGACTTGGACAGGGCAGGGAAGAAAAGGCTGTTAGATCTGAACGAAATTGAAGAAATCCGGACAATGGCCTATGGCAATGCAAGAATCTACAAAGACAAAATTAAGAAGTGGCATGACAAGAAGTTGCGGCCACGACAGTTCTGCCCAGGGCAGCTTGTATTGCTCTTCAATTCTAGACTGAAACTCTTCCCAGGGAAGCTGAAATATAGATGGTCTGGCCCGTTCCAAGTCGTATAGGTTGTTCCACATGGTGCCATAACAATCCAATCATTAAAAGACGGGCACCAATTCAAAGTCAACGGACAGTGCCTAAAGCATTATCAGGGGACTGAAGCCCTAGGAATGCAAGAAGTGGTTACCTTAGGAGATGCCCCACCTGGCATCCCTAATTTAACCTAAACTTTATTTTTAATTTTATTTTATTATTACATATTATTTATTAGGAAAAGATTTATTTTATTTGAATAATGCTTTTGTTTTTATTGTTTTTAGGAAATAAAGGAGTCAAGAAGAACAGAAGAAGTGAACTCAGTCCACCATCTATCCATCAGCCCAACAAAGCCCAAATGTTGAAGCCTGTCGTTACAGCTGCCGCGACAGACACGGAAAATACAAGTTGTCATCATGCTGTCACGATAGACGCGGAAACACGTCACATACGCGAAACGCGTGATAGACGCGTCAGACACGTTAATGCATAACAGCTGGCCCTGTTATTCACGACTGTCGTTACAGCTTCAACGGGCAGCAAATCCTTCTATATATAACCCCGTTTCATTTCTCATTTTCACTCACTTCTACCTTTCTTACTTGCTATCTCTTTATATTTTTATTTGCTTTCATTTTATTTCCACAACCCTTGCAAAAATGTCTTCTAGGAAAACCTGAGGAATGTTGCTTCCAGTTCCACACCACCACCAACAACCCCACGCTCCTTTGCCAGTAGAGATATGTGGGAAGAGCGAGGATTTATCTATACATCGCAAGAGGAAAACCTGGGCCTCAAGCCATTCATAGCCCGGAAGGTTCGAGCTTTACAGCGGTAGACTTTTGCGGAGCAGCCTGAAGAAATGAACGTCACGCTGGTTCGTGAATTTTATGCTGCCATCAGCAGCAGGACAACGACAGCGGTGATTGTTAGAGGGAAAGAAGTGTCGTTTGAAGCAGAGTACATTAACATCCTATATGGATTCTACATCGGAAACAATGACGACGCTCACCAGCAGTTCCTCAACACATTAGACACTGCTCCCTATGACGCTGTCATGGCAGAACTGACAGATGAGGGAACTCAATGGAATACCAGTCGGAAAAATCCACGAACAGTAAACTGGACCCAGCTGCTGCCGAAGGAAAAGTTATGGAATGCCTTCATAAAAAAGAGGATCATGCCGTCATCCTATAATACCACAGTCGACCAGCCGAGGTTAGCATTGATACACTCCATTTTACATGAACGACCCATTAATGTGGGCATCTATATTCGTGAGAGCATTTTGGAGTGTGCGCACAGACCGACGGGTCCCCTTTTCCTCCCGTACCTCATCACCTCACTCTACCGTGGCCATGGCGTACCAGAAGTCATCACTGACTTGCGAGTCCAAGGAAAAGGCTGGACTGAAAAGAACATCCTCAGCCTCATGAAGTTGACCGCTGTCACTCCTCTGTCGTCATTCGACCCAGCTGCCACCATAGCCGACACGACAGAGCAGCCAGACACTGAACCAGCTACCGCAGCAGCTGCCCCGACGGACTCCTCCTCCCAGATATTAGCTTCCATTCAAAAGCTGAAGGAACGACAGCTTGGTTTAATGACCTTCATCAGGGATTTTGCTGCCTCTACGGTAACTTTTATACAAAATTCTTTAAATTTCCCTGATGCTGCCTTCTCCACTTTTCCTGCACATTACTTTACTGTCACTACACCTGCCCACACTCCTACACCTGCTGCTACCCCACGAACACCCTCTGCCGCCTCAACGCCATCACCTGCCCCGACAGCAGCGGGCAGCCCTCGTGCTGAACCATCTGCATGTGGCACAAAACGTAGAATGGCATTGGAGGAGCTTGATGCCTTTGTTGCTGGATTCTCCTCCTCCTCCTTTTGGGCCGCCAATGACAACGAACCCTCTATCAAGAGGAATCTGTCGAAGGAGTTCTCACCGGTGAAGAGGCAGAAGCAGATGGCAGATAAAAATAACATGCCAAAAGCCAGCAGCAGCAGTAGCAGTGACATCAGCAACGGGGAGAGCAGCATCAGCAGCTCTGAAGTTCAAGTTGTGGAGCAACCCCCTCACATCTCCCCAACCAAGATCCAGCCACCACGGGAGGCCAAAGAAAAGAACACATCTGCCTCCCCCGTTCCCCAACCAGCTCCGAAAGCTAGAGCCCGCCGCCAGATCAGACTCAGCAGTAGCAACGAAGACAACGATTAAAATTTAAGTTCTTAACTTCTTTTTGCTGCCTGCTTATATATTTTGTGATGTACTGCCTTATCTTTGTTTTTAATTGTCATTTGCATTGAGGGCAATGCAACCCTCGAGTTTGGGGGTGGCAACCCTCCATTAATGGAGTCCATCTTAGTTTAAAAATTTGTGTCTTTACCTAGTTTATTTTTCTGTAAAAAAATGATGAAAATATTGAAAACTTTGGCTGAAGATTGTGAACTGAACTTACCTACCGTGACAGCCCTGTCGTGGCAGTGACTTTAGAATAGTTTTTAGGAGAAGTTTAGAGCCTTTCTATAGTTCTAAAAACTTAAACACATTTGTGACTGTTATACTGCTTAGAACTCTTTTAGCCAACTAGAATATGAAGCTTAGCACTTGAATAGCCCCTAGAGGTGCCTAACACTGGCTCTAGGAAAGAAGTTTAGCAAAAGAGACTCAACAGCCCTAGAGGTGCCCGAAACTGGCTCTAGGAAGTTAGCTAGAGGTGCCTAAAACTGGATCTAGTGAAACTTTAGCTTAAAAAATAGTGAAATCGAGTCAAAACAAAAAAATCAAAGAAGCATGAAAAATTCCTTCAAAAGATAAACTTTGGCATAAAAGTTCGAGTTAAGAGCTAAAATATTCTAGTGAAACTAAGAGAGTCTTGGCATATAACTGTTCACAAGCATGCACACACTGCACGAGGACTATAGTGAGACTCCAGACAAATCCTAGATTATCCAACAGGTTGTTGCCGTCACAAGGAACGAACGACAGGTAAGGGAAAGTTCACTGTTTTAAGCCAAAACAAAAACATTTCATTTTTCTTTTCGGTCTTAATTGCTTGAGGGCAAGCAAAAACTTGAGTTTGGGGGTCTGTTAAGTGTGTAAAAGTTCTATTATTTACCCCCTATTTAACCCATATTTCTGCTGCATTCAAGCATTATTTATTGCATTTAGGTCAGTTTACAGCAAAACATCACAAATATATTAAAAGGTACAGTATCTACTGAAATTGGTTGTTTTTGCAGGCTGCTGCTATAGCAGACGGAAAGGGCAGGCGCTGGGCAGTGAAGCAGAAGAGCTGGAACTGGATGAGCAGTCAAGGAGGACGATGCTGCCATGGTTGTCGCCGTGACAGCAGAGGACGACAACAGTTTTGAGGAGAAGAAGCAAAGTGGACCTCGATAGATAGAAAAATTCAGCTCGTCTGTCGTGTAAAACCGCTATATTTTTCCAAGCCCCAGATCGAAAGGAATGTCAAGCCCAAAGTTCAAGGAGGGAAAATCCCAATCAAGAAAGATGGTGGCTTAAAGATAGATTCTTTGAAAATTTAGTCTTTATTAGAGTTGTACTTTAATTTAAAGTTGACTTCTTGCTATTTTAGAAAACTTGGACCCAAAGCCTATATAAGGGCATGTATTTCGACCTAGGGGGAGATCACCGATTCTCTAGCTTTCTTCCCAAAACCCTAGCCGTTTTCATCCTCTCATCATGTTCTAAATTCCCCTTATGGCCACGGGTTGTTTTGTAAAGTAGTTGCAAGGGTTGTTTTGTTTTAGGAATTTTGAGTTCAATAAAATAAACTTCAAGTTCTCTTATTCTGGTTATTAACATCTTGCAAGAGCATCGGGAGAGCATTGTCAGGTTATCGATTTACTTAGCATCGGGAGAGTTAAGTATACGAAAGGAATAAGTGCGAGTTCTCTAGTTTATAGTTGAACTATCTCGAACCTAGGGATAGGACGAGGTTAAGTGGCTAAAAAAGAATTCATCAACATCGGTGTTCATCCTTCGATTCACGCCGGGAGGTATCATCAAAGACGTGATCATCGATGGACTTGGACCTAGGGATAGGCTAAGGCACATCTGGGATTCTTGCCAAACTTGAAGTACTGAGTTGAGTGGTCGCTGCCGCGACAATCAACGGACTGCTGCCGCGACAGGTGCTGCCACGACGGGGACGTCGACAGAACTGGATTTCCTAGACTTAGCAATACATGCACTACTGAGCAATTCTATACCAGCCCATTCTCTCTATCTTGAATTCTCTACTCTTTTATTTACGTTTACTTTATTATTCTCGTGACAACTTTCTCAAATATTTTATTTACTTTCGTGCAGTGATTCAAGGTGAAGCTATTAGCCCAGTCCCTGTCGAGACGATATCCGATACTTCGTATCACTTTACTACTTGCGTCGTGTACACTTGCACTACAATTGCGATAGACTCTTTTACACGCAACATTCGACCCGGCTCAACCCTATAAGGTTGAGTTTTAAAAAAACAATTTGGGTTCAAGTTCATGTCGTGTTTTTTAGGATGAGGTCAGGTTCAAGTTTATGGTGAAAAATACCCAACCTGATCTAAAATAATAATTTAATTTTATTCTAAATATTTATATATAATTACTATAATTCCCCTCTCTTTATATATATATATATATATATATATTATCTCCATATTTGTTTAATAAAAAGGGAATAACTATTATAATGCCTCCCCTCTATTTGTTTTTTTTTCATTTAACTCCCTATTTTATCGAATAAAAAAGAAACAAATATTTTTTGTTTATGTCGGTTCGTTTGAGTCGAGTTTTTACTCTAAAATTCCGGTCGGGTTGGATCAAGTGGAGTATCATAAAATATCGGGTCGAGTGTGAGTCAACCAAAAACCTGACCTATGACCATCCTTGTTCTCACCAACTCAAGTTCTTTTTCGTTTACTTTCAAGAAAAAACAAGTTCTTTGTTGTTTCTTGAACACATTTTCAAAATGGCGAACCTTAGATCTTCATCTCCCCCTTTTCGTTCACCATTTTCAACTAATTTTTTGCTTCATTGGCTGGCTTTAGGTGTTGGGTTTCCTACTCGGAGCAGCATCGTCAATTTTTAGCTTGATATTGGGTCTTCTTGGCGTGTGAAGGGTGAATCAAAGGTTGTGCTTTATGGAGGCTTTGAGTTGATCCATGTTTCTTTTCTTCTCTTTTTTCGTTCGAGTATCTACCATTTTGTACTTGTTCGAATTTTTGTTCGTAATTTCTTATCTTTCGTTGGTTTCATTGCTCTCAAGGTTTGGTATTTTTTTCTTTTGTGCTCACTCACCTCCTTTTATCTTTCTCTTGTGTGCCTTCTAACTAAAGTTGTATGAGAAATTCAGTTTTATTTTATATTTCTTCTCGAAGTTTCTTATTATGACTTGTGTGGCATAGAATGTTCAAGGATTAGGGAAACAAGAAATGCAAAGAGCTTTAAAAAAATTTGATTTTCAAAGTGAAACCTAACATTGTTTTTCTGAGTGGGACTAAACAAAGGAAGGCAAAACTTGAGAAAATAAGGCACAAATTAAATTCAACAACTGTTTCTATGATGGAAATCTCTATGATTTATGCCATGCTAATTGGCTTTCTCATTTTTTTTGGAGATATTGGTTTGATGAAAATGCATAAGCAAGGTGATATTTTCTTTTGGATAAACTAAAGAAGTGATGAGGAGGCCATAATAAAAAATTAGACAGAGTTTTATTTAACTCTTCCTGGTTTGATTTATTTGATAGAGTTGATTGTTTCCTTGAGCTGACAATTGGGTCAAATCTTTTCCTAATTGTGTGTAATTTCTTTGGTTCTTATAAAAGAAGAAAGAGGGATTTTAAATTTGAGTCAAAGTGGTTGCTAGAAGATGATTGTAGACCGACCGTTAATAATGCTTGGATAAATCCAAGAAGGGGCAAAGATGGTGAGTAGCTGTGCAGAAAACTAAAAAGAACTAAATGTAAGCTTCAAAAGTGGTGCAAAGAGAAATATGGGAAACATAGATGAACTATTGATGATGTTTAGAAGAAAATAGCTGAGATTCAGAGATACTCTCTAACAAATTATTCGACTGAAGAAGTGAAAAAGCTTAAGAAAGACCTTGACTATGAGTGGAATAAAAAAAGAAATGTACTAGCACTAGAGATCAAGAATTAAATGGCTAAAGATGGGAGATCGAAATACAAAATTTTTCCACTCGACTACTATCTATAATCAAAGAAGGAATGCTATTTTGAGAGATAAAAATAGGAATGGGGTATGGATTGAAAATGAAGATTGTATTATCAATTTATTTCAAGGTCACTTTCAACAGTTGTTCTCAAAGGATCCTGGAAATTGTGTTGAAGGATTAGATAAAAATAGGAATGGGGTATGGATTGAAAATGAAAAAAACTGATTTGGTTTTGATTCCCAAAAAGTAAGCCATGGGTCTGTTGATCAATTTAGACCAATTAGTCTTTGTAACTTCGCTTACAAAGTGATTTCAAAGATCCTTGCTTCTAGAGTCAAAGATTTCCTTCCGAAGATTATATCTCCTTCACAGTATACTTTTATTGGTGGAAGGCAAACACAAGACAACATCATAACAACACACAAATCTTTTCATACCTTGAAGAGAAATAGAAAGGGAGATAGTGGTTGTATGGCTCTAAAACATAATTTGGAGAAAGCTTACGATGAGGTGGATTGGGGAATGTTAAAACATATGATGGTGTGTATGGGTTTCTGTGATTGGTGGATTAAACGAGTAATGAAGTGTGTTTCTACCCCTATTTTTGCCTTTGTTATCAATAGAGAAAGGAAATCTAATTTCTATCCTGGAAGAGGAATTAGACAGGGGAATCCACTTTCCCTGTATCTCCTCATTTTCATCTCCAACATCTTATCTTGGATCATTGAAAAAGAGGCAAGCAAAGGAGAGTTCTCTAGTTTTCGTTTCGGTAGAAGGTGTCTAATTGTAAGCCATTCACTCTTTGCGGATAACTGCTTACTTTTTACCAAGGCAAATATGAAAAACTACGATAATGTGAAAAGGATTATTGTTGATTTTCAAGTTGCTACTGGTAAGATAATAAACTGTTCTAAGTCCTCTGTTTTCTATCCCCAAATTTGAGTTGTAATGCCAAAACCCACCTCACTGATGTGTTGGGATTTACGTTGATATAAGAGGGTAACAAGTATCTGGGTCTCCCTTCTATTTGGAGTAGAGGAAAAAGAGAAGCTTTAAGATTCATTCTCGATAAAATTAAGGGGAAGCTACAAAGGTAGAAAAGTAAGTTGCTCTCTCAAGCTGGAAAAGAAATCTTCATCAAATCTGTGGTAACTTCTATCCCTTCGTACATTATGCAATGTTTCATACTACCCAAATCTTTTTGTGATGATGTCAATGCTCTTATTAGTCGGTTTTGGTGGGGAAACTCAACTGAACCTGTAAAACCTATGTTTGATTTTGATAAAACTAAGTATGTTAAGGATTAAATTGAAAACTTGAAATAGATTTCTAAGTCCCTTAAATGAATTTTAAATCACCAAAACCTTAATCTAATTTGAAAAACTCAAACTCCAAATATTTTCTAAGTGTTCCAAAGCCAAAGTGTTGAAAAACGTCCAGGCGTATCGATACACTTGAAGCCGTATCGATACCTTTTTTACAAAGTTGGCTACTGGAATGACGCATTTCGATACACTCTTAACCGTATCGAAACAGATTTAATCTGTATTGATACGCTCCTCTGTAAAAACTGAAGGAGTTTGAATGGTGTACCGATATGGTTCAACCCGTATCGATACGGTTTTAACGAAATTTTTAATTCAAAGAGTTTTAAATGTTTTCAACCGTTGGTGTAGTCGTTAGGAAACTAACATTTAAAGTGGTAGTTGTCCCGTATCAATACGGTGTACCCTGTGTCGAAACGAAAACTTTAGTAAGCTAAGTTGAGAAATAAGGTATCGATACAATTTTATACGTATCGAAACGGTCTTTGTCCCGTACCGATACGCTTACACACATTTCGATATGCCCTCTTTATTATGTGCAACGGCTCTTTCTGTTTTGAGACAGGTATCGATACGGGTCTTCGTGTACCGTACGGATAGCTGCAGAAGTGCATTTATGGTGGAAAGAGAGGGTCCCAACGGCTATAATCAATACCCTAACCACCCAAACGGCTAGAATTGATAGAGAAGGTATAAATTGAAGCTTATTGAAGACCAATAACAACTATTGCATCAAAGATAAACATCTAAGCAAAAATCCAAGCTCATTGTGCTTATTTTCAAATTTCTTGTAAACCACCAAATTGTGTTGTATTCAATTCATATCATATCTCAAATTTGGGTTGAGTGTTTGTACTTAAAGGGACAATATTGTATTTGAGAGATATCTTTCTTGCCTAATTTCTTCTTTGTTCACTTGTGAGGGTTGGTCAAATTTTGGGTAGAAAATTTGACCGATTGTGTAAAGGTTACCTCTTGAGCCTTAAAAAGGGGAAGAACAAATTAGTGAATTGTTGCAAATCCTTATTGGTAGCTAAGGTAGTGGATGTAGAGTTCATTTGGAACTTGAACCACTCTAAAGTCCTTTATTCTTCATTTTTAGCTATCATTTTTCTCCAACAAATTTTTAAAAGCCCAATTCACCCTCTCTTGGCATTGATCAATCCATTGATCCACTCAACAATTGGTATCAGAGCCTACCTCTTTGAAGGATTAACAACCACAAGAGGAGTTCCTAGGAAGAGTGTGATCATCCAAAAATCAAGCCATGACATCTACCTCCGGATCAAGCATGTACGAGTCTCAATCCACCACAAAACCACCATTCTTCAATGGTGACAACTATCCATTTTGGAAGAACCGGATGCGCCTCCTCATCAAATCCAACAATTACCTTATTTGGGATGTCATTGGAGATGATCCTTATATTCCTTTGAAGAGGGATGATGAAGGAAAATTGGTTCTAAAGAAAAATATTGAGATGAGTGAAGATGAGAGAAAGAAGATCCAAATTAATGACAAAGCTCTTCACATGCTCTTTTATTCTTTCGGTCCCAACATCTACTCCAAAGTCTCCTCCATTAAAACTGCCAAGGAAGTGTGGGATACACTAGAGACCACCTATGAAGGAACTAGTGATGTGAAAGAGACCAAGATTTGAATTCTAAATCTTAGTTATGAGAATTTTAAGATGGAGCCCGACGAAACCGTGTCCAAGATGTTAGATCGCTTCTCAACTATCGTCAACGGGCTTAAGGTTTTTGGAGAGACAATCCCAGAAGACAAACTTGTCTGGAAGCTACTCTACTCACTTCTCGAATATTGAGATGGGAAGAGAACTGCCATCATCAAGGCAAAAAACTTGAAGACACTCAAACTTGATGAGCTAGTGGGTTCTCTCCTTACTCATGAGATAATGAAGCAAGGAAGGGAAAATGAAAAGAAAAAGGAAGAGAAAAGAGTGGAGAAGCTAGAATTAGAAACGAAGAAGAAGATAGGAGTGGCTCTCAAAGCTTCATTACATGAGGAGAGCACTTCTAGTAAGGAGGATGATCTAGAATAATTGGCTATGATAGCCTAAATATTCTCACGATTCATGAGTTCCAACCGAGGAAGGAAGATTCAAAGAAAAATGGACTTCAAGGGTAAAAACAAAGAAGAAGAGAGGGATCAAATCATTTGCTACGAGTGCAAAAAGCTCGGTCACATTCGTTCGGAGTGCCCTCAACTCAAGAAGAAGGGCTTTGAGAAGAAGAAGAAGCTCAAAGCCAAGCTTGCTACTTGGAGTGACGAGAAGTCATCCGAGGATGACGAACATGAAGTGGCCAACCTTTGCCTCATGGCACTTGAGGAGGATTCCTCCATGGTAACCTCTAACTCATCATATTTTGACTTTACATTTGATGAATTACATGATGCATATGATGAGTTGCAAGAGGTTTATGATGAGTTAGTTGAGAAGTACAAAGAGTTGGTCATTATAAATAAGAAAATTATTTCGGGATTAAATGATAAAAATGACTCACTTTCTCAAGCTAACTTAAAATTTGAGAAAAACATTTGAGGTTTGAAAGATGAACTTAAATTCTTCCAAGATGAAAATGTAGACCTAAATAATCTTCTTTCTCAATGCAATATTGAACACCAAAAGGTGTTAGATGAGCTTAACAAGCTCAAAGAGTCTTTCAAAAATGTTGGTAATGTGAAGCATGAAAAAAGTGAATCATCTAAAACAAACCAACCTAGGAGAAAGACTAATAACTACAAAAAAAGTAGCCTCCCTAGACATAATAGACCTAAAAGGATTAGGAGTGTATGGGTTCCTAAGGAACTCGTCAAGTCTAATGATATTGTTGCTATGTCACCTTAGATTCCTAAGGGAACCAAGCTTTGGGGAGCTAACACACGTGGACCCAAAATGATTTGGGTACCAAAAACAAAAGTTTAGTATCTTTGTTTGTAGGGGGAGCATTGGTACAAGTCCAAAGCACAAAGTCAAAATTCATGGTACCTTGATAGTGGATGCTCGAGGCATATGACCAGAGACAAGAGTAGATTCATGAACTTAAAGCCAGAAAGTGGAGGAGTAGTGACATTTGGTGACAACTTCAAAGGCCACATTAAAGGTATTGGCTCCATAGGTAATCACTCTACCATTCTTATTGAAAATGTTTTATATGTCGATGGTCTTAAACATAATTTGTTGAGCATAAGCCAATTATGTGATAAAGGATTTAATGTCTTATTTGATAAAAAAGGGTGCAAAATTGTTGACATTAAATCAAATAATATTATGCTCATAGGTCATCGCATAGGTAATATTTACATGGTGCATTAGATGACATACATGCATCACATGCATGTTTAGTAGCTCAAAATGAAAATGATGCATGACTATGGCATAGGAAACTAGGACATGCTAGCATTAGTGTTTTAGAAAAACTAGTTTCCCTAGATCTAGTTAGAGGTTTACCCAAAATCAAGTTCTCAAATGAAAAAAATTGTGATGCATGCTCTAAGGGTAAACAACATAAGTCATCCTTTAAATCCATTAATGATGTTTCTACAAGTAGGTGTTTACAACTTATTCACATGTATTTATTTGGGCCTATTAGGACTATGAGCTTGGGTGGTAAATCTTATGCATTTGTACTTGTTGATGATTTTTCTAGATTTACTTGGGTTCTATTTTTAAGTACTAAAGATGAGGCTTTAGAAAAATTCATCACATTTTCAAAATTAACCCAAAATGATCTTGAACTTAGAATTTCTCATATTAGAAGTGATCATGGAATCGAATTTCAAAATCTAGGGTTTAAAGAGTTTTTAAATGAAAATGGTATTAGCCACAATTTTTCGGCTCCTCGAACTCCTCAACAAAATGGGGTAGTTGAGAGGAAAATAGAACTTTACAAGAAATGGCTAGAACCATGCTTTGTGAAAACAATTTACCTAAATATTTTTTTGGGGAAGCCACAAACACATCTTGCTACATTGTAAACCAAGTAACGATTAGACCACTTTTAAAGAAAACACCATATGAGATTTTAAAATCTAAAAATCCTAACATTAGCTATTTTCATCCATTTGGTTGCAAGTGTTTTGTTTTAAATAATGGAAAAGACAACTTAAGTAAATTTGATGCAAAAGTGATGAAGTTATTTTCATAGGATATTCCTTAAACTCTAAAGCCTATCGTGTATTTAACCAGAGAACTTTAGTAGTAGAAGAATCTATACATGTTGTATTCGATGATAACCTCCTTCCAAGGAAGGATTCTTGTGATGATGATGATGTAGGAATCATTAATGCCTTTGATGGAGGACAAACTTCAAAGGAGGATGAGATTCCAACAAAAGAAGAGGATACAC
The DNA here is from genome assembly GCA_958450335.1 of Hibiscus tridactylites. NCBI lineage: Eukaryota > Viridiplantae > Streptophyta > Magnoliopsida > Malvales > Malvaceae > Hibiscus > Hibiscus tridactylites. The sequence continues at coordinate 54,231,933 of OY288287.1, read as the reverse complement.
AGGATTCACCTCTTGAAGCCTTGAAGGACTTGGCTCTTGAGGAAAAGGAAGTGAGCAACCCAAGGGAGTTCAACTATGTTAAGAGTGGTGAAATCTTGGGTGATCCATCCAAGGGGGTAACCGCTAGATCTTCTCTTAAACTTATGAACCATGTTGCATTTATCTCATGCATAGAGCCTAAGAATATAAAAGAAGCATTAAAAGATGACTTTTGGATTATGGCTATGCAAGAAGATTTAAATCAATTTGAGAGAAGTAATGTTTGGACATTAGTTGATATGCCTAGTAATCAATCTACTATAGGAACTAAATTGGTCTTTAGGAACAAACTAGATGAGAGTGGTAACATTGTGAGGAATAAAGCTAGATTAGTAGCACAAGGTTACACTCAAGAAGAGGGAATATATTTAGATGAAACCTATGCACTCGTATCTAGAATGGAGGCTATTAGGATGTTGCTTGCATATGCATGTTATCATGACTTCAAGCTTTTTCAAATGGATGTTAAAAGTGCATTTTTAAATGGTTTTCTAAATGAGGAAGTGTATGTGGAACAACCATTGGGTTTTGAAGACTCAAATTTTCCAAATCATGTTTTCAAACTTACTAAAGCACTTTATGATTTAAAACAAGCTCCTAGAGCTTGGTATGAGAGCCTTTCAAACTTTTTGATTGAAAAAGGTAAGGTGGACACTACACTTTTCATAAAAAGGTATAAAAATGACATTTTAGTAGTACAAATATATGTTGATGATATTATTTTTGGATCTACTAATGAGTGTCATTGCAAAGAGTTTTCTAAGTTAATGCAAGGTGAATTTGAGATGAGCATGATGGGGGAGATCTCATTCTTTTTGGAACTCCAAATCAAGCAAAGGAAGGATGACACCTTCATCAATCAAGCAAAGTACATCAAGGATATGCTCAAGATGTTTGACTTGCAGAATGCAAAGCCTCAAGCCACACCTATGAGCTCATCTACAAAGCTTGACAAAGATGAAGAAGGTAAGTGTGTTGACTCTAAGCTTTATCGTTCTATGATTGGATCTTTTCTTTACCTTACCGCAAGTAGACCAGATATTTTGTTTAGTGTTTGTTTGTGTGGTAGGTTTCAAGCTAGTCCTAGAGAGTCTCACCTTATAGCCGTTAAGAGAATCTTTATGTACATTAGAGATACCCCTTGTTTAGGTCATTGGTACCCTAGAGACTCCACCTTCAACCTTCATGTTTATTCGGATGCAGATTATGGGGGTGTAAAATTGATAGGAAGAGTACTTTGGGAACTTGTCAATTCTTAGGTAGTATGCTCATATCTTGGTTCTCTAAGAAACAAAATAGTGTAACTCTTTCTACCACCGAAGCTGAGTACATATCCTTAAGGAGTTGTTGTGCTCAGTCCTTTGGATGAAGCAACAACTCTTAGATTATTGTATTAAAGTTGAAACCATACCCCTTAAGTGTGATAACACTAGTGCCATATGCTTGACTAAAAATCTCATCCAACACTCTAGAACCAAACATATAGAGATAAGACATCATTTCATTAGAGATCATGTCCTTAAGGAAGATGTTGTTATAGAGTACGTTGACACCTTAAACCAACTAGCGAACATCTTTACAAAGCCTTTAGATAAAGAGCGTTTTTGGTCCCTTAGATGAGAGTTAGGTCTAACTAGCCTTCCTTGACCCTTTAGGACCCTTTCAAAGTTAAAATTGCTTGATCTTGTGAAATTGCATGTTAATGTGTTGTAGCTCTTGAAAATGTCCATGCTTATAACTAGGGGGAGTATGATTCTGTTAAAATATTCTTAGAACTGCTCATTCATTATTTGCATTCATTTAGAATATGTTAAAATCGATCTTTTGGTTGTTCTTAAAGCTTAAAATGTATTTCTGGGCATAGGGTATCGATACAGTCTTAAGCGTATCGATACGAGTACTGTATTAGCTTTCCAGATTACATTTTGCCTAAAACGGGTATTGATACGATTACACCCGTTTCGATACGAGCAACAATCATTTCGATACGGATTGCTTTCGTTTTGATACGAACCTTCAACGAGCATTTTAAATGGAATTACGTTTTTACCCCCATATCGATATACCCTTAGGCGTATCGATACGCGATTGCATAGACAGCTATCAATTGGCATTTAAAGAGTTCAATTTTACCAAAATTGAATTTTCTCAAAACCCTAGAAACCCTAGCCGTTTTCACTCTATAAATAGCCTCTCAATCCCTCATATTTTCACACCACAACTCAAAATCTCTTGAGGGTTTTCAAAATCATGCAAAGCTCTTAAGCTTTTCATCAATTTGGTGCTAAGTTCTTCTCCCATTCCTCTCTATCAATATCAAGGTAAAACTCTTTCTTTTTTTACTTTTAATTTTTCTTTTGATTTTCGTTTCAAAGTTTCTTTTGTTTTTGTTTTGTCTTCTCAAAATCAAAATCTCTTTTCAAACTCTTTATTTTTGTTTTATTTATAAAAAAAATTTCTTAAAACCTTTATTATTGGTTTTTTATTGAGTTGAATGAAGAAAACTTAATGCATACACTATTTTTAATCTTTTCTCTAGTTCATGGCACCTAAAAAGAGAGCACGTACTAGTAAAGCCGGTGAAGGATCCAATACCGGAGGTGGTACTCGCCCGAACCTCACTCTTATCTATCAACACTCCTTTAAGTCCACCAGAGATCTCAACTATTTTCGCCAATTTCAAAACTATAAGATCCGTCCGGAGAGGGTAATCTCTATTCCTTTTCTTAACTCAGAGCGTTTCAAATTTGAGTATGTACCTTTGCTCCAAGAATGATGGATTTTCTCCAAATTCCCGGATTTTTCTTTCGCGTGTTAGTTTTGATCTTTTATGCTAATGCTAAGTGTTGTGCTAATCGAGATGGTGTTGTTACGACCGTTAATTCTCATCTTATGGGTAAAAAGGTCACTATAGATGTTCAATCCATTTGTGATGTGTTTAAGTTGGAGGATGAGGCTATGATTATGAGAATGCCCTTGGCCATGTCCTAAGTGGTTCCGTCACCGCTCTTAATGCTCAGGATCGGATCCTCCATTTGATGGTTTCTTGGTGGTTTAGGCCCTCAGGAGGGAAGTATTCCACTATCCGCCAAGTTGATGATTTTTTTATTCGATGCATCCGTGAGAGAAAATGTCCGAACCTTGCTTGAATTATGTTTGCGGAGATTGTCTATCTCGTGCAACATCGCCACACTACACTCTTCACCTATGGTACGACCTTGAGTTACTTCTTCCAACAAAAAGAGATAGATTGCTCGCATGACTACCCAACTCCCCTCACCGATCCTATCGATGAACGATCTCTTGCAAGGGGTAGGTTTCATTACTTTAATGGTAGTTGCCTTCGTCTATCCGAGCTCCCTAGTGAGGCCGCAGAACAATTTCCTAATCCTCAAGTTGATCAAGTTCCTCAAGCTCCTCCTCCACATTCTATGGAATCCCTCATGACTTATCTCAATGAGCAAATCACGGGTTTGCGCACGGGAATGGCCTCAATAGATCAAGTGATGAATTCAGGATTTACCGCTATTGATACAAGGTTTACAAGCCTTTAAGATCGGATGAAGAATGTAGAGACTCGACTCACTTCCCTTGAAGGCGGTCACAACTCTATGAACATATCCCTTACCGCTTTCCATGACGAGTGGTGTCAAACTAGGAGGAATGATGATGCAATTGAAGAGGATGATGAAGATGGCGATGGAGATGCATAGTAGCCTATCTTTGCATATCATCCATATCATTTAGGGTATTTATTTATGCACCTTTGATTTATGTTTTTAGAACTAAGTTTGCATTATTCTAAAACCTATGCTTTGATTTTATGTTATTTGGATTTTAAGTTGATGTTATCTTTTATTTGAACTTAATGCTATTATGTTGCTTATTTCTACCTTTTGCCTATTTATGCACTTTATATTATGTCTCAATTATTTTTGATCTAACAAAAAAGGGGAGAGGGAAGCTTACACTAAAAAAATTTTGATTTTCAAACTTAAAAGTTACCTAGCTAATATTAAGGGGGGGTTATTTTGCAAAGTTTTTCAAAGTATCAAAAATTTCAAGTTTTGGTTTTGTTATTTCAAAAAGAGGGAGATTGTAAAACCTATGTTTGATTTTGATATAACTAAGTATGTTAAGGATTAAATTGAAACCATGAAATAGATTTCTAAGTCCCTTAAATGAATTTTAAATCACCAACACCTTAATCTGATTTGAAAAACTCAAACTCCAAATATTTTCTAAGTGTTCCAAAGCCCAAGTGTTGAAAAACGTCCAGGCGTATCAATACACCTGAAGTCGTATCGATACCTATTTTACAACGTTGGCTACTGGAAAGACGCATTTCGATACGCTCTTAACCGTATCGAAAAATCGTATCGAAACAGATTTAATTTGTATCGATACGCTCCTCTGTAAAAACTGAAGGAGTTTGAATGGTGTACCGATACGATTTAACTTGTATTGATACGGTTTTAACAAAATTTTTAATTCAAAGAGTTTTAAATGTTTTCGACCATTGGTGTCAGCCATTAAGAAACTAACATTTAAAGTGGTAGTTGTCCCGTATCGATACGGTGTACCCCGTATCGAAACGGAAACTTCCAGTGAGCTAAGTTGAGAAAAAAAGGTATCAATACGGTCTTATCCGTATCGAAACGGTCTCTGTCCCGTACCGATATACTTACACGCGTTTTGATACGCCTTTTTATTATATGCAACGACTCTTTCTATTTTGAGATAGGTATCGATACGGGTTTTCGTGTACCGATACAGATAGCTGCAGAAGTGTATTTATGGTGGAAAGAGAGGGTCACAACGGCTATAATCAATACCATAACCACCCAAACGACTAGAATTGATGGAGAAGGTATAAATTGAAGCTTATTGAAGACCAGCAACAACTATTGCATCAAATATAAACATCCAAGCAAAAACCCAAGCTCGTTGTGCTTATTTCTAATTTCTTGTAAACCCCCAAATGTTGTTGTATTCAATTCCTATCCTATATCAAATTTGGGTTGAGTGTTTGTACTTAAAGGGGAAATATTGTATTTGAGAGATATCTTTCTTGCCTAATTTCTTCTTTGTTAACTTGTGAGGGTTTGATAAAATTTTTGGTAGAAATTTTGACCGGTTGTTTAAAGGTTACCTCCTAAGCCTTGAAAAGGGGAAGAACAAATTAGTGAATTGTTGCAAATCCTTAGTGGTAGCTAAGGTAGTGGATGTAGAGTTCATTTGGAACTTGGACCACTCTAAAATCCTTTGTTCTTCATTTTTAGCTATCATTTTTCTCCAATTTTTTTTAAAAGCCCAATTCACCCCCTCTTGGCATTGATCAATCCATTGATCCACTCAACAGAACCAAATAGTTGCATCCATTGGGTAAGTTGGAACAAAATGTGCAAACCGAAAAATGAAGGTTGATTAGGTTTTAGAGATCTTCAAACTTTCAAGAAGGCTTTGGTCTCAAAACAAGCATAGAAGATTTAAATGATCTTGACTCTCTTTTAGAAAAAATACTGAGAGGCCTTATTTTCCAAATGGCAATCTCCTTTCAGCGACCAAATGCCAGAATACATCATGGGTGTGGCAAAGTTTAGTTGATGACGTGGATACAATTAAGAAGGGATATTTGTGGACTGGTTGAAATAGGAAAGATATTGAGTTGCGGTCGGATCCGTGGATTCCAAATTCTCCAAACCATAAAGTGACAGCTGAAAGGCCACCTTCCAATATTGATGCTCTTGTTTCAAGTTTAATTTTAACCGAGGAAAGAGAATGGGATAAAATAAAAATTATTGACTTGTTCTCTATTGAGGAGGGAAACAACATCCTTAATATTCCGATAGGTGGCCCATACATTAAAGATCATATAGTTTGGGTGAAAAACAAGAGTGGATGTTTCTTGGTTAAATTAGAATATCACTTCCTTTTGAAGTCCAAGAAGGGCGAATAAGGTCCATCTTCAAGTAATGACCCTAGATATGGGGATCTACTGTGGAAGTCAATCTGGAACATTAAAACCCTTCCAAAAATAAGAAATTTCCTTTGGCGAACCTACAACAATGCCCTTGCTACTTTTGTAATCTCCAAGCAAAATTCAAAACATCCTTTCCGAGATGTACAAGATGTGGGGATGCTTCTGAGTGTGTTGAACATATTTTCTTCTTTTTCCCATTTGCTCAAGCTGTCTAGAGAGCATCTGGCTTCAGTTATTCTCGCAATAGCCTGGGTTTCCCTGAATTTTATCACTGGTGGGAGTCTCTTGTTGGATTAAGTAACCGTACCCTTTCGAAGGATAGCCTTATGCTTATTGCATGTCTTTTGTGGCAACTCTGGAACTCAAGAAATGATTTAGTTTTCTCAGGGACCTTGTCTGAACCTATTGGCATATGAAATCTTCCGGAAAACCTTTTTGTTGAGCTTCTTGAACAAGAGAGGGATGTCGAATCCCAAGTTCCTCATGCTAATGCTCCCTCGGGCCCTTGTTGAAGTCCACCGATAGCTGAGTGGGTTAAAATTAATTGTGATGCCTTCATGGATATCAAAAATGGTTTTTCAGGTGCAGCAGTTGTTATTCTAGATGATTGTGGAATGATCATTGGAGGTGATTCCAACTTTTTTCACACAATGTCGACTGATATTGCCGAAGCAATGGCTCTTCGTTTGGGCATGAAAATTGCAAAAAGTATGAACTTTAGCAAAGTGGCTTTTGAATCCGACAACAAAGGACTCTTCACTAGAATTAATTCTAAATCCCACTCCTTTTGGGCTACTGTTGCGTGTAAAAGGTTCTCCACAATTAGTGCAAGTGTACACGTCTCAAGTAATATAATGATGAGTATTAGAGTATCGTCTCCATAGGGATTGGGATGGCTTCCTTCGTTTATCTCCTCACACTGAAAAAGAAAAGTAAAAGTAAAAACACAAGTAGAGGAGTTTTGGGTTTTAATTAAACTAAAAATCATAAACTAAAGTAAGCAAGTAAAAGTTGAGAATCAAGATGAGAGAATGGGCCGAATTAGATTGCGTCGTAGTGTGGAAAGCAAATTGAATTGTCTCGGTCTTTGAATGCAATAAACACCAAACTGCCTCAGCAATGACCTAAGTCCCTACTACGGCAGTAAGTTGTGCTACTTCGGCAATCCCTTGCTGGTCGGCAGACGATGTCAAGGTTCGGCAAAGCGTCCTTTTATGGCTCCTTCTTAGCTCTAAGTCGTAGCACTTTTGATGAATGGGCCTTGATAATACCTCCCAGCTTAAACCAAGAATGAACACCAACCAACCTCACACTTCTTTTAGCCGTTGAAACTCTAATTTATCCCTAAGCCGAGTTAGCTTCCATCGTTAGGATGAAAACCATGCTTATTCGTTTCTTGAGTTTAATTCTTCTGATATTAAACAAATGAATAACCTCACAATACTCTCTATCGATAAGATTGCAAGAATAAATCAATGCCAAGAATAAGCAAACCTGAACTAAATTGCATTAACAAAAACTTAAACAAAGTACAATTGTTTTCTCACAACTACTCAACAAAATAATCCTAACCCTAAGAGAATTTAGAACATGATGAATATGGAGATCACACAACTAAACCTATTTTCAAGCTCTCAATACTCCCCTCTCTCATGTGTGCGGCAAGCCCTGTTTAAATAGGAAAAGGGGTAGGGCAAATTCCTTCTTGGATAGAAAGTTAAGTTCGACTTGGACTTGTCTTCATTAAATGGGTAAATCTCTTTAATTTTAATTCCTTTATACACTTTGGCCAAATTCCATCTTTATCCTTCCTTCTATGTTTCCACCATCTTCTCGTGCTCCGATTTCCATGCAAAGTGTGTAGAAAAGTTCGACGTTTTATGCTCTACAAATCGGCCTTGACTTACTTCTTCCAATAGAAAGAGATAGATTGCTCGCATGACTACCCAACTCCCCTCACCGATCCTATCGATGAACGATCTCTTGCAAGGGGTAAGTTTCATTACTTTAATGGTAGTTGGCTTCGTCTATCTGAGCTCCCTAGTGAGGCCGCAAAACATTTTGCTAATCCTCAAGTTGATCAAGTTCCTCAAGCTCCTCCTCCACCTTCTATGGAATCCCTCATGACTTATCTCAATGAGAAAATCACGGGTTTGCGCACGGGAATGGCCTCAATAGATCAAGTGATGAATTCAGGATTTACCGCTATTGATACAAGGTTTACAAGCCTTTAAGATCGAATGAAGAATGTAGAGACTCGACTCACTTCCCTTGAAGGCGGTCACAACTCTATGAACATATCCCTTACCGCTTTCCATGACGAGTGGCGTCAAACTAGGAGAAATTATGATGCAATTGAAGAGGATGATGAAGATGATGAAGATGGCGATGGAGATGCATAGTAGCCTATCTTTGCATATCATCCATATCATTTAGGGTATTTATTTATGCACCTTTGATTTATGTTTTTAGAACTTAGTTTGCATTATTCTAAAACCTATGCTTTGATTTTATGTTATTTGGATTTTAAGTTGATGTTATCTTTTATTTGAACTTAATGCTATTATGTTGCTTATTTCTACCTTTTGCCTATTTATGCACTTTATATCATGTCTCAATTATTTTTTATCTAACAAAAAGGGGGAGAGGGAAGCTCACACTCAAAAATTTTTGATTTTCAAACTTAAAAGTTACCTAGCTAATATTAAGGGGGAGTTATTTTGCAAAGTTTTTCAAAGTATCAAAAATTTCAAGTTTTGGTTTTGTTATTTCAAAAAGAGGGAGATTGTAAAACCTATGTTTGATTTTGATATAACTAAGTATGTTAAGGATTAAATTGAAACCATGAAATAGATTTCTAAGTCCCTTAAATGAATTTTAAATCACCAACACCTTAATCTGATTTGAAAAACTCAAACTCCAAATATTTTCTAAGTGTTCCAAAGCCCAAGTGTTGAAAAACGTCTAGGCGTATTGATACACTTGAAGTCGTATCGATACCTATTTTACAAAGTTGGATACTGGAAAGATGTGTTTCGATACGCTCTTAACCGTATCGAAAAAGCGTATCGAAACAGATTTAATCTGTATCGATACGTTCCTTTGTAAAAAATGAAGGAGTTTGAATGGTGTACCGATACGATTTAACCTGTATCGATACTGTTTTAACAAAATTTTTAATTCAAAGAGTTTTAAATGTTTTCGACCATTGGTGTCAGCCGTTAAGAAACTAACATTTAAAGTGGTAGTTGTCCCGTATCGATACGGTGTACCCCGTATCGAAACGGAAACTTCCAGTGAGCTAAGTTGAGAAAAAAGGTATCGATACGATCTTATCCGTATCGAAACGGTCTCTTTCCCGTACCGATATACTTACACGCGTTTTGATACGCCTCTTTATTATATACAACGGCTCTTTCTATTTTGAGACAGGTATCGATACGAGTCTTCGTGTACCGATACGGATAGCTGCAGAAGTGCATTTATGGTGGAAAGAGAGGGTCACAACGGCTATAATCAATACCATAACCACCCAAACGACTAGAATTGATGGAGAAGGTATAAATTGAAGCTTATTGAAGACCAGCAACAACTATTGCATCAAATATAAACATCCAAGCAAAAATCCAAGCTCATTGTGCTTATTTCTAATTTCTTATAAACCCCCAAATGGTGTTGTATTCAATTCCTATCCTATATCAAATTTGAGTTCAGTGTTTGTACTTAAAGGGGCAATATTGTATTTGAGAGATATCTTTCTTGCCTAATTTCTTCTTTGTTCACTTGTGAGGGTTTGATAAAATTTTTGGTAGAAAATTTGACCGGTTGTTTAAAGGTTACCTCCTAAGCCTTGAAAAGGGGAAGAACAAATTAGTGAATTGTTGCAAATCCTTAGTGGTAGCTAAGTTAGTGGATGTAGAGTTCATTTGGAACTTGAATCACTCTAAAATCCTTTGTTCTTCATTTTTAGCTATCATTTTTCTCCAAATTTTTTTTAAAAGCCCAATTCACCCCCTCTTGGCATTGATCAATCCATTGATCCACTCAACAGAACCAAATAGTTGCATCCATTGGGTAAGTTGGAACAAAATGTGCAAACCGAAAAATGAAGGTGGATTAGGTTTTAGAGATCTTCAAACTTTCAATAAGGCTTTGGTCGCGAAACAAGCATAGAAGATTTTAAAGGATCTTGACTCTCTTTTAGAAAAAATATTGAGAGGCCTTATTTTCCAAATGGCAATCTCCTTTCAGCGACCAAATGCCAGAATACATCATGGGTGTGGCAAAGTTTAGTTGACGACGTGGATACAATTAAGAAGGGATATTTGTGAACTGTTGGAAATAGGAAAGATATTGAGTTGTGGTCGGATCCATGGATTCCAAATTCTCCAAACCATAAAGTGACAGCTGAAAGGCCACCTTCCAATATTGATGCTCTTGTTTCAAGTTTAATTTTAACCGATGAAAGAGAATGGGATAAAATAAAAATTATTGACTTGTTCTCTATTGAGGAGGGAAACAACATCCTTAATATTCCGTTTGGTGGCCCAAACATTAAAGATCATATAGTTTGGGTGAAAAACAAGAGTGGATGTTTCTCGGTGAAATTAGAATATCACATGCTTTTGATGTCCAAGAAGGGCGAATAAGGTCCATCTTCAAGTAATGACCCTAGATATGGGGATCTACTGTGGAAGTCAATCTGGAACATTAAAACCCTTCCAAAAATAAGAAATTTCCTTTGGCGAACCTACAACAATGCCCTTGCTACTTTTGTAATCTCCAAGCAAAATTCAAAACATCCTTTCCGAGATGTCCAATATGTGGGGATGCTTCTGAGTGTGTTGAACATATTCTCTTCTTTTTCCCATTTGCTCAAGTTGTCTAGAGAGCAACTGGCTTCAGTTATTCTCGCAATAGCCTGGGTTTCCCTAGATTTTTACACTGGTGGGAGTCTCTTGTTGGATTAAGTAATCATACCCTTTCGAAGGATAGCCTTATGCTTATTGCATGTCTTTTGTCGCAACTCTGGAACTCAAGAAATGATTTGGTTTTCTCAGGGACCTTGTCTGACCCTATTGGCCTATGAAATCTTCCGGAAAACCTTTTTGTTGAGCTTCTTGAACAAGAGAGGGATGTCGAATCCCAAGTTCCTCATGCTAATGCTCCCTCGATCCCTTGCTGGAGTCCACCGATAGCTGAGTGGGTTAAAATTAATTGTGATGCCTTCATGGATATCAAAACTGGTTTTTCAGGTGCAGCAGTTGTTATTCTAGATGATTGTGGAATGATCATTGGAGGTGATTCCAAGTTTTTTCACACAATGTCGACTGATATTGCCGAAGCAATGGCTCTTCGTTTGGGCATGAAAATTGCAAAAAGTATGAAATTTAGCAAAGTGGCTTTTGAACCCGACAACAAAGGACTCGTCACTAGAATTAATTCTAAATCCCACTCCTTTTGGGCTACCCTTGCGTGTAAAAGGTTCTCCACAATTAGTGCAAGTGTACACGTCTCAAGTAATATAATGATGAGTATTAGAGTATCATCTCCATAGGGATTGGGATGGCTTCCTTCGTTTATCTCCTCACACTGAAAAAGAAAAGTAAATGTAAAAACACAAGTAGAGGAGTTTTGGGTTTTAATTAAACTAAAAATCATAAACTAAAGTAAGCAAGTAAAAGTTGAGAATCAAGATGAGAGAATGGGCCGAATTAGATTGCGTCGTAGTGTGGAAAGCAAATTGAATTGTCTCAGTCTTTGAATGCAAGAAACACCAAACTGCCTTGGCAATGACCTAAGTCCCTACTGCGTCAATAAGTTGTGCTGCTTCGGCAATCCCTTGCTGGTCGGCAGACGATGTCAAGGTTCGGCAAAACATCCTTTTATGGCTCCTTCTTAGCTCTAAGTCGTAGCACTTTTGATGAATGGGCCTTGATAATACCTCCCAGCTTAAACCAAGAATGAACACCAACCAACCTCACACTTCTTTTAGCCGTTGAAACTCTAATTTATCCCTAAGCCGAGTTAGCTTCCATCGTTAGGATGAAAACCATGCTTATTCGTTTCTTGAGTTTAATTCTTCTGATATTAAACAAATGAATAACCTCACAATACTCTCTATCGATAAGATTGCAAGAATAAATCAATGCCAAGAATAAGCAAACCTGAATTAAATTGCATTAACAAAAACTTAAACAAAGTACAATTGTTTTCTCACAACTACTCAACAAAATAATCCTAACCCTAAGAGAATTTAGAACATGATGAATATGGAGATCACACAACTAAACCTATTTTCAAGCTCTCAATACTCCCCTCTCTCATGTGTGCGGCAAGCCCTGTTTAAATAGGAAAAGGGGTAGGGCAAATTCCTTCTTGGATAGGAAGTTAAGTTCGACTTGGACTTGTCTTCATTAAACAGGTAAATCTCTTTAATTTTAATTCCTTTATCCACTTTGGCCAAATTCCATCTTTATCCTTCCTTATGTGTTTCCTCCATCTTCTCGTGCTCCGATTGCCATTCAAAGTGTGTAGAAAAGTTCGACGTTTTATGCTCTACAAATCGGCTACCACTTTGCATACTTTTCCCGCCGACAGGTTGATTTATGCACTGCCTCGACATAATTCAGCTTCCTTCAGTGGAAGTTGTTATCTTTGGCTTAGCTTAATATGGATCTGTCACGAGCTCGTTCTACACCATCTTTCATTTTTTTTCATTGCCCGCTCGGCATCACCTGCCCTGGCAGTGAGTAAATTTGCGCAAGCATCAGACATGCATTAAAATAGTACATTTTTCATTAAAATCACCAATTATCAGGATCAAATGTAAAAGCAGTGTAATTAATGCATATAAGGCCATAATGTCACTTAAATGGGTGTAGGTTAAACAATAATTGCCATGTAAAAAGGGTCAAAACATAGGACTTTTGGGCATTTATCAGCTATTGCTGCCATTGAGAGGGATTTGCTTGATGAAGCAATTTTTTGAAGAATTTTCTTTTTCCTATATTCCTCGTTCTTGTAATATGGTAGCAGACTGGGTGGCAAAAAACTAGGACGAACATGTGTCCTGTGAATTGGCATTCTAATATCTTACCATGGCTGCCGCCACTTCTGTAATTTTTTGTTTGCTATTTATTTAAAGATAATTATGTAAAAAATCTTGCATTAGTAATGATGAATTATTGGGCTTCACTCTTACGTTTTAAAAATGGCGAGGCAAAGTCTGTACCAAACTGATGTTTTTAGGCCTCAGTTTGGGGCGATGCTACATCTACCAATTGGTAGATTACCCAGCTGAAGTGATGCATAATTTGTTAATTAATAAATGCAATACAATATATCTTTTAATAAGGAATAAATGCAATACAATTAATATCTCTTTTAACTTTCATCAATAAATGATTTCCAAGATTATAACTACAATACAATTAATACGTCTTTACCCCATAAATAATTTTCACAACTATAAATGTAATATAATTAATATTTTATTTTTAATGGAATATTTTATTTTTAATATAATAAGAAGAGAAACTAAGTTAAGTAAAAAAATATTTTGACCTGTCGTGGTATCATGTTCCGCTAGTTTTCAAATCAACGAGTGTGGCCTTGCTTCAAATAATAGCCCTTGAAGAAATATAATATTTTGAAAGGGTAAAATATTTAAATCATCACTTAACTTTGCTCCCAAACCTATTTTAGTTATTGAACTTTCAAAACGATCAATTTACTCACTAAACTTTATTTTTTGACCTATTTTGATCACTTTGAATTATTTTGTTAATATTTTGATATGACTTGGCATATTTTATTATTATTAAATATAAAATTTAATTTAAAACAAAAATAAATTATATTTTATTATTATTAAATAAAAAACCTAAATCCCCCAACACCCTCAAACCACTTTCACCCTCACCGGCTACCCACACCTTCGTCAGCGTAACCCTCACCGAAAATCACCCCCTTTTCGGCGTAACCCTCACTGGCAACCCACCCCTTCACTGGCGTCATCTACCCACCTAAAATCAAAATACAAACAAATGAGACTTTGTAATGCTTAATTAATCAGAAATACAGTAACTAGTGATGAAACAACGGGAAAACTGAGGTTTCTTGGCTGCAAAAAAAAGGTAGTATTTCAGTAAACTATACGCATAGTCGGGGTTATCACCGTAGACCATATAAAAAATATGCCATAATTTTATCCTTTTTGGATCTCATTTTCTCTAATCTATCTTCGATTCAACGGACAGAAAATAATAATTTTCTAGCTTTTTTCCGGTTGGGCGATCGGCGAATATGTAAAAAAATTAGGTGCTTTCCAGAAGAGCTGGCTGGTTGAGATCCATATTCATAAGCGGGCGAGACTTGACCTTGTGGTGCTTCAAATCAACGATAGAATATGAATAGGAGTTGCTTTGTACACTGCCATTAAACATCAACGCGTTGAAATTATGATGATGATCGAATCTCATCCGTTGAAACTACTGACCGTTCACAATGGCCGGCTGAACGAAGGGATCGAAGTAAAAGATTTTGCGTCGTGCGATATACGACACTACCGAAACTTTTTGGAAAGGAAACCGAACAGTCGTGGGTACGTAGCCGGTAATCGGCTCACCTTGTACGAGGTTGAGATCTAACGGCGAAGAATCGATCATGAGAGCTGACTCACGACTAGAAGATTCCATGGTGCTACTCTGGCAAGGGATGTGGTTGTTGATGTTATTAACGTTACTTTTAGAGTCATTCACTTTGATGAGATTTCGGGTTGGTAGACGACGCCGGCGAAAGGGTGGGTGATCGGTGAGAGTAACACATGTAGCGACACTTTTCAAGTAAAAATTGAAATCGCTTATGAGTTATTTAATTTAATTTGTTCTTGAAAATTCGTTTATATTTTTTTCATGAAAACAATAAAGTTAATAAGAAATCAGATTTTTAACAAAAAGATTTGGAGTCGCCACCGGCCACTTAGGTAGGTCGGACACCATAAAACCATATATTCGTTTAAAAAGGTTTCGGGAGTTAGTTACGTGTTGGGAATGATTATCACCCCAATCGAGCCTGAAAATCGGTACCAAAATATTTATCGCTTTTAATCGAAGGAAATCGTTAAAACTTAAAATGAATTTAATTGAGAAAACTTAACTAAAAGTTGACTTTAATTGAACGAGTTTTATCAAATTGATGGGCTCGAATTAATCAGACATTTAATTAATAAGGATGATGATACCTCGAACCATAGATTAAACTGATGTCGAATAAGCCCGACTGATGTGTTAATTTATGGTTCGATATTCGTATGTCACCTTTATGCATGATGCAACCATTTATATATGATGTCAAGATATAGGCCATTTTTAATCATTATTTACCTCGGGACGATAAAGATTAATCCGAATATTTGATCAACATCCTCTAAGTTCGGACTGCCACATCAAAAATATCGGGATTAATAAATACCTCCCTTTTTCCGTATATTAAATCGGTTAATATGCAATTAAGACGAGTCATAAAAATGAAATTTAAAGGATAGCAAACAAAAGCATGAAAAAAACAAACAAAGCCCACCCCAAAGTCTTAACCTAGAAGGCCCAAATTATGAAAAACCCAATTAGTGATCTAATTAGTCTAAGTGAATCTAATATTTAATTCCTAATTAAATTATTCATAAAAGACTAAGAAACCCTAATAAACTAAAACCCTAACAAATTATGAGGGTCATTTCTATTTTTGATCTAAATCGTGGAGTTAATTTTACCTTAAAAGTTGTTAAGAAATGTTTAATTAATTTAATGAATCTAACATTTACCCTAATAAGGCAAGGGTAAATTTAAATTCACTAAATTAATTAGAACCCTAACTCTAACTAAGTCTCTAAAAAATTAATCCTAGATTAACTTAATTAAATCAAAGACCTTGCCCGTATGAGATGAGCACACAATTTAGATTAATTAAATTAATTCTTCTAATCTAATTACAAGCCCAAACTAAAAAACGAGGCCTAAAGAAAAGGCCTAAACTAACTAAACCAAAAATCATTAAACTGAACCTAAGGTCCACTAAACTAAAGCTAGCCATATGCCCAAAATGCTAATACATGACAATAAATAAATACGATATAAAACTAAAAAACATAAATATATAAGTACTAAATAAATACTAATTTAAGGCACAAATACATTCGAAAATATATAAACATAAAAACTAAAAAAAGAACAAAATTTAATTAATTAACATTTCACTATCGCATAAAAATACAAAATACAATATAAAAAAGAACATACTTAGCTCGAAAAAAGAACTTCGACCGGCCCCCTCCAAGATCTACGCACCATGACTCCTAAAATTTACTAGATCGAGCCTCAAAAGAAACCTCCAATCGAATACTGAATCGAACCAACTAGGGTCGAGAGCACTGCTCCATGCCCTTGGCAACCGTGCTCGGGTTGCATCCTCAAATAAATTGGGACAAGGCCGATTGTTCCCTCATGTGTTGCTGCCCCTCACACGCCTTTTATAGGCAATGGGTGAGGGTGGGGTGAAACGTGGCTTAAGGAGAGCCACGTGCTCTCCCTTCCTCTTTTCCTTTACTTTTTATATTATTTTTTTTTCTTTTTTTAAAATTTTTTAACTTTTTTTTTGTGTTGCAATACTGCTATAATATTATACAACCCAGACAAAAATGAGTGATTACACCCATTACTGTAAAAACGTAAAGAGGCGGGTCTACCCTGAACAAAATTAGTGATTACAACTGCCCATCATTGCTCATCCTTGTGTTAAAAAGGATAGAACAAAGACCAAAATCACTAATTTTGTTCCACTTCCTTGTCGAACGATTTGCTCTTCGGGAATAGAAGCGAGCATATCCAAATAACTTTTTTTTCCGAAGTGGTGAAAACAACTGGTGGTGCTGGTAGGCCCTTCCGAATTGGCAGCAGACAAACCAACTAGCCTTCGAACGACTCATTCCTTCAAAGCGGCATCAAATGAATCCAACATAATCTTGATTTCCCTACACGGTCAAAAATCAAACTGGGTGGCGCTGAGATGTCCTTTCGAAGCGGCAACAGACAAACGAACTGGCCTTTAAACGTCTCTTTCTCCCGAAGCGGCACTGAACGAGTTTCAAATAACTTTGCTCTCCCTACACGATCACGAGAAGGTTAGATATCCAAACGACTTTTGCTTTCCCTTCACGGTCAAAAAACAAACTTTGCTTTCCTTACATGGTCAAAAAGCAAATTGGGCGGCGCTGAGATGTCCTTCCGAAGCGGCAACAGACAAACCAAATGGCCTTTAAACGGCTCATTCTTCCGGAGTGGCATTGAATGAATCCAAAACAATTTTGCTTTCCCTACACGGTTAAAAAGCAAATTGGGCGGCGCTGAGATGTCATTCCGAAGTGGCAAAAGACAAACCAACTTGCCTTCAAACTACTCATTCTTCTAGAGTGGTATTGAACGAGTTTCAAATAACTTTGCTCTCCATACACTGTCACATGCAAAATGGGTGGATCCCTCGAACTACAAGTTATTTCTATATAGAACTTTTCACCCTGAAATCTTGAAGCTACGAGTTTCCCCTATATAAAACTCTTCTCTTTGAAGTCTTGGAGCTTTGGGTTCTTCCTATATAGAACCATCAGCTTTGAAATCCTGGGGCTTCAGGTCCTTCCTATATAGAACCGTTGGCTTTGAAATCCTAGAGCTTCAGGTCCTTCCTATATAGAACCGTATGCTTTGAAATCCTGGAGCTTCGAGTCCTTCCTATATAGAACCGTTAGCTTTGAAATCTTGGTATGGCGAGTCTAGAAACCTTCGTCTGAAGTTCTAGAGATTTGAGTATCTACCTCATCTGCTCTAAAATCCTGATGTGGCTAGTTTGACATCCTTCGCCTGAAATCCTTGAGCTATGAGTATCTGCCTCCTTCACTCTAAAATCCTGATGTGACGAGTTTGACAACCTTCGCCTGAAATCCTTGAGCTATAATTATATGTCTCCTTCGCTCTGAAATCCTGATGTGGCGAGTTTGACACCCTTCGCCTGAAATCCTTGAGTTTTGGTTTTGAAATTCTTTGCCGAAGAATTTTTTTCTTGGGCCGTTGCTTTGTTGTCTGCTCCTCTTCTTAAGAAGTGTACAACTTACCTTTCGAATATTCTTTCTCCTTTTGGACCATTGACTTCTTTTTGCTTTCTTCGTCCTCATTTTCTTTGCAATGACGGTGCCCTCTCTTTCTCGCTCGGGTTCGCCTTTTATGCTCTCTCCTCTTCTTTGGGTCACTTTAGGGATTTTTTCTGCCCTTTCTCTTCTCTTATTTTTCTTATTTTTTTTTCTTTTCTTTTCTTATTCTTTTTTCTTTTCTCTCTCTCTTTTCTCTTTCTTTCTTTCTTTCTTTCTTTCTTTCTTATTCTCTTTCTCTTTCTCTTTCTTTTCTTTCTTCTCTCTCATTCTTCCTAGCGAACTTTTCCCTCTCCCTGGCTAAGTGAGTCCTTCACCTCAGAAAATCCTTCGAATCTTTGTTAGCTGAGTTCTTCTCGTTAGGGGCTCGTCGTCAAGAATTTTTAAGTCAAAATCCTTTTTAGTCTTCAAAATCTGTCAAAACAATAAAAATACTTTTATGATATGAGCCAGCTTGCTCCTAACCTAGGGACATCTAACTAAATATGATTCATGAATGGAGTCATTTTTAGAGTTCTTGGGGAAAAACTCTCGCTTTCGGGTCGATCATCCTAAACTTCCACGGGCTTTCTGTCTTTACTGAATCTTCATTTCTGCCTTGCCTTGGAAGGACATGGTTGGCATGTACTGGTTGACTAAAATTAGTCATTTCCTGAAATCCCTCTTTGAAGCATTGTCCCACTCATCTCGAGCTTGAATATAGTCTCTGTGTTGGCTCTTTATGACGAGCCTCAACATTAGGGTAACCACATGACCCATGTATTCTTTCTTATTTTTATAAGATATGATATCATTTTTTCTTTATCGGATCTTCATTCTTCACTTTCTTCTAAAAGAAGATGTTGAATTACACCGGTCGGATTCGAATATGTCACTTGCTAAAGCTCAAATTCCTAACATTACTCTTGCTTAACCCAGGCTTGACTGTTGTCTCTTCTCGGGTTCGTCATATTGAACTTTCTACAAATTCAACCTTGGGGCAGACTCAGGCCCCATTTTTTTTTTGAATTTTCTCCGTTCCCAAATCTCCAAAAGATATGGCGTAGGAGATCTTGTGATTTTTCTTTTCATAGTCACTGGCAACTCGCACTATGTTGACCATGTCAACCTTTGATTTCAAGTTGTGGAGGGAAGCCTTCATTGCCAAGCGTTTGAACAAGTCTTAAATAGCGACATCACTCCCACCTAAATTTTCTTAAGAAAATGTGATCAAGCCATAAATTCCTAACAGATTCATCTTCATAACCTTTTATGGTTGAAGATGTATGCTTCCATGGAAAAGGTGGTGCTATCTCACAATTCGGTGCTTGAGACCTTCTCTTGAACCATCGGAATCCTGAATGTCAAGGTCAACTTCTTTGTTTTGTCCATTATAGGTCTTTCTTTATCTTAACATTAGGGTGAGCATATGCCCTTAAGTCCATGAACCTTTCTTACTTTCACAAGGTCCGGTTGTTACGTGTAAAGTGATGCGCAATTTGTGCAAGTATACACGTCGCAAGTAATAAAGTTATAAGTATATCGAGTATCGTCTCCACAGGGATTGGTACTCGTCTTTTGGTCCTATCTTCTCACACTGCAAAACAAATAAAGTAAAAACACAGATAAGTTGATTGGAAGAGTTTTATCTAACTAAAGAAATATAAGATAAATAGATAGGACGAATAAGAGAGAAGAGTAGGTCGGGTTAAGTTGTGTTGTAGTGTGGAATCCAATTGACTTGTCTTCGTCTTTGCATGTAACGAAAAAGAGTGATGCCACGGCAGTGACGTCCCTGTCGCGGCCGCAATGGTTGGAGTTTCTGCCGCAGCAATCCCTTGCTCTTGGCAGATGTTGTTAAGGTTTAGCATAGCATCATTTGATGGTTCCTCCTTATCCCTAATCTCAGAACATTGGTTGATGTTGAACCTTGATGAAACCTCCTGACGTGAACCAAAGACAAACATCAACGATGTTTACGCTTCTCTTAGTCATTGAAACTCTTAACCTATCCCAAGGCCGAGTTAGCTAACACCACGTGGGGTAATAACTGTGCTTATTCATTCCGTGAGTTCAACTATCCCGATATTGAACAAGTAGATAACCTCACAAACCTTCTACCGAATAGAATGCAAGAATGATTAAAACCAAGAATATGCAAACCCTAACTTTTATTGCATTAAAAACTTAAACAAAATATAATTGTTTTCCCACAACTACTAAACAAAATAACCCTAGCCTAACAACTTGAACATGTTAAGCCTCTCAAACTCTCAATATTAGACATCCCTCCTCTTAACCAAAGGGTGCTTTATATAGGAGAAGGTGTAGGGCAAAGTCCTTGGATAGGAAGTTAAGTTGGAGTTGGATTTGTCTTCATTAAAAAGGTGAATCTCTTTAATTTAATGCATTTAATCCTCTTTGGCCGAAATCCATCTTTAACCTTCCTTCCATGCTTTCGCCATCTTCTCATGCTCTGATCGCTATGCAAAGTGTGTAGAAAAAATCAGCGTTTACAGCTTTGCAAGTCGACTAACACTTTACCCATTTTTCCCTCTGCGGAATGCTGTCACGGCCTGATCTTTTGCTGCCTCGGCATTGGTCTGCTCTGCTCTACAAGGCTTCAACAGCTTCACTCAATAGAAGCTGTCATCTTTGGCTCGGCTTGGCTTGGCAATGAAATGTCGCGGCATCGCCTGCTGGCACAGAATCACATGCCCTGGCATCACCTGCTGGCACGACATCACATGACCTGGCATCACATGCCCTAATAGTGAGTAAATCTGCACAAGCACCAAAATGCATCAAAATAGTACATTTTTCATTAAATAAATCAAATGTAAGGATCAAGGATAGAAACAATATAATTAATGCATAAAGGGTCATAATGCAGCTCAATTGGGTGTAGGTTGAACAATAATTGCCATGTAAAAAGGGTGAAAATATAGAACTTTTAGGCACTTATCACACCCCAAACTCGAACTATTGCTTGTCCTCAAGCAATGCAAACCATCAATTTACAAACCTTAGTTTTTATAAACCGTCTCCTTGGTCTTACTTTTCCTTCTCTCTCCAAACCATGGTGAAGAACGCTTTGGCCCTTAAATCTTTGGATGCCTTAGGAATTTCCTGGAATCAAACTATAAGATTTGTGAGTATGTTCATGTCGGTTTCGGACACCTCTAGGGCTTTCTTAAGCTAGAGCCACTGGTGGGCACCTCTAACTTTTACCCATTTTTAGCTACTCTATGTCCTAAGTTTTCTAGAATTCCTTAAATCATGCAAGTCACAAAGGTGTTTAAAGTTCTAATCTTATAGTGTGATCCTAAGTTATCTTTCTTTAAGCATCTTAAAAATAAAGGCTCTAAACGATCCTAAAATATGATAAGAAGAGAGAGTTGTATTGCCAAGAAAGAAGATTTAATTAAAACTAAACTAAGGCAATTGAAAGAAAGTACTGGCATTGCATGCTATATCGAGTAAATGCAATGCAATAAATAAATTGTTTTTGACAATTATGAAAAAACTGCAATTATATTAAATTGCCGCGACATGGAAGTGTCTCGACCTCTCAACCTACACCCACAAACTCAAGATAAATACTGCCCTCAATGCGTTAATCAAAAAATACAGAATAAGCATTATAAGCACACAAAAATTAAAGGGCAAAAATTAAAGGCATGAGAGAAGAAATCTAAGGTGACTCGGATGAGTCATTGGTTTGTATGATCAATCTCCTCGTTGCTATATGCTTGACTCGTTTGGTGGCTCTCAGTGGTTGGGTGCGTGTTGGGGGAGTGGGCTCTTCTTCGGTGTCGCGGCATGAGCAGTCGGCATTGTCGAGGCGGTAGGTCGTGGCGAGGCATGCACTTCAAAATTTGCCGAGGCATCGGGTATTTCCGAGGCATGCGCCGTTTCGTCTGTTTTGGCAGCGATTTTGGGACAGATGTTTGCTCCTTTGGGTTAGCTCGAGATTACCATAGTTTTGAGTTTCTTGGCCATGGTGATTTTGTTTCTTGAAGTGGAAAACAAAGAAAACCTGAAAACTAATTATACTAAAGACAAATAAAATATCTCCTAAAATTACTGAAAATAAAATAAACGTCCAAAAATTAAAGACGAAAAATTAAAAATTCATAGAAAGAGCATTTTCATGCATCTTCTAAGGTTACTACATATCCGAGAAAGCTTGAGGAGGGTCGTTTTCGATACTTTTTATAGTCCATCTGCACCCTCCATCGAGTGATAATATTGCCTAGAAAGAGTTGGGCCAATGTACTCGCAGCTACTCCCTTTGGCGTGACCATGATGGGTGCATCTTTCTTTCGTGTTCCCTTGTAGTCCATGTATACGCTCCACCTTGGGACTTTTTCTGAAGGCGTGAATAGATTATTAGGAAAAATTAGCTCAATATCCAACCATTCACTTACCTCATTCTTGTCGAAATTCGTTGTGGTTTGATGTATCCTTCATTGTCATGGTAGTTGCGTCGGCAACCAATTGCCGTGGCAATCTTCTACCATAATTCGGTGCAAGTCAAGGGAAAACCCAATTTTCTGAAAAGCTTTGTGGATCCAAACCCCGTTTTCTTTATGTCCCTCGAACATCTCTATCGGTAGAGATTTTGTTGGCTTCAATTCTACCAACGTTGGTTCCTCAAAAAATACCTACAATGGAAGATGTGAGTTTTTAAAGAATTCAAAAGGTTCAACCATTACCTGCTCATATTTCATTGGCAAAGTAGTGTCATCTTGTTGATGTGGTGGAGGTCAAACATCCTTAATCTTTCCAGCTATTTGAGACTTTATTGATGGAATTGTCGAGGCATCAGGTCTTGCCAAGGCATGTAGTGCCACCGTGGCATGTGGTGCTGTTGTGGCATGTGTTGTTGTCGTGGCATGATGTGCTACCATGGCATTCGCTATACTTAACTCATCCAGGCTAAGTGTTGTTGTGGAATTGTTCTGTTCAGGCTCCTCAATCATTGCCAAGGCAATTCGTTGCATAGGCTCATCATGTGATGAGCAGTCTCTCTCATTGGCATCCTCTCTACTTGGAGGTTTGTGTTGTTCCCCACTCATCAAGGAGCTCACTTCATATTGCTCCTCGTCATCTTGCCTTGGGACTTCAGTATCCCTAGGAATGGGTTGTTGGTGCATGTTCTCCATGGCATGTGTAGATTTCTTCAATCGGTCTTCCGATTTTCTCACGAGTTCAGCCATCATGGTAGTGCACACATCCATGGAATTTAATAGCTCTTGACGAGGACTACCTTGCCATGATATATATGTTGTCGTGACACTCTGCTGTTGATAAGGACTATTTTGCCAAGGCATGTCTGTTGTCGAGGCATTACATTGCCAAAACATGTCTCTTGCTGCAGAAAAATTGTTATGGTAAAAAATTTGAGCTTTCTGATCATACCATGAAGGATTTTGCTGTTGGTTCCATCCATTGTCCTCCTTGTTGTCATATGCACCGAAAAGATGAGGGAAATTTTCAAACACGTGATTTTCTCCACACATAGCACACAAGTTTTCCATGATATATGCTTTTCTCGGTTGATTCATCTATTCTAACATCAACTCTCGAATAGTTTTACTTTTATTTTTTGACATGTTGGTGTCCCTTAACTTGTAGCGCACCTGGATTTTTTTTAATAAAACAAACGAAAAGAAAAGTTAGTAAAACTAATAAACTAAAGAAAAATAAAAGAGTGCAAGAAAATAAAAACAAAAGTCGCCAATCCTCGGCAACAACGCCAAAAACTTGTTACGTGTAAAGTGATGCGCAATTTGTGCAAGTATACACGTCGCGAGTAATAAAGTGATAAGCATATCGAGTATCGTCTCCACAGGGATTGGTACTCGTCTTTTGGTCCTATCTTCTCGCACTACAAAACAAATAAAGTAATAACACAAATAAGTTGACTGGAAGAGTTTTATCTAACTAAAAAAATGTAAGATAAATAGATAGGACGAATAAGAGAGAAGAGTAGGCCAGGTTAAGTTGCATCGTAGTGTGGAATCCAATTGACTTGTCTTTGTCTTTGCATGCAACGAACAGAGTGATGCCCCAGCAGTGACGTCCTTGCCGCGGCCGCAATGGTTGAAGTGTTTGCCGTGAGAATCCCTTGCTCTTAGCAGATGCTGTTAAGGTTCGACAAAGCTTCCTTTGATGCTTCCTCCTTATCCCTAAGCTCAGAACATTAGTTGATGAATGAACCTTGATGATACCTCCTGGCATGAACCAAAGACAAACACCAACGATGTTTACACTTCTCTTAGCCGCTGAAACTCTTAACCTATCGCTAGGTCCAGTTAGCTAACACCACGTGGGGTGATAATCGTGCTTATTCGTTTCATGAGTTCAGCTCTCCCGATATTGAACAAATAGATAACCTCACAAACCTTCTCCCGAATAGAATGCAAGAATGATTAAAACCAAGAATAAGCAAACCCTAACTTTTATTGCATTAAAAACTTAAACAAAATATAATTGTTTTCCCACAACTACTAAACAAAATAACCCTAGCCTAAGAACTAGAACATGTTAAGCCTCTCAAACTCTCAATATTTGACATCCCTCCTCTTAACCGAATGGTCCTTTATATAGGAGGAGGTGTAAGGCAAATTCCTTGGATAGAAAGTTAAGTTGGAGTTGGACTTGTCTTCATTAAAGAGGTGAATCTCTTTAATTTAAAGTATTTAATCCTTTTTGGCCGAAATTCTTCTTTAGCCTTCCTTCCATGCTTTCATAATCTTCCAATGCTTCGATCGCCATGCAAACTGTGTAGAAAAATTTAGCGTTTACAGCTCTGCAAGTCGGCTACCGCTTTGCCCATTTTTCCCTCTACCAGAATGCTTCTGCGGCCTGACCTTTTGCTGCCTCACATTGGTCTGCTCTGCTCCACAAGGCTTCATCAGCTTCCTTTAGTAGAAGCTATCATCTTTGGCTCGGTTTGGCTTGGCAATGAAATGTCGCGACATCGTCTGCTAACACGGAATCACATGCCCTGGCATCACCTGCTGGCACGACACCACATGCCCTGGCAGTGAGTAAATCTGCACAAGCACCAAAATGCATCAAAACAATACATTTTTCATTAAATAAATCAAATGTAAGGATCAATGATAGAAACAATATAATTAATGCATAAAGGGTTATAATGCAGCTTAATTGGGTGTAGGTTGAGCAATAATTGCCATGTAAAGAGGGTGAAAATATTGAAATTTTAGGCACTTATCACCGGTCTTCATTTTTCCTTGCCGAGTTTTCTTCATTCATTCTTTCTTGAAAGACGACACTGACATATACCAGTCAGAATAGCATTACCCTCACTCAACTTGGGCTTAATTGTTGCTTCTACGTAGACTCTTCATGATGAGCCTTCTTCAATCTCATCCTTCGGGTGAACTCATGGCCCTCGTTTTCCCCGTTCTTAAATCTTCATTAATTTGAACCATTCGGTACAGCGCATGTAATCTTGCTATTGCTCACTGTGAAATTATGCCATCCCAGCCATGTAGACCTTTGACCTGTAGTTATGCGGAAAATATTTCCCCTTCAAATGCTCGAACAAGTCCCAGATAACGACATCATTGTTACCCGAGACTTTATAAATCCCCAAATCAAACAGATCCATCTTTATGACCTCATCCCGGTGTGTAGGTACATTCCTATAAAAAGGAAATTTTATTCCTATGACTCTGAAGCAAACCTTTTTCCCAATCTCCATTCATTCTTGCTAAGGTTCTAAGCTTCAAGTCCTTGTAAATGTTCTTTTGATTAAGCAAAGTTGTATATTCCACAACCGTAAGCATTAGGTTCTCCCCTCTAAGTGAAGTAGTGAAAAATGACATTCTCATAATTAAAAGATGGCCTGGAGTGAGGGACATATATCAAGCGCGCAAGGTTACTATAGCTTTCGTAGAGCCAATTTTGCAACAGCCGATCCCATCCTTCCTTAGGTCCACAATCTTTTCTTTGACCAGTTCTTTGTATACCCCATTCAAGATGAAACTCGACTATCAAGGTTAAAACACCTTTAACTCATCATGTCAACTCATTCTTTCACAAAGCAGGACAAAATGTCAGTCTACTTGTTCATTTCAATGCGAGAGACTTGCGATGATGGTCTAGATAAAATAATTTTATTATATATTTATTTTAAAAAAACATGGCGAGCAATGTTTATTGAAACGAAGCTTAGGTTTTGAAAAAAATGAAGATCAATCCAAGTGACACTTTTGTTTAAAAGGTCACAAATGTTGTGAAGGTACATACATGTGAAATCCTTATTGGGCTATTAAGCTTCCGAGAGGAACAACTCCCATACCTAATTTCTACCCAATTTTAGGTGGCTCTCTTTATCTCACTAACTCACAGTGCCCTATCTTTCCCTCTTTTCTAATCTCAATCGGGCATTAGAAGTGTGGAAATCCTTGAAGGAAGGTTAACCCCAATAGGTGAGATGTGATCTGAAGATAAATTCATATATCCATATATGGTCGAAATGGTCTTTCAAGGCTTGTAATGTAGGTTGTGGCTCATGGTTATAGGCCCAAGAAAGTGTTTAAGGGTGGTGAAACCAAGGATCATTTCTTCTATTGAAAATCTCAATTAGGTACTATCTGCTCTGGATATGCTCAGATGAAATACTATTTTCTCTTTTATTTTTCGGATCGCTCTAGACTGCCCATTTTTTTGGGTTTTCACCCTAGAGTTCATTTCCTTACGTCAAGTGTAGCTTTGGATCAACTTGCGCCTTCACATTGTATTGATGCATGCTTCCATCCAAAGGTGATCAATCTTTTGAGGCTCTTCTAAGTGGAGGTTCATTTGGATGAAGAATTCCTATAACCCTTTTCTCTATTTACAAAACTGCACTTTTCAATTTAGTGCTTTCGCTTTTGATTTCTTCAATTTCTATGTTGGTAACTTTCAACTTGGTCTAGGTTGGCTCTTTGAGCACAAACTTTCCTTTCAACGTTTCCTTTTCCCCTACATTCCATGCATTTATTCTTCATTATTGCCCCCTAATTCATGAGGAATCATCTTTATAGCATAATCAGAATCCAACGTCATTCATTTATCCACAAACTTTTATCTCCTTTTCCCCCGGTGTAGGGGTGATCCTTGGTTTGGGTTGAATCGAGAAAAAAACATTATTAGGCTCAAAATGGGACAACAATGGACATTTTTCTTATTTTCTTTCTTTGTAAAGGGAAATGAAGGAATGCCAAATGTCCTCTCATACATGGATATCAAACAGTCTTCAGGTGGTAGATGTCCTCTCACTCAATGGGATCGACCCATTATTCCTAAACACTCATTGTTATTCCTCCCTTTGGCTAAGTAGAACAGAGAGTTTTCACATTTATAGTGTCCTCACAACATTTGGTTTTTGAATTTTTGAATTAAAGTCATTTTTGCAATATATATATATATATGTTTGGGAAAATCAAAGTAATCTCATAATAATAACGAATAAATGAAATGTTCAAAAGAAATTAAAAAATACAAAATGTTTTCCAGATGAAATGCATGTGAATGCTACTTTCATTGAAATTGAATCAAGCAAACATAACATAATCCCCCAAGAGGTATTTTCTACTCCCAGGTAAACAGTAGCAAAATAAAAAAGAATTAACAACATGGACATGACGCAACAGAAATCCTTGACCATCACAACACCGATTAATCATATCGGCCTTTCAAACTTCCCAAAAACTCAGCCTCTTTTTTAAACTTGGGTGTTCCATTCCCAAAAAAGAGCACTCTATTCATAACAAATTCACATATTCTTCTGTTGTACAGCTGAAGTCTCCGTGATGATATTTTCATAGAACCCTGGAACCAAACACCTTGGGATTGAAATAGGCATGTTGTTTCGGGGGGAGGTGGCCTCAAGAGTTTATTCTTAACCAAAAGAGGTAACAGCTCCGAATTTGTCATCATGAATAATATCCTCGTTTCTTCTTGTCACTCCCTCTTGCATCATGCACTTTAACTTTCCTCTTTCCCTTTAACCTTAGGTAGGGTTCCTTTCCTTCGAGGACATCATTATCAAGGCATGTCACTTTTGTGTGCTCTTTCAGAATTGTTTCAGGCTTTTTAAGCGGGTTCAGAACCAAGCGTTCCGTAGTATGTTTGATCATGATGGTTGCTAACACTTTCAGACTTTGCTGATGTCGGCAACTTCGCCCTATCCCCTTCTTTCATCACGGCGACCCGATCTTCCCCAAGTTTCACAGTACCGGCCACAACTGGGAAATTAATTTTTAGACCCAGACTCTTTGACTCAAACTCTAATACCCGAGGTTGAGGATATGCTGAACTTTGCACTTAAAACTCACACATCTCTCGAGGAAATGCCCCCGAGTTCCAACGTGGTAATCACAATGCTCTTCCTCACAGAACCAACTCAGATATGAAGGTGACAGGGCCTTAACAAAGCAAGGTACCACCACTCGAGCGTGTAGCAGCTTGGAGTACAACTCTCGGTAAGTGAAAGGACTGGGAGTGAACTGGTCGTCATTCAATTCTCCTTTTTCTTCAGCCTTGGAAGTCTGGCTAACAGACAGCTGATGAGGTTTTGGAATCACAGACTCCAAGAGCTGGTCATGTGTTTGTAGGGGTGTCAATTCAGAAGATGGCGCAGTTGATATCTTTGCCCACTTGTCACGTATTGTGTCTCCTTCAATCTGTGACTCTACTTTTTTAGTCCTCCGTTTGCTGGTAAGGGTAAAACTTTCATGGAGGAATCTTCGGCCTTATCCAACACCACATCAGCTGGGTACTCGAAGGTCATGAATGCTATCTCATACTGGCTAAAGATAGCTTTGTCTTCACCAGATAAAATATGTTCCGCTATGAAGTCACAGTCCCAACTTTCACTCACCTCTTGCACAAAAGAGTCTTCTTTCATACCATCTCCTTTGGTCATGGTGGCCATCATACTCATCAGTTCATCAATTTTTCCTTTCGTTTCTTCTTGGAACTTCTTCACATATGAAATCATCCCTCCTTGACTCCAAACCAATTGTTCTTGAAGTTGTTCGAACCTATCCGTTCTAGCCACTAGGTCACTCATTTTTCTAAAGCCAAACTGGTCAATAGTCATTCTCCCTTACATCTATCTTTAGAGGTGAATGTTTTCCCTATTAGTGATGCATGTAATGTATGTACAAAATGCAAAAATTGATAATGCGTCTATGAATGAATGCATGCAATGTATTGTATGCACAGAAGAAATAAATGACTAAAGGTGATCAACTAAAAATGTACGATTGAAATGCAAAGAAGCGTTTATTCAGTGTGCCATATGCACAATAGAGGGAGATGATTAAAGGTAATCGAACAACAAGGTACAATTGAAATGTAAAGAATCATTGATTCAATGAACATTCTTATTTAACAACTTTCATAACGTAGATTCAATCTAGTTACAATGGGAAAAGAAAAGTAATTCCCACACAAGGCATAATTGAAACTTGAGTTCCTTCTCCATCGATAGCTGGGTTTGCCTTTGTTAATCTTGTGGATGATCCTAGGCTTTGAGATTATTTTGTTCGTTGTTACAGATTCTTTCTCCCGCTATGAAAGTTATAAATTTCAAACTATTCTCGAATCAACATTTCATGTGCAAAGTACTATGAATATGCACAAAGAGAATTGAACAGGACCAGAAATCGAAATTAAACGTGTCACCAAATAATGCTACTATGAACATATGAATGTATGCAAAGAGCGACACTGAGTTCGGCAAATATCCTCGTTGAACGACTTGTATTAATGGGAACATTGGTTCCTTACAACGATCAAAGGAAACCCGCTACATGTGGTCCTTAAGCTAGCATCTAGGTCGACAGTTTTCTTCAAGATTCACACAATCCCTTCTTATTTCTTAGAAGCTTGATAGGACCTTTTGCTAGGAATCGGACGCTCTCTTATATCTACGTTATCAAATGTGCCAATTCTTGGCCCTGCTCCCAAGTGGTGTAGGCGACGAATTATGATGACTCCAACGTAGAGAGTTGGTGCTCTTGACTTGCCCTTTGAAAGGGTCTCGCTGAACCCGTGATCACTTACTGAAACATCTAACAAATATGTGAGGTTGCTATTTTCGCCTTTGAAAGCCTTTCTCGCCTTGGAAACCCAACCATGTAGTTGTTATCCTTATGGCCATATTTGTATGTCGAGATCCTTCCCATTATTGTTACGGATCAAATTTTCCACTGATTCAGTCTTTAATTTCAAACTATTTCCAATCTCAATGTGCTTTTCATGATATGATAAAATATGCAAAAACGCAAAGAGGAAAAAAGGCAAAACAAATAAAGCGTTAGTTCATCTAAAAATAATAATAAATTCAAGGGGTAAGAAAAAAAAGTGCGGAGGATTCAAACACACAATAAACACATAGAGATCCCTAAACATACGAACTCTAACTTGCTAAGGTTATCCGTGTGGCTCTAATGGGGTGGGCTTATAAATTCTCACACATGAGTTTGGTTCTATTTAGAGTACTCGAACCTATCTTATCACATACTAAGGCGACAATAACCCTAATTCCAGCCCATTACAAGCTTGCAAATTGGTTTCAGTTCGAGGGAAAGCACGACCTAATGACGTGGAGGGCTGCTCACTTGTCAAAGACGTGGATTCTGGAAGTGAATTATCGAACCGTGGAGGGCTACTCACGTGGGTATGGGCATTTCACTCCCACTTAAGAGGTAAAGCTCGGGTATAGAGCTTGATGATCATGATGCAACACGTGTCGATGATTCCTTAGAAATTATATGAAAAATTAATTCGAGAGCCACAAATTATCAAAGCCCGTTCAATTTGGATCAAATTCCACTTAAGTACCCTTAAATTCAATTTAAATTTCAACCGTTTCCTTCAATTAAAAGAGGCAAATATTTTTTTGGCTTAGCTTTTTTTTTTGTTTTATGAAACAAAATTACATCCCCAGTGGAGTCGCCATGCTGTAGCGATGTTTTTCAAGTAAAAATCGAAATCGCTTATGAGTTATTTAATTTAATTTGTTCTTGAGAATTCGTTTATCTTTTTTTCATGAAAACGATAAAGCTAATAAGAAATCGGGTTTTTAATAAAAAGATTTGGAGTCGCCACTGACCACTTAGGTATGTCGGACACCATAAAAACAGAGATTCGTTTAAAAAGGGTTTGAGAGTTGGTTACATGTGGGGATGGATTAGCACCCCCATCGCGCTTGAAAATTGGTACCAAAATATTTATCGCTTTTAATCGAAGGAAATTGTTAAAACTTAAAATTAATTTAATTGAGCAAACTTAACTAAAAGTTGACTTTAATTGAACGAGTTTTTATCAAATTGACAGGCTCGAATTAATCAGACATTTAAATAATAAGGATGACGATACATCAGATCATAGATTAAACCAACATCGAATAAGCCCGATTTTCGTGTTAATTTATGGTTCGATATTCGTATATCACCTTTATGCATGATGCAAGCATTTAGATATGATGTCATGATATAGGCCATTTTAAATCATTATTTACCTCGGGACGATAAAGATTAATCCTAATATTCGGTCAACATCCTTTAAGTTCCGACTGTCACAACAAAAATATTGGAATTAATAAAAAACTCCCTTTTATCGTATATTAAATCGGTTAATATGCAATTAAGACTGTAACCCCCTCGTCTCGGTCCGGATGCTTGACCGGTCCGAGTGGGCTACACGGGGATAACCGAGGCGAAAATCGTTAAGGCTCCACTTCGGTTAACAACCCGAGAAAGCTTTTTCATTTATTATTAACTTGTCTAGATGTATTAATATGTCCTATGTGAAACAACAACAGCGGCAGCAACAAACGAGGCGAACAAACAAACAGCCAATCAAAAACAACCCATTTAACTTAAATTGCAGGTCGTATCGATACGCCCAAAGAGTGTATCGATACGCCTTGACAAGGTCAACTGGCCAAAGTCAACTCGAGGAGACCGTATCGATACGTTGGTTGACCGTATCGATACGCCTTTAGCAGTCAACTTCTTGTGGTCAACGCTACGAAGACCATTTCGAAACACCTAGGCTCATTTCGATACCCTCAATTTCTCGTCAAAATCTCAGATTTCCAGTAGCAAAATGGTACCGAAACGCCCCTCCTGCGTGTCGAAATGATTGGCATGAAACAAGAGGGCCGTATCAAAACGAGTGCAACCGTTTTGATACGCCTGCTACGAACAGAAAGGTTTTCGCTGGTTTAAGGCATAAGGCTGCCTCAAAACACCAAGTAAGACCACCAACCAAACATACAATAACTCTAAAGGCAAAACACCCTACAACAAACATGCTTAACACATAACATACATATAAAAGCCATACATTGAAAGGAATCATCAATTCAACAAAAGAAGCATACATAGCATTCAAGATATCATGCCTTAGACAAGAACATATGTAAGAGCATTCATGAAAGGGCAAAAGGCCAACATACTAGGCATAAGCAAGCATTAAGCAAAACATCCACAAAACGTAGGAGTCTAAACATGTTCCTAACTCATAACAACAACATAAATCAAATGCTCAAATCCCATTTCTTGTCGATTACATCCATAACTTATAAATTCATACTTGATGATCAAAAGCGCAACTAGCACACTTGGAGGCCCTCTCCTTGCACAAGCAACCAACGAACTACGGATCTGCATTGTCGAACAAAAGAGAGCGTAAGCATAAAGCTTATTGAGGGTAAGCTCATAAAACAAACCTCGACAATGCAGGGTCCAAGAACGAGCGTACAACCAAGGTAGAATGCATGAGTTCTTACCTTCGAAACCACAAGAGCCAAAATATAAAAGATGCATGAACATAATCTCAACATCATGCCATACTCAACAATTCATAAGCTCAACACATGGAAATACATATATCCAACATATTAGCAACACATTCCACAATCCGTATTGGCACCTAGCTATGACCCGAATACGCGGATAACCGTTGGAACTCACATCCAACAACTCAACATTTACCTTACGGTGGGATTACACTCATCATTGTTTCATGCGGAAGGGATTCCACTCATCCTCATGCCCCGTCGATGGGATTCCACTCATCACTGACTAACATATATATGAAGATTTTCGGGCGAACCCGTACACCATCTTGATGACTACCATCACCAAGACCACGCGCTCATTTTGACTATCGTGTGCACACTAAACATCCTAATGATCGATCATTTGTACCCAAACATACTAGTCCCAATACTAACTCATCTCACAACCTTTCACAACACAATTTCTTACCATTTCCGTGCTTAGCACGTACTCACCATGATTTACCATCATGCACAAACCACAATCCACAACCACATGCATATCATAACGCATCAAATATCATGCCTCAACCCACATGTATAACACAATATACATAACCACATTAATCACAATTAACATGAATCAAGAGGCATAGCAAGCAATTAGAAGTTCAACCAAAGGTCTCCTATACAAAGCTTGAGATTAGGCCACCACTCTAATCTCAACTCTAGGTGGGTTTACCAAGCCCAACCTAGGTCTACATGCTTGAACCAACATTTGGAAACCAATTTAGTCAAGTTGAAATCGTTAACCACTCACCGACTATTCCAAGCTCAACAACTCTAGCCGATCAAGCTCCCCAACGGTCCTAGATTCATTCCCGAGGCTTCAACAACACAATTCCATGCTTCTAAACATCCCAACACAATCAAAACAACCACAATTCAGTCCATAAATCACTGTAGCAAACTCGGAACACAAACCAACCACAAAACACATGAATTCAAGCTAAAGACAACCCCAAAACCTTCATTTTCGAGCAGCCCACTTCCACAGCCAAAAACTATTGATTTCAACACTTATAACACTCCCAAAAGCTTCCAAAACAACCCCTAACTATCACACGAACATCAGCCTTCAAGATTTCACCCACAACAGTCCCAAAACCAACCTTTAAACCCTTTTAAAACCTCCCTAAAACCCAAATTCGTGAATCATTGTAAAACCATGTAAAAAATCAAGTATGTTGGACCTTTTAGATAGAAAATAACTTATATAACATCAACAAATCAAAAACTTAAGTTAAAGACAACAAAGTTAGCACTTTTAATTCAAAGCCCCAAAAATCCAAAATGCAAAATAGTGAGCTTCAATGAAAACAAATTACATGGGAAGAAAGAGGAAGATGAGGGTAATATGAAAACGAGTTTACCTTTGAAAAACCTTTAAAATCAAGCAAGAGGGGTGATGGAATAGTGAACCACAATGGTGAAGGGGTTTTCACATTAGAAGCTTGAAGGTAGAAGATGATAGCCTTTTTGGTGTTTGAAAATAAAAGAAAAGGTTTTGTTTTGCAAGTCCAATTATTTACAACATTTCCATTAATGAGATGGCTATCTCCAATTTCTAAAATCCATGGGATTTGGGTTTTAAATCAAAACAAGCCCAACATAAAATTATTTGTTTTGAAAGCACCTGGCCCAAAATATTATTTTATTATTTTAATTTCACCCGACCCAAACTCAGGTGTTACAACTCTCCCCCACTTAAGGAATTTCGTCCCCGGAATTACCTGACAGAAACAAGTAAGGAAACTGCTCAAGCATATTAGCTTTCCTCTCCCATGTGGCCTCTTCCACACCTCTATGTCTTCACAACACCTTGACCAAGTCTATAGTCTTGCCACGCAACACCTTGCTATCAGAAGCAAGTATCTCAAATGGTTCTTCATTGTAAGACAAATCCAGATTCAGTTCTATCTCCTCAACGGGCATAACATGAGACGGACCTGATCTATATCTCCTAAGAATTGACACATGGAAGACGTCGTGGATCTTCTTTAACTCTGAAGGCAATCTCACATGGTAAGCTAGTGGCCCAATCCGCTCAACTATCTCATACGGACCAATAAACCTCAGACTCAACTTGCCTTTCCGGCCAAATCGCATTACCTTCTTCCACGGAGATACTTTCAGAAACACTTTCTCACCCACTGAAAACTCAATCTCTTTTCTCTTCAAATCTGCATAAGATTTCTAACGATCAGAAGCTGCTTTCAAACGGTCACAAATCAACTTCACCTTATCAGTAGTCCCCTTAAGCAAATCCGGCATAGGTAACAATTTCTAACCCGTTTCAGCCCAACAGATCGGAGTCCTACATCGTCTACCATAGAATGCCTCATAAGGAGCCATCTATATACTAGCCTGGTAACTGTTGTTGTAAGGAAACTCAACTAAGGGCAAATGCTTCTCCCACGAACCCTGGAAATCAATCACACAACAACGAAGCATATCCTCTAATACCTGTATCACTCGCTCTGACTGGCCATCAGACTGTGGATGGTAAGAAGTATTGAAATGCAAACGGCTACCTAGGGCACTATGCAAACAACCCCAGAACCTCGCTGTGAATCTCGGATCTGTGTCTGATACAATAGACTTTGGAACTCCATGAAGTCTCACAATCTCACGAATATACAAACTTGCCAACTTGTCTAAAGAATTTGTGGTGTTCACTGCTAAGAAATGAGCACAGTGAATCTATCAACTATCACCCAAACAGAATTCTTCTTCGAAGGAGACAACGGCAACCCTGACACAAAGTCTATAGTGATTCTCTCCCATTTCCATTCCAAAATTTTCAAGAGCTGTAACAAACCTGAAGGAACCTGATGTTCTGTCTTTACTCTCTGA
The DNA here is from genome assembly GCA_958450335.1 of Hibiscus tridactylites. Classification (NCBI taxonomy): domain Eukaryota; kingdom Viridiplantae; phylum Streptophyta; class Magnoliopsida; order Malvales; family Malvaceae; genus Hibiscus; species Hibiscus tridactylites. Next base: position 54,196,002 of record OY288287.1, on the reverse strand, counting down.
CAAACCATGCAACGGCTCACATACTCGGCTACATTCTTCTTCAAACCAATCTAGGAATAATCACTCTTCAGATCTCGGTACATCTTAGTACTGCCCGGATGCATAGAAAAAGGACTCGAATGTGCTTCGCTCAGAATCCTACGTCTCAACTCAACATCTTCAGGTACTACAACTCTGTCTCTGAAACACAACACATTCTCATCACTGAAACTGTACTCTGTCGGCCTACCTTCTACAATGTCCTGAACATGTGAAGCTAAAGACACATCTTGCAAATGTTTCTCTCTGATCATCTGAATCAACGAAGGCTTCACTTGAAACTTTGTAATCAAACCACCATCCCCTGATACACTCAGTCTAGCAAACATAGCTCGCAACTCAACTGCAACTTTTCTACTCAACGCATCGGCCACTACATTTGCCTTACCCGGATGGTACTCGATAGTCAAATCATAGTCTTTCAACAGTTTAAGCCATCTTCTGTGTCTCAAGTTCAACTCTCTCTGAGTCATCAAATACTTCAAGCTTTTATGATCAGTGTAAAACGTGCACTTCTCACCATACAAGTAGTGATGCCAAATCTTCAACGCAAACACAACTACAGCTAACTCAATATCATGCGTAGGGTAGTTCTTCTCGTGCACTTTCAACTGTCTCGAAGCATAAGCAACAACTCTCCTTTCTTGCATCAAAACACAACCTAAACCTACGTAGGAAGCATCACTATAGATCACGAACTCTTTCCCTGAAACTGGTTGTACTAACACTAGAGCATTCGTCAAAGCTTCTTTTAATTTCTCAAAAGTATTTTGTCTCGAATCTGACCACTCAAACTTCACTCATTTTTGCAACAATTTAGTCAACGGAGCAGCTACTCTAGAGAAACCATCAACGAATCTCCTATAGTAACCGGCTAATCCTAAGAAACTCCTAATCTTTGTCACTGACTTAGGTTGTTTCCATTCAACAATGGCTTCAATCTTCGTCGGATCAACATGTATACCTTCAACTGACACAACATGGCCAAAAAACACAACCTCTCGAATCCAGAACTCACATTTGCTCAACTTAGCATACAACTGATTACTCATCAATCTTTGTAAAACAAGTCTCAAGTGCTCATCATGTTCTTCTTCTGATCTTGACTACACAAGGATGTCATCTATGAAAACAACTACAAACTGATCTAGATAGTCTCTGAAAACTCTGTTCATCATATCCATGAAAGCTGCTGGTGCATTCATGAGCCCAAACGGCATCACAAGGAACTTATAGTGACTGTATCTAGTCCTAAAAGTTGTCTTCGGAACATCACATTCTTTTACCTTCAACTGATAGTACCATGATCTCAAATCTATCTTCAAAAACACTAAGGCGCCCCTCAACTGATCAAACAAGTCATCTATACGAGGCAACAGATACTTGTTCTTTACTGTCAACTGGTTCAACTGCATGTAGTCGATACACATCCTCATACTGTCATCCTTCTTCTTCTTCACAAACAACACGGGAGCACCCCAATGCGAACTACTAGGCCTAATAAAACCACGGTCTAACAACTCTTGAAGCTGACTTTTCAACTCTTTTGGAGCCATACGGTACGGAGCAATAGAAACCGGAGTAGACCCTGAAACAGTCTCAATCACAAACTCTACATCTCTGTCAGGAGGCAAACCTAGTAACTCTTCTGGAAACACATCCGGATAATCACAAACTGTTCTGATATCTTTCGGTCTAACCTCACTCATATTCGGATTCATCACATATGCTAAATAAGCCCCACAACCGGAATCCATCAACATATGAGCCTCTGAAGCTGACACAACATTCGACAAGAACTTAACATTCTCGCCTACTACCACTACCTTGTAGTCATCGAAAAGCTTCAACGAAATTCTCTTTGTCTCAAAATCTACACTAGCTCTGTGCTCAATCAACCAATCCATACCCAAAATAATATCAAAATCGTAAAACGAAAGCTCCATCATATCAACCGGAAACACATGACCCTGAATCTTCAGCGGACATCTCCTATACATCCGTCTAACTACAATTGTCTCGCCAAAGGAACTAGTCACATGCATCCCTACATCTAAAATCTCAACAGGTATGTCTAACTTCTTTGCATGCTCACTTAAGATATAAGAATGCGTAAAACCCGAATCAACTAAGGAAAGCAAAGACATGGACTGTAACTCAAAATTACCTGCTATCAAATCTGTGTCATTCCCTGCCTCTTTCTGTGCGTAGACTCTAGCTGGTCCACCGGCGTCTGGCTGTACTGCCACAACATGAGCAAGATTCCTCGGTGCCTTTATCCTAGGTGCATCAGTCCTCAGCTGGTTGTAACCACCACCGCGCCCACGGCCTCTCTAATAGTCAATCGCTCTCGCAAAAGCCTGAGCCTAAACTGGTTCCTGTGCCGCCTGATGTGGACACTCTCTCCTGATGTGGTCCCTCAATCCACAGTTCCAGCAAGCGTGAAAGTTCCCCCAACACTCTTTTGAATGTTGTCTCCCACAACGGGCACACTCGGGAAAACGCCCACCAGCTCTATGGCCCTGATAGCCTCTACCATGGTGGCCACCGCCACGCCTATGATCAAACTGATGTCCACTGCCCCGATGCCTCTTGGCATCACCATAGTCAAAGTTGTTGTGCCTCTTTCCTGAACTGGATCCCCCCGAACACTTGGTCAGCCCCAAGCTATGCTCATTGTCCTTGGCCCTAGCGACCAAGACATTAAAATCAAAATAATCAGTAGCTAAAGTGTACCTCTTGACTTCCTCATGAAGTCTATATCTGAACCGATCACAACAGTCCCTCTCAGTAGGAACCAACTATGGAGCATACTGACTCAGTCGAACAAAACGGATCTCATAATCTGTCACTGATGCATCTCCCTAAACAAGAGCCATAAACTCCCGCTTCTTCTCATCTAGATATCTCGGGCCCAAATACCTCTTTCTGAAAGCAGTCTCAAAGAAATTCCAACTGATCTCGGCCTCAGGCACACCGGTAGTAATAGTGACCCACCAGGTGTAGGCATCACCCTGAAGTAACGAAACCACACAGCCCAACTTACGAGCCCCAACACATCCCATCTGAGCCAAAATACGGACTGTCTTCTCTAGCCACAACTCTTATCTCTCAGGTGTAGACCCTCTAAACTCATCAGCTCTGAGGCTACAGAGTGTCTCTAAGGGTAAACTAGCATCATCACCTCTCGGCTGAGCTGCAGCCTGAGCACCGGAAACTGCAGCCTGAAACGCTCCCGCTATAGCTTGAACTAGCGGAGCCATATCTATCACCGCAGGACCTTGTCCACCCTGACCAACCTGAGGTCCCGCTCCCTCAGCTCCAGCCTCGCCTCCCACTTCCGGATGAGGAGGTGGTGGTGGTGGAGGAGCTCCGACTCCAACAGCAGGCTCTTCCACAGGAGCCTCTACTCCAACCACTGGCTCATTAACAGGATCTGCAACACGGGGTTCTTGACGGACCAACCTCGGTCTACCTCTAGGCCTCGACATAACCGCTCACAGATAACAACAACAACAACATACAGAATAGGGTTAGCAAGGGCAAGGGTCCAAGTGGCTCAGGTATGTTTCCCTCACTTAAAATCCTTTTTCCGATGTAAGAGAAGCAATGGGACTCTACTCAACATGCTTCAAACAACATACATGTACGATCAACCAAACAAGCAAACATACTTACATGGCAAGCAAACACCGTGCAATTGCAATACAAGAATAAACTTACCTCACTTACATGCCCAAGGTCTCGGAAACCTCAGGCTCTAATACCAACAAGTGTAACCCCCTCATCCCGGTCCGGACACTTGACTGGTCCGAGTGGGCTACACGGGGATAACCGAGGTGAAACCCGTTAAGGCTCCACTTTGGTTAACAACCCGAGAAAGCTTTTTCATTTATTATTAACTTGTCTAGATGTATTAATATGTCCTATGTGAAACAACAACAACGGAAGCAACAAACGAGGCGTACAAACAAACATCCAATCAAAAATAACTCATTTTAACTTAAACTGCATGTTGTATCGATACGCCCAAAGAGTGTATCGATGCGCCTTGACAAGGTCAACAGGCCAAAGTCAACTCGAGGAGACCGTATCGATACGTTGGTTGACCGTATCGATACGCCTTCAGCAGTCAACTTCTTGTGGTCAACGCTACGAAGACCGTTTCGAAACACCTAGGCTCGTTTCGATACCCTCAATTTCTCGTCAAAATCTCAGATTTCTAGTAGCAAAATGGTACCGAAACGGCCCTCTCGCGTATCGAAATATTAGCCTGAAACAAGAGGGTCGTATCGAAACGAGTGCAACCATTTCGATACGCTTGATGCGAACAGACAGGTTTTAGATGGTTTAAGGCATAAGGCTGCCTCAAAACACCAACTAAGACCACCAACCAAACATGCAATAACTCTAAAGGCAAAACACCCTAAAACAAACATGCTTAACACATAACATGCATATAAAAGTCATACATTGAAAGGAATCATCAATTCAACAAAAAAAAAAAACATACATAGCATTCAAGATATGATGCTTAGACAAGAACATACGTAAGAGCATTCATGAAAGGGCACAAGGCCAACATACTAGGCATAAGCAAGCCTTAAGCAAAACATCCACAAAACGTAGGAGTCTAAATATACTCTTAACTCATAACAGCAACATAAATCAAATGCTCAAATCACATTGCTTGTATATTACATCCATAACTTATAAATTCATACTTGACAATCAAAAGCGCAACTAGCACACTTGGAGGCCTTCTCCTTGCACAAGCAACCCACGAACTACAGATCTGCATTGTCGAACAAAAGAGAGTGTAAGCATAAAGCTTAGTTAGGGTAAGCTCATAAAACAAACCTCGATAATGCAGGGTCCAAGAACGAGCACACAACCAAGGTAGAATGCATGAGTTCTTACCTTCGAAACCACAAGAGCCAAAATATAAAAGATGCATGAACATAATCTCAACATCATGCCATGCTCAACAATTCATAAGCTCAACACATGGAAATACATATATCCAACATATTAGCAACACATTCCACAATCTGTACTGGCACCTAGCTATGACCCGATTACGCGGATAACCGTTGGAACTCACATCCAACAACTCAACATTTACCTTACGGTGGGATTACACTCATCATTGTTTCACGCGGAGGGGATTCCACTCATCCTCACGCCCCGTCGATGGGATTCCACTCATCACTGACTAACATATATATGAAGAATTTCGGGCGAACTCGTACTCCATCTTGATGATTACCATCACCAAGACTAGGGGTGTGAAAAACTGACCCGACCTGGTAACCTGCCTGAAACCCGATCGAGTCAGAACCTGGTTTAACCCGAGAATTCAAAGACCGAACCCGACCTGCACCCGACCGAAACGAACCCGAACCCGAATTTGACCTGTAACTGTAGAAACCGAACCCGAACTGCACCCGACCGAAGTGAACCCGAACCCGAAATTGACCTGTTACTGTAATAACCGAACCCGACCTGCACCCGACCGAAACGAACCCGAACCCGAGACTAACCTGCCAGATAACCGATTTAACCCGACCTGTTTGGACCCGACCTGAAATGAACCCGACCTGTTTTGAACCCGACCTGTTTTGAACCCGACCTGTTTTGAACCTGAACTGTTATTGACCTGAACTGTTCTTGACCTGAACTGATATTGACCTGAACTGATATTGACCTGAACTGTTATTGACCTGAACTGATATTGACCTGAACTGATATTGACCTGAACTGATATTAACCTTAACTAATACTATTATTTGATTTGCTAATAATGATAATTATCTGACATTTAAAGATGTTATATTTAATGAATATAAAATAATGTCAAGTATTGAAAAATTATAAAATTAATAATAATTTCAAGTATTAATAAATTACTAACTTAACTTCAATTAAAAGATAAATTGAATTAATAATAATTCTAAGTATTAATAAATTGTATTTCTAATTAGCTTGACTATTATTTTAAAATAACTTCAAAGATAAACTATTATACTTAATTAACTTAAGTGGAATGAATAACCATTATTAAATTAAAATTTTATACTTAATCAAATTAAGTTAAATGAGTAAAAATTATTAAATTAAATCTATATTCTTAATTAAAATAAGATGACTTAAATTTTTTATTATAAGAATAAATTAATGCTAAATAATTAACTTGCATTCATTTTAATTGAAGTTAAGTTAGTTATTAAATTAACTTAACTTAAGATTAAAAATAAATTTAATTAACTTGCATTCATTTTAAGTTAAGTTAGTTATTAAATTAACTTAAGTTGCATTCTGATAAACTACTTAATTACATAAGTTGAATGAATAACCATTATGAAATAATTTTTTTATACTTAACTAAAATTAGTTTGAATTTATTAAACTAAATATGTATACTAAATTAATATAAGATAACGAAATTTTTTAATTAACATTACATACTTAATTGACTTAGTAAAAAACTGATTAACTTAAATGACTTAATTAAATTAACTTGTTTAAAATATAATAAAACATTAACTTTGGATGGAATCAGGGATACTTCCAAAAAACAGAATAAGGTAAAACTTAAGAAGATTAAAACAATAAATGACTTATATTCAATAATTTAAGTGGTTAAACTTACAAAACTTACAACAAACTGAAACTTTATTGAATATTACAAAAAGTTTAAACTTACAAACTGAAACTTACAACAAACTGAAACTTACAAACTAAATAATCTTTACAAACTGAAACTTTAACTTTCACAATTCAAAATTTACAAACATACAAAAGTTTACACTTTAAGCTCTCAGATCTTATAACAAAGTTTTACAAACTTTGCTACCAGAATTATCATCATCGAGCTTTGAAGGGCAACCAAGTAAATATATAATAATAATAATAATTGTATTTAAGTATATAATAATAATAATAATAGTAATAATAATAATAATAATATTACTAATCATAGTAGTAATAATAATAATAATAAAAACTAATAATAATAATAATAACAATAAGCATAGTAAATATATAATAATAATAATAATTCTATTTAAGTATATAATAATAATAATAATAATAATAATAATAATAAACCCTAAACCCTAACCACTAAACCCTAAAACCTAAACGCTAAAACCTAAACGCTAAAAACAAAAACCATTAATCCATCAATATATATATTACATGTACGTATGTAAGTATCATTTTATGAACAGTAAACCCTAAACCCTAAACCCTAAAAACCATAATCCATCAATATATATATAATACATGTAGGTATGTTTGTATTAATTTAAGATCAATAAACCCTAAACCATAAACCCTAAAAACCATCCATCAATATATATATAATTAATGTAGGCATGTTTGTATTAATTTAAGATCACTAAACCCTAAACACTAAACCCTTAAACCCTAAACCCTAAACCCTAAAAACCATAATCCATCAATATATATAATTAATGTAGGCATGTTTGTATTAATTTAAGATTAGTAAACCCTAAACCCTAAACCATAAACCATAAACCATAAAAACCATAATCCATCAATATATATATAATACATGTAGGCATGTTTGTATTAATTTAAGATCAATAAACCCTAAACCCTAAAAACCATAATCCATCAATATATATATATATATAATTAATGTAGGCATGTTTGTATTAATTTAAGATCACTAAACCCTAAACACTAAACCATTAAACCCTTAAACCCTAAACCCTAAAAACCATAATCCATCAATATATATATATAATTAATGTAGGCATGTTTGTATTAATTTAAGATCATTAAACCCTAAACCCTAAACCCTAAAAACCATAATCCATCAATATATATATATATATATATATATAATTAATGTAGGCATGTTTGTATTAATTTAAGATCACTAAACCCTAAACCCTAAAAACCATAATCCATCAATATATATATAATTAATGTAGGCATGTTTGTATTAATTTAAGATCAGTAAACACTAAACCCTAAACCCTAAACCCTAAACCCTAAACCCTGAAAACCATAATCCATCAATATATATAATTAATGTAGGTATGTTTGTATTAATTTAAGATCCCTAAACCTCAAACCCAAACCCCAAACCCTAAACCCTAAACCCTAAAAATAAATCCAATAGTACCAACTATATATATATCACATATACGTAATCCCCTAACCCTAAACCCTAAACCGTAAAAATAAAAATCATAATCTGTCAATATATATAATACACATAACACAATAAACCATAAACCCGAAGGAACCCGACCTGAAATGAACCCGACCTGAAACGAAACCGACCTGAAGTGAACCCGACCTGAAACAAAACCGACCTGAAAAGAACCCGACCTGAAACGAAACTGACCTGAAACGAACCCGACCTGAAACGAAACCGACCTGAAATGAACCCGACCTGAAACGAAACCGACCTGAAATGAACCCGACCTGAAACGAAACCGACCTGAAATGAACCCGACCTGAAACGAAACCGACCTGAAATGAACCCGACCTGAAACGAAACCGACCTGAAATCAGCCTGTCAATTAACCGTTTTGACCCGACCTAAAATGAACCGACCTGAAATGAACCCGACCTGAAATGAACCCGACCTGAAATGAACCCGACCTGAATTGAACCCGACCTGAAATGAACCCGACCCGAAATGAACCCGAACCCGAACTGAATCGAGTCAAAACAAAAAATGACCCGAAATGACCTGTAACCGATTTGACCCGACCTGATAGAGCCCGACCTGAAACCCAACTGTTGACCTGTTTTTACATCCCTAACCAAGACCACGTGCGCATTTTGACTCTCGTGTGCACACTAAACATCCTAATGATCGATCATTTGTACCCAAGCACACTAGTGCCAATACTAACTCATCTCACAACCTTTCACAACACAATTTCTTACCATTTCCGTGCTTAGCACGTACTCACCATGATTTACCATCATACACAAACCACAATCCACAACCACATGTATATCACAATGCATCAAATATCATGCCTCCACCCACATGTATAACACAATATACATAACCACATTAATCACAATTAACATGAATCAAGAGGCATAGCAAGCAATTAGAAGTTCAACCAAAGGTCTCCTATACTAAGCTTGAGATTAGGCCACCACTCTAATCTCAACTCTAGGTGGGTTTACCAAGCCCAACCTAGGTCCACATGCTTGAACCAACATTTGGAAACCAATTTAATCAAGTTGAAATCGTTAACCACTCACCGACTATTCCAAGCTCAATAACTCTAGCCGATCAAGCTCCCCAACGGTCCCGGATTCGTTCCCGAGGCTTCACCAACACAATTCCATGCTTGTAAACATCCCGACACAATCAAAACTACCACAATTCAGTCCACAAATCACTGTAGCAAACCCGAAACACAAACCAAGCACAAAACACATGAATTCAAGCTAAAGACAACTTCATTTTCGAGCAGCCCACTTGCACAGCCAAAAACTATTGATTTCAACACTTATAACACTCCCAAAAGCTTCCAAAACAAGCCCTAACTATCACACGAACATCAGCCCTCAAGATTTCACCCACAACAGCCCCAAAACCAACCTTTAAACCCTTTTTAAACCTCCCTAAAACCCAAATTCGCGAATCATTGTAAAACCATGTAAAAAATCAAGTATGTTGGACCTTTTAGATAGCAAATAACTTATATAACATCAACAAATCAAAAACTTAAGTTAAAGTCCATAAAGTTAACATTTTTAATTCAAAACCCCAAAAATCCAAAATGCAAAATAGTGAGCTTCAATGAAAATAAATTACATGGGAAGAAAGAGGAAGATGAAGGTAATATGAAAACGAGTTTACCTTTGAAAAAACTTTAAAATCAAACAAGAGGGTGATGGAATAGTGAACCACAATGGTGAAGGGGTTTTCACGTTAGAAGCTTGAAGGTAGAAGATGATAGCCTTTTTGGTGTTTGAAAATAAAAGAAAAGGTTTTGTTTTGTAAGTCCAATTATTTACAACATTGCCATTAATGAGATGGCTATCTCCAATTTCTAAAATCCATGGGATTTGGATTTTAAATCAAAACAAGTCCAACATAAATTATTTGTTTTGAAAGCACGAGACCCAAAATATTATTTTATCATTTTAATTTCACCCGACCCTCAAACCCAAGTGTTACAAAGACAGGTCATATGAATGACATTTAAAGGATGTCAAACAAAAGCATAAAAATAAACAAACAAAGCCCACCCCAAAGTCTTAACCTAGAAGGCCCAAATTATGGAAAGCCCAATTAGTGATCTAATTAGTCTTAGTGAATCTAATATTTAATTCCTAATTAAATTATCCATAAAAGACTAAGAAACCCTAATAAGCTAAAACCCTAACAAATTATGAGGATATTTTTAATTTCGATCTAAATTGTGGAGTTAATTTTACCCTAAACGTTGTTAAGAAATGTTCAATTAATTTAATAAATCTAACATTTACCCTAATAAGGCAAGGGCAAATTTAAATTCACTAAATTAATTAGAACCCTAACTCTAACTAAGGCTCTAAAAATTTAATCCTAGATTATCTTAATTAAATCAAAAACCTTGCCACTGTTAAACGAGCACACGGTTTAGATTAATTAAATTAATTCTTCTAATCTAATTACAAGCCCAAACTAAAAAACAAGGCCCAAAGAAAAGGCATAAACTAACTAAACCAATAATCATTAAACTGAACCTAAGGCCCGCTAAACTAAAGCTAGCCTTATGCCCTGAATGCTAATACATGACAATAAATAAATACGATATAAAACTAAAAAATATAAATATATAAGTACTAAATAAATACTAATTTAAGGCACAAAGACATTCGAAAATATATAAACATATGAACTAAAAAAGAACAAAATTTAATTAATTAACATTTCATTATCCCATAAAAATACAAAATACAATATAAAAAAAAAAGAAGAACATACTTAGCTCGAACAAAAGAACTTCGACCGGCCCCCACAAAGATCTACGCACCATGACTATTAAAATTTACTAGATCGGGTCTCAAAGAAACATCCAATCGAATACTGAATCGAATCAACTAGTGCTCGGGTTGCCTCCCCAAATAAATTCGGGCATGGCCGATTGTTCTCTCATGTTCTGTTGCCCCTCACCCGCCTTTTATAGGCAATGGGTGAGGGTGGGGGGCAACGTGGCTTAAGGAGAGTCATGTGCTCTCCCTTCTTTTTTTTACTTTTAATATTATTTTTTCTTTTTAATTTTTTTTTAAAATTTTTAACTCTTTTTTTTTTATTGTGTTACAATACTGTTATAATATTATATAACCCGGATAAAATGAGTGATTACACTCATTACTGTAAAAACGTAAAGAGACGAGTCTACCCCAAACAAAAATGAGTGATTACACCAATTACTGTAAATTTTACGAAGGAGTGGGTGGCATATGAGGGTGAAAGTAGTTTGAGGTTTTGAGTGTTGGGGGATTTGGGGTTTTATTTTAATTTTTTAATAATAAAATATAATTTGTTTTTATTCTAAATTAATTTTTATATTTAATAATAATAAAATACGACAAGTCATATCAAAATATTAATAAAATATTTCAAAATGACCAAAATAGGTCAAAAATTAAAATCTAGTGAGTAAATTGATCATTTTGAAAGTCAATAGTTCATGTATTCTAATTTTGGTAGTAAATTTTTTTTGTTACATGTAAATAGGGCATAATGTAAAAAAGAAAAATCTAATTAATTAAAGTTATGTGGCAATAATCCGTATACGGGACAATATATAGGATAGAAAGTAAGGGTAGACGAATTCCTTAGGATAGAAAAATCTAATATATAGGATGGCAATAATCCGTGAACGGGATAATATTATATCTATATATATATGTGTGTGTGTGTAAGAATATTTGATTTATTTTTTCTAGACAATAATTTTGTCTAAATTTAAAAATTAAATTATATAATCATCTATGAAAATAAAATACTTTTTAACCATTTAAAAATAAATAAACGTAAAAAAATAATATTATGAGAATTCTCTAAAATTTATATTATATAAGGAAAAAATAATTTAAAACATTATTAAAAATATTTGAATTGACAAAAATATAAACATTAACTAACGTATTAATTAGCATGGACGCTTTTACTCAAATATTGTCCCTCAAATTGTAACCCCCTCGTCCCGGTCTGGTCGGATGACCGATCCGAGTGGGCCACACGGGGAAAACCGAAGCGAAACCCGTTAAGATTTCCCCTCGGTTAACGACCCAAAAAAAATTTCTTTTTATCTTATCTTGTCTACATGCATAATTAAGACTTATATGTGGCACAGCAGCAGAAGATACAATCATGGCATCGAACATCGACCAACCCAACAATTAAACAGCTCATTTTAATATTCTGCAGCAGGCCGTTTCGAAACGCCCTCAGGGTGTTCCGAAACGCCTTGACTTAGTCAACGGCCCTGGGTCAACCATAAGGTGACCGTTCCGAAACAGGGGAGACCCGTATCGGAACGACCTTGACGGTCAATATCTCGTGGTCAACGAGATTGGACCGTTTCGAAACCTCAAAGGCCCGTTTCGGAACGGCTTCATCTCGTCAAATTCTCAAAATTTCAGTAGCCAAAATGTTCCGAAACGACCCTCATACGTTTCGAAACGGCAAGCCATTTACAAAGGGACCGTTCCGGAACAGGGGGACCCGTTCCGAAACACCCCCTGTCTGCAGACTCGATTTTGCTGTTTTGAGGCACAAAGGTGCCCCAAAACATCACCAAAACACATCATAACACCAAACCAATTAAACCCAAGACATACCAACAATACTATCATGCTTTAACAAGATTTAAACATGACTAATACTAAGGCAACATCCCCCAAACATGCATTCATTCAAACATCATTCAAACACATATATAAACCCTTAAGGCATAAGACTAACATTCAAAAGAGCAACTTAGGCATGAGTTAACTTTCATCACACAAGCATATGACAAGATGCATCATGCTTACAAATCAAGTCAACCATAGACATACATCAAACTCAAATCAACAACACCTATCCCATTGCTTTACTATTACAATCTTTAAATTTAAACATCATACTCGAGCTAACCGTAAGCAACACTTGGAGGCCTTTCCTTGCCCTTGCCACCCACAAGCCATTGATCTGCATTGTCGAACAATAGAGAGCGTAAGCATAAAAGCTTAGTGAGGGTAAGCTCATAAATCAAACCTTCGACAATGCAGGGTCCAAGCACGAACCACAACCCAGATAAAATGCATGATCTTACCTCCGATCCACACGAGCCATAAATATAGATGATGCATGAACATATATTCAATATCATGTCATGCTCAACATGTTTAAATCCACAACACATGAAATCACATATATTAAACCATGTTAGCAACACATCACAAATCACATTAGCTCACAATTAACCACATATTGGCAACATAAGCTACAATCAGTATTGGCACCTAGCTATGACTCGAATACGCGGATAACCGTTGGAACTCACATCCAACAACTCAACCATTACCTGACGGTGGGATTACACTCATCACCATTCACGCGGAGGGGATTCCACTCATCCTCACGCCTCATTTCACGCGGAGGGGATTCCACTCATCCTCACGCCTCGTCGATGGGATTCCACTCATCACCGACTAATATAAATACAATTTCTGGGCGAACCCGTACTCCTCCTTGGTGACTCAACGCCACCAAGGCCACGCGCGACTTTTGACTCATGTGTACACACTAACATCCTAATGATCGATCATTTGTACCCAAGCATACTAATGCCAATACTACACATTTCATTAATCATTCATAATACCAATTCATAACACTTCCGTGCTTAGCACGTACTCACCATGGCTTACCGTCATGCACAAACCACATTTCCATGTCTAGCATATACTCACCATGATCCTCGGATCATACAATCACTTCCTAATCTCATTTCACATGACAAAACCACATGTACATCATTATCAAACATATCACATCATATTTTGCACATGTGTATAACCATATCACATCTATCATCATCAAGCATATAACAATGCATCAAACATGCCTCATCATACATGTATACAACATATACATAATCAACACTATCACAATTTAATACGAGGCATATACAACCATTAAAAAGTGCAACCAAAGTCTCTAATCAAAGCTTGGGATTAGGCTACCACTCTAATCCCAACTCTAGGTGGGTTTACCAAGCCCATCCTAGGTTCACATGCTTGAACCAAATACTTAAAACCATTTTGAAAATATTTAACCACTCACCTAAGCTTCCAAGCTCCAAGTCAAGCAAGCAACCTCCCTCAAATTTCCGGATTTCTTCCCGAAGCTTCCCCAACACAAATTTCCGCTTCTTAACAACCTCAAACACATTTCAAACAATTCCAAATCAGCCCAACATCAAAATACCAACCCAGAATACAATCTAAATGCAATTCACCATGTTGCAAACCATGAACAAATCCCATTTTTATCAAATTCGGGCAGCCCCTAAACCATGTTTCCAACATCCATAGCACCCACAAACAATCCCAAATCAACCCCTAACCATAGTACTACCATTGGGCTATCAATTTCCACCTAAAACAACCCCCCAAAACCCCCCAAAACCCTTCAAAAAACCCATTTTTACCCAATTTCGGGAATTCATTTAAAATACTCTAAAAATCACATATGTTGGACTATTTGATTCACAAACAACATATCTAACATTAATAAATCAAAACTTTAAGTTAAACACAATAAAGCTACCATTTTTATTCAAATCTTCCAAAAACACAATTTCTAAAACATGGATGAAAATGAAATCTACTTGTACTTTTGAAGAGAGGAGGATGAGGACAAGATGGGGATGTATTTACCTTTCAATTTCGAGCCAAAATGAAGGAGAAAATAAGGTTGGATGGAACTTGGAGAAACTTCCCCTCTTTGTCGTGAAAATGGAGAAGGAAGAAGGAAGAAGAGAAATTTTTGGTGTTTTAAATTAAAAAGGGGTTTTTAATTTCCAAGGGCTTGAAATTACAATAGTGCCATTAATGAGATGGCAACTCTTCTTTACTTTAAAATCCATAAACTTTAGTTTCATTTCAAATTAGCCCAACACAAAATGTTTATTTGAAAATAAAGAAGGACACAGGGTCCAAATAATATTTGATATTATTTAAATCAAAAACCGAGACCCAATAATATTATTTAAATATTATTTTCTTCCGGCCCCTAAACCCGGGTGTTACAACTCTCCCCCACTTAAGGAAATTTCGTCCCCGAAATTTATCGGACAGAAGTTTCCACAAAATCCGCTCTTACCCACTTCCCTTCTCACCACAACATACTAACCAACCGATAGACTTATCACGCAACAATAGATATCTGATGTTAAGATCTCAACGGTTCTTTCAAGGCATGTCAATTCTAAACTCAACTCAATCTCTTCTATAGACATAACACAGAACAGATCTGACTCACAGTCCCGAATCATAGATACACAAATCATATCACCAACCCCTTTCTAACTCTGGTGGTAACTGCAACAGATAACAATAGAACTAGCCCGATTCACAAACTCGTACAATACTGCTTGAACACTTGACTCATAACCTTCTCTAACTAACCATCTGCCTTCAACAGATAACCAGACACTATGCAAACGTCTTCAAAATAATCTAGCAGAAATTTCGGATCTCTATTACCCACTTCCATTAAGAACCTTCCACGGATGTAACAACTAGAAGAAAACTGATACTCGGTCTTGACACGCTGGCAATTTACACACTCACTCTTATACTGAACCACGTTATTCATCAACTCAATCCAGAAGTACTCATCTTCAACCCACAATACGTCTTTATACCACTAAGATGCAATACAAACGAACTACCGTGTGCTTCGGCCAAAACAATACGTCTCAAAACACTATGTCAATCGGTACAACTATTTTGTCTCTGAAATGCAAAACTCTATCATCTCTGAAATTGTATTCTGAAGGTCTTCTTTCTACTATGCCTCGCACGTGAGGTGCCAAGAATCTGTCTTGCAACTGTTTCTCTTCAAGCATTCTGACTCAGAGTAGGTTTAACATGAAACTCGGCCGCAAAACTACTAATCTAACAACAATTACAACTCGGATCATCGGTCACTACGGAGGCTATCTTCGGATGGTACTCAATCTTGGGATCACAGTCTTCAAGCAATTCTAACAACTCATGTTGTTCAAGTTCCAACCCTCCCTAGGTTGTCTAACAATTCAAGTTCTGATAATATGTACGTACACACTGTGCATTTCTTACTTTACAAGCTTTGTCTCTAAGTCTTCGAAGCAAATACAACTGTAAGTAACTCTATGTCTCATATCGAATAACTCTTCTCACGGTCTTCCAACTATCTTGCTGAACAAGCCACAATCTTCTGTCTTGCATAAGTACACAACCTAACTCTACATGTAATGCATCACTGTGGTTCACAACTCTTTCTCTAACATAAGTTGATTCAAGGTCGAAGCTCTCTTCAAAGTCTCCTTCAGTTTCTCAAGGGCTCATTGTCTCGCATCTAACCACACAACTGAACATTCTTCTGTAGCAATCTATCAATGGAGCAACTATCTTCAAAGACTATTTACAATTCTCCGAAAGTAACAATGCTAGACCTAGGAACTATAGATATCTGTCACAGTCTTCAATTTCTTCCAACTCATATCTTCTTTTGTCTACTTGGGATTACTCTAACACACTCGGCTGATCTACATGTCCTAGGAGGATATCTTCATTAACTCGGAGTTCACATTGGCTCAACTTGGCATACAACTGATCCTCTAATAGAATCTACAATACTAACTCTAAAGCTTGTCATGGTCTTCTTCGGTACTTGAATATACTCATGTATCATCTATGAGGACTACTACAAACTGATCAGGAAGCTTAGGAAAATATTCTGTTCAACATCTCTATAAAAGTAACCAACACACTAGTCCAACAAAACAACATAACTCGGAACTCAAAACGGTCACATCTTGCCTCAAAAGTTGTCTTCGGTACTTCAAATTTTCTCACTTTCAACTGGTAGTAAACGGATCTCAAATTAATCTTCGAAAGACTGAAGCACACACTACTGACCAACTAATCCCTGACACTCAGAAACGGATGTTAATCATTCACTGTCACTTGTTTCAACTATCTGAAATCTAAACACATCCTCGTACTGTCACTTTTTCTTCTTTACAAATTACACTATAGGACTCTAAGATGATGCACTAGGCCTAATGAGTCTAAGGTCTAACAAATCTCGAAGTTGATTCTTCAACATTCTCAATTCTTCCGGAAATCATAAGATATGGAGCAATCAAAACAGGGGTAAACTCGAAGACGGTCTCAATATCAAACTCTTCCTCTCTAGACAAGAGATAAGCCGACAATTTTTCCAAACACTTCTAGGAAAAGAAAACACAAACTATCCTAACATTATGTGGTCTAGTCTTCATTCAAAATCAAATTCATCACAATTACTAAGCAAGCCTGTCAACTAAACTCAATCAATCTTTGACCTCTAAATCTGGATCAACATTCAACAAGAAATTCACCTTCTCACCTACCACTGCAGTCACACATAAATCTTGTAACTTCAAGTCAACTCTTTCTTTGTCTCAACGTATACACTAACTATTTGCTCTTCAAGCCGAGCCTTGGGAAAAGGCACACCGAAACTGTAGGAAGACAATCACTTCACATCTACTAGGAACTAGTAACTCTGAACCACTAACAAACATCTTCTGTACATCTTTCTGATCACTACTATCTCCCAAAAGGTCTAGTCACATGCGTCCCTACGTCTAAAATCTCAACAGAGATACGTCAAAATCTTTGCACGCTCACACAAACGGACGATTCTGCAAAAATTGTAACTTCACAAGTACACAACTGATAGTCTTCGGTCCTCTTGTTTTCAGACTGATTCTTCAACAAAATCCGACTCTTCTAAATCGTTCTTAGAGCATTGCGAAACCTCGAAACTCAATTCTGATTACACACAAACTGTCATGCTGGAACCAGTTCTATAACATCAGTCCCGACTACTCAAACATCTCGTTACCAAACAATCTGAAGTTAAAGCTCAAGACTTCTCTCTCGGCTCAACTACATCGGAAGCGACTTCATCTCTCCCTCTTGCTAGAAGACAACTCAGACGTACACTGGCCCCATCACACAAATCGATTTCCACTCACGGATACTGATCGGCTGTCTTGTATCAAAACCATAGGCTGAACTCCAACGATCACCAACTAACATTTCTGAAATTCAGATTACTCACACGAGACCCCTACCTAGATCTCGCCAAAAGAACTAAGGTACTCTTACCTACCTCTGACACCTCATCGAGCACATTCAAACTTGCATGCTTGTTAACAACATACGGAAGTACGAACTCAGAACCAATCAGAAGAGACAAACTCAAAACTGTACCAAGGGCTTATCTACTATCACATAGATACCACTCTGACTCCCACTCATAGGTCTTCGCTTCTTTTCACCAACTAATACCAGAATCGGTCAAATCGTCCCTTCACCAACAAGAATCAACTCACATGCACGCGGACTCGAGCAAACAAATTGCACCTCAACTCCGGTACAACCATACTCCCCTAACTATAGCAAAGAACTTCCTCCACATCATCCACATTTTCAAAACCACAACTTCCACTTACCGATTCACGGCCCACACACTGGCCCTAAGCTTACTAAAAGCAATAAATCAATCAGCAATTTAACATACAAGTTGGGTGAGCAAAGGAAAGGTCCAAGTGGCTCAAGTATGATTTCCCTCACTTAAAATCCTTTTTCCGATGTAATAGAAGCAATGGGACTCTACTAAACATGGTTCAACCAAATCAGCACACATACATGCTCAACCAAGCATATAACAAGGCATACTTGCTGAACAAGCAAACAAATGCGTACGACCAAACAACATGCATTCTCAATCAAACAATCACACATCACAGCATACACGGGTAACGAGCAACATGCTTTTAAACAAACAGTCAACATACTTGTCATACAAGCAATCATACTTACAAAGCAAGCAAACACCGTGCACATCAATTCAAAACTTAAACTTACCTCGCTTACCTGCCCAAGGTCTCGGTAACCTTAGGCTTTGATACCAACAAATGTAACCCCCTCGTCCCGGTCTGGTCGGATGACCGATCCGAGTGGGCCACACGGGGAAAACCGAAGCGAAACCCGTTAAGATTTCCCCTCGGTTAACGACCCAAAAAAATTTCTTTTTATCTTATCTTGTCTACATGCATAATTAAGACTTATGTGTGGCACAGCAGCAGAAGATACAATCATGGCATCGAACATCGACCAACCCAACAATTAAACAGCTCATTTTAATATTCTGCAGCAGGCCGTTTCGAAACGCCCTCAGGGTGTTCCGAAACGCCTTGACTTAGTCAACGGCCCTGGGTCAACCATAAGGTGACCGTTCCGAAACAGGGGAGACCCGTATCGGAACGACCTTGACGGTCAATATCTCGTGGTCAACGAGATTGGACCGTTTCGAAACCTCAAAGGCCCGTTTCGGAACGGCTTCATCTCGTCAAATTCTCAAAATTTCAGTAGCCAAAATGTTCCGAAACGACCCTCATACGTTTCGAAACGGCAAGTCATTTACAAAGGGACCGTTCCGGAACAGGGGGACCCGTTCCGAAACACCCCCTGTCTGCAGACTCGATTTTGCTGTTTTGAGGCACAAAGGTGCCCCAAAACATCACCAAAACACATCATAACACCAAACCAATTAAACCCAAGACATACCAACAATACTATCATGCTTTAACAAGATTTAAACATGACTAATACTAAGGCAACATCCCCCAAACATGCATTCATTCAAACATCATTCAAACACATATATAAACCCTTAAGGCATAAGACTAACATTCAAAAGAGCAACTTAGGCATGAGTTAACTTTCATCACACAAGCATATGACAAGATGCATCATGCTTACAAATCAAGTCAACCATAGACATACATCAAACTCAAATCAACAACACCTATCCCATTGCTTTACTATTACAATCTTTAAATTTAAACATCATACTCGAGCTAACCGTAAGCAACACTTGGAGGCCTTTCCTTGCCCTTGCCACCCACAAGCCATTGATCTGCATTGTCGAACAATAGAGAGCGTAAGCATAAAAGCTTAGTGAGGGTAAGCTCATAAATCAAACCTTCGACAATGCAGGGTCCAAGCACGAACCACAACCCAGATAAAATGCATGATCTTACCTCCGATCCACACGAGCCATAAATATAGATGATGCATGAACATATATTCAATATCATGTCATGCTCAACATGTTTAAATCCACAACACATGAAATCACATATATTAAACCATGTTAGCAACACATCCCAAATCACATTAGCTCACAATTAACCACATATTGGCAACATAAGCTACAATCTGTATTGGCACCTAGCTATGACTCGAATACGCGGATAACCGTTGGAACTCACATCCAACAACTCAATCATTACCTGACGGTGGGATTACACTCATCACCGTTCACGCGGAGGGGATTCCACTCATCCTCACGCCTCATTTCACGCGGAGGGGATTCCACTCATCCTCACGCCCCGTCGATGGGATTCCACTCATCACCGACTAATATAAATACAATTTCCGGGCGAACCCGTACCCCTCCTTGGTGACTCAACGCCACCAAGGCCACGCGCGACTTTTGACTCATGTGTACACACTAACATCCTAATGATCGATCATTTGTACCCAAGCATACTAGTGCCAATACTACACATTTCATTAATCATTCATAATACCAATTCATAACACTTCCGTGCTTAGCACGTACTCACTATGGCTTACCGTCATGCACAAACCACATTTCCATGTCTAGCATATACTCACCATGATCCTCGGATCATACAATCACTTCCTAATCTCATTTCACATGACAACACCACATGTACATCATTATCAAACATATCACATCATATTTTGCACATGTGTATAACCATATCACATCTATCATCATCAAGCATATAACAATGCATCAAACATGCCTCATCATACATGTATACAACATATACATAATCAACACTATCACAATTTAATACGAGGCATATACAACCATTAAAAAGTGCAACCAAAGTCTCTAATCAAAGCTTGGGATTAGGCTACCACTCTAATCCCAACTCTAGGTGGGTTTACCAAGCCCATCCTAGGTTCACATGCTTGAACCAAATACTCAAAACCATTTTGAAAATATTTAACCACTCACCTAAGCTTCCAAGCTCCAAGTCAAGCAAGCAACCTCCCTCAAATTTCCGGATTTCTTCCCGAAGCTTCCCCAACACAAATTTCCGCTTCTTATCAACCTCAAACACATTTCATACAATTCCAAATCAGCCCAACATCAAAATACCAACCCGGAATACAATCTAAATGCAATTCACCATGTTGCAAACCATGAACAAATCTCATTTTTATCAAATTCGGGCAGCCCCTAAACCATGTCCAAAAACCATGTTTCCAACATCCATAGCACCCACAAATAATCCCAAATCAACCCCTAACCATAGTACTACCATTGGGCTATCAATTTCCACCTAAAACAACCCCCAAAAACCACCCAAAACCCTTCAAAAAACCCATTTTTACCCAATTTCGGGAATTCATTTGAAATACTCTAAAAATCACATATGTTGGACTATTTGATTCACAAACAACATATCTAACATTAATAAATCAAAACTTTAAGTTAAACACAATAAAGCTACCATTTTTATTCAAATCTTCCAAAAACACAATTTCTAAAACATGGATGAAAATGAAATCTACTTGTACTTTTGAAGAGAGGAGGATGAGGACAAGATGAGGATGTATTTACCTTTCAATTTCGAGCCAAAATGAAGGAGAAAAGAAGGTTGGATGGAACTTGGAGAAACTTCCCCTCTTTGTCGTGAAAATGGAGAAGGAAGAAGGAAGAAGAGAAATTTTTGGTGTTTTAAATTAAAAAGGGGTTTTTAATTTCCAAGCGCTTGAAATTACAATAGTGCCATTAATGAGATGGCAACTCTTCTTTACTTTAAAATCTATAAACTTTAGTTTCATTTCAAATTAGCCCAACACAAAATGTTTATTTGAAAATAAAGAAGGACACAGGGTCCAAATAATATTTGATATTATTTAAATCAAAAACCGAGACCCAATAATATTATTTAAATATTATTTTCTTCCGGCCCCTAAACCCGGGTGTTACACAAATTTTTTCTCAAACTATGATCCTACCTATTTTATTTCCTAAACTATGGTTCTTCACTATAGCAAAATTAGAAGTCATATTGCTTGCAATTAAAAATAAAATTATATAATCATCTATGAAAATAAAATAATTTTTAATCATTTAAATGAAAAAATAATTTAAAAAATAAGATTATGAGAATTTTCTAAAATTTATATCATATAAATGAAAAAATAATTTAAAACATTATTAAAAATATTTGAATTGACAAAAAAAATAAACATTAACTAACGTATTAATTAGCATGGACGTTTTTACTCAAATATTGTCTGTAACCCCCTCGTCACGGCCTAACCACCAGACCGAACCGAACGGGTTACACGCGGAAAGCCGAAGCAAAACCTGTTAAGGCCTCACCCCGATTAGCAACCATATTTTTTTTCATTTTATTAATCTTGTCTACATGCCATGTATGAACCTATATGAGACGACAAATAGCGGAAGAGCAAACACTGATACGAACCAAGCAGAGGGCATAACGATAAATTAACCTTACCAAAATAGTTTATTAGTCAAGTTCCATGTACACGAGTTAAAACCATCACAAAGGATACATGTAAACTCATTTATGAAGCATACAAGCATTATAGACTAAAGCGTGACATTTGGAAACCTTCAAAGATGCCCTTTTAACCACTTTAACTATCTACGTTTCAGAACAGGATTGCTCGTTCCGAAACGCGGGCTCTCCTTCAAAAAGAAACATTAGGCCGTTCCGGAACGGTTCCTCATAGTTTTGAAACGGAAATCTCTAGAGGCAAAACGTACCGGAACGACACCATCCTCGTTCCGATACGGGTGCCTCAAAAGCTTGGCCGTTTCAAAACAACACCAGGCGTTTCGGAACACCTGGGCACAGATTGGCCCGAAAATGCATTTTGGCATCCTCAAACGTTCCCAAACTTATCCCGAAAGACCACAAACCACATGGGAACATATTTAACAAACAATCTAGAGGCAAAACACCCTAAAGACAAGCTTCTAACATGCATACACGCAAATATGAAAATCAACCTCAAAAGCTCATAAGAACACTTAGCTCCAAAAACACCAACAAGCCAAAACACATAGCAATTAACCAAAAGCTTAAACAAGCCTCAACTTAGCACGATATCAACATTCAAAATATGTTAGCAACAAAAACAACTACAAAGGAGTTTGGACACCAACTCCCAAACAGAAAAGTCTAGCATTCCCATTGTTTAAGTATTATTACAACCATAAAACCATACTTTGAGCTAGCAAAGAACTCCAAGACTCCTCCCTTGCCCCGCTTGCCTTCTGAAGCCACTATCGATCTGTATTGTTGGAAAAGAGAGCGTAAGCTTATAAGCTTAGTGAGCGGAGCTCAAAATCACAACAAAAACAATGCGATTTAAAGTATATACTTTAGTTTAAGGATAAAATCATTTGGAAGGGAAATATACTAAATCAAAAGAACAAAGACAAAACCATGGTGTGCACATGCACAACCATTCTCGGTGGGACTACACATCACCGTTCACAACAACTAGCATGTTTCCGGCGGGACTACACATCACCATACTCATCTACTTGTCACTTTCGGTGGGACTACTTATCACCGTATTCAACAACAACTAACCATCATGTGAGGCTTGACAACAACTACGACAACACAACATCATTGAAAGGGGTAAAAACAATCCGCATTTCACAAAACAACACGAATAAACATGTGTACCAACAATTAACAGAACAAGGCAAAAATAGACAAACTTACTCTTGGGTTTAGGTTGGCCCCTAAGGTTCTACCCAAACCCCAAGAAACATTCTTTGAATATTTTAAAGCTTCAAAACAATTTCCACTCACCAGCTCAAACCCAAAACAAGCCTACGGTCCTCCTTCAAGCTTCCGCAACTTCCGGAGTAGCGTCCGAAGAACCCAATTCGTTATCCACTACTTCTACCCAAATCAAAACAAGGAATTAATACATCTTTCAACATTCAAACTCACTGAAATCAATTCCATCAAAATCCGACAACAACAAGCATCTAATTTCTATCCGAAACTAACCAAAACCATCCCCATTTTTACTCTAACCTCAAGTCAGCCATATCATCATCAATTTATCATCCAAACCATATTCAAACACTTCAAAACATCAACCCAACAACACCAAAACATTAGAAACCCTTCTTCACCATTTCTAAACCAAAAACCCAAATATTCATTACCTAAAAATTACCCATTTCCCCAAAATCCGAGATTTAGGTTAAACACAATGTCTTAACACCATTTTACACTCAAAACATCCTTTAAAACTCACCCAAACCATTGTTTTCACTAAAAAGCTTAAACCCTTCAAAAACCCCATTTTTACCCAAATGAAGAAAGTTGAGAAATCTTCAAAACCTTGAAGAGTAGGTGTTAAAAACAAGATTAGAAGGAAGGGAAGAATAAAACCAAATTGCTTACCTCTTGAAACCTCCAAAAATGGTGAAGCTTAGTGAAAATGGAGAATTGATAGGCTTAGGAGAACTTAACGTGAACGGAGAATGGGAAAAAGGGAGAAGAAAGGGGGTTTTGATATATTTTATTTTATTCTAATTTAAAAAAATCTATCTTTAAAACTCATTTTACCAAAAACCCCATGTTTCTTCCAAAGCCTTAGAATTTGGTCATTTAAAATATTTTTCCCAACTAGTTTAACCCGAACCGACTTAACCAAACCCGAGTATCTCCCGGGCCCCAAACCTGGGCGTTACATTGTCCCTTAATTTTTTTTTCTCAAACTATGGTCCTTCCCATTTTATTTTCCTAAAATATGGTTCTTCACAGTAGCAAAATCAGAAGTCGGATTGCTTGCAATCCGTCTTTGAACAATGTTTTTCCCATGTTCATATCAAACAACTAAAGTCGGATTGCTTGTAATCCGTCTTTGAACAGTAAAAGTCATGAACATTGTTCAAAGTCGGGGTGTACTCCCTCCGTATTCAAACTATTTTCCATCCTTAGTTTTTTTCTGGATAAACATTGTTCAAAGTTAAGAAGAATGCACTCCGACTTATGACTTGAACAGTGAACCACCATAGATCTGAAAATATTTTTTCCTAGATCATATTTTAAGAAATTTTTTTAAGGGCCATATTGTGGTCAATACACCATTAGCATGTTTATTTTCTATAAAATTATTAAATAAATACAATTGAATAGGTTACAGTAGAAAAAGTTTTCTCCCTTAATTTGGACCTTATATTTAGGTTTACCAAAAGTATCTGACAAAGTAATGCAACATCGGTTTGAATTTTCGTAACTGTTTAGTCCATCGTGGTCTTTTTTTAATGTTTTATATTAATGATTGTTATCCTATATACCGGCAGTGGAAATTTTTTCTTTCCACAAGCATCTTAATTATAGGGTTTAGAGTTAGAGTTTAGGATTTAGAGTTTAGGAGTTTTGGTATAGATGTTTAGAATTTAGGGTTTATGTTTAGAATTTATGATTTATGGTTAGAATTTAAGGTTTAGGGTTAGGGTTTAGGTTTTAGAGTAATATAGGTAGGGATTAAATTTTAACCTATAAACCCTAAATTTTAACCCTAAATCCAAAATTCTATCAACAACCCATAAATTCAAAATTACTACATTTATACCCCTAAACTTTAAACCTTAAACAGCGTCCCTAAACCCTAAAATTAAGACACTTGTATAAAAAAAATTCTACAATCGTTTGTGTATAGAATAATTACCCTTATATTAATATATTATTAATAAGTTAAATTTTGTCTCGGATAAACTCAAATTAATGTCATTTTACTATTTTTATATTTCAATAACTTTTAAAAATAAAAATATTTTTACTATTTTAATTTTTTTTTGGTTTTTCCTTTCTAAATTAAATTTAATCATTATAATAACTTTTTATGAAAAATACTAACTAAAGCGTTACATTTCAACGATATTTATATGGCATTTATGCGTAATTCACATATATTTCATGCTAATTTAAAAAAAATTGAATTATTTATTGACATGACATAAATAAGTAATATCTTTATTAATATAAAATATATATGAATTGTCACGTCAGCATAATTAATATTTAATCTTTTGATAGTATATTCATTAAAAATAATTTATTTTAAAAAATTAAAAATCAGATTGATAAAAAATAAAAATTAAAAAACTAAATTTATATACTTCATTGATCATCACTCCTTAAAAAATCTTAGGTTAATATCTTTATTTAAAAATGTTTTTCAAAGTAAAAGTAATAAATGTAAAATAAAAGGGAAGTACGGGGCAAAAGGGAAATAGAAGAGAATGGCAAAGTTCTCCGTGGGGATTGAAGAAGACGGAGAAGGGCCAAGCAACCGAGTCCCTAAGCGTCAGAGGGTTGATCCTGTTCTCGACATCGAAGGCTCAGGTCAAGAAGAATCCGAAGAATCGGAAGGCGAAGAAGCATCCGAAGGAGAAGACGAAGCATCCGAAGGAGCAGAAGAATCCGAAGGAGAAGAAGAATTGGAGGAAAGTGGAGCTGAGCAAGGAGCAATGACCCCTCCCACTACTCGAGATGGATCTATTTCAATTACGTTAACTGACCCCGAAGTCCTTGATTGTTCTATCTGTTACGAGGCCTTGACTATCCCTGTTTTTCAGGTTAGTCTTTTAATTATCGATAATCGGGTGATTTGGGATATGGGTTTCCTTTTCTTTGGTGAAAAAGCTTCAAATTTTCGGTTAATTTCTTTGTTTTATGGTGAAAGGATTGAGCTTTTAGAGTGGTTTTTAATTTTTAGGTTAAAAAGGTTTCAGATTTCAGTGTTTCCCCTTTAATATGCACCCGTTTTTTTGTTTGTTTAATTTGTGAAATGCTTCTAAAATTTTGATTTTGGATGATAGATTTTTGCTTGTTAGGGTAAGCTTTTCAAATTATATTTCTTATCCTCTTCATTTTCAGATTGTGTTTCTCTTTCTGACTTGTTTGTCCTTTAAATTTATATGAAATGAATCCATCAACACTAGTTATTCATGCAATACTTTGAATATTGATTTGGGGCACATGATTGGAGAGAAGTTGCTTAGTTTTGGACTTAGTTTATTAGTTGGTATGGTAGGTTTTATGCTTTTTCGATGAAGATAAGGTTCATTCATTTAGAATATCTGCTTAAATTCTATAAATGAACACTAGAGTCGAAGTTCGTGTCTGCTTTTATTTAATAGACTTCTGAAAGGAAGTATATTGATGGTGAAGAAAATGATTGTTAGCTTCAATGGCAGAGGATGATTCGTTTTTTGATAGATCATGAGAATGATATGGAATTCACAGATTTCTTGTTCCCTATACAAATTTGTAAGGGGAAATAAGTGACATCGTTGTTCTGAGTTAAATCTAAATTTCTTTTTCAAAATGCATTGCAAGGTTTTTTTTATGTACTTGAAGGTATTTGGAGGGTCATATTTGTATGCTCACGTTGAATGTATATCGGACATGGTGACTTAAAGGAAAATGAAGATTTTGTGCAATGTAGTGAGGTTAATAGGCTGGTAACCTTTTTCTATTGGTGAGATCGTAGTTGCGTCTCTAGGGTCAATATTTTCAAGTTACTACAAATAGTCAGGTATAAACAATATTGGAAGAATAGGCCACTCCTGTCTCTCTTTAACCATATAATTAAGGCATTTTGGGTCCTGCAAGAGTGCTTTTTTAGAAGTGTGCCAATATTTGAACATGCAGTCGGCAGAGAAAGGGCAAGCCATTTGAGATTCTAACCTCTTAAGATGATGGGGAGCTTTGTTGTTTCGACTTCATATCTCTTTAAGCACCCATATTTTAGGATATGAGTATGGGGATAGGACTCTCCATATAGATGGGAAAACCAAAAAAAGATTGAATGTACTTGTGTTAGACACGTACATGTATCTGACACTGACAGTTTTAGTGAACGTAAACGGGGAAGCTGTTTGTGAGTTTTAAAGTGTTGGTCATACTTGGATATGTGCATATTGACTTTAAAACCACTTTAACATGTCAGGATTTATTTTGACCTGTTGAAGGGCCAATCTTTGATAGCAACAAAAGCTTTTTCATGGTCTCTTATGTAAATTTTGTAGTATTTTATCCTTTTGAACTTGAGGGTGTTTTGGTGGATGGATTTGGCATTTTCCGATGAAAGGATATTGTTTGATTGAAATATCAAATAGATTTCCATTTTTTTGCAATTTTTTTATTCATTTGTTCATATATTAAATGCATCCTAATAAATTTGTATGTATTTGTTTGGCAAGTCAGTGTGAGAATGGGCATATAGCTTGCTCTACTTGTTGCATCAAAATAAGGAATAGATGTCCATCCTGTTCAACTCCAATTGGCTATAGTCGCTGCAGGGCGATTGAGAAGGTTTTGGAATCCGTCAAAGTGTCATGCCAAAACACAAAGTACGGGTGCAAAGAAGCATTCAGTTATAACCTGAAGCAGAAACATGAAAAGGCATGTCCTTTTGCGCCATGTTCATGCCCCCTTCCCGAGTGCTGCTTTGAGGGTTCATCAGAGGATTTAAGTGCACACTTTGGTAATGTACACAAGTATTCTGCAACACGTTTCCTTTACGGTCGTTTAGCACCCATTACCTTGGGAGTTTCTGAAAAGTCACTTATTCTTCGGGAGGAGACAGACGGTTCTTTATTCATTCTCCACAACAAGGATGAGATTTTGGGGAATGTAGTCACTTTGAGCCGGATTGGACCCTCAACCGAGAGAGGTTTCTTCTATGAGCTAACTGTGAAAGCTCATGCTGATGTAAGTACCCTCAAATTACAATCCTTCACAAAGAGCACTCCAAAACGGGTTGACATCCCACAATCATTAGGATTTCTCCTGGTTCCCAGTCAGTTCTCTAGTATTTCCCGGCAGATCAAGATGGACCTCCGAGTGTCTCGTTCGGATCGGTTTCCCTGCTATCAGAGACCCAGTGGTGCATAATTCTTGTAAATCTTGGTGCATAAACTAATGAACTCCAGTGTAGCAATTGTTATTTAAGTCGTGCAATGTTTTTTTATTTAAATCTATCATGTCGGGCTTTAATATACACTAGAGGAATGACATATGAACATTTTTTTTTGGGTGAATGAAGCGCATATGAACATTGTTTGCAGTTGCCTTTCCATTAAAAGAATGATATATATATATATATAGGGTAATTGTTCTATACACAAGCGCTTGTGGAAACTTTTTTACACAAGCGCCTTAGTTTTAGGGGTTAGGGACTTCGTTTAGGGTTTAAAATTTAGGGGTATAAGTGTAGTAGTTTTGAATTTAGGGATTATTGATATAATTTTGGGTTTATGGATAAAATTTAGGGTTTATAGGTTAAAACCTATATCCCCACCTATATTACCCTAAAACTAAACCCTAACCCTAAACCCTAAATTCTAACCCTAATTCATAAATTCTAAACATGAACCCTAAATTCTAAACCTTTACACTAAAACCCCTAAACTCTAAACCCTAAACACTAACCCTAAACCCTATAATTGAGGCGCTTGTGGAAATAAAAACTTTCCACCGCCAGTGTATAGGATATTAATCCATATATATATATATATGGGATAGGATCAAATTACATTGTATATAACTCTCTAAGTTTTACACTTTTTTGGATCGTTGGTTGAGTGAAACGAATGGATGAGATTAACAGTAAAATATGCGAAGATTATCATTTGGGAATTAAAAACACGGAGTTAATCTCAATCATCAATTTTCTCTATCTAACGATCTAAAAAACGTACGTGTAAAACTTAAAGTTTTATACAATATAAGTTGATCTTAACCCTATATATATATATATATATATATATATATATATATATATATATATATATATATATATATATATATATATATATATATATATATATATATATATATATCGTTGGATGAGTGAAACGGATGGACGAGATTAACAGTAAATTATGTGAAGATTATCACTTGGGAATTAAAAACACGGAGTTAATCTCAACCATTCATTTCCCCCATCCAACGATCCAAAAAAGGTGTAAAACTTAAAGAGTTTTACACAGTGTAACTTGATCCTAACCCATATATATATATATATATATATATATATATATATATATATGGGTTAGGATCAACTTACACTGTGTAAAACTCAATTACTTTTACACTATTTTTGGACCGTTGGATGATGGTAATTAATGGCCCAGATTATTTCCTTATCTTTTTTTCCCAAGTGATAATCTTCACATTTTTTACTGTTAATCTCATCCATACATTTCACTCATCCAATGGTCCTAGATTGGTGTAAAACTAAATGAGTTTTACACCATGTAACTTGATCCCATCCCTATATATATATATATATATATATATATATATATATATATATATATATATATATATATATATATATATATATAAATCGTGTGTCTTCTTATGAACTTTATAACGGAGATTGTTCCATGAATATCAAATAGCCCGAACCAGAAAGAGGTTAGGAGGACTAAAAGATTCCAATTTAAACGGTTTTCAGAAAATCAGTTAAAAACACTATAACGGTCATATTTTTCAATTTAAACTTAAGATTTGTTTCGAAACAATTTGGATCCGTTTCGAAACGGATTTGCTACTGTCAAGGGTCGTTTCGGAACGGCCTTAGCCCGTTTCGAAACACCCTTTTTTATCTTTAAATATTCAGCAAATATCTCAACCGTTGGCCTTTTTCAAATCAAATATGAAGAACAGTTTCGAAACGAGACATACCATTTCGAAACGGGGTCAAGTGTTTCGATACACGTTTCGGAACGGTGGTCGACAGTGATGAAAACATTTTGAAACGCCTGATGGCCGTTTCGAAACAGGTGCTTGAAAATCACTGTTTTAGCTTGAAACACTTAGAAAAATATTTGAAAAACTTTGTTTTTAACTTGGGCATAATCTTAAAATTATATGGGGATATTTTGAGGACTTAAAATTCGTTTTGACATTTTCAATTTAGTCCTTAGGTTTTTAGTTATATCAAAATTAAAATATTTGTTTCACAATCTCCCCCTTTTTGATATAACAAAACCAAAGTTAGAATTTTTAAGAATTTTGAAAGTTTTGAAAATATTCTAACTCCCCCTTAGTTTAAGATAGGTTTTTAAAGTTAAAAGAAAATGTTTGACTTGAAATCCAAGTTGTGAACCTTTAAAAAACCTTTTAAAATTTAAAACGAATTTTAGTTAGTGTGGCTCTTAAATTTCTTCTCCCCCTTTTTGTTAGATCAAAAAGAACAATGAAAGCTCATAGATAAGATAAAGGATTAGTACCAATAAGCATTAATAAGCAACCATAATATTATTTCATAATATCAAAAAAATCCAAAACATAAACCAACATTAAGTTCAACATAAAATCCCAAATAAAAAGCCAAAAACATAGGTTCCTAAAACATAATAAAACATAAAGATGCAATCTTAATCCTAAAATGCATAGATAATATGATATGATATGATAAGAAAAATCCTAGGCCTCGTCATCATCATCCGAAGTATCATCATCGCTCTTGGCTTGAGAACGGTGAAACTTCGTCCATTGCCCATAGAGCGTAGAGAAGGATAGATCCAAGTTTGAGTGGGAAGTCTCAAGAGTATGAAGGCGATCCTCGACATTCTTCAAACGAGTGTCCATAGATTCAAAACCCGAAGTAATGCGAGTATCCAAAGCATTGAACCGAGTGTCCAAAGCATTGAACCGCTCGGTAATGAAAGCCGTGAGGGCTTCATTGTTTGCAACTTGAACTTGCGGTGGAGGAGCAACGGGAGGAGGAACGGCTTCTCTATCAATTCTTTCCCAAACATCATTAACATAAGTAAACCCGGACTTGCGAAGGGATGACTCACCAATCTTGGTCTTGCGAGGTTCCGGAGAGTCGTAGGAACAATCGATGCCAAGATCATGAAAGATGTAGCTCAAGAGTATGCCATATGTAAAAGACTTCAACTCATTTGTGTCAATAAGCTTGATATTATTGACTATCTCGGCAAAAATTATCTTAGGCACATTTGGGCGCTCACCCTTACGGAAACACTCTAGCCAAAAATGATCAGTTTGACGGATATGAGAGTATTTACCTCCGGAAGGTCAAATGAACCAAGAAACTATTAAGTGAAGAACGCGATCGTGCACATCCAAAGTAAGTACCTTACCGGTGAAGGTGCCAAAGTGACGTTCATCCTCAATACCCTCATCCTTAAGTTTAAAAATAGACTCCAAAAGAGCAACATTGACAACAAACTTTTTGCCCAATAAGGATGATTCAATTCCTATAATCTCGGTTTTAGACTCATCATAGATAAAGCGAGCATTAGAGTAGAAAAGGAGTACCATGTGTTTGTAGCAAATATCCGGAATGCTCAAGAACAAGATAAGATTCCACTCACTCAAACGGTCGAGATAACGGAATAGGAATCGCTCGGAATTGAGGAAATCAAGATCAACGACACGTTCTTTGCGAATTTCGAAATCCTTGACATAAGAGAATCGAGCACGCATCTCCGAAGTTTTGAGGGTTTTCTGAAAAAGCAGAGGAAGATTCAGACGAATGCTCGAATCACCGGTTTGAACGGCCTTGCGCTTTTTGTTAGCTTGATCCGCCATCTAAAAACATTAAGCAAGTATATTTTAAAATTAAGTGTATGCATTGATTTTTAAAATCAATCCAATAATAAATCCCACTTAGGTTTTTGAAAACAAAATTAAAATAAAATAAAAAAAAACAGTAAAGAAAAATACGACTGAGAGATTTTATATTCGAATCAAAAATTTTGAGATTTGGAAATTTTTTTACAAGATATGGAAAACCCACAAAGAAAAACATATAATTTATACAAAAATAAAATTTTCTAACCTAAGATTCGAACATAAATTGAAAGAAAAAGAAAAAAAAGAAAAATTACCTTAGTTTGGGATTGTGGATGATTTGATTAAAATCCTTGCACAAGGTTGATGAAACTTGCTTAGACTTGAGTTTTAGAGTAAAACCCCTCACAATTTTGTGAAAAACAATGAGTTTGAGAGGGTATTTATAGGGAGGGAGGCGGTTTAGGGTTTTAAGAGTTTTGATAAAAAAGGTGAATTTTAACATTAAAAGCCCTAAATAAAGCTATCCGCGATGCCGTTTCGGAACGGTCAAGACCCGTTTCGAAACGGGACGACTAGGGTTTGACCGTCTTGAAACCATAGACTGACCGTTTCGATACGGTGTTGACTGTATCGAAACCCTTTTGACACGTATCAGAACACGTTTCGATACACCCCTTGGCAGTAGCAAAAACGTTTCAGAACGCTTTTGAGGCGTTTCGAAATGCCCTTCTCTCAGAACAGGATTTAAGGTATCCGTATCGAAACAGGGTCACCCGTTTCGATACACCTGGGCCTGGAAGTGCAGATGAGGCTCTAAAAGTGCGGAAAAATGAAATTTTAAGAGGCCTAACATGCATAAATGTCATGAATGAGCAGGCAAGACATATTCAAGCATAAACATACTCCCCCTAACTATAAGCATGGATGAAATTAGGAGTTTAAACACATAAACATGGCATTTCACAAAATCAAGCATATTTAAGCACAAAAGAGGTCCTAAAAGGTCAAGATAGGCTAGCTAGACCTAACTCTCTCCTAAGGGACCAAAAACGCTCTTTGTCTAAGGGTTTTGTAAAAATGTCCGCTAATTGATTCAAGGTGTCTACATACTCTATAACCACATCTTCCTTAAGGACATGATCTCTAATGAAATGATGCCTTATTTCTATATGTTTGGTTCTAGAGTGTTGGATGGGATTTTTTGTTAAACAAATAGCACTAGTGTTGTCACATTTTAGGGGTATGGTTTCAACTTTAATTCCATAATCTAAGAGTTGTTGCTTCATCCAAAGGACTTGAGCACAACAACTCCCTAAGGATATGTACTCGGCTTCGGTGGTAGATAAGGCTACACTATTTTGTTTCTTAGAGAACCAAGATATGAGCATACTACCTAAGAATTGGCAAGTTCCCGAAGTACTTTTCCTATCAATTTTGCAACCCCCATAATCCGCATCCGAGTAAGCATGAAGGTTGAAGGTAGAGTCTTTAGGATACCAAAGACCTAAACAAGGAGTGTCTCTAAGGTATCTAAAGATTCTCTTAACGGATATAAGGTGAGACTCTCTAGGACTAGCTTGAAACCTAGCACACAAGCAAACACTAAACAAGATATCCGGTCTACTTGCGGTAAGGTAAAGCAAAGATCCAATCATAGAACGATAAAGTTTAGAGTCAACACACTTACCTCCTTCATCTTTGTCGAGCTTTGTAGATGAGCTCATAGGAGTGGCTTGAGGCTTTGCATTCTCCAAGCCAAACTTCTTGAGCATATCCTTTATGTATTTTGCTTGGTTGATGAAGGGGCCATCCTTCTTTTGCTTGATTTGGAGTCCCAAAAAGAATGAGAGCTCCCCCATCATGCTCATCTCAAATTCACCTTGCATTAACTTAGCAAACTCTTGACAATGACATTCATTAGTAGAACCAAAAATAATATCATCAACATAAATTTGAACTACTAAGATGTCATTTTTATACATTTTTATAAAAAGTGTAGTGTCCACCTTACCTTTTCCAAATCCTTTTTCAATCAAAAAATTTGAAAGCCTTTCATACCAAGCTCTAGGAGCTTGTTTCAAACCATAAAGAGCTTTGGTAAGTTTGAAAACATGATTTGGAAATTTTGAATCTTCAAAACCCGGTGGTTGTTCCACATACACTTCTTCATTTATAAAACCATTTAAAAATGCGCTTTTAACATCCATTTGAAAAAGCTTGAAATTATGATAACATGCATATGCAAGCAACATCCTAATGGCTTCCATTCTAGCTACGAGTGCATAGGTTTCATCAAAATCTATTCCCTCTTCTTGAGTGTAACCTTGTGCTACAAGTCTAGCTTTATTTCTCACAATGTTACCACTCTCATCTAGTTTGTTCCTAAAGACCCATTTAGTTCCTATTGTAGATTGATTACTAGGCCTATCAACTAATGTCCATACATTACTTCTCTCAAATTGATTTAACTCTTCTTGCATTGCCATAATCCAAAAGTCATATTTCAATGCTTCTTTTATGTTTTTAGGCTCTATGCATGAGATAAATGCAACATGGTTCATTAATCTAAGAGAAGAACGAGTGGTTACCCCCTTGGATGGATCACCCAAGATTTCACCATCTTTGACATAGTTCAACTCCCTTGGGTAGCTCACTTCCTTTTCCTCAATAGCCAAGTCCTTCAAGGCTTCAAGGGGTGGATCTTGTGTGTCTTCTTCTTTTGTTGGAATCTCATCCTTCTTTGAAGTTTGACCTCCATCAAAGGCATTTATGATTCCTACATCATCATCATCACAAGAATCCTTCCTAGGAAGGAGGTTATCATCGAATACAACATGAATAGATTCTTCTACTACTAAAGTTCTTTTGCTAAATACTCGATAGGCTTTAGAGGTTAAAGAGTAACCTATAAAAATGGCTTCATCACTTTTTGCATCAAATTTACCTAAGTTGTCTTTTCCATTATTTAAAACAAAACACTTGCACCCAAAAGGGTGGAAATAGCTAATGTTAGGCTTTTTGGATTTTAAAATCTCATAAGGTGTTTTCTTTAAAATTGGCCTAATCATTACTCGATTTACAATATAACAAGCGGTGTTTGTGGCTTCCGCCCAAAAATATTTAGGTAAATTGTTTTCACAAATCATAGTTCTAGCCATTTCTTGTAAAGTTCTATTTTTCCTCTCAACTACCCCATTTTGTTGAGGAGTTCGAGGAGCCGAAAAATTATGGCTAATACCATTTTCATTTAAAAACTCTTCAAACCCTAAATTTTGAAACTCGGTTCCATGATCACTTCTAATATGTGAAATTCTAAGTTCAAGATCATTTTGGGTTAGTTTTGAAAATGTGATGAATTTTTCCAAAGCCTCATCTTTAGTACTTAAAAAGAGAACCCAAGTAAATCTAGAAAAATCATCAACTAGCACAAAAGCATAAGACTTACCACCCAAGCTCATAGTCCTAATTGGCCCAAATAAATCCATGTGAATTAATTGTAAGCATCTACTAGTAGAAACATCATTAATGGATTTAAAGGAAGACCTATGTTGTTTACCCTTT
This sequence comes from Hibiscus tridactylites, assembly GCA_958450335.1. Taxonomy (NCBI): domain Eukaryota; kingdom Viridiplantae; phylum Streptophyta; class Magnoliopsida; order Malvales; family Malvaceae; genus Hibiscus; species Hibiscus tridactylites. The sequence continues at coordinate 54,159,406 of OY288287.1, read as the reverse complement.
GAGCATGCATCACAAATTTTATCATTTGAAAATTTTATTTTGGGTAAACCTCTAACTAGATTTAGAGAGACTAGTTTTTCTAAAACACTTATGCTAGCATGTCCTAGCTTCCTATGCCACAACCATGCATCATTTTCATTTTGAGCAACTAAGCATGCATGAGATGTATGTATGTCATCTAAATGCACCATGTATATGTTTCCTATGCGATGACCTATGAGCATAATATTATTAGATTTAATGTCTACAATTTTGCATCCATTTTTATCAAATAAAACATTAAATCCTTTATCACACAATTGACTTATGCTCAATAAATTGTGTTTAAGACCATCGACATATAAGACATTTTCAATAACAATGGTAGAGTGATTACCTATGGAGCCAATACCTTTAATGTGGCCTTTGGAGTTGTCACCAAATGTTACTACTCCTCCACTTTTTGGCTTTAGATCCATGAATCGACTCTTATCTCCGGTCATATGCCTCGAGCATCCACTATCAAGGTACCATGATTTTTGACTTTGTGCCTTGGCCTTGTAGCAATGCTCCCCCTACAAACAAAGATATTAAACTTTGGTTTTTGGTACCCAAATCATTTTGGGTCCATGAGTGTTAGCTCCCAAAACCTTGGTTCCCTTAGGAATCCAAGATGACATAGCAATAATATTATTAGATTTTACAAGTTCCTTAGGAACCCATACACTTCTAATTCTTTTAGCTCTACTATGTCTAGGGTAGCTACCTTGTTTGTAGTAATTAGTCTTTTTCTTAGGTTGGTGTGTTCTAGAGGATTCTCCTACTTCATACTTGACACTACCAACATTTTTAAAGACTTTTTGAGCTCATTTAGCTCACCCAACACCTTTTGGTGTTCACTATTACATTGAGATAAAAGGTTATTAAGATCAACATTTTCATCTTGAAAGAACTTTAGTTCATCTTTTAATCCTAATATCTTTTTCTCAAATTTTGAATTAGCTTGAGTGAGTGAGTCATTTTTCTCATTTAGTTCTAAAATGATTTTCTTGTTTTTAATGACCGACTCTTTAAACTTCTCAACTAATTCATCATATACCTCTTGTAACTCATCATATGCATCATTTAACTCTTCATATGAAAAATCTAAAGTAGATGAGTTAGAGGTTACCAAGGAGGAATCTTTCTCAAGTGCCATGAGACAAAGATTAGCCACTTCTTGTTTGTCATCCTCCGATGACTCCTCATCACTCCAAGTAGCAAGCTTGGCTTTGAGTCTCTTCTTCTTCTCAAAGCCCTTCTTCTTGAGTTGAGGGCACTCCGAACGGATGTGGCCGGGTTGTTTGCACTCAAAGCAAATGATAGGATCCTTTCCTTCTTCTTTGTTCTTCCCTTTGAAGTCCATCTTTCTTTGGATTTTTCTTCCCCGGTTGGACCTCATGAAGCGTGAGAACCGTTTGGCTATCATAGCCAATTCTTCAAGTTCATCCTCCTCACAATATGAGCTCTCATCATGTTGTGAAGCTTTAGCCTTGAGAGCTATTCCCATCTTCTTTTTCTTCTCAACCTCAAGCTTCTCTACCCTTTTTTCTTCTTTCTTCTTCTCATCTTCCCTTCCTTGCTTCATGATCTCATGAGTAAGGAGAGAACCCACAAGCTCATCAAGCTTCAATGTCTTCAAGTTCTTTGCTTCGATGATAGCGGTTCTCTTCCCATCCCAAGACTCGGGAAGTGAATAGAGTAGCTTTCGGACAAGCTTGTCTTCCGGTATGATCTCTCCAAATCCCTTTAGACCATTGACAATCGTGGAGAATCGATCAAACATCTTTGACACCGTCTCATCGGGCTCCATCTTAAAATTTTCATAGCTAAGATTGAGAATCCCAATCTTAGTTTCTTTGACATCATTGGTGCCTTCATAGGTGGTCTCAAGAGTGTCCCACACTTCCTTGGCACTTTCAATTGATGAGACCTTTGAGTAGATGTCCAAACCGAAAGCACAAAATAGCATGTGGAGAGCTTTATCATTTACTTGAATCTTTTTCCTCTCCTCTTCACTCATTTCTACTTTCTTCTTCAACACCATCTTGCCTTCACCATCTTGCTTCAATGGAATGTATGGCCAATCCTCAATGACATCCCACACAAGATAGTCATTTGACTTGATGAATAGACGCATTCTATTCTTCCAAAAAGAATAGTTATCACCGTTGAAGAAGGGAGGCTTTGTGGTCGATTGTGACTCGTACATGCCGGAACCGGAGGTTGAAGCCATCTCTTGATATTTTGATGATCACACTCTTCCAAGGATCTCCTCTTGTGGTTGTTAATCCTTAAAGAGTTAAGCTCTAATACCAATTGTTGAGTGGATCGCAAGATCGATATTGACCAAGAGGGGGGTGAATTGGAAATTTAAAGGTTTTGAGGTGGAAATTGCAAATTGAAAATAATTGACAAGAGATTTAGAGTGGTTCAAGTTCCAAATGAACTCTACATCCACTACCTTAGCCTCACTAAGGATTTTCAACAATTCCACTAAATTGATCTTCCCCTTTTCTAGGACAAGGAGGCAACCCTTTACAATTTCGGTTGATTTTTCTACCCAAAAATCAACCCAATCCTCACACAAGTGAACACAGAACTTTGATGGCTAAAAGGTATCTCTCAATACAAATAATAGCCCCAATACAAGCACTCAACCCAATTGAACAAAATATGAATGAAGATTACAATTGGGATTTTTACACAAAATGGGATTTTTGCACAAATGCTTGGATTTGATGTTTGGATGTTTGCTTTTGGATCAATAGTTGTTGCTGATGCTTTTGGATGTCTCTTTTATACCTCTTCATTGATTTTTAGCCGTTTGGGTGGTTGGGAACATAAATGGAGTCGTTGGAACCCTCTCTTACCACCATAAATGCAGTCTGCACCAACCTGTTTCGAAACGCAGGGTACCTGTTTTGGAACGGACTAAAATAGAAAGAGCCGTTGGGGTGCATTTAAGAGCCCGTTTCGAAACGCCTTAGGGCCGTTTCGAAACACTTTTGCCACTGTCAAGGGTCGTTTCGAAACGGTCTTAGCCCGTTTCGAAACACCTTAACGGTTTTCAGAAAATCAGTTAAAAACACTATAACGGTCATATTTTTCAATTTAAACCTAAGATCTGTTTCGAAACGATTTGGATCCGTTTCGAAACGGATTTGCTACTGTCAAGGGTCGTTTCGGAACGGCCTTAGCCCGTTTCGAAACACCCTTTTTTATCTTTAAATATTCAGCAAATATCTCAACCGTTGGCCTTTTTCAAATCAAATATGAAGAACAGTTTCGAAACGAGAAATATCGTTTCGAAATGGGGTCAAGTGTTTCGATACACGTTTCGGAACGGTGGTCGACAGTGATGAAAACGTTTTGAAACGCCTGATGGCCGTTTCGAAACAGGTGCTTGAAAATCACTGTTTTAGCTTGAAACACTTAGAAAAATATTTGAAAAACTTTGTTTTTAACTTGGGCATAATCTTAAAATTATATGGGGATATTTTGAGGACTTAAAATTCGTTTTGACATTTTCAATTTAGTCCTTAGGTTTTTAGTTATATCAAAATTAAAATATTTGTTTCACAGTACCGATACGGTCTGCCCTGTAAGTTTAAAAATTGACTGTTATGCATGGCCGAGGTTCGAATGTGTTTCCCTTTTGATTGTTTTCCGCTGTCATGATCACTTAGGACTTAATAATCCTCTAGATAAGATTAAAATGAAAAAAATATAGGGTTGCTAACCGAGGGGGAACCCCTTTTGGGTTTCGCTTCGGTTTTCCCCGTGTGACCCACTCGGACCGGTCATCCGGCCAGACCGGGACGAGGGGGGTTACATTTATTGGTATCAAAGCCTGAGGTTTCCGAGACCTCGGGCAGGTAAGTAAGGTAAGTTAAGGTATTATGAGTGCTTGCCATGTATGTCTAAATTTTGTCTTTAGCACGGTGTATGAATGCATGATATGTTGACCTTGCTGTTGTTTGAGAGTTGGTTCGAGTCCCTATTGTTAGGCGTTGTTGTCAAAATAAAGAGGGAAAATTGTTTTGGTTTAAAAGAGCTTGAGAACCGGAGTCCTTTGCCCCTTTGCTAACCTAACGTTTCTTTGTTGTTGTGTGTTGTTGTTTTAGATTTCTTTAATTGCTATTGTGAGACCGGGGGGACGGCCTAGGGCGGGTGGCCAGGCACCCGAGAATGCGCCTCCCGCTCTTAATGCTTCTGATGGTAACGGAGGGAACGTCGGGGGTGATGGTAATGGGCCTCAGGCTGAGGCTAATGTGGGAGGTAATGGGGCTCAAGCGGGCCAAGGTCAGACAGGTCCAAATGTGGCTCATTTGATCCAGACCATAGCCGGAGCTTTTCAGACAGCTTTGGCCGGTATGCAAGCTGCAGCACCACCTCAAGGTGCGGGAACAGGATTACCCCTAGAGAGGCTTCGTAATTTGGGGGCAGTTGAGTTTCGTGGGTTGTCTCCGGAAGGTTCGGAAGGGTGGCTTGAGAGCACTACTCGCATCTTGGGTCAGATGGAGTGTTCGGATGCCCGTAAGTTGGGATGCATCGTCTCATTGCTTCAGGGAGACGCTTATACTTGGTGGACCACTATTATTTCCAGTATGGCTGAGGCTGATATCACATGGGAGTTTTTCAGGAATGCCTTCAAGAGGAAGTACCTCGGGGTTCGGTACTTGGATGAAAAGAAAATGGAGTTTATGGCTTTGGTTCAAGGTAGTAGGACCGTGTCCTAGTATGAAATCCAGTTTGTGAGGTTGAGCCAGTACGCGCCAGAGTTGATTCCGGATGAGAAGGAGCAGTGCGAGTGTTTCAGATATGGGTTGACTACTGATGTGAAGACCTACATGTTAGCCTCCGACTACACTGAGTTCGATGTCTTGGTTTCTAGGGCCAAGGATGTAGAGCAAAACCTAAGCTCTAGAGCACGTGCTGGTGGGTCTGACTCCAGAAAGAGACACGCGAATTGGGATAGGGATCATGCCAGGAGGTATAGAGATAGGAGGTACCAGCCGGATACGAGACCTAGGGGTGGTAACCATGGTCAGGGCCGTCAGGGCCAAAGAGCCGTTGGACACATTCCGGAGTGCACTAGGTGCGGGAGACGCCACCCAGGTGAGTGTATGGGTATGTTTGAAGCGTGTTGGAACAGTAGCTCCCGAGACCATTTGAGGCGTGATTGTCCACACCCAGTTAGGGGAGGATCGGCTCCAGCGAGGGGTTTTGAGCATCATAGAGGTCGTGGACGCGGCCGTGGGAACTTCCAGCCGAGGAATGAGGGTCAGAGGAACTTGGCTCATGTTGTAGCGGTCCAGCCCGAGGGAGGAGGACCAGCTAGGGTGTACGCTCAGCGAGAGGCTGGGAATGACACTGATGTCATTGCAGGTAATTTCACATTACAGTCTTTGAGTTTGCTTTCTCTAATAGATTCGGGGTCAACACATTCGTATATTTTGGGCGAGCATGCAAAGTCATTAGGTTTACCTTGTGATTGGCCAGAGGTAGGGGTAAATGTTACTAGCTCATTCGGTGATACAGTGGTAGTTAGGAAAATGTATAGGAGGTGTCCTTTGATGGTTCAAGGCCACGTATTTCCGGTCGACATGATGGAGCTACCCTTTTATGGCTTTGATGTGATTTTGGGCATGGATTGGCTTGTAGAGCATAGAGCTAGGGTTGACTTCGAGACTAAGAGAGTCTCTTTGAGGCTTATCGATGACTTTGAGGTTGTGGTAATTAGGGAGAATGTCAAGTTTTTGTCCAATGTGGTTTCGGCTTTGGAAGCTCAGAGGTTGTTGGGTTCAGGGTGTCAGGCTTACTTAGCTTATGTAATGAACCCGAATATGAGTAAGGTGAGACCTCAGGACATCAGGACTGTATGTGACTTTCCGAGTGTTTTTCCAGAAGAGCTACCAGGCCTGCCTCCAGATAGAGCTGTTGAGTTTGCTATTGAGACATATTCTGATTCTGCGCCGGTGTCGATTTCTTCGTATAGAATGGCACCGAAAGAGTTGAAAGAATTGAAGACACAGCTTCAGGAGTTGACTGACAGAGGCTTTATTAGGCCTAGTGTTTCCCCGTGGGGTGCTCCGGTTTTGTTTGTGAAAAAGAAGGATGGTAGCATGAGAATGTGTATAGACTATAGGCAGTTGAATAAGGTGACAATGAAAAACAAATATCCCTTGCCAAGGATAGATGACTTACTAGACCAGTTGAGGGGTGCTTCCGTGTTTTCGAAGATTGACTTGAGGTTTGGATATTATCAGCTAAAGGTAAAGGATGTGGACATACCGAAGACAGCCTTTCGTACACGTTATGGACATTATGAGTTTTTGGTGATGCCTTTTGGGTTGACCAATGCTCCAGCAGCCTTCATGGATATGATGAACCGAATGTTCCATAAGTTCTTGGACAGGTTTGTGGTAGTGTTTATTGATGACATCCTAGTGTGAGTTTTGGATTAGGGAGGTGGTCTTCCTAGGTCATGTGATCTCAGCTAGTGGGATTAGTGTAGATCCCAAGAAGATTGAAGCCATTGTGAGTTGGAAGCAACCGAAATCAGTGATAGAAATTTGCAGTTTCCTAGGTTTGGCAGGGTACTATAGAAGGTTTGTTGAGGGGTTCTCAAGAATAGCGGCTCCGTTGACCAAGTTGCTACAGAAAAATGTTCCGTATGAATGGTAAGATGCAAGACAAGAAGCGTTTGAGAAATTGAAGAAAGCTTTGACCGAAGCTCCTATTTTGATTCAGCCTGAGCCGGGAAGAGAGTTTGTGATTTACAGTGATGTGTCTTATGTGGGGATAGGTTGTGTACTTATGCAAGAAGGTAAGGTAGTGGCATATGCTTCGCGACAGTTGAAGGTCCACGAGAAGAATTACCCCACACATGACATAGAGTTGGCTGCAGTGGTGTTCGCGTTGAAAATTTGGAGACACCATCTTTATGGTGAGAAGTGCACCGTGTACACCGACCACAAAAGTTTGAAATATTTGATGTCTCAGAGGGAGTTGAACCTCAGGCAACAAAGGTGGTTATAGCTTCTTAAGGATTATGACCTTACCATATAGTATCATCCGGGCAAGGCAAATGTGGTGGCCGATGCCTTGAGTAGGAAAGTAGCCGTGGAGTTGCGAGCAATGTTTGCGAGGTTGAGTGTGTCTACAGATGGTGGGTTAGTGGCCGAGCTTCAGGCTAAGCCATCTTTGATTCAGTTGATTCGTGAGAAACAGTTGCAAGATGAATCTTTGGCACCTCACGTGCAAGACATAGCCGAAGACAGGCCTACCGAATATTGCTTTGGAGAGAACGAGATCTTATGTTTCAAGGATATGATAGTGGTCCTGGAGGATGCCGAGTTGAGGCGTACGATCTTGAATGAGGCTCACAGTAGTCCTTTTTCTATGCATCCGGGTAGCATGAAGATGTATCGAGGATTGAAGGAAGAGTATTATTGGATTGGTTTGAAAAAGGACGTAGCCGAGTTTGTAAGTAGATGCATGGTTTGTCAGAGGGTCAAGGCTGAGCACCAGTTTCCCTCAGGGTTGTTACAACCGTTGAAAATTCCAGAGTGGAAGTGGGAGCGTATCACTATGGACTTTGTGTCAGGACTTCCGTTGACTCCTTCGAAGAAAAATTCAGTGTGGGTGATTGTGGATAGATTCACAAAGTGTGCTCATTTCATACCGGTTCATACTACCTATACATTAGACAAGTTGGCCGAATTGTATATTCATGAGATTGTGAGGTTATATGGGGTACCGAAGTCGATTGTGTCAGACCGAGATCCGAGATTCACCTCTAGATTATGGGAGTGTTTGAATTGAGCTTTGGGTACATGGTTGAACTTCAGCACTTCGTATCATCCACAGTCAGATGGACAGTCAGAGAGGGTGATTCAGATATTGGAGGACATGTTGAGGTGTTGTATCATTGACTTCCAAGGGACATGGGAGAAACACTTACCATTAGTGGAGTTCGCGTACAACAACAACTTTCAGTCGAGCATCCAGATGGCTCCCTATGAGGCCTTGTATGGTAGGAAGTGTAGGACCCCGATTTGTTGGGCCGAGACTGGGCAAAAACTTGTACTGATGCCCGAATTGCTTAAGGGAACCACCGAGAAGGTGAAGTTGATATGTGACCGCTTGAAAGCGGCTTCAAATCGGCAAAAGTCCTATGCCGACTTAAAAAGGAAGGAGGTAGAATACTCTGTGGGGGATAAGGTGTTCTTGAAGGTCTCACCTTGGAAGAAGGTGACGAGGTTTGGGAGGAAGGGCAAGTTGTGCCCAAGGTACATAAGACCTTATTAGGTAGTTGAGAGAATCGGTCCGGTTGCATATAGATTGAGACTCCCAGTTGAGCTAGAGAAGATTCATGATGGATTTCATGTGTCGATGCTTAGGAGGTATAGATCAGATCCGTCCCATGTTATGCCAGTAGAGGAAATAGAGTTAAATCCGGACTTGTCTTACAACGAGGAACCAGTTGAGATACTTGCTTCTGATAGCAAGGTATTGCGTGGCAAGACTATAGAGTTGGTCAAAGTCTTATGGATACATAGAGGTGTGGAGGAAGCCACGTGGGAGAGGAGAGCTGACATGCTTGAGCAGTTTCCGTATTTGTTTCCGCCAGGTAATTTTGGGGATGAAATTTCTTAAGTAGGGGAGAGTTGTAACACCCCGGTTTAGGGGTCGGGTGAAAAATAATAATTTAATATTATTTCCGGGTCTAGTTTTACAGTAAAATAATGGTTTGGGCCTCGGGGTTTAAGACAAATAAAATTAAGTTGGATTTTTTTTAAAACTAGCCCAAATAGCCATGGGTGTCATCTATTGTGGTTTCCTTAACTCATTAAGGGTGTTTTGGTCTTTTGATTTTCCCCATTTTGAACAAACTTATACTATTTGCTTTTGGCTCATCTTCTTCTCTCCACCTCCATCTCTTTCCAACGACAAAACACTTCTCCCACCTTGAGCTACTATTCCATTCCATAGCTCACTCGTTTTTGAAGCTTTCTCAAAGGTATGGACGTTTTTGACTTGCTCTCACCTTCCCCTCCTTGGAAGTACCACTATTTTTCATTTTTAACCATGTTTTGAAATAGGAGATTTTCAAGAGTTTTGATTTAAAAATGGTGCCTTTATTGTTCTTGACTTAATGTTTTAAGTGATTAATGATAGACATGTTGTTTAGGAAGCATGAGGTCCAATTGGTATGATTTTTAATGAGTTTTGTTAAGTTTCTCGGATTTAGGTTTTGGGGAGGTTTTTGGGAGGTTTTAAGTTGAGTTTTTGGGGTGTTTTATGTGAATATGAGAGGGCTGATGGATAGGCTACATGTAAGGGAAGTTTTGGAGACTTTAGGAAGTAATTTGAGGGTTGAGATCAATGGATTTAAGGGGTGCTTAAAGGCTGCTCGGGATTATGGATTTTTGAGTTGTTTTCAATGGGAAAATTGATGTTGTGTGCTTGATATGTAATCCGGGTTGATTATTTTGGAATATGGACTGATTTAGGATTGTTTAAATTGTGTTGGAATGTTTAGAAACGAGAAATTTGGTTGGTGAGGCTTCGGGGACAAATCCGGGGATTTCGGAGTCTTGAGCTTGGTCTTCGATCTTCTCTTGGGTAGCAATGGTGAGTAGAATTGTTGATTTATGCATTGTGCTCGATATGGATTCTTTTGGGGTTTGGGTGGGACCTTGAGGGGTCACCTAAACCCATGTATAATCCTCTCTACCCTCATGTTGTTGTGGTATGATGAATGCTTATATGTCATGATCATTAAGTGCATTTTGAGTTGTTAATTGTGTAGTCGAGTTGAGTTCGTGCCTCACGTGATGGTGGTCTAAACTACGGTGATGTGTAGTCCCACCGGTAGTGACTAGTAGGGTAGTACTTTGATGTGTAGTCCCATTGGAAATCCACTAGTCGAAACGGTGATGTGTAGTCCCACCGTACGTGTATGTTGGTTGTGCTTGTGCAAACCATGTGTTGTGTTGAGATAGACCCTTCGTGCATCCATTGCTTTTCTTGCATATAAATCGTGTTTTGGAAAACTGCATGTTGTGAATTATAAAGCCTCTCTCACTAAGCTAGTTGGCTTATGCTCTTTTTGTTTCCAACGTGCAGATCGTTAGAGTTCAGGAGGCAAGCGGGTGAGGGAGGAGCTTTTGGAGTTCTCAAGCTAATCCACGTATGGTTTGCATTTTGTAATAATGCCTAGACAATGGGATATAGAGTTTAGGAGTTGGGGTCAAACTCCTTAGGAGGTTTCGTTTGAGCATGTTATACTTGTGGTTGTGCTATGTGTTAGTATCATGGATGGTGATTTATGCTTGCTATGTTGCTTATGTGAACTTGCCTAAACATGTATGTTGTTGGCCTATGTATGCCTTATGCTTGACTATCTTGTGTATGTGGCCTTTTGTTTGCTAAGTATGCTCTTTTGGGTGGAATTGCATGAGGTCTTTGATTTTGCATGACCCTTGATAGGTTCAATGTTTTGTAAGCTAAATCTCAGTGTAGTTTTGATGTATGTATGTTTGTATGCGCTTAGGTGAGTCGAGAATTGCATTTAGAGTCGTGTTGGGGTCGTTTAAGTTGAAAATTCTGGTGTTGCAGTGCACGGCGTATCGATACGCCTAAGGGCCGTATCGATACGACCTTGCCCAAATGTCACGATTTATGCCTGGCGTACCGATACCCTCAAGGTATCGATACCCTCCAAAGTTACTGGAATTTGGAGTTTTGGGTGAGAGTAGAGCGTACCGATACGGGGTTCCCGAGTATCGATACGGGTCTACTCTGTTGACCAAGGAGGGTTGACCGAGAAAGTCGTATCGATACACCCAGGGGCTGTATCGATACGGTCTTCCCGGAGTTGACTCCTTAGGTTGACCAGGTTAGGGCGTATCGATACCCCTGGTTAGGGTACCGATACGGTCTGCCCTGTAAGTTTAAAAATGGACTGTTATGCATGGCCGAGGTTCGAATGTGTTTCCCTTTTGATTGTTTTCCGCTGTCATGATCACTTAGGACTTAATAATCCTCTAGACAAGATTAAAATGAAAAAAATATAGGGTTGCTAACCGAGGGGGAACCCCTTTTGGGTTTCGCTTCGGTTTTCCCCGTGTGACCCACTCGGACCGGTCATCCGACCAGACCGGGACGAGGGGGTTACAGGGTGGACTTCGTAGAGGTCGTTGCGAACCTGTGACGATTCCGGTTTTACTTGACGTGGTTATTCCGACAAACCGTCGATTTTTCAATTTCCAGAGTTTTAAAAGGTAACTCTTCATCTTTTCACCCCAGATTCATTCATGTACATGGATCCTGGTTTGATGACGCCGGATTAATTTTTCCGCTGCGCCACGGGGCGTACTGATGTGACCCAACATCTACGTCATCCATGGTTCCAACCAATAAAAATCATACATTTCATTAATTTTTTTATGTTATCTTTTTACCAAGTGAATTTTACTTAGTAAAAATTGTTTTTAAAATTAATAAAATATATTATTTTTATTGGCTGAGATTATGAATGGCGTGATGAGGAGAGCATATGATATAATTTCTCCTCCCGTTGACATCCCCTCTTAGGTCCTGGGTTCAATACCAGCAAGAGCATCTCCCCCTTCCCCTTCTCGTAAGTTGTAGGTAGGGATGTAAAAAGCTGACCTGACCTGAAAACCCGACTGAAACCTACTCGAGTCAGAACCTGGTTTGACCCGAGGATTTGATGACCCGAACCCAATCTGTAACTAACTGTTGTTGACCCGAACCCGAATTGGACATGTTACTGTAGTAACCGAACTCGACCTGTGTCCGACCAAAAGCGACCCAAACCCAAATTGGACCTGTTACTGTGGACCCGAAACCCGACCTACACCCGACTGAAACGAACATGAACCAATACTGGCCTGACCAATAACCGATTTTACCCGACTGAATTGACCTGAGATACAATTTTACCCAACCTGTTAATTGACCCGACTTGTTTTGAACCCGACATGTTCTTGACCTGAACTGATAATGACCTGGCTTGATGGTTGATACTTGATAATGATATATACCTAACATTTGAAGAAGTCTATGATTTGATGAATTTAAAGTTTTGATAAATGTAAAGTGTTAAATTTTTATAAATGTAAACTATTACTTTTTTTAATCAATTTAAAATGTTAAATGATATTTTTATTATATATATAAGATTAAATTTAAGTATTCTTTTGACATTAAATAGTAGATGTTTAGTAATATATATATATATATATATATATATTGTATATAATCAATTAAGTTAATACTAAGTAAAAATTCACTTAATAAAAATTCAATATATACTTAATAAATATTAAATAGACAAAAGATAAATTTAATATATTCAATTTTTACTAAGCCAATCTTTATTGACAAATTTGTCAAAAATATGCTAAGGTAAATTACACCATAACTAAACTTTGACCAAACTTTATTGGATAAGATTAAAAATTATTTTCAGTCTTTGATTTTTTTTACAATCACCATTTGAGTCTTTGTTGATTATTTGTGTTGTTAAAAACAAAATAAGTAAAGTTGAAAATTACAAATGTATTAACCAAAAATGCAAGTAAAATTATAATTGAATAAAATATAAGTTCATTACAACAAAAAAAATGTATAACTTAATAAACATTAAACTTACAAAAGGTGCAAACTTTAAACACAAGTCATGAATGATAAGGACAAAATACAAATGCAAATAAATTATAGACAAAATAGAGTAAAATGAACAGTAAAAAAAGGCATGAAAGAAGGAACTCCTACTCAAAGATGCCTCTAAGGTTGAATTATGAAATTTGCAAGAAACATAACAGAAGCAACAACCATTGAAGGTAGAAACTTTACACAACTATATTTCAACAAACTCAACTTTGCAAGGTAACAACTTAGCAACTCTAGTTGCAAGCTAGAATTCTTTACAAGACCAAAATAAATTCTACGGTCAATACACAATAACAATCAATAATCTTGACTTCAAAAACACAAGTAAAATGGGAAAGTTCCCGCACTTTTAGATTTATGGGAAAATTGCTCTTTAGTCCTTTTTGCTTTTAGGTACTTTGAATTTAGGTCATGATTTTTACTTGTAGGTCTTGACTTTATTCAATATTAATCCTTTAGAATTTAGTTTAGTTCAATTAGATCCTAGGCTTAGTTATGATTTTTCATTTTGTCTTTTATATAATAGTGCTCTAACTCTACTTTTGAAGCCTTTTAACAATAAAAACCCTTTAGGTACTAATTCTGGTTGTTGTGGGGTGTTATAACTCCCCCCACCCACGCGCACACACACATGTTTGTTTATTATAGTCGTCAAAATTTTATTTTTATTCTAAATTGATCCCTGTTCATTTTTTGTAATTTAATCCAGTGTTTTTAATATTAAGATATTTTATTCATAATATTAACTAAAATTTATTTTTCTCCAAAATTTACACTTATATTTTGTAATTTTGTAATTTACTCTAATATTTTTTATATGAATCATTTGATGATATTTTGTTCATTCTAGTCCCTAAAACTTTAATATTAGTCTAAATTGACCCCTATTCATTTTTTAATTTAGTCCAATATTTATAATTTTAATTTAATATTTTTGTTCATTATAGTCCCTAAAAGGCTAATACTATATTCTTATTCAGTTATTCCAAATTGACCCCTATTCATTTTTTGTAATTTAGTCAAGTGTTTTTAATATGATGATATTTTTATTCATGTTAGTCCCTAAAATTTTAGTTTTCACAAAAAATGACCCTTATTAATTTATATTTTTTGTAATTTACTCTAATATTTTAGAAATGAATCATTTGATGATATATTTTTTTTCATTATATTGCCTAATATTTATTTTTAATGTGATTCGTGTTCGTGAAAGGCGTTGAATAATTAGCTCGAAATGAATGACCAACCCAAAGTCTATCAACTATTTGTAATAAACTCAAACTTAATACGAATTTGAAACTTGAATTAATCTGACCTAAAATGGACCCGACCTGAAATGGACCCAACCTAAAATGGACCGGACCTGAAGTCTACCCGAACCCGAATTAACCCGTCAATTAACCGTTTTGACCCGACCCGAAATGAACCTGACCTGAAACTGACCCGCACCCGACCCGAATCGAGTCAAAACAGAAAAACGACATGAAATGACATGTATCCGATTTGACCCGACCTGACAAATCCCGACATGAAACCCATATGATTACTTGTTTTTACACCCCTAATTGTAGGTACAGTTAAAAAATATAATTTTCCTTCTCATTCACTTTGGTTACTTGCTACAAATTTCCTTCTATTTTACAAATGATTCACTTCACTCCTTTCTATATTTTATCACTTTTAGTAATCAATTCCATATTTTATATATTATTAACAAAGTTAATTTATTTTAAATTATTTTATTAATTTTTAAATTTCCAGTTATCGAATTCAGAAAACTATCGGACCAGAATTTAGGGTGTTACACAAACTATCAAACTTATAATAAAATTCAATTAATTCAAAAATCGAACGAATTAATCGATTATTATTTATTCGGTTAACAATTTTCAAAATAAATTTGATTCAATTAACGGTTAAGAAAAAAACCAATTGATTCAATTTTACTTAATTCGATTCAGTCAAGGACTAAATTAACCAAATGAACACCCCTAATTTAATAGTAAGCGTGATCCATTTCGTTGATAGAAAATATAAGAAATATTTAAAGATAGAAGCCAATAATTTTATGTTTCTAGCTTGGATAAAAATTATATAATTTTTAGAGGGATAAAATAATACGAAAACATCCAAATTTTAGACGATTCGGAGAAGAATAGAGACCGACACCCTTGTTAGCACCTAATATGCTTCTAAAAATACGAATAAAACACTATATGATATGTGAAATAAACAACGCGAATATGAATTAAATATAAAAACTATTTTGTCACATATATTGTATAAATTTTATCTATACAAGTTTGTTGAGTTTAAAATTTAGAGTTTAAGATTAAAAATTTAAAATTTAAATTTATTGTTTAAAAGTAAAAAGTTGCGTACATTATTTTTACATTGTATCAAAATATAGCTCATGTAAAAATATCAAAATTTATTTAACACATATTATTAACATATCAAAATTTATAAAATAAAAATATTTTACACGCAACTAGATTAAATGATAAGAAAATATTTTCAAATTTTCTGCACAAAAAATATATTTTTTCATTTACATCCCTAAAAAAATAGAAAGCACACAAATATTCTACTTTTCATCTAAACTCTTTTTTTTTTAAGTAGTAATTAAGAAACAACGACATCTTTCGTTATCAAACGGTACAAGTTACTTTCTGCTATAGAAAATAATTAATGCTTGAAAACTATTTATAAAGGCCATAATTTTGACATGCACAGGTATGAACAGATACTAGAAGATTCACTCGTTAGGCATGTATGGAAAAAAAATGATATTCATCTTATGAAACTTATATTCAAATCGTTTTGTCTGCAAGGTATGTGTGCATTGTTAAAAGATTAAGAATATGTATCAACAAACATTACCTTTTACCTTAAGACTATTAAAAAAAGATTAATATCCTATACACTGGCGGTAGAAACTGAAAGTTTCCACAAGCGCCTTAGTTTTAGGGTATAGTGGGTAAGTTTAGGGTATAGGATTTAGGGGTTTAGGTGTAGGGGTTTAGAATTTAGGGATAGTTGTTTCAATTTAAGGTTTAGAATTATAATTTAGGGTTTAGTTTTTAGAGTAATATGGTGAGGATTTAGGTTTTAACTTATAAACCCTAAATTATAACCCTAAACCTTAAATTGAAACAACTATCCCTAAATTCTAAACCCCTACACCTAAACCCCTAAACTCTATACCCTAAAACTAAGGCGCTTGTGGAAACTTTCAGTTTCCACCGCCTGTGTATAGGATATTTATCCATTAAAAAAATGCTAATTACATTTCTAATACAACTCAATATAAGAGTATCACTTCGAAATTCATTCCTAAACACCCTATGATTACATTCTTTCCAAATATGGTAAACCAAAGACCCCTAAGGCCAACTTTAAAATAAAAACAAGTAGTGATCTACCCTTCAAATAAGCCTCAGCCCACTCAACCTCCTCCGCCCAACCCATTACATCTATATTCAAGCATCAAGTTCTAAGGATGGATTCCCAAATGCCCTTAGACAAGGAGCATTCAAAGAACAAATGATCCTCATGTTCTTACAAAACACCACAGTTCAAACATATCACACCCACTTTAATTCCCATTCTTAGCAATCTAACTTTACTGGGAAGCCTATTCAATAAGGTCATCTACAAAACAACATCATGCCTAGGGATTAAAGAGGTGAAATCAGGTAATCGTTCAGGTTTCAGGTCAGGTCAGATCAAATTAAATACGAGTTATGTTAGGTCAATTTAATGGTTCAACTCGGATCAGGTCGGGTTCGGATCGACTCAGATTCAGGTCATTATCATGTTGATTTTAAATCAGAATGAGTTCGGGTCGGGTTAATTTCAGGTCGGGTAAGTTTTAGTTCAGGCCAGGTAAGTTTCAGTTCAAGCCAAAATGGTTCGGGTCTGAATCAGTTAATTAACGTGCTAATTCAGGTTCAGATGGACTTCAGGTCGGGTCACATCGTTAACGGATAAAATTCAGGTCGGGGAATATCAATTTCAATTGAAGTTCAAGTTGGGTCTTACTGTGTACAAATAGACTTCGGTATGGTAACTGTGGGTACATTTCAAATAAAAATAAAATTTTAGGGATTAATAAGAACCAAAATATCCCTTAGGATGCGAAATATTTTACAATTTAGAATATATATATAATTATGACTAAATTGAATTAAACTAAAATTTAAAAGTGAATGTTAGGACTAAAATAAAAAATTTAACAAGTAAGGACCTAAAAGGTAATTAATCACTAAGCAAAAAAATTAGGAGGCAAATGCCAAATGGGCAATTAATTATTGAATCAAATTTGAAATGATTCTATTTGGATCAAATGATTCTATTTGGATTTTAGAAGGAAAGAACCTAAAAATTATGGGCTTAATTCCCTCCAAATTTTTGTCCTCCACCTACTAATTATTCTTCTTCTTCATGATTTTAATTAAAGTGAAACAGTGGGAGGGAAAGTTTCCCACCCACGTGGGTTGTTAGGTTAGGATAAATTATTTTTGTAGCCCTTCCAACTTTAGATGTTTTTCATTTAAGTCCCAAATTTTCACTTTTAGGTTTTAATTTAATTCAATTGAGTCCCAATTTAAATTTATTTAATTGAAATTCCAAATTTAGTTTTAGAATTCTTTTAATTATGTTCGTGATTTATGCTTCTAAGTTTTAATTTAGCTCAATTAGATCCTAAGTGTTACATATTCTTAGGCTAAAATCTAGGCTATTTATTAGGCTAGAATATATTGTAATTAATGTTATATATTATGTTACCTAGTTTAGGTAAATTAGATTTGTATATATAGCCTATATGTTCTATGAATAAAAGACAAGGAATTATTTTCCTACATGATATCAGTTGTCCTAGGTTCTTTCGAATACAATAATTTTTTTTTGGGCTGTTAGGGTTTTGACCTAAAGCCAATTTTTTGGTCGTTCTTCACCGGCCACCTTCGGAGGCCTTTTCTGTCGACACCGCCCATACCACAAGGGCCGCCGTCCGCCGATCTGGAGTTTCCGGTCACCGGATTCCCTGCGCGTGAGCCTCACGCGCCACCATAAGCTTCCGCCTGTCCTTCACGCGCCGGCGCGTGAGAGCGCGTGGTGGCCCCTTTTCGCCGTCGATTTTTCCACCGCCGTCGCTGCTTCATTCCGATCACACCCCTGCCGCCGGTCCTTGCTTTTGGATTGTTTTGGGTTGGGTGTTCTATCTTTTGGATTTATTAGGGTTTTATTTTTTGGTTCTTTGCTTCTTTGACTTCATGGCTGATAAAAAGGTTGACTTTATGTCTGATATCGTTCCGATTACGTCTAAGATTACTGATCATAAATTGAATGGCTTTAATTTTCTTGATTGGAACCATATAATTGAGTTGTATTTGTTAAGCCTTTCTATGGACAGACATTTGACTGATGATCCTCCGACGGATGATTCCCGCCTTCCTTGGATGAGAGAAGATGCTCGCCTCTATATTCAGATTCGTAATTCTATTGACAGTGAGGTGGTAGGTTTGGTTAATCATTGTAAGACGGTGAAACAGTTGATGAGCTATTTGCAATTCTTATATTCTGGCAAAGGAATTTTTTCTCGTATCTATGATGTTTGTCAGCATTTTTACAGGGCTGACAAAGAAGACCAGACTTTAACTAGTTATTTTATGGATTTCAAGAAAACGTATGAAGAGCTTAATATGTTACTTCCTTTTAGTGTTGATATTGAGGTCCAACGTAGTCAGCGAGAGAAAATGGCAGTTATGAGTTTTCTTGCTGGTTTGCCACCGGAATTTGAGACAGCTAAATCTCATATTCTCTCTGGTTCCGAGATCTCCATCCTCGATGATGTTTTCCGGAGAGTCCGCCGTACTGAGAATTCTTTGCCTACTCCATCCCCACAACATGGCAGTGTTTTGCTTAGTCGTGCTCTTCCTTCTGACTCCGGCAAGCAACATTTCAAGAGTAGTGGTCCTGGTCGTTCTATGGGGTCGGGGTCTACCAAAAGTGATCCACAGTTTGGGGTTTGTGGTTCGGATCACAGTGCAGTTATCTGTCATTATTGTCACAAACCGGGACATACCAAGCGTGATTGCCGGAAGCTACAGTTTAAGAAAACTTCGTCTGCTAATGTTGCTTCTAGTGTAGACACTTCTTCATCGGCTGTTACGATATCTGCGGATGAGTATGCCAAGCTTCTTCACCTTCAAGACACTGCCAAGCATCCTTCCGGTCCTGTTTCTGCCCTTTTTAAGTCAGGTAAATCCAATACATGTCTTGTTTCCACCTCTTCCAAATGGGTCATTGATTATGGTGCCACAGACCACATGACAGGTAACCCCAATCTTCTTTCTCATTTTACAACACATCCTTCTATCAATCATGTTACTTTAGCCGATGGTTCCACATCTTCTGTTATTGTCTCTGGCACTTCGTACCCTACCCCCTCTCTTACTTTGTCCTCTGTTTTGAGTTTACCACATTTATCCTTTAACTTGATGTCAGTTAGTAAACTTACAAAAACCCTTAATTGTTGTATCTCATTTTTCCTGGTTATTGTGTGTTTCAGGATCTTTTGACGAAGAAGATTATTGGTAAAGGGCATGAGTCTGATGGCCTCTACATACTTGACACCCATGTTCCAGAACCTGTTTCTTGCACTGGAATTGTCAGTCCTTTTGAAGAACATTGTCGATTGGGTCATCATTCTCTACCTTCTTTGAAGAAACTTTGTCTTCAATTTTCTAGTTCAAAAATCCTTAGATTGTGAGTTTTGTCAGTTTGCTAAACATCATCGCCTTAGTTCTAGTCCTAGAGTCAATAACTGAGCTTCTGCTCCCTTTGAGTTAGTTCACTTTGATGTTTGGGGTCCTAGTCTTGTTACTTCTAAACCTGGTTTTCGTTATTTTGTTACTTTTGTTGATGATTATTCTCGAATGACATGGCTTTATTTAATGAAATCTCGCTTAGAATTATTTACTCATTTCTCTTCTTTTTGTGCTGAGATTCGAACCCAATTTGATACACCTGTCCGAAACTTGAGAAGTGATAATGCAAAAGAGTATGTTTCAGGTCCTTTTCAGAAATATATGCTTGAGCACGGTATTCTCCATCAAACTTCTTGTGTTGACACCTCTTCTCAAAACGGTGTTGCTGAACGCAAAAATAGACATCTTCTTGAAACAGCCCGAGCTTTGCTATTTCAAATGCAGGTTCCAAAATGTTTTGGGGCTGATGCCATCTCCACAGCTTGTTTTTTGATCAATCGTATGCCCTCTTCGGTTTTGTTGGGTAACATCCCTTTTCATACTCTTTTCCCCACTAAAAATTTGTTTCCCCTCTCCCCGAAATTTTTTGGTTGTATTTGTTTTGTTCGGGATGTCCGTCCTCAAGTTACAAAACTTGATCCTAAGTCTTTGAGATGTGTGTTTTTGGGGTATTCACGTGGTCAAAAAGGGTATCGTTGTTATTGTTCGGGTCTAGGTAGGTATCTTGTGTCTGCTGATGTTACTTTTTTGGAACACAAACCTTTTATGTTTTCTTCAGGGTCTATCGCTCAGGAGGACGAGGATTTCTTGTTTTATTCGGTCCCATCACCTTTGGAGTTGTCCTCATCCTCCTTGGTTCTGCCCTCTTTTGTCAAGCCCCCCATAAAAAACATCTATACTCGTCGACCACAACCACCACCTTCAGACCCAATTACAAATGTTCCGGATGTTCCAGATTCATGTCCTGATGAACCAATATCTTCGTCATCAGATTCGCCTTGTATTGCTGATCTTGACCTTCCTATTGCTCTTCGGAAAGGTAAACGTGCTTGTACTTACCCCATTTCCTCTGTTGTTTCCTATAATTGTTTGTCTTCTTCTTCTCGTGCCTTTGTTACATCCCTAGATACTATTTCTGTCCCTAAAACTCTTAGCGAGGCATTATCTCATCCTGGATGGCATGCGGCTATGCTTGAGGAAATGACTGCTCTAGATGACAATGGCACGTGGACTTTGGTTTCTTTGCCTAACGGTAAGCGAGCTATTGGATGTAAGTGGGTGTTTACTGTTAAATTTAATCCTGATGGCTCTCTTAATCGTTTGAAAGCCCGTCTTGTTGCTAAGGGATATGCTCAGACCTATGGTGTGGATTATTATGATACTTTCTCTCTTGTTGCCAAACTTGCTTCTGTCCGGTTATTTATCTCCCTTGCAGCAATTTTTGATTGGCCTTTGCATCAGTTGGATATCAAGAATGCTTTCCTTCATGGTGATCTTCAGGAGGAGGTGTATATGGAGCAACCACCTGGGTTTGTTGCTCAAGGGGAGTCTGAGAAGGTATGTTATTTGAAGAAATCGTTATATGGTTTGAAACAGAGTCCTCGGGCTTGGTTTGGTAAGCTTAGTCAGGCTATTGAAAAATTCGGGATGCAAAAAAGTGAATCAGACCATTCTGTTTTCTTTAGAAAGTCTGATGGGGGCACTATTCTACTAGTCGTGTATGTGGATGATATTGTACTCACTGGTAATGACACTAGTGGAATTTCTTCACTGAAGTCTTTTCTCCATACTCAGTTTCACACTAAAGATCTAGGGACGTTGAAATACTTCCTGGGGGTTAAGGTGAACAGAAATAGAAAAGGAATCTTCTTATCTCAAAGGAAGTATGTGCTTGATCTTTTATTGGAAACAGGGAAATTGGGCGCCAAACCTTGTAGTACGCCAATGGTCCCTAATCTACAGTTAACTAAAGAAGGTGAATTATTTGATGACCCTGAAAGGTACAGAAGACTTATCGGTAAATTAAACTATCTCATGGTGACACGTCCTGATATATCTTTTCCAGTGAGTGTTTTGAGTCAATACATGTCATCACCGACTGTTGATCATTGGAAAGAAGTAGAGCAAGTTTTATGTTATCTGAAAAGTGCTCCTGGGCGTGGAATTCTATATGGCAATCATGGTCATACTAGAATTGAATGTTTTTCCGACTCGGATTGGGCAGGATGCAAGGAGGATAAAAGATCCACCTTAGGATATTGTGTGTTTGTTGGAGGAAACTTGATTTCTTGGAAGAGTAAAAAGCATAACGTAGTTTTACGATCTAGTGCAGAAGCCGAATATAGAGCAATGGCCAAGTCCGTATGTGAGATTACATGGGTATTTCAGCTCCTCGGTGAGATTGGAATTAAAGCCTCAATACCTGCAAAACTTTGGTGTGATAATCAAGCTGCATTACACATTGCTTCTAATCCAGTTTTTCATGAAAGAACGAAACGCATTGAGATTGATTGTCACTTCATTCGCGAAAAGATACAACAAGGTTTGATATCTACTGGTTATGTGAAAACCGGAGAACAACTAGGAGACATCTTCACCAAAGCTCTTAATGGAATTCGAATCAATTATCTATGTAACAAGTTGGGCATGATTAATATCTATGATCCAACTTGAGGGGGAGTGTTACAGATTCTTAGGCTAAAATCTAGGCTATTTATTAGGCTAGAATATATTGCAATTAATGTTATATATTATGTTACCTAGTTTAGGTAAATTAGATTTGTATATATAGCCTATATGTTCTATGAATAAAAGACAAGGAATTATTTTCCTACACTAAGTTTAATAAGTTAATTCAATTCAAACATTATTATTATACCATATAAATTTTGATTTAATATAATTATACACAATTTTTTTGAATTGGATGTAAATATGTAATTCTACACATGAAAGTTGAAAGTTTAATTTAGTTCAATTGTACACATGAAACTTTGATTTAAATATTTAGTCAAATTCAAATGCATAAATTAGCAAGTTAAATCGGAATTAATCTCGTAAATCAATAACCCTATACTAAACCATAAGCCATTAATACTAAACCCAAAATCATAAACCTTAAGGAATCAAAATTAATCTCATAAACCATAAGCTAAATCATAAACCATTGATACTAAACCATAAACTTTAAGGAATCCAAATTAATCCCATACACCAATAACACTAAACTAAATACTAAACTAAACTATAAATCCTAAAGGATCATAATTAATCTCATAAACCAATAACACTAAACTAAATCATAAACTGTTAATATTAAACCATAAATTATAAAGCTTAAGGAATTATATTGACAACATTTAGATATTTAACAAAACTTTTAAATATTTTTATATACTATAATTTATAAATATAAAAAAGTAAACATATTAATTTAATGGTAATAGTTAATCGTGTACCTTTTTTTGAAAGGTAAATGTTGTATGATTATAATGCTGGAAAACATACAACGCACGACACAGACAAGGGTCTCGTTAAAAAACCTCTCTAAATCTAGGCAGAGGAAAAAGAGTGCATCGTGTGCATGCCAAAGAAGAATCAAGAACGAAGATACAAACAAGTTACAACCACAAACTGAGACCCTATAGGAACTACATGGCACCTCTAGAAAACAAAGCAAATCCCCCAAGCTTCAATCCCTGCAACACAAATCGAATACCAACAAGTCGCGGAAAAATAAACTGGGCAACACACGCAAGAATATTCCCCACAAACAACTCACTCTAGAAACATAAAGCTACAACAGAAGAGCAGACAATATGACAAAAATTCAGGGCATAAAAAACATCAACATGATACACACCTAAACAGAGGCTCGCATCTGTCAAGCATATCGTCAATAGCATTGGAGAAAGACAAGCATGGCATAAAACATATATATACCACCAAATCAATTGGAACCAAAAAGAATCAAATCCTCAAATCAAGAAATGCCACTTTTGGCCAAGGAGTTGGCAGTAACATTGGAATCTCTTGGCACTAGTTGAACCATCCACTCGAGAATTTTGCACGCCTTCAGACAATCGAAAATTATCTCTTTGAAGGTAGCAGGGGCTTTTGAGGGATGAAGGATCCAATCAACATCATTACTATTGTCACTTTATAGAATGAGTTTAAAGCAGGAAGACCAAACCGAGGTTCGAGACAGAACACAAGCTTCTTTAATTGCTAATAGTTCAGCACTCATCGCGTCCAAAATACCAACTAATTTTGAGAAAGTAATAAGCGACATATTAGAGGGAGACCGCAGAATGCCACCAATACCTGCAGCCCCAAAGCTTCCGTTGACCGCCCCGTCTACATTAAATTTGAGATGGTCACGAGGGGGAGGGAGCCACCCGCGAGACAAAGGAGAAAAGCTGCTGAAATGTAGAATTTTTAATAAATAAGGCCTGTGCCAGAGGACATTTATACTAGAGACAACAAAGGGTTATTCTTCTTTGCTCCACCAGCAAAGTCGAAGAATACATAAGTCAAACAATTGGTCCGCATCCACCACAACGCTCTTAAGTACCACCTCATTTCGAAATAAGCAGATCGACCAAACAAAGCTGAAAAAGCACAGCCTTCAGATACCATTAATCTTCAGCGGATGATGGAGCGAGTTCCAATAGAGCAAGAAATGTCTGAGATCTTTCGGAACCACAAGATTAATGTCCCAAATATTGCACCACCACTGCTATAAAAACCAAGAAACATAACAGTGGCAAAGCAAGTGTACATGCGTCTCAGGTTCTAAGGAACATAAAGGGCAAAAAATAGTCTAATTATTTAACCCTCCTCGTTTGGACAGTTCAACTTTAGTTGGGATGTCATCTTGAAGAGCTCTCTAAACAAAAGACTTCACCTTAGGAGGGGCAAGGTTAGCCCAAACTTGTTTCCACACAGCATCAACAGATGCACTATTGGAGTCTCTAGTCTCACAATAAGACTTCGAATTGTAAACTTTGCTAGACGAAGTAGCCTAATGAATGCTATCGGACCGATACTGACTAGGAGAACCCGCATTAATCAAAGAAACGAACGCATTCCATATGCTCAACTCCCAGCCGAACAAATTTCTACATAGTTAAATGTTCCAACGCCATAAACCATCAACAAAAGAACCAAACTCAGCAATACATCCAAATTTGCAGGTGGCCAAGGCGAAGATCCTAGGATAAACATCTTTTAACGCAAGGGGGATAGCCCAAGGATCCGACCAAAAGTTGATACGATTACCATTCCCAACAACATATCTAATATTTTTGATGAAGCAACTTTCGGGGTCAGATAGAGGCTTAGTAATGCTCTTCCAAATCCAGGATTTATTGTGAGTGCTCAAGTTAGTTGGAAGAATCGATAAGGAGTTAGAATCATACTTGGTCGATATTACCTTGCGCCAAAGACAGTCCGACTCCGTCCCGAATCTCCATAACCACTTATTGAGCAAGGCTCAATTCTTAGACTTGAAATCGACCAAACCCAAGCCACCACAGGATTTCGGCCGACAAATAGACTCCCACATAATCCAATGAATGGCCCTACGATCTAAGGATCCCCAGAGAAAACTTGCGACCAGCCTTGAAAGAAGAGAGCCAATGTAATACGGCATTAGAAAGATAGACATGAAGTGTATAGGCAAATTAGAGAGACCTAATTTAACTAGCGTTAAGCGACCACAAAAGGAGAGAAGTTTTGCTTTCCAACCAGAGAGCTTCTTTCTAACTTTCTCCACAACCGAGAACCACAACTCCTTAGAATTTCTAGTGGGTCCCAATGGGAGGCCAAGATACACGCTCGGGAAATGCCCACTCTTACAATGGAATAAGGACGCACATAAGTTAATCTTAGAATCATCAAAATTGATGCCGAAGAGCTTTGATTTTCCCAAATTGAGTTTCAGGCTCGAGGCAAGCTCAAAATCTTTTAAAATATGGACTATATTTTTTATGTCACCTTCGGATGCCCCACAAAACATAATTAAATCGTCTGCGAACTAAAGATGAGAGATCTCAATTGGGGGATTGCCAACTTTGACGCCACTAATAAAACCTCTTTCAACAGCCTTGTGAAGGATCGAACTAAGAGCTACAATGACGATATTGAAGAGAAGCGGGGATAGAGGGAAACCTTAGCGAAGGCCACGCTTGATATAGAATGGTTTTGTAGGCGATCCGTTCGCTAAAATTGAAATGGAAGCAGAAGAGATGCTTGAAAATATCCAATCACACCAAGAATTTCCAAAGCCCATTTTCCGCATGATAAAGAGAAGGAACCCCAATCCACAGAGTCATAAGCCTTCCAAAATTTGACCTTAAAGACAACCGCTTCAATCCCACGCTTTTTCACGTAGTCTATAGTCTCATTAGAAATTAAATAACAATCAAGGATTTGTTTCCCTTAACAAAAAGCAAACTGCGACTCGCCAATGATTTCCTCACTGACCCGATTTAAACGCATAGCAAGAACCTTGGATAACATCTTGTAAACACAACCAACAAGGCTAATGGGCATGTAATCATCGATAGTTAATCATGTACCTTAAATTGTGTTGATGCATTTTGACACACTATAATATAATAAATTCATAATCTCACAAATTCATTAGTTGTAACTTATTAGTTATTACAAGTCAAATAATACCAAGTTAGGTAAATATCATATCAGTTCAATAATAAATCAGGTCATTTACATGACAGATCAAGTTCATAACAAGCCATGTTGATAACAAGTCGGGTAATATCAATTATTTACTAGGTTAATCTCGGTTGAGGTTCATATCAGGTCAGATGCAAGTTGGGTTTGGTTATCACACTATCAGGTTGAATTCGAGTTCATGTCGTTCTCAGTTAGGGTTAAGATCCAAAAGTTTTAGGTCCAACTCGGGTTTAGGTCAACACTATTTCAAACTCGAATCGATTTCGGATCATCACCATCTCAGATCACAAGCAGTTCTGACTCAAGTCGGTTTCAGTCAGTTTTGCAGGCCGGATCAACTTTTTACATCCCTACTAGGGATATGAAGAGGAAACCACACAAGTTTTTGCCAAGTCACTTTTTTTTTCGAATTTCATTCCAAACATCCTTGAGTTTTAACAAAGATACACCATTCCATTATTCCTTTTCTACTAAAAGATGATCGTTCAATCGATTTTTTGGTATGAGAAATGGACTGAGAAATTTACTCTCAAATATTACTCTTCAAGGATTTTCGCTTAAGAAAACATGAAAGATTGATTATTTTGGGCAGTGGGATGATGATCAATGGAAGTGGATTGTGCATTTGGGTAGAGATCTGTTCGATTGGGAGATGCATGTCTGGGAATCATTTCTCATGTTCTTATGAGATGGTCTTGTGCCTAAGGATTGTTTAGATGGGTGAGATCTTCCTGTGTGGATAGTAGTGCTTCCTCGTATAACAGGCATAATATCAAAAAAATGTCCCTAACATTTGATTGAATAGTCATTTTAGCCCCTATTCTTTTTTTGAAGCAATTTAACCCTCAACGTTTCATTTTGGGTGAAAATGACCCATCTACGGATGAGAATTGTTAGTCAATTGACGGTAAATGGCTTGAAATGTTGTGACAAACTTATATGGCAGTGTACGCCGCGATAACAATGTCATATAGGCAAATATGCTGACTTTACATAATGACACATGAGTCAAAAAATATTTTTTAAAATTGTATAAAATGTAAAATATATTTTTTCTGACGTGTCATTCTGTCAAGTCATTTCAAGTTATTTATTATCAGTTGACTAACAGTTTTCATCCGTAGAGGGGCCATTTTGACCCAAAATGAAACGTTGAGGGCTAATTTGCTTAAAAAGAATAGGGGCCAAAGTGACTATTCAGTTAAACGTTAGAGACATTTTTTTTTTGATATTGTGCCTAGATAATATATGATCTAAGATTTGGTTTGATTTAGCACTAGAAAAGGAACAAAAATGCATTCTACCTTTCCATTGCTCAAAACTAAACAATTAAATTCTAAGTACTAACATTAAATTTTATTAAATCCTAAATTATAAACTATAAAAAATACACTTTATTTCATTTCCTTAAACTTTAATCATAAACTTCAACCTTAACCCTAAACTCTAAACTTAGTTTTTTAGTACGAGACATAAATAGATAAAATGTTTTATGTGAAGATTGCTTTGGGGTTAGATTCCCACTAAATGTGAACTAGCTAAAAGGGGTGTTTTAGCGACTAACAACACCCTTTGTTCCTTCTTCCACTTGGATTCGAAAAAAATAGATCATCTTTTTTCTCATGTGGCGACATGAATTTCTTGGTTCATTTGACTTTTCAGGAACGCGATTCTTTTACGTGGAAAATAATTCGACGGTAATCATTTTTTCATCTAGTGTTACTTCGCTTGGGGTGATGGCCCTTCTAAATGGTCATAATTGTCTTTTTCTTTTAATTAATGAGTTTATCTCAAATTCAAACATTTTTAATAGTAACAAAGTAAATAGGAACCTTGAGAGGGCATGCTCAGTTTAATGTTGAGGATTTTGAAATTGGTTGTTGTTGAGTATCACAAATGATCAAACAAGGGAGGTTGGTTGGTTGTGTACAAGGAGATGAGGTTATATTGAATGCGCATTGCCCGTTTGCATGCTGTTTTTCTACTATTGGATTTGGTGGCTGCTGATTTATGCTTCTGGTGCTACTTGCTCATTTATTCTTGTGGTACTATTGACATTACTTTTATGGTTGTGGTGCTATTTACACACTCGTCTACTATTCACAATTGACATGCATAGCAGTTTGCAACTTGGTGAGTGACTCAGTTTCGTGTTTGGACTCGGAGTTAGACATAAGATTTTATGTAAAGGGTGCGGATTATTAAGAAATTATTTTGTCAATAATTTTTAGAGCAAGTGGTTAAAAAGCTCTTATTTGATACCTTCTCCTCCCCTAGGCTGTGGGGTTCTAGACTCATTAAGAGTAAATTTTCGCTCCCCTCTCCCCTTAAGTAGAAGTTGTTCAAAAAAATTAAGCTATTTTAAAAATGTACGAGTACAAAAATACAAAATTTTAAAAGTTACGGAACTAGAATATCAATAGAAAACACAAAAAAACATCTAATCATAAGATAATCTAATTTTTTTAAAAGGTAACCAACGAGAGTTGGTCCAAGTGGTAAATAACTTAATATCGCTTGAGCAAGTCCCGAGTTTAAAGCATTGTGTATGCAGAAAATTATCATTGAGAGACTCACCCACTAAAATTAGGTGTACAAAGGTTATTCAACCCATGGTAAATTGTATGTCCTGTTCATGAGAATTTTAATATTGACTTAAAAGTCATTAAAAATTAAGGGTAAAAACTACGCCCGTAATCACCCCAACTAGTACCACTTTTTTATTTTGGTCATTGGCTGCAAAGTTTTAACGAAAATGGTGATGTGGCATGGTATAATAACCACTTTAATCCCTAAAATGTATACACTATCAATTAAGTCCCACTTTGAAAGATAATGGAAAATTTGGAGTTTGACCTTAAAATTTGTTGAGTTATTTTGAATTAGAATTTAATTGATAGAATATATATGTTTTATGGACTAAAATAATTATTATACCATGCCAAAACACCATCCCGTTTAAACTTGACAGTATGTAACCAAAATAGAAAAAGTGATAATAATTCGGTGACTACTAGTGTAGCTTACCCTTTATTGATTTATAGTTTTTCTTTTAATATCATAGAGGACTAAACATTAACACCAACCAATTAATATCAACTTTTGTTTAAGAATACCATGCCACAACAAATCAAAATTATTATCAATCCGATGCAAGGATCAAATCATAAAAACAAGTTTGTATCATTTTTAAAAGGCTTAAACCAAAAACAGGTGTCCAAAGTATGTTTTTTTTAACTTCAGGTGCCTACTGTTAATGGGTGTTAAAAAAAATCTTTAACCAATCAATGCTTAACATGTGGCACTAATTTAATTTTTTAAACAAAAACACCAAAAAAATTCAATTTATCATAAAATCTCGAATTTTTAAAACATTTACAAAACAGTCCCCAAATCCCTAAAATTACCCAAACATAAACCCCCAAATCGCCGCCACTTCCGTCGTCGTCCTTGAGCACGCCCCTTTGGTCGTCGGACCAAGGCGATCATTTTCCCCAACACGGCGTCGCCAAAAACGACAAACGGTGTGCGAGCCGAACGTCGATTTCATGTTCGATGGCACACCATTCACCGTTTTTGACAACACCGTGTTGAAGAAAATGCCCGCCTTAGTCCGACGACCAAAGGGGTGTGCTCAGGGGCGGCGATCGGCGCCAAAAGCAATGGCAATTTGGGGTTTGAATAATTTTAAGGATTTAGGGACTATTTTATAAAAATTGTAAACTTTTAGGATTTTATGAAAAACAGAAAGTTTCTTGTTTTAAATTTTAAATTTTGAAAAAAAATTAATATACCACGTGTCAAACAATGTTTGGTTAAAAACATTTAACACCGATTAACAGTAGGCACCTAAAATTATAACTTTTAAAACTTCGAGCACCTATTTTTACAAAATAATACTTTATGCACCTAAAATTAAAACTGACTCTGAATCAACCTAAAATTAAATACACATCACTCATCATGTATTGTCTTTCAGGTGTATTTATGAGCTTTGAATGTCAATTTCGGTTCGCGGATGTCATCCTGACTCTGAATCAACCTAATCTCCAGGCTGCTCGATTCTGAATCAAATCCGGCACTTGTATAGTCATTCACTGTCCTAAGCAAAAGTGCCTATATGAAAATCGAAACATGAATGAAAATATAGTTTTGAAAATAAACTCAGTCGGAATAAAACTGCAGGGGATAGTTGACTAAGCATGCCAATTAAAACTGCACAAGATAAATGGTAGTTCTGTTCCCATATATAGGGGTGAAACTAGAGGCTCAAAACTAAATTCAAGCTTGATGAAGTTTCACTTTTAAAGCTCAAGCCTGATTTAAGATGAAAATCAAATTGCTCGAGCTTGCTCGATTAGGTTAGACTGTCTTTAACTAGTAAAAAAATTGATGCTCATACTTGACAATTACTTATTTCAAGTTGAGATTATAATTAAGAACAAAAAATATATTAAACATAAAATTTCAACTAAGCTTACGAGCTACTCGAGACAAGTATCAAAATACTCAAATTTGATACACTCAATAGCTCATGTTACTTGCTCAAGCTCAACTTGACAATGACCAAGATGAATTCGAGAATTTTTTAGCTGAACCTGAGTAACTTGCAAACACAATAGCATCAAAATACTCAAATTTGATACACTCAATAGCTCATGTTACTTGCTCAAGCTCAACTTGACAATGACCAAGATGAATTCAAGTTTTTTTTTTTTGCTGAACCTGAGTAACTTGCAAACACAAGTGTACCGGTTATACCCTTACCCACGAATGCCTATGGTTTCCACAAAAGCCTATGATACTCGAGTATAAGAGCAAAATTCAGACAAAAATCCCGAGGTACTATAAACATTGTGTCTCTATTGAAAAAGGGGAATCCACCAATTGCAACTGTGTATACATCTATCCATAGGCCATGTTAAAGTATATCAGTAAGAAAAATTAAAGATTAACCCATACTTGATTAATGTAAAAACAATTGATACAAGGCCCATAGCAACCATGTAATCTAAGCCTTTACAGATTCCAAGATTACATAGTTTATCATCAGCTTTCTTCTTAAATTTGGTTTGATTCTTGTTTGGGTTATAATTGAATGCATTCATTTTGGCTTTCTATCAATAAGTCAAAAAACATAATTATTCAAACCGAAATGTATATTTTTTGAATTATAATATAAAAATGAATATTTTATTTCTAATGAAAAACATTATATAAAAAGAAAATCTTTATTTTAAAAACAAACATATTGATGAATCAAACCGACAAAAGTTGGTTCGGGTCAGTTCAGTTAGTTATGGTATTTGATTCATTTTTAAAGACCAAAACCGAACCAAGCCATTATCGCTCCTAATAATGAAGCAGATGGAATGCTTTGTCACATAGTACCATTTGCACTTTAGATTTTGAATAGAATAATGAACATTCCTATGACTATTTATTACTACAAATGCTTACGAAAGGGTACTTAAGCTCAAAATATGATGATTAATGAGTGCTACCTAGGCATGCAGATAGAAGAGAGGCTGTTAAGTGCATTATGTTACACAGACTATAGATACAAGAGAAGATTAAAACAATAAATACCTGCAAACTTGATACTGCAAGCTCCGCTGCCTTATCAAGGTTGTCGGGATATTTCTGAACAGAACAAAACAGATATCTAAGAAATTAAATGTTTATTTACCAGGTAAAGGCAGGAGTAAAAACAAGGAAATTACATTACTCCACCCAAGTAGAAGTGCGGTCATGAGATCTCCTGTTCCCTACAAACATATGGATATTCATCAACATAATTTCCAATGCTGCATAATCAGTAAATGAAGAATGAAGTAAAAGCATTAAAAGAAAACACAATATCAATGTCCTAACTCCTAATATAGTTGCTGATAAAGCTTGGCACAACCGTGCATATTTAATGAAACTTTATCATCTGATAGAAAGGGAAAACAACTGAAATGCGTATTTTTTTCTTAGTAATTATTAAATTGTACGATCAAACCTTCTAGCAAGTGCATGGTAGGGTCAGTGAACCCTTAGTTTGTAGTTTTTGGAAGGTTCCAAAGATAATCCATATAGAATTCAAGTTCCACCAATAATGTAATATATCAAGGGAGCATATGATAAGCAGATATCTACAACAGTCCTGATAGGCCCAGAGAGTTATTATCTGACGACGATGCACATTGCAAAAAAATGATGGGTTCAGATTTGCAAATAGAGATGAAATAATATACTCGTGTTTAAAAAATGTAATGACGTTCTCCTGAAAAGTTCCACTGCAATCAGGAATAACAATTTGGTAAGCCCAACAGATTCCACATCGATCCACTCTGAATGAGAAGTTTTTTTTTTCTTTTTAAACTTTAAAGCATGAGCAGGGTGAAGCAAATCGATTTTATTAAATACTTGCTCCTCTCCGACTTCAAAACAATTATTTTACACCTTAAAATATTTTCTCTCCCATTATATTTTTAGTATATATCATAATATATACTTTATTTCAGATCAAGTCAACAATGGAGCTGCGAAACTAAACTATATTCCTACTCAACAGCAGCTTGCAGATATTCTTACCACAGCCCTTCCAAGAACGAGATTTGTTGACCTCAAGTTAAAGTTGGGTTTGTACAACGTATACACCCAGCTTGAGGAGGGGGGAGGGTGAAAAGTTGTGATTATAAAGGGTCTTTAGTGTAGAACTAATGTTTTGATATAATATTTGAAAAATGTTTTGGACTAAATTGAAAAGAATTTAAAATATGTTTTTAGTCAAAAACAACTTGAAAATATGTTTAAGGGTTTTTAAAGGCTTTGGAATGATTTTAAAGTACATTTAAAGTAGTCAAAACCAGCATTTTCAAGTGCCTGTACTGATACGGTCTTGGACCGTACCGATACGCCTTAGGGTTTCAACTACCTAATTTTTCCAGTAGCCAAAACTCGTACCGATACGCTTAGCCGTATCGATACAGTGTGATTTGACTATCGCGTACCGATACGCCTAACTACCCCAACGGTCATTTAATTGCAGGACCGTACCGATACGCAAGGTAAGCGTATCGATACGCATCAGCTGAAGAAGCCCAACGGCTAATTCCTCATTGAGACCGTATCGATACGGTTTGACGAGTATCGATACGCCCAGCTGCAAAACTGCATTTATGGTAGGAAATAAAGGCTCCAACGGCTCCAATTCAATCCCAACGGCTGGTAACGGCTACAAACTCATCAAGGAGTATAAAAGAGACCTCCAAGCATCTTGTAATGGTTAATGCTTCGATTGTTACAACATTATGATGTCAAAATTTGTCTAGAGCTTTAATTGTCTATTTCTTGCTTAGACAACACTTGTGAGCTTAACATTGTTAAATTTGCTCAAGTGTTTAGGTTTTGGGTGAATGCTTAGTATTGCAAACACATACCTATTAGAGGGATTTCTAGTTTGCTAAGTCTTTCTCTTGTAAGAGAATGTTTGATCAAGCTTTGGGTAGAAAGCTTGATCGTTGTAACGGTTTCCTCCTAAACCGAGAAAAGGGGACGAAATTCTTAGTGAATTTGTTTGGAAATTCTTAGTGGGGAGCTAAGGTAGTGGTTAGAATGTTGAACTACTATAAATCATTGTGTCAATTATCTTTTTAGCTTCCACAACCCTTCCACCCAAAAATCCACCTCTCCACTACTTGGTGAGCCATATCGGTTGAACGAATCGAGCTCCTCACAACTCAAAATTTAGTCATCAGTAAGTCAACATTTGGGTATTGTACGATCCTAGGGGAAATCCTATAACATGGAGAAGTAAAAAGCAGAATGTGATTGCACGATCAAGTAATGAATCAAAATACATATTGATGACACTGAGAGTATGTGAGTTACTCTGGTGAAGATATGACCTAAGAATTAAGGGAGAAGGGCCCATGAAACTCTATTGTGACAATAAATCAGCTATTAATATTGCTCCTAATCCTGTTCAGCATAATCGAACAAATCATATTGAAGTTGATAGACATTTCATTAAGGAGAAAATAGATAGTTGACTGATTTGCACTCGATTCGTCTCAACAAGTTGGGAATCACGGATATTCATTCACAAGCTTGAGGGAGAATGTCGAATTATGCTTAGAGTTAGAGTCCAATTGTTTAAAGTTTATTGTTTTAATTAAAGCATCTATTGTTTTTAGGAGTCTTTTATGATAGAGCTTTATCTATAGTAAGTCTTCTACTAGGAGTTAATAACTAAACATATAAAATAAAGGATTACGGACTAACAATAACTAGGACTTACTATAGATAAAGCTTGACAATAAAAATACTTTAAATTTCTTATTCTGATTTTGATATTTATTTATTTTATTAGTAATTTTATTGTCGAGCACTTATTTAAATATTTAGAGATTAGAGAATGTTTTAAAGTATTATAGATGTTTTTAATAATTAATATTATTTTAGAATTTAAACTTAGGTATATGTGTAATTACAGTTTGTACTACCAAACAAGCATAAGAATTCAGATGTAATTGCACTTTGGCTGCCAAATATGTCTAGAGAATTAGAACTTATAATTACACAATCGTGTAATTTCTAGGTAGTAATTATATTTTTATGCAATTACATTGTAGTATACAAACATGTCCCAAGTGTATTCAATAAACTCACATATGCAATCATACATACAAAAAAATTGCACCTTCACTCAAGCAAACGCTTTTTATGCACTTTGCACCTTAGGCAGTATAAGGATTCTAGCACCTAGAGTGCACCTACCACCCTTAACAATACTGATCAATTCAACCAAATACCCATGCTTGATCAAATACTTTCCCTTACTTACGGAGCAATCTTTTCATAGTCAAAAGGCAAAGCTAGAACTTATCCTGATCAATTTAACTCCAGTATTAAAAAGCCTTTCATACTCATTTATCTCATACTGCATTAATAATTTGATTAGACAGAACTTATCCTCTTCAAAAACCGGAGACCAAATGCATGGGTTCTTCAACAACAAACGAGTCCTACTAGTTCAACAGGGAATGTACTATCGTAGTTTGATTGAGTTGTGTTAAACATAATGCAGCTTCAATTACTAATCCTGAAAACAACTCTAGTACCTAGAGTGCACCTACCACCCTTAACAATACTGATCAATTCAACCAAATACCTTGCAACACCCCGAATTTTCCCTAATTTGGAAAATTCTAAATTTTGAAATCCCTAATTCAGAAACCCTAACATTTGAGAATTTTATGTTAAAAACCCTAATTTGAATTATAGATTTAATTGGGCAATGATTGAGTTTTAGATATCAATTTGAATTAAATTTAGAACTTTGTGACCATTTTGTCAACCGGGTAATCTTTGGTGCCTTATTGGTGAACCATAGAAATCCCAAGGTCTTACCTTGTAGTTTACCCTTTTAAATGAGATATAATCTCTTTTTCAGCTTCAGAAACCCTAAATCTCCCATTTTTGAGTTTGTAGCCGCATCCCTCCACTTAGCATTTTTTTCTCTGAAATAACCATCTCCCCATCTCCATTGCTTGTCCGGTGAGCTCCGACGACCCTCCGTCCGCTGTCTGTGGTTTGCACGGCTACTACTACCGTGACCGTCGTCGACCCGCGGGTAAAACACAACCTTCGGTTATCCATATCGACCACTGTTCGTGGAAGAATAGTGAAAAACCGTTCGGATACCTCCCTTTGTGCTGTTGTCTCCTGTAACAGTACGAATCAAGAAGAAGAATTTTTCTAGAGATGAGAAAAGATCAGATTTAGGTGAGGAGAGAAAAGATTCATTAGAGAGAAGAAGACAAATCCAAAATGTTCGATAAGCCAAAACCAGGGTAACGGCTAGGGTTACAAAGACTTCCCTAGCAGCAAACGACAACGTTTTACCTGGATACAAAGACTCCTAAACTCACCGTTTCATTAAAAGCAATTAAAAACTTAAAATAAAAGATTAAAAACATAACGGTCAATAAACCAGCCAGCTAGCACTGTTGCAATGCCTCTCTCTTCGAACAATCCTTGTCCTCAAGGATTAAACTCTGGGAATTGTTGCTGCAACTGGTATAAACTCTCCCACGTGGCATCCTCTGGGAACGTGTTCGACCACTCCACCAAAACCTCTGTGACTGCTCTATTTCCCCTCCTTCCGACTCGACGGTCTAAAATCTTGATCGGTTCCTTGCTGATGCCCCCATCTGGCCCAATCAGTGGCAATTGGCTATTGACTTCATCTGATCCCACCTGTTTCTTCAGCTGAGAAACATGGAACACTGGGTGGATCTTCGATTCACTTGGCAGCTCTAACTTATAAGCAACTGCCCCAATCTTCTCTGCAACTTTATAAGGACCAAACCACTTCGGTGCTAACTTTTGTGAACTCCTATGGTGCACTGATTGCTGCCGATAGGGTTGCAATTTTAAGAAGACCATGTCCCCCACTTCAAAAACACAATTCAACCTCTTTCTATCTGCCTGCTGCTTCATCCGATTTTGTGCTCTTTTCAGATGGAATTTGAGCATTTCTAAAGCTGCCTCTCTCTGCTGAAGTCCTCGATCCACTGCAGCCACCACTGATTCACCTGCCAAGTAAGGAATATGAGCTGCAGGTTCTTGCCCATATAAAGCTTGGAAGGGGGATGTTTTGATGGATGCATGGTACGATGAATTGTACCACCATTCTGCTAAGTGGAGCCAATCATTCCACTCTCTTGGCTTCTCTCCAGACATACATCTGAGGTATGTTTCCAGACATTGATTAACTCTTTCGGTTTGGCCATCCGTCTCTGGGTGATAGGCTGTGGAAGGGGTGATCACTGTGCCCAACCTCAAGAATAGCTCCTTCCAAAAATAGCTCATAAAAACTCGATCTCTGTCACACACAATAGTGGAGGGCATTCCATGTAATTTAAATATATTCTCCAGGAAAATTCGAGCCACATCCTTGGCTGTGTAAGGATGGCTAAGAGATATAAAATGGCCATACTTACTAAGTCTGTCCACCACCACTAAGATTACATCATTCCCCCTTGATTTGGGTAATCCTTCCACAAAATCCATGCTAATGGAGGTCCACACCTTGTCAGGGATTGGCAGAGGTTGCAACAGCCCCCTTGGGTGACTCAGATCCCCTTTGTTTCTCTGACAAACACCACACTCCCTCACCAATGATTTCACATTTTTTCTCAACCCCTTCCAGAAGAAAATACTGCTCAATCTCCTCACAGTAACATCGGCCCCTGAATGACCACCAATAGGACTACAGTGAAAATAATTCATCAAGTCCTTTCTCAAGCCTTCATCTTGCCCCACTATTATCTTTCCTTTTCTCCTGAGTATCTCCCCATCCCAACTGTACTTGTGATGTTTTAGAGAGCCACCCTGCAAATCTGTTATAATTTTCTGCAGCTTCTCATCATTAGACCAAGAATTCTTAACCCTGGCCATCACTCCTGTATCCACACTGCTTATGGCCATCAACTCTACTCCTTCATTCACTGGTTTCCTTGAAAGGGCATCAGCTACTATGTTGGTGTTACCCTTTCTATAGACTACTTCATAATCATAGCCAAGCATTTTAACTACCCATTTTTGTTGTGCTGGAGTCACAGCTTGGTTCTCTGCTAAAAACTTCAAACTTTGATGGTCGGTTTTTATTTTGAAATGCCTCCCTACCAAGTAAGCCGACCATTTTTTAACAGCCATGAGCACTGCCAACATCTCCTTCTAGTACACTGAGAGTCCTTGGTGTCTTACTCCCAACCCTCTACTGAAAAAAGCTATTGGTTTCCCCCTTTGTGTCAGAACAGCTCCTACTCCCAAATCAGAAGCATCAGTCTCCACACTGAATTCCACTGAAAAATCTGGCAATGTCAACACAGGGGCATTGCTTACAGCTCTCTTCAATTTCTCAAAGGCAATATTCTCCTCTGTGCCCCATTTCCATCCTCCTTTTTTCAGCAAGTTAGTAAGAGGTCTAGCCAATGTCCCATAATCTCTTACAAATCTTCTGTAATATCCTGAAATGCCCAAGAACCCTCTGAGGTCTTTAATCTGCTTGGGTGTAGGCCAACTCATAATACAATCAACCTTTGACTTGTCCATGGCAATCACCCCTCCTGAAATCATATACCCCAGATAATCCACTTCTGTAGCTCCAAAACAGCATTTGTTTTTCTTAGCAAACAGGTGCTGCTCCCTTAAAACAGTTAACACTTCCCTCAGATGCTCCTTATGTGACTCCCAGGTATTTGAGTAAACCAGGATATCATCAAAGAAAACTAGCACCGACTTTCTCAAAAGGTCCCTAAAAACTCTGTTCATCAAGCTCTGAAACGTTGCAGGGGCGTTAGTCAAGCCAAAAGGCATGACTAAGAATTCATAGTGGCCTTCATGGGTTTTGAAGGCAGTTTTGTGCACATCCGACTCCCACATCCTTATCTGATGGTAACCAGCTCTCAGATCTAACTTGGAAAAAATTCTGGCCTTTCCCAACTCATCCAACAGCTCTTCTATTATGGGCATAGGAAATTTATCTTTCACAGTAAGTTGATTCAACCTTCTGCAGTCTACACAGAGCCTCCAGGAACCATCTTTCTTCTTCACCATTACAATAGGTGAGGAGAAAGAACTGTTGCTGTATCTTATAATGCCAGTTTCCATCATCTCCTTTACCTGCTTTTCAATTTCATCCTTCTGACT
Organism: Hibiscus tridactylites; assembly: GCA_958450335.1. Lineage (NCBI taxonomy): Eukaryota > Viridiplantae > Streptophyta > Magnoliopsida > Malvales > Malvaceae > Hibiscus > Hibiscus tridactylites. The sequence continues at coordinate 54,120,497 of OY288287.1, read as the reverse complement.
AGCAGGATACCTATATGGCTTTACCTTCACAACTTGATGATCATCCAGCAAATTCACTCTGTGCTCCTGACCTCTAATGGGAGGTAGTCCTGTAGGTTCCCTGAAAACATCATCAAACTCCTCTAATAACTCTGCTAGATTCTCAGGAACTGTTTGACCCTCTTGTTTCAACTCTAGTTGTCCACCCATAATAAGCAGTGAAGCTGTAAAAGGACTGTAGTTGCTCCTCAACATCTTGTTGCATTTCCTAGCATCCACCACATTTGAAACTCCAGGTTGTATCCCCTTCAGTTCAATTCTCCTTCCTCTGTCATTCCAACTCATTCGTAAGGAGGAAAAATCCCAGTTAATTGGCCCTAGGGACACTAGCCACTGTATTCCCAGCACCACATCACAGCACTTCAAAGGCACTACCAGAAAATCAGATTGGAATTCTTCTCCCAAATACCTCCACACTACCTTGGGACACTCTCCCACAGTTTCAAGTGAATTCCCATCTGCAACTGTAACCTTAAGATTAGTCCTCTTACTCATTCCTAATCCCAAGGTTTTCACCACAGCCAAACTTAGGAAGTTGTGTGTGCTTCCTGAATCCACCAAGGCAATCCACTCTACCCCTGCAATCTCCACTTTAAACTTCATAGTTTCACAGTTTGTTGCCCCCCAGAGAGCATTGAGAGATATTACAGGTCCTTCAGCTCCCTCTCCTGTGTCTTCGCAGTCAAGAAAGATTTCAGGTTCCCCTTCTTCATCAATCCCTTCCACTACAATCTGAAAAACCTGGCTTTTGTTGCATCTATGACCCGGAGCATATTTTTCTGCACACCAGAAACACAAGCCCTTCTTCCTTCTATCTTCAATCTCTGCTGGTGAAATATTTTTTCCTGCACCCTTGTTGGATGTTTGACCAGTTTGCCTAGTTCTACTCGGGCTTAAAATAGATGGAGTTACACTTCGAGACACAACAGTGGATGGGGGACCAGAATTCCCAGCGTTCGAAAAGGATTTCAAACTAGAACTATAATTCCTGGTAGGCACACTCAGACTAGGGGGAGCAATCCTAGCATTTGTCTTTCCGCTCACAGGGAAGAAAATCGTTTCAATTTGCTTAGCAGTATGAAAGGCCTCTAACAAGGATTTCGGTTGCAAGAGTGTCAAATATTGGCTAATCTCTAGTCTAAGATGATTCTTAAACATGCTCAAGATATATTTATCGGGTAGCTTTACCTGATTCACATGCTAATGAACTCCTCATAGTAAGCTTCAACAGACTCCATCTGCCTCAATGACAACAGCTCCGAAAAAGGATCATCAAAACCTCCTGGTGCGAATCGATCCTTCATCAAGTTCATATACTCAGCCCAACTGATATTTCCCCCAACTCCCTGCGAATTCATTAAGAATTGGTGCCACTGCAGCGCCTTGCCCTCCAAGTGCAGCATAACCACCCTAATCTTACTGTGTTCGGGTACTAGCTCCGCCTCGAAATACTGCTCAAGTTTAGCATACCAACCCCTGAAATCTGACCCATCGAACTTTGGGCATGGCAATCTGAAATTCGAGTTTCCACAAAATTGGGGGTTCTCTGGTGTCGTCTTCACTCCTTCGCGTTCCCCAGTGATTATAACTTCATCTGAGTTCTCTGAAGAAGACGGCTTAGCTCCCAGAATCCCAGATCCAGTCAATCGAGCTTGCTCTGAAGTCTCCTGTGTAGCTGACTCGGGCTTCTTTCCCAACGCCGATTCCAGCATTTTTCTAAAATCTTCGCCCATTTGCGTCCTAAACTCCCCAAACTTCGAGTCCATTCGAGCATCAATGTTGGTCTCCAGTCGAGAAATTTCCTCCTGAAGCTTCGCAGCTTCCTGTTGCCAAGTCTGGCTGCGCGTGATCGGAATCCCATCCACCATGGCCAGAAACTTAAGCTCTGATACCCTTGTAACAGTACGAATCAAGAAGAAGAATTTTTCTAGAGATGAGAAAAGATCAGATTTAGGTGAGGAGAGAAAAGATATTCATTAGAGAGAAGAAGACAAATCCAAAATGTTCGATAAGCCAAAACCAGGGTAACGGCTAGGGTTACAAAGACTTCCCTAGCAGCAAACGACAACGTTTTACCTGGATACAAAGACTCCTAAACTCACCGTTTCATTAAAAGCAATTAAAAACTTAAAATAAAAGATTAAAAACATAACGGTCAATAAACCAGCCAGCTAGCACTGTTGCATCTCCTTCGTTCGATCTTTATTGGTGTCGTCTCTGCCGATCAGTGTCACGCCCTTGTCGTTACCTTCTGATGCGTTGCCGTCCTTGTCGGTCTGTGCTACTGGTTACTTCGCATCATCGCTGCTATTGTTTGATTATGCCGCCGCCGTTAAGTTTTTCCGCAGTCGCCGTTCGTGCATCATCCGCGCCATCAAGGGTTTTCTAGAACCCTAGGCTTGTGTTGCATAAGAGGCGGCTTGGACTGTTGTGAGTGGTCACTGCCATTCACGGTGATTCTTGGGCCCCTCTCTACCGCCGCCGTCGTCATGGTTTGTCACCGACGTGGTTATGCATCCTTGGTCGCTGCTGTTTAGCTTGCTCAACCGCCGCCGTCGATTAGAGTCAAGAAACGCTAAATGCTAACATGTGTTGAAAATGGCTGGATGTTGGGCTTGTTAGATTATGGTGATGGTTGCGTGAATGAGGTTGGGTTGAGACAAGATCGGGAGCCCATATGTGTGTGACTTGGTGTTAAGCCCGATACTGATTAGTCCTTTATGTAGTGTCAATTGTAAAGCATGAACTGAGTGAACCAAATAACCTGAATCGAACTGAACCAGCAGACCTGAACCGGTCTTATGAACTGAACCATTCCAGAACCGAATTAGATCAATGAACCTTGGACCGAACCGAACCATAAGTTTTAAACCGGACTGTTGACTTTTAACCTTGACCCGTTTGACTCTACAGTTGACTTTTGACCTTTGACCGACTCATTTGACTAGAGTTGACCGTTGACTTTGGACCAGTTTGACTTTGACTAGTTGACTTTGACCAGAGTTGACTTTTTCAAAAGATGTTCACCTTGACCTTTCTCGACGTCCTGAGTTCGTATCCGTTGCCCGTTTTGTCTAATTCAAACCCGAAAGCTCCGTTTTGCTAAGTTCAATTAATTATTCATAAAATTTGGTTGAGTTATGGATTTCAGAATCTGATTCGGAAAATTCTCGTGTTCAGGTATCGACTCTGAGGCTGACGAGTTACCTCATCATGTTCAGACTGACCGTACACGTTCTTCGAGATCTTTCCGTGAGTATACATTCGGTTTAGTCTTATGATTCTATTTGGTGGCATAATGATAATATTAATCCTGATACGAAGGGTTTTATCTCGTAGATTCTGATTCAGTTAGATCTGAGCGTGAGACGCGTTTTTTCTCGAGATTAGTGCTTCTGTTGTAAAGGTGTGTCTCTTCCTGTGTTATAAACTTGTGTGTTTTCTTTGGTGCTATAAATGATTGTCTGTATACATTTTGTGTGATTTATTCTGTGTTGTGATTTGTGAAAGTTTTCGGATATCATGCATAGCATATCAGACTATGTTTTAACTAAAAATCAGATTTACTAAATTATGAAATATCAGAATTTCAGAATTATAAAACATCGGATTTATAGTATTGTGCAACTTGAATTTTCATAATTCAAGTTTTGGATGAGACTCGGATTTTAAAATCTGCATCATATCATTGTGGGTATATGATATGGGATTTGTTCGGGGAAGTTCAGTGATTTCACCCTTCGGGTTGAATTCCACTTCGGATCAGTGGTTCCACCCTTCGGGCTGAGTTCCACTTCGGATGGTGATGATGGAGAAAGTAGGTTTTGGGGAACCTTACTTTTCGTTGTATTGGAGATGAGTACTATGATTCATGTGCATTAGACATCATATCATCATGATCCGGTTTATTGTGGTTTTAGAAAAGTCCTTATCAGAAAATAAAATACTATTTTGTTTTGTTTTGTTTTCGTTTGTACTTTAGAGACACACTAAGCTCTTTAGCTTACACCCTTTAGTTTTTACTTTTCAGATATCTCAGACTTACTTGAAGCATCTCTTGTTTATTCAGATAAATTATTATTCAGTACAAACCTTTCTGTTACCTCAAAATTATTATTTTAATATTATTTGGGATATTTTTGTAGTATAGACTTTGGAACTGTTTTTAATTTGGGTTTTATTAAATGCATGCATCTATGAAGTTACTTTCGGATTTTTAATCAAGTTGTCAGAACAATGATATATGATTACGTTTTATACTGACTGAAATTATTGAGTTTATTATTTTTTTTCGAGAATAATTATACTTTTAAGTATTTAACTTTAAGATTTATAACTTGTGGGACTAGTTTTCAATCGTGACTTCCTAGATTCGGCCCATTCCTTCTGGGCTGGATTTAGGGAGTTACATACCATGCTTGATCAAATACTTTCCCTTACTTACGGAGCAATCTTTTCATAGTCAAAACTCAAAAGGCAAAGCTAGAAATACATTCAACAAACTCTGATATTAAAAAGCCTTTCTTTACTCATTTATCCCATATTGCATTAATAATTTGAATAGACAGAACTTATCCTCTTCAAAAACCGGAGGCCAAATGCATGGGTTCTGTGAGAAAGGGGCCATGGTGGCCGGAGATACAATGAATAATGGTGGTTTGTGTGTGATAAGTGGTTAAGGATTTGTTGTTTGAAGAAGATGAACAAGATATTTTCCAGAGAGAACAATGTGTTTCTCTGTATTTTCTTATTATTCTTAATTATTAAATGTATACAGAGTAAGCCCTTAAATAGGTTGATATAGAGTTCTAATATAACTAAAACTATAATTTTATCTTTAATTTAAATAGTACTTATTCCTAATTTAAATAAAACTTCAAGTAAATCTAAACTACTGATTAGGAATAAACTCCAATTACATATTAAATAAAAACTCTAACACTCATCGTCAACTCACACTCCTCAAGCTGGTGAGAAAACGTAGTAGAGCACCAGCTTGGATCTTGGATGTGATGCCCTACTCATATTTCTTTTGCTGAAAAAAATGCTCCCTATTCTCGGGAGTCTTTGATTTGAAGAGTGAGGACAGAACCATGATGTTCTTACGCATAAATTGTTGATGCCATTCAACTTATGGTACGCTTGAGATGGTTAATGCATCGGTTGGACCTCTTCTCACCTCTTCGCCTATCTTTTAAGATGGATAGCTAAGATAGAACCAAATAATTTTTTTAAGGCTAAACTATAACCTTTTCATCTATCTTTTTGATTGGCTAAGATAGAACCATAAAACAGCAAAATTAAACGAGTAAAAATTTCACCAGAGATGTAAGATTCTAAGGAAGGAGAAGCTAAGGAATGTGTGGCCTAATGACAGCAGCGGAAGAGAAAAAAGATGTGCATCTGAAAAATCAGATCGTCGGTCTGTTTCAGATTAGAGATGGCAGCAATGGCGACGACATCAAGACCGTTGTTGGCTCTGATACCATGTGAGAAAGGGGCTATGGTTGCCGGAGATACAATTACTAATGGTGGTTTGTTTGGTCGATGGTTAGAGATTTGTTGTTTGAAGAAGATGAATAGGATATTTTTCTGAGAGAACAATGTGTTTTTCTGTATTTTTCTTATTATTCTAATATAACTAAAACTATACTTTTATCTTTAATTTAAATAGTACTTATTCCTAGTTTAAATAAGACTTCTAGTAAATCTAAACTACTGATTATGAATGTACTATCGTAGTTTGATTGAGTTGTGTTAAACATAATGCAGCTTCAATTACTAATCCTGAAAACAACTCTAATCACAGCCAAAATCTTCAGTTCATTTCAACCCAAAAAATCAAACTAAAGCTTGAATAGACACATTTGATGGAGTCTGTTGAATGTCAACATCCTCAAAACAGCATAAAAGAAATCTGTTTATGCTTTCTGCGCACAACAAATAGCTCAACTTTGGCCTCAAGCAGCTCAAAGATGTGATTTCAAGGCTTAAATCTAAAGCTCTTAAGCTCCCCCTCTTGGTAAAGGGGTAGGATTAATAGAATGGGTAAGAAATACCCTTATGTAGGCCGAAGACCATTGAGTGTCCATGTTATACAAAAGGAGAGCTAGTAGCACCTCCCTCCAAATGTTTTAGTTAGCATTGGAATTGCACAAACTTTAAGAAACAAGCTAGTAGTTGAATTAATTGAATGCTTATACTTCCATCTGAAAGTGTTGATTTAGTTGTCTTCTGTAGCTTTTAACAAAACTTTGGGTATCAAAGAAAAGATGTCAGAAAAACATTGGTTCTAAGGCCAAGCTACAGTTCCAAATCTCAGCAAAAGCTAGGCTTTCTAACAATCCCCAGGTATCAACACAAACAACAACCATTAAAAGAACATTGTGCAAAAACAGAGATAGAATAGCCTCGAGATCCAATTATCATAAATGAAAAGGTTCATGTTTCAATTTGCCACAAGTGATTCGTGAGGAAATTTTGCATACCGTAAAATATGCAGGAATTTTTGGTATTACAATCTTAAACTGTTCAGGAGCTTGTTCCTGTCAAATCAGTACCACAATGAACAGAGAAAAGCCTGTCAACAAGCTTGACCAATTATCAATAAGATAAAGTTAGCAAAATAAAAGTGTGTATCAGTTTAACCACAAAAAATGCTTAACAGAAAAGGAAAGAAGTAAATATTATTTCTTATTGCACATTTTGCAGATACTTGTGAATCAGTAAATCATATTGTAGTCAAACATAAGTACAAAGATAAATAAAATAAAACTAAAGTGAGTATCATAGAATCAGAAGCAGAAATCCAACCGGTTAAATTTTTAATTCACAATTTCATCTAGTACAAAGAGAAGAAAAATAAAAGTGAAATAACTTTCATTTAGTACAACAGTTTATCCCCCCTTCCTCCTCCTCATAAGGAGAGAAAGTACATTCAGTTTTTTGTACAGGCAGTCAGGCACCTGTGGAGGCAAATCAATTCCACTTTCTAAATAGTACAAACTTTATGAATGAGGTACTTTATCCCTTACTCTCCAACTATACACTTTTAAGTTTAATAAGAGCTAGAGGGTGACCCACCAAAAATAATGTGATTTATATGAAAAGAACTGATCTTTTACATGTCAGTCAGTATTGGAAAATTTTTATCTACCTCCGGGAAAGTGGACATCCTCAGCAACATACAAATATAGTGAGACAGATTAAAGTTGAAGTGGAGGGAGGTAGCCTTTAAATACCAGAAACATGTACCCTTCTACTTTTAGAGTTTTACACCAACATCAACAGAACAAAACATTCAGTCCCTCCTTTGAATCTTCAACTCAATTGGAAAGACACTCAAACATCAAGAATTCAAGATGCAGTCATTTAAGTGCAAAATATCATCTATAACAAAATACAACACAAAAAACAAGCAGAAATTTTATGTACATAACGTGTGCCCATGAGTTCATGAAGATTGGCTTCTTATATTTAAAAAAAAACAGCGCAGCAGACTTTAAATGAGCCCGCAGCTTAAAAATAGAGTCAAGTGGCTCACATCAGACCCACCTTATCTTTCTGATGACTGCCAATGAGAAGAAGATTGCCTTCTATATTGATGCTAGTAATCACAACCTGAGATGATCAATATCCACAGAAAATGGTGTATAAAGGATGTATGAGAGCTAAGTTCTAATTTTAAACGCAGGATCTAAACTGAGATGAATCATATAGTTCTTTCTACATGTACAGGAAGATAATGCTAGGTTTTCTTCTAACCTCAAAAGTAATATTGGACTGGAAGAGGCCACAAAAAAAAAGTAGATTTTCTTTAAGTAAGTTTCCACCAACCATAACATGAGCTCCCCATTCTTAGAATACAATTCACAAAAGTTATTAGAGAACAGAATAACATCATCTTCTCAGAATACAAACATCTGCATGTTTGTGTCTCTACATATACGCACATTTTAGGAATAGGCCAAATTCCTTTCTTATCTTGAATTCAAATTTAAGGATATGGGGTTAAAACAGAGTTACAGCCTATCAAGACCTATTCTGTTTTTAGTTTTTAATCTGTCTATAATCATTTATGTGTTGCACAGAAAATCTGCCCCAGTTTACATTACATCTCTTTTCATTATGTTACAACGATGGAAAAGAAGAAAGAAATACCCAGCCTTACACTAGATGCAGAGTGACAAGGGGAGCAAATTAAGAGAGAATAGGTTTTCATGCAGAAAGTTCTAAGGCTCGAACAGGTACTAAATGCAGGTGAGGAAAAAACCTTTGAAGGCCCAGCAGCATGAAGAATGTTGCATGCTTCCCGACCATCTGTTTCGGAATCAATCCTGCAGCAATAATATATTCTAAGAAACAGAAAAAGGTTTTACTATCATGAAATATCGCAAGACAGAGGTAACAAATAGTAAAGCCATTCTTATACAAATTGCCACCCAAGCAAAATGGATATAAAGTGCAACATATAGAAACACTTGGTGCATAGAGAGATAACCAAGAGAATAAGCTCATGCAACCTTACAAGACAGAAAAAATGAATATAATTTGAAAAGAAAATAAACCAAAAATCCATTTCTTAGATCCAAGAAAAAACGAGTTGGACAGCCTCTGAAAAGCATGAAGAAACACGCTCTCCCTTTTGCCAATATCCAGAATGTCACTCCTCGAAGACCAGTTTGTGTTTTCGTTTTTCAAGCATATCCAGCCCGAGATAGGGTAAATAAACCCCAATAATCACTAGGGCATAGCAGTATGAGCCTACGAATTTGTTAATGCTCCTTTTTCTCCAGTAACAACCTATTCATTTGCTTTTATGAATTTAAATATCCGGATTCAGCTTTCAACCATGTGGTTTAAAAAGCAGACGATTATCAAAATGGAAAAAGATGTAATTAATAACGACAAATACAATACAATTTAAAACTGGGAGGTTACAATCAAGCATACACAAAAGAATTGCTTGTCTTGAGTTTCTCTTGTTCCTATTAATTTACTCAAACCTGAGAATCGAAGAACCACTTGTCAAAAAGCATGACACTCCAGTTCGTAGATGACACCAGAAACTCTTTTGTTGACATCCCAGTGAACAATTCTTAATCTGACTAGGCTGTACCAGGCATCCCACTCCTTAAATGGTATCAATTTTGTCTTTTGCACCATGCAAAGAGAAGATAAACCAAACAATTCTCCTCAAAATATACTGATGCTTGTAAACAAATAGAACATTGAAAAACCTGGTTCTTTAAAAGGCTTGAAAATTCAGATTTGGACATTGTTTTCGTTCAATTTTAATAAGATATCAACAGTTTTGCCGTCTACATGCAACTATCCATGTCCCTAAAGGTTCCCTAGAAAACATATACTGAAAGGAAACATCATTATTTACAGAAAATGCAATTTTACAACAAAGCAAATGAGCTTCAACTATTCTTATTATATAGTCTGAAAATACCTCAATTTAGTCAACAGTTCTGCTTCAAATTGGTTAGGAGTCAACATTGAAGCCACTGGGACAACCTAACCACAAGGAATGTTACTAATAAGTATAACAAGTTACCAACTAATAATTTAAATAGCTAACTGTGCATCAAGATAATTATGTATATTTCTTCCAATACTGTTGACAGTTCATCAATTCAAGAAATTTCCAGATTTTTAGGTGATAGTTTAGGGATATCATTTTACTTTTATTACTATCATTTCCTGATTTCTTGTTACATAATTTGAAGTAATTTTCAGATTCTAAGCATTAGAAAAAGATGGTTTCTTTTATGTAAGTAGCCTAGAATTCCTTCTGAAAAATAACAAAAAATTTCTTCCTGTTCTCTTTTATATTCTTTCTCAAATATTATTAAACAACTTATTGTTATTTAAGCTCCCAATTTGAAAGTGCAACCACTCATACATCAAAAGTACAATTGCTGATGGTTTACTGTAAACAAAAGTATGAAACAACCAAATCAGCAAAAAGGATATAGAAATGGAACACTTGGAAGTCTTCACATGAAAAATTGATGGCTCACCTTTTCACGATAAACTGATGCCAGATCTTCGGGGACATAGAGCTTTCCTTCATCACCCATCACTGGATCACAAACTAGAGAAGAAATGACAGGATTAGGTAAAACAGCCTCCCTTTCGTTTTTGTTTTTTGTTTTTCTTTTAAAGTGATGAGGGATGTACGGGGGAATGGAGGTTGGGCAGTGAATATCAAGCATTATTGAAGATCGGGAAATGTTCCAAGTGAGAAAAAAATATTCATTTAGCATCACATACAGTAAACTGAAGAAACGATGAGTAAACTTTTTCTAGTTCCATAAATGCGAACTAATCATTGAAGATAAACAGAACCTTTTCTGTTTATTGAATTGAAGTAAAAATTATGAGATTACAAGAGAAGTTTACAACTTATATTGTAAGATATTGAGATGGACAGAAGAAAAGTTTTCCTTGATTTAATTCTGTAGGATATTGTCGTTGGTATTAATTTAGGATTAAATTCCTAAGAGTTAGTAGTTAACTACACTTATTATTTTATGTAAATAGATTAGGATTAAAACTCCTAAATAGTCCTAAGTCTTGTAAGAGTTAGAAGTTTTGTAGTACTAGGAGTCCTTATCCTAGTTTAACTCCTAAAAAGACTCTATAAAAGGAGTCTTATGTTGTATTTCTTTTTTAACGTGAAATAACAGAAACAACTTTCTGTTTTCTATTCTTTCTACATGGTATCAGTTTGGGTTTCGATTCCTCAACCCTAGTCGATTCCTAACTCTTTTCTCTTGATGGCTGCTTCTTCTTCTTCTTCAACCTCCGATATCACCTCTCCACCAGGATTTGTTTCTGGTTTTGACGATCTCAATGACTCTTCTAGTCTCACTATTACCTGTCATAGATTGACTGGTAATAATTATTTGGAATGGTCTCAATCTGTCAAAATTTTTATTTCGGGGCGAGGAAAATTGGGCTATCTCACTGGAGAAATTGAAAAACCTGCTGCTGCTGTTGGATTTGCGACATGGATGCAGGAAAACAGCCGTGTGATGTCCTGGCTTCTCAATTCCATGGCCCCCAGTGTCGGCAGAAACTTCCTACTCTACACAACAGCTGCTGAAATCTGGGAGGCTGTCAAGGAGACATATTCCAGCACCGATAACATCTCAGAATTATATGCTTTCGAAGGACAAGCTTCTGCTCTCAAACAAGAAGGCATGTCAGTAACTCTCTACTATAATACTCTAAATGCTCTTTGGCAACAAATTGATCTTTTTGAACAGAATGATTGGGAGACACCAACCGATGCTGCCTTATACAAAAAGATTACCATCCAGAGAAGAATTTTTCAATTTCTTCATGGGTTGAACAAAGAACTAGATGAAGTTCGTGGTCGTATCCTTGGCCAGTCCCCTCTTCCCTCTATCCGAGAAGTTTTTTCCGCAGTAAAGAAGGAAGAAAGCAGGCGCACATTGATGCTTCATGATTCCTCTCCACCTGAAGGGTCTGCACTAGTCACTCAAAAAAGTTCTGGTCCAACTAAGAAGGGAAGGCCCTGGTGTGATCACTGTAAGAAACCAGGTCACTCTAAGGAAAAGTGCTGGAAACTTCATGGAAAACCTGCTGATTGGAAGCCAAAATCTTCTCGAGATGCTCAGTCCAACTTTGCTGCTACCTCCAGTTTCACTAGTTTTACTCCAGAACAGATTGCAGACCTTCAGAAACTGTTTGGAAAGATGGTGAGTCCTAATGCAGCAACTCTGGCCATAAAAGAACCTGAAGGTAATCCCTTTTCTACAACCCTCTTATCTACACAGCTTAATGAACCTTGGATAATCGACTCTAGGGCCTCTGATCACATGACTGGTAACAAAGACTTGTTCCTCAATTACTCCGCATCCTCTTCTGATAGATCAATTCGAACTGCTGATGGTTCTCTTTCTCAAATTAAGGGCTTTGGTTCCATTCATATCAATAGAGATCTCGTGCTAGAAGATGTTTTATTTGTTCCAAATCTAGCATGCAATCTTATCTCTGTTAGTAAACTTTCGACATCCTTGAAGTGTTCTACAAGTTTTGATAACTCTGGTTGTGTTTTACAGGCAATGGACTCAAAGAAGACGATTGGCAATGCTAGCTTGCACAATGGCCTCTATGTCCTCCCTGGCTCCTCACCATCTTCTAAAAATTCCTCTTCTTACTCTTTTACTGCTTTAGGACAATTAGATGATGTTTTATTATGGCATTTTAGGTTAGGCCATCCTAGTTTTCAATATATGTCAAAACTAAATCCTTCTTTGTTTATCAATAAAAAGCCCAATTTATTTAAATGCCATATTTGTCCGCTTGCTAAACAAACTAAAGCATCTTATCTTCCATCTACTTATAAACCATCTCACCCTTTTTCTTTGATTCACAGTGATATTTGGGGTCCTTCTCGAGTGAAGAATGTTGATGGTAGTAAGTGGTTCATTACCTTTATTGATGATCATAGTAGGATTACTTGGACTTATTTAATGAAAGACAAATCTGAAACTGAGAGAATCTTTGAAAGGTTTTATAACATGGTTCTTACTCAATTCCACACTAAAATTCAATTGTTTAAGTCTGATAACGGGAGTGAATTTTTTGCTAAATCCTTGAGTGCTTTCTTTCAAAAGCAAGGAATAATCAAACTTAGTTCTTGTGTAGACACTCCACAACAGAATGGAATTGCAGAAAGAAAAAACAGACACCTACTTGAAGTTACTCGCTCTCTCTTGTTTACTAGTAATGTCCCTAAATACTTGTGGGGTGAGGCCTTGTTAACTGCCACATATTTAATCAACCGCATGCCCAGTAAGGTCTTGAACTTTCAAACACCTCAATTTGTTTTCTTGGAGAGTTATCCACACTTTAAGCCTATTTCGACTGTTTTACCTCTTAAAATATTTGGTTGTACTGTCTTCATTCATAATTCAACCCCTAATAAGTCCAAGTTAGATCCTAGGTCTTTGAAGTGTGTACTAGTTGGTTATTCTTCACTCAAGAAGGGCTATAAATGTTATCATCCTCCTTCTCACCGATTTTTTGTTACTATGGATCTTACATTCTTTGAGCAGGACCCTTACTTTCCTCAGACTGCATTTCAGGGGGAGACGTGGGATGACTTTCAGCCTTCACCTTTTCAATCTTCTTTTCAGTATCCTCCTCAACCCCAGGTAATCTCTCCAAATATTTCTATACTATCAAATCTTGAACCCACTAATTCACCATTATCCGAACCTACATCAACACCTACACCTAATCAAGACGCATCCACCCCTTCCAAAACTCCTCAAAACTCTTCAAAAACACCTACACCTCCTCCTAAACAAATTTTAACCTATGTAAGGAAAAAGAAAACTATACCAGAGGCTATTTTGCAATCTGACACTCGCCATGAGTTAGAATTGAGTCCATTTGTCGACATGGAGGATGAAGGTAATACAATCAAAGAGTCCACTATTCCTAACCTTGATGATTTTCCTATTGCAATTAGAAAAGGGGTTAGAAAATGTACTAAACATCCAATTCAGAAGTTTGCTGGTTACAGTTCTTTGAGGCCATCTTTCAAAGCCTTTACAACAAGTCTAAATGAAGAACAGATCCCTTCAACTGTTGATGAGGCACTAAAGCATCCTAAGTGGAGAAGAGCTATTGAAGAAGAAATCAGTGCCCTTGAGAAAAATGAAACCTGGACAATAACAGATCTTCCCCAAGGTAAAAAACCTGTTGGCTCTAAGTGGGTTTTTTCTGTAAAATATAACTCTGATGGTAGTGTCCAGAGATATAAAGCGAGGCTTGTGGCTAAAGGCTATACACAAACTTATGGGATCGACTACACAGAGACTTTTGCTCCAGTAGCAAAACTCAACACTGTTCGGGTATTACTCAGTCTAGCTGTCAATTCTGATTGGAAGCTGCATCAACTTGATGTGAAAAATGCATTCCTTAATGGAAAGTTGGAAGAGGATGTTTATATGAAGATCCCACCTGGTTTGAGACCAATCGAAGGAGATCGGAAAGTTTGCAAGCTCAACAGGTCACTGTATGGTCTGAAACAATCCCCTCGAGCTTGGTTTGATAGATTCACCAAAGTTATTTTGAAAGATGGATACAAACAATCTTTGGCAGATCATACTCTCTTCATTAAGGTAACCTCTAAAAACAAAAGAGTTATCCTAATTGTTTATGTAGATGATATAATTGTAACAGGAGATGATGAGGAGGAAATCGGATGTTTAAAAAATCTTCTACATAGAGAATTTGAAATAAAGGATTTGGGGCAGCTTCGATACTTCTTGGTATGGAGGTTGCTAGGTCAAGTAAAGGACTGGTGATTAATCAAAGGAAATATGTCCTTGATTTGCTCTCTGAAGCGGGGATGCTTGGGTGTAAACCAGCGGATACACCAAAGGAAGTTGGCCTGAAGTTCGCTAAAGAAACAAGTACTCAAGTTGACAAAGAAAGGTTCCAAAGAATGGTGGGAAAACTAATTTATCTATCCTTAACTAGGCCAGACATTGCTTTTCCAGTAAATGTGATTAGTCAGCATATGACAAATCCTAATGAAGAACACATGGCAGCAGCTAACAAAATTCTCAGGTACTTGAAGAAAACCCCTGGACACGGCTTACTCTTCAAAAAGACAAAGGATAGAAGTGTGAAAATCTTTACAGACTCAAGTTGGGCAGGAGAACTAACGGAGAGGAGATCGACAAGTGGGTACTGCACATTTGTTTGGGGAAATCTTGTGACTTGGAGAAGCAAGAAGCAATCTGTGGTATCCAAAAGCAGTGCTGAAGCAGAATTTCGAGCCTTAGCACTAGGAATGTGTGAAGGAATTTGGCTACTCAAGTTGCTTAAAGAATTACATACTGACCAAGAAGACAAGTTCGAGGTCCTGTGCGATAATCAATCAACAATTCAGATTGCAAAGAATCCAGTTCAACATGATAGAACAAAACATGTTGAGATAGACAAGCATTTTATTTCGGAAAAAATTACCAATGGGGTAGCTATTTTGTCATATATTCCTACAGAAGGTCAACTAGCAGATGTTCTCACGAAAGCCTTATCCAAAACAGTTTTTGATGATTTTCTATTCAAGCTGGGACTATACAATGTATACTCACCAGCTTGAGGGGGAGTGTAGGATATTATCGTTGGTATTAATTTAGGATTAAATTCCTAAGAGTTAGTAGTTAACTACACTTATTATTTTATGTAAATAGATTAGGATTAAAACTCCTAAATAGTCCTAAGTCTTGTAAGAGTTAGAAGTTTTGTAGTACTAGGAGTCCTTATCCTAGTTTAACTCCTAAAAAGACTCTATAAAAGGAGTCTTATATTGTATTTCTTTTTTAACGTGAAATAACAGAAACAACTTTCTGTTTTCTATTCTTTCTACAAATTCTGTCGAATAGGGGCCTTTATATAGGCTACAAGAGTTGGAATTAGACTAATAATAAAACTCCTATGTTAGGTAAAACTCTTACCAAGATAAGGCTAACTTAAAGTAGGACTCTAGGACTCCTAGTTAATCTATACAAGAGTAGAGATAAAGTTAAAGTCCTAATACAAGTAAACTATGTATATACAAATCTGCAGGAAGAAAGAATTAAATATTAGAGTCCTAAAAAGAATTAAATATTAGAGTCCTAATCGGCAAGTATATTCCTACACTCCCCCTCAAGCTGGCTTATATACATTGTATATGCCCAGCTTGGAAATAAACGTAGTAAATGTTGCTGGAGGCAAAGCTTTTGTGAGTAGATCAGCGAGTTGGCTAGCGGTTGGTACGTATGATAGTCGAGCAATCCTATTCTTGACTTTTTCCGCAATAAAGTGCCTATCAACTTCAACATGTTTGGTACGATCATGTTGAACTGGGTTCTTAGCAATTTTTATAGCAGATTGGTTATCACTAAGAATCTCAAAATCGCTAGTATTTCGAGGGTCCACTTCATTGAGAAGTTTAAGAAGCCAAAGGCCTTCACACATGCCTTGGGCTAGTGCTCGAAATTCAGCTTCTGCACTACTTCGAGAAATGACATGTTGTTTCTTACTCTTCCATGTCACAAGATAACCCCAAACAAATGAACAATACCCAGTTGTGGATCTTCGATCTGTCAAATTTCCAGCCCAACTCGAGTCTGTATAGATCTTAACAGATCTGTCAGTACCTTTCTGAAAAATTAAGCCAAGTCCGGGCGTCTTTTTGAGATATTTGAGGACTCGATAAGCTGCTGCCATATGCTCTTCAGTGGGGCTGCTCATATGCTGACTTAAAACATTAACAGAGAATGTTATATCAGGCCGAGTAAGGGATAAATAAATGAGTTTCGCAACAAGCCTCTAAAATCTTTCTTAATCTCGAAGAGGAGGAGCTGCCGAGTTGAATGAAAGATTAGCATCCATAAGATTATCGACTGGTTTGCATCCAAGTAAACCAGCTTCTTAGAGAAGATCAAGCACATATTTCTGTTGATTAATGACTAATCCTTGTTGAGATCGAGCTACTTCCATTTCCAAGAAGTACCGAAGTTTGCCCATGTCCTTAGTCTCAAACTCCCTCTGAAGTGTTTGTTTGAGTTTAGAAATTTCTGCTTCATCATCTCCGGTGACGATAATGTCATCGACATAGACAAGTAGAAGGACCTTCTTCCCGTTCGAGCATGCTTTAAAAAAGAGTGTGTGATCGGCAAGGGATTGATTGTATCCACTTTTGAGGATAACCATAGTAAATCTTTCGAACCAGGCCCGCGGAGATTGTTTAAGGCCATATAAAGACCGATTCAATTTACACACTTTCTTTGCTCCTCCAAAAGCTTGAAGTCCAGGAGGAATCTTCATATAAACTTCTTCAGCAAGATGCCCATTGAGAAAGGCATTTTTGACATCAAGTTGATGTAGGTTCCAATCAAGATTGACAGCAATGCTAAGAAGAACTCTGACAGTATTAAGTTTGGCCACCGGTGCAAAAGTCTCGGTAAAATCAATGCCATGAGTCTGTGTGAAACCTTTAGCCACTAACCGTGCCTTATATCGTTGAATACTCCCATTTGAATTATATTTGATCACAAATATCCATTTGCATCCGAAAACTTTCTTCCCAGAAGGTAAATCAGTAATCGTCCAAGTAGCAGTTTTTTCAAGTGCCGAGAGTTCTTCTTGGACAGCTATCTTCCACCGTGGATCACTAAGAGCTTCATCAATATCTTTAGGAATTTTGTGGGCATCAAGGCTAACTGTAAATGCTTGAAAAGAGGGCATGAGAGAAGAGTAACCAACAAACTTTTGTATAGGATGCTTAGTACATGTTCGAACTCCTTTACGAATGGCAATAGGTAAATCATCTAAATTCTGTGAAGAATGCTTACTTGTCTCATTAATATGGGCTGCTGAATTCATATCCAATTCTTGGCGGGTAGTAGATTGCAAGATGGACTCAGGGATACGTTTTCGTAGGTTATAAACATGAACAATAGGTGGGACAGAAGTTGTGGACTGTTTTGTGATAGTTTCGGGTGATAGATCATGCTCGGAAGAAGGAGTGAGTTGTTCTGGCTGTAGTAAAGAAGGCGACAAATTTGATGTTGGGAAGGGCAAGGAAGGTGGTATTACCTCAGAAAGTGGTGAGAGAGGTTGAGAAGACTCCCCCTGAGCTCTGGTAGGTTGGAAGTAAGGCTCTTGTTCAAGAAAAGTCAGGTCCATAGTGACAAAATATTTCTTGGAGGGAGGGTGAAAAACTTTATACCCTTTTTTCCTGGAGGAATACCCAACAAACACACATTTAATAGCTCGGGGTTCAAGTTTGGATTTGTTTGGTTTGTGATTGTGAATGAAAGTAGTACAACCAAACATTTTTAGAGGAAGAATAGAAGAAATAGGTTTGAAACTAGGGTAATACTTCAAGAACAAAGATTGAGGTGATTTAAAGGCAAGAACCTTACTTGGCATTCGGTTGATAAGATAAGTCGCAGTCAATAAAGCTTCACCCCAAAGAAAATGAGGAACATGATTAGTAAAAAGAAGGGCTCGGGTTACCTCAAGGAGATGATGGTTTTTCCTTTCGGCAATACCATTTTGTTGAGGGGTGTCAACACAGGAACTAAGCTGAACAATCCCATGTTTGTGAAAGAATGATCCCAAGGAGTGAGCAAAATATTCTCTACCATTGTCAGAATGAAACTGTTGTATTCAGGTATGAAATTGGGTTAGAACCATATTATAGAATTGTTCAAAGATGACAGGAGTATCAGATTTTTCTCGCATAAGAAAGGTCTAAGTAAGGCGAGTATGATCATCAATAAATGTAATAAACCACTTACAATGGTTTGCATTTTGTAACCGAGAAGGTCCCCAAATATCACTATGAATCAAAGAGAAGGGATGCGAGGGTTTGTATTTAGATGGAGGATAAGGTTTCTTAGTATGTTTCACAATAGAGCATGCATCACAATGAAATAAACTTGATTTTGTATTAACAAACAATGAAGGCAGAAGTTTAGCAAGATAATGAAAACTAGGATGACCTAAACGATTGTGCCATAACATAACAGAATTTAAATGCGAAACAGTAACTAATGTGGGAGAACTTTGAGAGATTACGTAGAGCCCATTTTGCAACCTAGCTGCACCAATCCTCTTCTGTGAATTCAGTGCCTGCAAAGTACAACCAGAAGCATTAAAATAGCAATTGAAATCCTCAAGGATTAAGTTATCCACTTGAATGGATCCACGGCCTGTGATCTGAGAAATAGTCCCATCAGCAGTTCGAATACTCGTACCAGTTGTCGGTTGAAAGGTAGAAAAGAGACTTCGATCCCCAGTCATATGATCTGACGCACCGGAATCCAAAATCCAAATCGGAGTTGTTTTGGAAGTAGTAAGAGCAGAGGAGAAAGGAGTACCGTCTTGTTCTGCAACAGTTAAATGAGCCTCACGAGTTCCTTGAAATTTCTCAAACAATTTCTGGATTTCTATCATCTGGTCTTTAGTGAATCGGATACCAGAAGATGAAGATTTGAAGGGAGCCCGACCAGAATAAACAAGGCAAGAGGAGAAGGGAAAAAATTCTGTCTAAAAAGGACATAAAAAATATTCTGTCGGTTCAAGAGGAGGGGAAAATTATCGAGAGGTGAGGGAGAGAAAAAAATTCTTAGAGAGGAAGAATAAAAAAAATTCTGTCGAAAAAGGGACAGAAAAAAAAAATGCCAGGAATGTAATTTAGGCTGATACCATGTAAGATATTGAGATGGACAGAAGAAAAGTTTTCCTTGATTTAATTTTGTCGAATAGGGGCCTTTATATAGGCTACAAGAGTTGGAATTAGACTAATAATAAAACTCCTATGTTAGGTAAAACTCTTACCAAGATAAGGTTAACTTAAAGTAGGACTCTAGGACTCCTAGTTAATCTATACAAGAGTAGAGATAAAGTTAAAGTCCTAATACAAGTAAACTATGTACATACAAATCTGCAGGAAGAAAGAATTAAATATTAGAGTCCTAGAAAGAATTAAATATTAGAGTCCTAATCGGCAAGTATATTCCTACATATATAGACTAGGACTTTAACATTAATTAGGAGTCCTACTAAGGTTAGACTTCTACTATCTTTTAGATACTAGATATATATAACAATTCTAATAGAATTTAACTCCTATATTAATTAGAGTTTAACTCCTATATTAATTAGAGTTTAACTCCTACACAACTTATACTATGCGTAATCTTAAACTTCCTTCTCAAATTGGAGAGTATACATTGTATAATCCCAGTTTGGATAAGAATTTGTCGAAAAGGGCTTTTGGCAGAGGTTTTGTGAGAATGTCTGCCACTTGTTCTTCTGTTGGTATGTAGTTCAGTGAAGTTGTTCCTTTAGCTAGTTTTTCTGCAATGAAGTGCCTGTCAATCTCGATGTGCTTAGTCCTGTCGTGTTGAACAGGATTTTTGGCAATTTGAATAGTTGACTGGTTATCACAAAATACTTTAAAATTTTCATTTTTTGTCATACCCAATTCTGTGAGTAATTTTACTAGCCAAATTCCCTCACATATTCCCAAGGCTAAAGATCTGAATTCTGCCTCGGCACTGCTTCTAGAGACCACTGTATGCTTCTTGCTTTTCCAAGTTACCAAGTTACCCCAAACGAAGGAGCAATACCCACTGGTTGACCTTCTATCAGTGAGTTCTCCTGCCCAGCTTGCATCTGTAAAGATCTTAACTGTTCTGTCATGACTCTTTTTGAAAAATAAGCCATGTCCTGGTGTACCTTTAAGATATCTCAGAATCCTCTTAGCTGCTTCCATGTGCTCTTGCCTCGGATCTGTCATATGTTGACTGATAACATTGACATGGAATGCAATGTCTGGTCTTGTGAGTGATAGATAGATCAATTTACCCACCATCCTTTGGTAAATTCTTTTGCCAGCCTCGGGACCAGGTTTTGACTTATCAAACTTTAACCCTGCATCCATCGGTGTATCTGCTGGTTTGCAACCCAGTAGGCCAGATTCTTTAAGAAGATCTAGAACATACTTTCGTTGATTAATTATCAACCCCTTGTTGGTCCTTGCTACCTTCATGCCTAAGAAATATCTCAGTTTTCCTAAGTCTTTAATTTCGAATTCCCTGCTCAACAGACTCTTTAGCTTTTCCACTTCTTCTTCATCATCTCCTGTCACTATTATGTCATCCACATAAACAATTAAGATCACCTTTTTATTGGACGAGGTTACCTTAGTGAACAAGGTATGATCTGCAGAGGACTGTTTGAAGCCATTCTTCATTATGACTTTGGTAAACCTTTCAAACCATGCTCTAGGGGATTGTTTGAGTCCATAGAGTGATTTAACAAGCTTACATACCTTTTGAAACTGTTCATCACCTTTTACTCCAGGGGGAATTTGCATATAAACTTCTTCTTTAAGATTGCCATTCAGGAATGCATTCTTGATATCCAACTGATGTAATTTCCAGTCGCAATTCACTGCCAAACTTAGAAGAATCCGAACTGAATTCAACTTAGCAACAGGAGCAAAGGTTTCTTTAAAATCGATCCCATAAGTTTGAGTAAACCCTTTGGCAACCAATCTCGCCTTGTGTCTTTGTATGTTGCCATCAGAGTTATATTTAATAGCAAATACCCATTTACATCCAACAGGTTTTTTACCTTGGGGAAGATCGGTAATTGTCCATGTTCCATTCTTCTGAAGTGCCTCAACTTCCTCTTTGATAGCCTTTTTCCACTTAGGATTCTGCACTGCTTCTTCATAACATTTTGGAATATGTTCTTCATCTAAACATGCTGTAAAGGCTTTGAAAGAGAGCATTAAATTCCCATAAGCAGCATATCTCTGGATATGGTACTTAGTACACTATCTTACCCCTTTCCTTTTAGCAATAGGTACATAATCATACTCGAGAAGATGAGAGGGAATATTAACAGATTCATTACCTTCACTTTCTTCACAAGCAGCTGGATTGAAATCCAATTCTTAACGAGTGCCAGATTGCAAAACAGCTTCAGGAATGGTTTTCCTTTTTCGAAAATAAACCTGCATTTGTTTAGGAGGCTCGGAAGGAGATCTAGATAAGTGTTTAGATGCAGAAGAAGTAATAGGAGAATGATGTGTATTTGATGAAGAATTAGGTGAAGTATGCTGGTTTTGGGAAGGTGTTTGAGGTTCTAGTGAAGGAGTATAATGAGAAGGAGAAATAACAGAAACCTGTTTAGGAATGGACTAAAAATGATCACCAAGAGTCTCCCCCTGAATTTCAGTCTTGGAAAAATAAGGTTCCTGTTCAAAAAAGGTTAGATCCATGGTAACAAAAAATTTCCGAGAGGGGGGATGGTAACATTTGTAGCCCTTCTTTAGTGAAGAATATCCAACTAACACACATTTGACAGACTTGGGATCAAGTTTCGATTTAGTGGGACTCAAGTTCTGAACAAAAACAGTGCAACCAAAGACATGCAAAGGAAGATTGGAAGTCATTGGTTTAAACAAAGGAAAGTATGAAAGAAAAACATCCCTAGGTGTTTGAAAGGCTAATACTCGACTAGGCATTCGGTTAACAAGATAGGTGGAGGTTAATAATGCTTCACCCCATAAATACTTAGGGACATTGTGGGAAAACATTAGGGCTCTAGTGACTTCTAAAAGATGTCGATTTTTCCTTTCTGCTATCCCATTCTGTTGGGGAGTATTGACACAAGAACTGATATGAACAATGCCCTTTGTTTGAAAGAAATCTCCTAAGGACTTAGTGAAAAATTCTCCCCCATTATCAGAATTGAAGATTTGAATTTTACCTTGAAATTGAGTTTTAACCATATAATAAAATTGCTTAAAGACACTAGCAACTTCAGACTTTTCTTTTAATAAATATGTCCAGGTAAGTCTACTATGGACATCAATAAAAGTCACAAACCAACTACTCCCATTGATATTCTTCACACGAGAAGGACCCCAAACATCATTGTGTATAAGAGAAAAAGGATGCGAGGGTTTGTAAGTTGAAGGTAAATAATACTACCTAGTTTGTTTTGCAAGAGGACAAATATGACATTTGAAAGAAGAATGTTTTTTATTAATAAATAACTAAGGAAACAGTTTAGAAAGATAAAAGAAACTGGGGTGGCCTAATCTAAAATGCCATAGCATAACATCATCTTGTCCTAAAGAAGTAAAACAAGCTGCAGAAGATAAAGGTGTAGGAAATATGGTACTGGAGAAGACATATAAGCCATTCTGCAATCTACCACTGTCAATCCTCTTCTTCCTGTCCAGTGCCTGCAAGATACAATTAGAATATGTAAATTCCAAAGTACAATTGAAATCCTTGGACAATTTACTGACAGATAGCAAGTTACACTTCAGGTAAGGCACAAATAACACATCCTTAACAATTAGGATCTGAGTAAGAACAACTAAACCCTTTCCTTGAATTGTGTAATAAGAACCATCAGCTATCTTAATAGAGTTCTGAGAAGATAATTGATGAAAATCAAGGAACAAATCCTTGTTACCAGTCATGTGATCAGAAGCACCAGAATCTACAATCCAAGTTGATTTATTTGAAGTAGAAAGAAAAGCAGTAGAGTGAGAATTATCCTTCATACCTTCAGATTCTATACTGGCCAAATTACCTTCCCAATTGCCAGTAAACTTACTAAACATTTGTTGTAACTGAACCATTTGTTGCTTATTAAAACCACCAGATGCAGGTCTCGAACTCTCAGCTGAGGAGGAACCTGGCGGAGTCTTAGGATTGGTTGGTTTCTAGTCACTGGGTTTCCCATGCAATTTCCAGCAATTCTCCTTTGAATGGCCTTGCTTTTTGCAGTAATTACAAGCTACTCGCCCTTTTTTAATCTTAGGAGAGGAAGAGGATTGTTTAACAAGAGCAGAACTGTCAGACGCAGCAGCTTCAGGGATCATATACATGCGTCGTCTTTCTTCCCTTCTAATTTCTGAGAACACCTCTCGAAGTGTAGGAAGTGGAGTGAGGCTTAGGATGCGAGATTTGATAGGATCAAAATCTCTATGCAAACCATTCAAAAACTGAAAAATTCTCCTCTGCTCAGTAATTTTCCTGAAGATTCCAGCATCTGTAGGAGTCTCCCATTCATGTGCTTCATACATATCGATTTGCTGCCATAAGTTAGTTAGAGTAGTATAATATTCAGTAACATTCATACCATCTTATTTTAAGGCAAATGCAGTGCTCCCAATCCCAAATAACTCCGAGTTATTATTTGTGCTGGAGTAAGTGTCTCGGACAGCATCCCAAATGTCCTTGGCAGTCTCGTATAGGAGAAATTGTGAACCAACCTCAGGAGCCATGGTGTTTATTAACCATGACATGACTCGACCATCCTCCTGGATCCACTTTTCTAAACCAGCATCAGTAGCAGCAGGTTTGGAGTTCTTCCCATTGACATACCCTAGGCTGCCTCGCCCGATAAGAAAGAGTTTAACAGAATGGGACCATGGAATGTAGTTTGTGCCTGTAAACCTATGGCACATGGTAGACGAACCAGCTGGTTCCAAAAAATCTGCCATTGAAGTAGCAGACGACGAGGATGGAGATTGCAGTCCACTCGAACTGGAACTATTGACCATCGGGAAGAAAAAAAAATCGATAGGATCGAATTAGGCTGATACCATGAAGATAAACATAACCTTTTTTTGTTTATTGAATTGAAGTAAAAATGATGAGATTACAAGAGAAGTTTACAACTTATATAGACTAGGACTTTAACATTAATTAGGAGTCCTACTAAGGTTAGACTTCTACTCTATCTTTTAGATACTAGATATATATAACAATTCTAATAGAATTTAACTCCTATATTAATTAGAGTTTAACTCCTATATTAATTAGAGTTTAACTCCTACACAACTTATACTATGCGTAATCTTACAATCATTTTACTGTTTCTGCAGTATTTGTAATTTCTTGAACCTACATTTATGTCTCAAATTTATAATTTCACATTAAGCAAGCAAAAGATAAACAAAGCAATTTCAATTAGCTATATAGATAAGGATTTGAACAAATCATCTTCTATAATCACAATTTAAATTTAAAGGACCAAACACAAGCAAGCAAACTTAAATTAAGATCTTCTGGAGATTAGAGTAGACTTGCCATAAGTAAGATTTGGATTAATAGAGCGAAGCTTGTCTACAACCTCCAATACAGAGTTTAAAAAAGAAACAGAGCCAATATAACCTGCAAATTCACCATGAAAAAATTGAAGCAATAGATATTGAAACAGATAACCTTGTTGGTAAGCAAATGTGATGAATTTGAGAAACAGCAGCAACAAAGAGTAAATCCATTAGATGATTGCAGAAACAGAGAAATAAAAAGTGAATAGAAACAAATGGTGTTGCGCTATTTCAAATGCCAACAATAAAGAATATAATTCACAAGTCTGAGAGATGATTTCTAGACTGCCTAGAATATCCAACCCTGATGTCTCAAAGAAATGACGAATTATCAAATCATTCAAATTAGTTAAGCAATCAAATTGATGTTTCATTAATAATTATTTGTTAAACTTTTAAGTAACTGTGATTTTCCCTTTTTAACATTTCCATTTACTTTATAACAATTTTTGAGAAAGGAAAAACTCAAGTTTTTAAGGATGACAAACAAAAGGCGCCTAAACAAATTAAGATATTATAGAAATTTGACCAAAATAACATGATTTTTAAACAATTCAGGCAGTCATTGTTAAGGAATTATCATTTTAAAAGCTTTTGACATTTTTCCTATCACTAATATTCCCATTATTATTTCTTCTGAAAATGAACTCACTGTTATTACTAAAACCAATGAATCTTCCATCATTCCTAACCCCATTGAACCTACTGTCTTGGAACCCATTGTTATTACCGAAACCAATGAACCTTTCATCATTCCTAACTCCATTGAAACTATTGTCTTGGAGCCTCCAGGTACACCTCGCACACCACAAAGAACCCAACCAGAGCAACTTGAGGCTAAAGAGCTCAGTGTCTATAAAAGGAGAATAAAGCATAATAAAGAGACCGACATACAACCTGGTAACTTCCAAGAGTTGGAACCTACTACAGCCTCAGCGAATCCACAAGGTATGAAAAATTCTCAAAGTATTGCTTCGACTGTGGATACTGATGATTTGCCTATTGCACAGAGAAAAGGTGTAAAGAAGTGTACAACACATCCTATTCAAAAGTTTGTGGCATATGGAAACCTAAAGCCTGCCTTTAAAGTCTTCACTTCTAGTGTTGATAACACTTTCACTCACTTTAAGGGATTTTATCTTTCCTAGAATTTGTTCCTTTCCTAACTTAAGAGTTTCCTAAGTTAGGAATACTAGTTGTATATAAGTTTGTAACTGATCTTATAGAAATATACAAGAGTTTACACAGAATTACTCTACTTTTGACATGGTATCAGAGCCTTGTTAGCTCCTTTCTGAATATTGTCGATCTCGGTTTAATCACCTCTTCTTCCTTAAAATTCTTCCTTGAGTGTTCAGTGAGTATTCACTGTTAACCCAACAAAGAGTATGGTTGATATAGGCGATGAAAGCAGTCCTAAAACTGTGCAAGGAGTCACAGTGAGTGAAGGGAGCCATTCTAGTCAGATAGGAGACTTGCAAAGTATACAAGCTGCTTATAGGTTGAATGGAAAAACTACCTTAAATGGTCTCAGCTGGTTCATACTTTTTTAAAGGGAAGAGGCAAGTTAAGTCATCTCCTTGGAACCAGACCTATGGGGGGAGACCCTCAGTTTGCAGTTTGCAGCTTGGGATGAACAGGACTCACTAGTAATGTCCTGGTTAAGGAATTCCATGCTACCAGAAATCAGTGATACATGTATGTTTCTCAATACAGCCCAAGAGATATGGGAGGTTGTGAAACAAACCTACTCAAAGGTTAAAGATGTTGCCTAGATCTATGAAATTAAGACCAAAATTTCAGCCACCAAGCAGGGAGGCAGGTGAATCATAGAATACTCCAATTTGTTGTAGAATCTGTGGCAAGAAATGGATCACTATCAGTGTATTCAAATGAAGTGTAGTGAGGACGCGGTAGTCCTAAAAAGGTTTGTTGAAAAAGAAAGGATTTATGATTTTCTTGTTGGACTAAATATTGAGTTTGATGCAGTAAGAGTCGAGATTCTTGGTAAAGAGGATCTACCCTCACTAAATGAAGCAATTGAAATCATTCGTGCCGAGGAAGGAAGAAGAGGAGTCATGATCGAAAGCAATCAAGTGGAGAGTTCAGCTCTAGCCACGGAGCTGCAACTGAGAGAAAACCAAATCTGGAACAGCAGGTTTTTAAAGAGAAATCAGAAGGAACAAAAACAATGAACAGAGGTTCTCTATGGTGTACCTATTGCAAGAAACCTCCCTACACAAAAGAGAAGTGTTGGAAACTTCATGGGAAGCCATAAACAGCAAGCAAAAAAAATTTAAAGAAAGAGGGATCATCAAGAGGACAAGGAAGAGCATATACCACCAAGCAGATGGTTGAGAATCCTCAAGAATAGTCTCCTGAGTTCAACAGGGAAGAAATAGAGAAACTGAAAAGCTTGCTTGGGTCCCTAGAAAAAACCCTCCTCCACATGTACCTGTAGTCTAGTTTTCTCAGGTATATCCTCTTCTCAAAATTCTAAAGTCTCGAATTTCCCTACCCAAAGCTCCTGGGTAATTGACTCAGGAGATACAAATCATATGACCAATTCTTCTCTCAGATTTGTCAATTATACACCCTGTCCTAGTAATAAAAAAATAACAGTAGCAGATGGAAGTAGGATAACTGTGGCTGGTCAAGGGGATATTGTCATAAGTAACACCCTTACACTAAAAAATGTCCTCCATGTGCCTAAACTATTCACTAATCGGTTGTCTATCAAAAAAATCATCAAGGACACTAACTGTTGTGTTCTCTTTTATCCTACTCAATGTGTTTTTCAAGAACAAGGGACGAGGAGGATGATTGGGCATACTAAAGAAGTAAATGGCCTATATTACCTCGAAGATCCCGATGGACAAGTTAGTGCACTAAATTCTTCACCTTTTTCTCTTGTAAAGAAAGAGGGATCATCAAGAGGACAAGGAAGAGCATATACCACCAAGCAGATGGTTGAGAATCCTCAAGAATAGTCTCTTGAGTTCAACAGGGAAGAAATAGAGAAATTGAAAAGCTTGCTTGGGTCCCTAGAAAAAACCCTCCTCCACAGGTACATGTAGTCTAGTTTTCTCAAGTATATCCTCTTCTCAAAATTCTGAAGTCTTGAATTTCCCTACCCAAAGCTCCTGGGTAATTGACTCAGGAGATACAGATCATATGACCAATTTTTCTCTCAAATTTGTCAATTATACACCTTGTCCTAGCAATAAAAAAATAACAGTAGCAGATGGAAGTAGGATAATTGTGGCTGGTCAAGGGGATATTGTCATAAGTAACACCCTTACACTAAAAAATGTCCTCCATGTGCCTAAACTATTCACCAATCTGTTGTCTATCCAAAAATCATCAAGGACACTAACTGTTGCGTTCTCTTTTATCCTACTCAGTGTGTTTTTCAGGAACAAGGGACGAGGAGGATGATTGGGCATGCTAAAGAAGTAAATGGCCTATATTACCTCGAAGATCCCGATGGACAAGTCAGTGCACTGAATTCTTCACCTTTTTCTCTTGTATCAGATTCAAAAACCAATAAAGAATAGGCAAAATGACAAAAGATGCACCCAACGTTTGCATGTTTTGTCATTTGGCCCCCTATTCTTTTTTTTGGTCCAAATATACCCCCAACGTTTGTTTGTTTTGTTATTTGGCCCCCTATTCTTTCTTTTGGTCCAAATATGCCCCCAACGTTTCATTCATAGTCCAAATATGCCCCTGTTGGATGTAAACTGTCAATCAACTGACGATCAACGGCTTATAAAAAATTTTGACGTGGCATCAGCAGATCTTAATACGTGGCAAGTCCAGTCAGCATCAGCTGTTGAACGTCAGTTGACTGACAGTTTCCATCTAACGGGGGTATATTTGGACCAAATTGAAACGTTGAGGGCATATTTGGACTACGAATGAAACGTTGGGGGCATATTTGGACCAAAAGAAAGAATAAGGGGCCAAATGACAAAACAGACAAACGTTGGAGGCATATTTGGACCAAAAAAAAGAATAGGAGGCTAAATGACAAAACATGCAAACGTTGGGAGCATCTGTTGTCATTTTGCCTAAAGAATAAAGATAGCTTCATCACCTTCGCCTCGGTCACCCTTCATTTAAAGTTTTAAAGCTTCTGTTCCCTTCCTTGTTCAAAACTCTAGATAATGATGAATTTCATTGCGACATGCGAGCTTGCAAAACACAAACACACCTCTTTTCCCATAAATAATAAAAAGGCATCTACTCCTTTTGCTCTCATTCACAGTGATGTTTGGGAACCATCAATTGTTCCAAATATAACTGGGACTCGTTGGTTTGTTTCGTTTATAGATGATTGTACCCGAGTGTCATGGATATTTCTCCTAAAACAAAAAATCTGATGTCAGTTCTACCTTTAAAATTTTTCACATCTTGGTTAAAACTCAGTTTGGGGCTGATATAAAAAGGTTTAGGTCAGACAATGCTAAAGACTACTTTATTCAAGTCTTATCATCATATTTCCAATAGAAAGGCATCATACATGAATCATCTTGTGTAAATACCCCTCAACGGAATGGTGTAGCAAAGAGAAAGAATGGTCATGTTCTTCAAATAACAAGAGCTCTTTTATTTTAAAAAAATGTTCCTAAACAGTATTGGGGGAAGCTGTGTTAACTACCACCCATTTGATAAACAGATTACCCACTTGAGCTCTTGAATCTCAAAGTCCTATTCAAATACTAAGCAGTTTCTACCCTAATTTTAGTCCCTCTCTTCACCTTAAACCTAAAATATTTGGTTGTGTTGCCTTTGTTCACATCCACTCTCAGAATAGGGGTAAGCTTGATCCAAGGGCATTAAAATGCATCTTTATGGGTTACTCATCTACCCAGAAGGGGTATAAATGTTATCATCCTCTTACAAGGAAACATTTTATTTCTGCTTATGTCACCTTTGTTGAAGATGAAAACTATTTTACTCACTATCTTCAGGGAGAGATTTTATTTAGGGAAGATAAGTGAAGAACTAGGTGTTTTGATATAATAATTGAAAAATGTTTTGGACTATTTTGAAAAGAACTTAAAACATGTCCTTAAGTCCAAACAAATTGAAAATATGTTTTGAGGTATTTAAAAAGGTTTTTGGCAAAGTTTAGAATGCTTTAAAGTAGTCAAACCTGGCTTTTCAGCACTACCGTACCGATTCGGTATACCCCGTATCGATACCTTTTTACTCCAGATTTAATTCTGCCAAAACTCGTACCGATACAGGCTTGCTCGTATCGATACGGAGAGGGGTCGTACCGATACGCCTTTAAAGCGTACCGATCCTTGCTTTAACAATCCCCAACAGCTATTTCCCAACGGTCTTTTAAAGTGCAAACCGTATCGATACGCTTCCTAGCGTATCGATACGCTTAGGCTAGCAAGAGCCCAACGGCTAGTTCTGAAGAATGGCGTACCGATACGGGTCCTCGTGTACCGATACGATAGGCACCAGAACTGCAATTATTGTGGGAAATAAAGACCCTAACGGTTCCAAAACATCACCAACGGTCCTCAACGGCTACAAACTCATTTGGGAGTATAAAAGGGACCTCCAAGCATCAAGAGAATACTAATGCTTCAATTGTTAACAACATAATGATCAGAATTTGTCTTAGAGCTTAATTGTTCATTTTCTTGTATAGACAAGACTAGTGAGCTAAATATTGTCAAATTTAAAGTGTTTAGGTTTTGGGTGAGAGCTTAATAGTGCAAACAAACACCTATTAGAGGGATTTTAAATTTGCTTAAAATTTCTCTTGTAAAGATGGTTTACTCAAGTTTTGGGTAAAAAACTTTAAGGGTTGTAAAGGTTGCCTCCTTAGCTTTGAAAAGGTAATGAAATTTTTAGTAAATTTGGTTGAAATCCTTAGTGGGGAGCTAAGGTAGTAAATGTAGGTGCTTGTTAGAAGGCCGAACTACTATAAATCCTTGTGTCCAATTCCAACCTTTTAGCTTCCACTTTATCACCCAAAAATCCAATAATAAGGACAGAGATTATTTCCTTCTTCAGTCTCTCATTCATTTGCCTGAACAAAATAGTCAACAACAACAACAACAATCTGTCCAGCCCATCCAAAATGATCAACATTTTGCCCAACCTATCCAAACTGATCAGCAATCTGTTTCTGAACAGCAACAAATTGTTACTGACCAACAACCAGATTTTGCCCAGCCAGTCACCTTGCAACCTGAACCCACCACACATCAGACAAGAATTCAAAACACTGCTCGTCCTCTGCAAGTCTTCTCGAGAAAAAGGGCACCAATGCAGGCTCAATCATCCCCCTCTCCTCTCACACAAACTGAGTAATTACTGAACCAGTCCTTGATCCAAATATTACTAAAAATTCTGATTCTGGTTCTAATCACAGGGATTTTGAATTTCCTATTGCAATTAGAAAAGGAAAAAGAACTTATACCACAAAAAACCATCTTTATCTATTTATGTCCTACAAGATCTTATCTCCCAACCACAAAGCCTTCCTTACTAGCCAAAATACCATTGTCATTCCTAAAACCGTGTCCGAGGCTTTAGAGAATGAGAATTGGAAGAATGCTATGCAAGTTGAAATGGATGCATTGGAGAAGAATAAAACATGGGACTTGGTAAAGCTGTCAAAAGGAAAGAAAACAGTTGGATGTAGATGGGTATTTACAGTGAAGTATAAGTCAGATGGCTCTTTAGAAAGATACAAAGCAAGGTTGGTGGCTAAGGGTTACTCTCGAACCTATGAGATAGATTACCTTGAGACTTTTGCTCCTATTGCAAAGATGAATACTGTGAGAATTTTATTGTCATTAGCTGCCAGTCAAGACTGGAAATTACAACAGTACGACATCAAGAATGCCTTTAGTCCAAATTGTGGACAAACAGTTTGCAAATTGAAAAACGCCCTGTATGGACTAAAACAATCCCCAAGAGCCTGGTTTGGAAGGTTTACCAAAGTAATGTTGAAACTGGGTTACAAACAAAGTCAGGGTGATCATACTTTATCTGTGAAGCATTCTTCTTCCGGGGGAGTTGTTGCTTTATTAATCTATATAGATGATATCATAGTCACAGGGGATGATTCGAAAGAAATTGATAACTTAAAGAAATGTTTGATCAAGGAGTTTGAAGTCAAAGATCTTGGAAGATTAAAATACTTCTTGGTATGAAAGTAGCATATTCACAACAAGGAATCTTCATATCTCAACAGATATATACCCTAGACTTGCTGAAAGAAGTGGCAAACTAGGGTGCAGACCAGCAGAAATAACAATAGAAGTTAATCACAAACTTGGAGATGTAACAGAGGATGCAGCAGTGGACAAAGGCTCCTATCAAAGACTTGTGGGAAGACTGATTTACTTATCACACACCAGACCAGACATTGCCTACGCAGTCGGGGTTGTGAGCCAAATCATGCACAATCCTAAAGAAACACACCTAAGGGCAGTGACTCAAATTCTGCAATATTTAAAGGGCACACCAGGCAAAGGAATTTTATTTAAAAAGGGAGGAAATTTAACATTGGAAGCCTATACAGATGCAGACTATGCAGGTTCCTTGGTTGATAGAAGATCAACATCAAGATACTGCACCTTTCTAGGAGGAAATTTAGTGACATGGAGAAGCAAAAAACATAATGTTGTAGCTAGGTCCAGTGCAAAAGCCGAGTTTAGAGCCATGACACTTGGGATTTGTGAATTATTGCGGCTAAAGATTATTTTGGAGGATTTAAAAGTTAAATGGGAAGGTTCGATGAAGCTGTACTGTGGTAATAAATCAACAATCAATATTGCTCATAATCCAATTCAACATGACAGAACAAAACATGTTGAAGTGGATAGGCATTTCATAAAAGAAAAACTCGACAGTGGACTAATTTGTACTCCCTATGTATCCACTGGAGATCAAGTTGCAGATATACTTACCAATGGGATACCTGTGAAGTATTTTCAGAAGTTAACAAGCAAGCTGAAGATGGAGGACATCCATTCCCCAGCTTGAGGGGGAGTGTCAGGAAATATACTCATAAATTAGAGATATTTTGTGTAAATAGATAGGATTCTGTAGATTCCTGTTAGTAGGTGCAATCCCTAACTTTAAGGGATTTTATCTTTCCTAGAATTTGTTCCTTTCCTAACTTAAGAGTTTCCTAAGTTAAGAATACTAGCTGTATATAAGTTTGTAACTGATCTTATAGAAATATACAAGAGTTTACACAAAATTACTCTACTTTTGACAAGATGGAAGAAGGTTGTTGAAGAAGAAGAGATAAGGGCACTAGAAGACAATAAAACCTAGAAAATCACTGATCTTCCACCAGGAAAAAGACCAGTGGGTTGCAAGTGGATTTTTACTGTCAAGTATAGATCTAATGGGAGCATTGAACGTTATAAGTCAAGGTTGGTGGCCAAGGGATTTACTCAGTCCTATGAGATAGACAACTAGGAGACATTTGCTCCAGTAGCAAAGTTGAATACAGTGAGAGTTCTTTTGTCTTTACCAGTTAACAAGGACTGGAAATTACATCAACTTGACATCAAGAATGCCTTCTTGAATGCAATCTTGAAGAAGATGTATATATAGAAATTTCACAGGGGTTGGGATATCATTCTGACAAACAGAAAGTTTTTAAACTTGAGAAGTCACTGTATGGATAGAAACAGTCTCCTAGGGCTTGGTTTGATCGATTTGCAAAGGCTATTGTGAATAATAGGTACAAGCAAGGCCAAACCTCATTGTGTATGTTGATGATATCATCTGTAACGGGCGTATTATATATTTGAGTAAAACTCACCGTTTTAATATTACTTTAAATAAAACTACATCGTTTTGTATTTGAGGGATAAAACCCTCATTGAGCTAGACTTTTGGCTATCGATGGAATTGGATGAATTTGTCATGTCTTCCTCTAATTTCTTCTATTCTACAGTCTCCCTCTACTCTATCTATCTTCTTCCCTCTTATAATTCTTGTTCTTTGATTTGGGTTGTAACAAAGGCATCAGAGCTATCTTTCATTCTTTCCTAGCTGATTTTGTTTTTTTCCCTGAAATCTTTCCTACTTTTCTAAAATTCCTTCAATTTCTATTGCTTTCTTTCTCGAATTATTCGATTCCCCTACTATTCATACTTCTCAGAGCTTATCAAACTTTCCAATCGTAACACGATATTGCTAAGTTACAGTCAGCTTTCAAGGAATTGGAGAAGAAGCTCGAAGATAAAATTGAGAAAACCTTGTCTAATAAGCTTCATGACATCCGATTGGAAGTCGGTGGTGTTCGTCAAGAGATGGAGGAGATGGAAGCTTTGCTGGAAGTTGTTTTGGGCAGAACAAGTGCTTCAAAAGGTAATTTGGGTGCTACACTGACATCAACATTAACAACAGCTACACCGAAAATTAGCTTGGAAAAGGAAGTTACACCTGCGGAGAAGGTGTTCGATGAAATGCCCGCAAGAAATGATGGAATTCAAGATGATGAGGTAATTGCTTCTACGAGTTGAGAGGATTTATCTAACGGTACGCTTGATTTGTTGAAGGATGAAGTCTCAATAATAGCTTTTGATGAAACGATTTATGATCCATTTGGCCCTTCAAGGGTTACAACTCATGGCGATATTGGCAGCTTTAACCCAAAGCACGCATGGGTGACCGAGTGGGCTGAGACAGACCAAGAACCGTTGTTGACGGTCTCTAACGAAGCCAAGTAGTTCGACGAATTGTCTGTGATAACAGACGAGGAATCGGTTGGTTTTGACTACTCAACCGGCGTCTACTGGAACCTTCACAGAACAAGGCCCCAATTTCCGAGGGGTGTGGGGACTTGGCTAAGGGACTACATGGATGGTCACCGATTAAGGGTGCAGTGTTGGATTCATCGATGATGGCTAGGGAGGTGGGTTCAGATACAATCAAGGTGTTCAATGAAAGTTTTCTGAAACAAGGTGAGGACCCAGCGGCAACAAAACATATTGCAGAGTTTGTTGAGTGCGATGACCCATATGGGTTTAGACTATTGCTCATGGCAAAAACGAATTATTTTCGAGCATGTTACAAAGTTGTTTTGCATCCAGAGAATTTGTTTGCTGCTACATTGCATTTTAATTATAGGTATTTTGAAACTGATGCTTCTAAAGATGCTCCTGGAACAGTTAGACAATGGTTTTTTGGTGGTGGAACAAATTTAACTCCAGCTTTCATCTTTAAGGAGGATGTCAAACATTTCCATTTGATACGAAAAAGGGCTTGTGATAAATTCAATTTGGTGACGGCTTATAAGCGAGTTTTAAATGCTGAAATTATGGATTCATCCAAAACTCATAGTAGTTCTGCAAATATTTATGATATGAAGAAGGCTATATCGCAAGTATTACAACAACTGAAGTGTGGTCCTGTTGTTGAGCAGACCCTGGAGAATTATGGCCTACTCAGTTCTCAAACAAAAGTTGAGAAACTATATCAGCAAGCAATTAGTGGTCAAAGCCTAGACTTTGGGAAATGTGGACAAACTTATATTTGTGCATGTGCTGTAAATGGAGCAAGGCTGGTTCTATTACGCACCATCTGTGACCAAGCTATTGTTAGATAATGCAATCTTAGAGTTTGTAAATAAGTTAAAGTGTATTTTATCTTGTACCTAACAGATATAGTTAGAGTTCAAACCTAACTAGGTCTCCTTGTAAAACTAAAAGTCCTAACCTATTTAGGATATAATCTACTGATGTAACGATGATTTTTTTATTCAATGAAAACAGAACAGTAATTCTGTTTCTCTTCATGGTATCAGAGCCTTCTTTAGTAATAAAAAGCCTTCTTTTACCTGCACTGTTTGTCCTCTTGCGAAACAAACTCGTCAATCTTTTTTGCCTTCGCCTTACAAACCTTCTCATCCATTCTCTCGTATTCATAGTGATGTTTGGGGTCCTTCTCGTGTGAAGAATATCACTGGGGGTAGTTGGTTTGTTACTTTTATCGACGATCATAGTAGGCTTACATGGACATATTTGCTTAAAGAGAAATCTGAAGTTGCTAGGATGTTTATGGACTTCTATAATATGATTGATACACAATTTCACACCAAAATTCAGCTTTTCCAGTCTGATAATGGGGGGGAATTTTTCACTAGAACATTAGGAGAGTTTTTTCAAACTAAAGGCATTATTCATATCAGTTCATGTGTTGATACTCCCCAACAAAATGGGATAGCAGAGCGCAAAAACCGTCATCTTTTAGAAGTTACCCGAGCCCTTATGTTTTCTTCTAATATTCCTAAGTATCTATGGGGAGAGACCTTGTTAACCTCTACTTATCTTGTTAATCGTATGCCTAGTCGAGTGTTAAATTTTCAAACACCTAAGGATGTTTTCCTTTCTTATTTTCCTTCTTTCAAGCCTCTGAGTTTGACTCTTTCCTTGCGTGTTTTTGGTTGCACTGTCTTTGTTCAAAACTTGAGTCCGACTAGATCGAAACTTGACCCTAAGTCTGTTAAGTGTGTGTTTGTTGGGTATTCTTCGCTAAAGAAGGGCTACAAGTGTTACCATCCTCCTTCGCGGAAATTTTTTTTCACTATGGATCTAACCTTTCTTGAACAGGAACCTTATTTTTCCACGACTGAAATTCAGGGGCAGACTTTTAACAATGATTTTCAGCCTTCTTCGAAACAGGTTTCGGTTCCTTCTTCTTCTCTTTGTCCTCTTTTGCTTGAACCTAAAGTTTCCTCCCCTCATAAAGACCCAAATGCATCGCCTATTACCTTATCTTCTCCATCTTCTACATCAAAACAGTTTACTAAACCTTCTTCACAGCCTCCTAAATAGTTGCAGGTCTATACTCGAAAGAAAACCAAAATCATTCCCGAAATTGTTCTGCAATCTTGCACTCGTCAAGAATTGGAATTCGGTTCAGATGCTTGTGAAAGAAGTGAAGGTAATAAATCTGTTAATATTCCTTCTCAACTTCTTGAATGTGACTATGTTCCTATTGCTAAGAGGAAAGGGGTGAGAAAATGTACTAAGTATCCTATCCAAAGATATGCAGCTTATTCTAGTTTAATGCCCTCTTTCAAAGCTTTTACAGCATGTTTGGATAGTGAGGAGATTCTGGACAGATTTGAAGATGCAGTGCAGAAACCGCAGTGGAAAATGGCTATTGAGGAGGAGATTGAAGCACTTCAAAGAAATGGGACGTGGAAAATTACTGATCTACCTCCTGGTAAAAAACCTGTTGGTTGTAAATGGGTGTTCGCTATAAAGTATAATTCTGATGGGAGTGTGCAAAGGTACAAGGCGAGGTTAGTTGCCAAAGGGTTTACCCAAACCTATGGGATTGATTTTAAAGAAACCTTTGCACCTGTTGCTAAATTGAATTCAATTAGGATTCTTTTAAGCTTGGCAGTGAATTGCGAATGGAAACTACACCAACTAGATGTGAAGAATGCTTTTTTGAATGGGAACCTTGAGGAGGAGGTTTATAATTCAGATTCCTCCAGGAGTAAAGGGCACAGAACAGTCTCGACAAGTTTGCAAGCTAGAGAAGTCGTTATATGGACTAAA
The DNA here is from genome assembly GCA_958450335.1 of Hibiscus tridactylites. NCBI lineage: Eukaryota > Viridiplantae > Streptophyta > Magnoliopsida > Malvales > Malvaceae > Hibiscus > Hibiscus tridactylites. The sequence continues at coordinate 54,083,183 of OY288287.1, read as the reverse complement.
ACAGTCGCCTAGAGCCTGGTTTGAAAGATTTACAAAAGTCATCTTGAAGGATGGATTCAAACAATCTTCAGCTGATCACACCTTATTTATCAAGGTAACTTCTTCGAATAAAAAGGTTATCCTAATTGTTTATGTGGATGACATCATAGTGACAGGGGATGATGAAGTCGAGATCAGCAGATTGAAAGGTCTTTTGAGCAGGGAATTTGAAGTTAAAGATCTAGGAACTATTCGGTATTTTCTTGGCATGGAGGTAGCAAGAAATAAAGAGGGACTGATAATTAATCAACGTAAATATGTTGTTGATTTACTCGAAGAGTCAGGACTGCTGGGTTGTAAACCAGCTGATACACCAATAGATGCAGGTTTGAAGTTTGACAGGTTAAAACTTGGCCCTGAAGTTGATAAAGGGCTTTATCAGAGATTGGTTGGAAAACTGATCTACTTGTCTCTTACAAGGCCAGATATTTCATTTCCGGTGAATATTATCAGTCAACATATGACTGATCCGAGACAAGAACATATGGAGGCAGCAAAACGGATTCTAAGGTATCTGAAAGGCACACCAGGTCATGGCTTATTCTTTAAAAAAGGTCATGACAGAACCATTAGAGTATTTACTGATGCAAGTTGGGCAGGTGAGCTTACGGACAGGAGGTCTACTAGTGGGTATTGCTCCTTTGTTTGGGGTAACTTGGTGACATGGAGGAGTAAAAAGCAAACAGTTGTTTCTAGAAGCAGTGCCGAGGCAGAGTTCAGGGCATTGGCTTTGGGAATTTGCGAAGGAATCTGAATTGTAAAACTACTCAAGGATTTGGGAGTGACACAAAGTGAAAGTTTTGAAGTTATGTGTGATAATCAGTCAACTATCCAAATAGCTAAGGATCCTGTCCAACATGACAGGACTAAGCACATAGAGATTGATAGACATTTCATTGCTGAAAAACTTGCTACAAGGATGACATCTTTACACTATGTACCATCAGAAGGACAAGTGGCAGATATTCTTACAAAACCTCTGCCAAAGGCTTATTTTGACAGATTTATAACCAAACTGGGATTATACAATGTGTATATTCCAGTTTGAGGGGGAGTGTTAGATAATGCAATCTTAGAGTTTGTAAATAAGTTAAAGTGTATTTTATCTTGTACCTAACAGATAGAGTTAGAGTTCAAACCTAACTAGGTCTCCTTGTAAAACTAAAAGTCCTAACCTATTTAGGATATAATCTACTGATGTAACGATTTTTTTATTCAATGAAAACAGAACAGTAATTCTGTTTCTCTTCAGCTATGGGACATAACACCCAATTCGTTGTGGAATATTTTGCTTTGGATATGTTGATGGATAGAGATAGAAGCTTCCCGAGAGTTATAGCCTTTGTTTTGGAGGATGGAACACTACATCAATCTCAGGTTGTTTTAATAATTCTGCTCAATGGGGAGTATGGTAATTTCTACTTTTCAGCAATTTCAGCCCACACATGCACTAGTGGTGGCCATATCGTGGCTGCAAGTGTCAGATTTTCTCTCCATGTTTTGGATCTTTTAGGTATCTTTGAGATTGTTTCCATTTTTATTGATGTGGATGTTGCAAAGGAATCCATCCCAATTTTGCTTATTGTACATTGTAGCATGGGTGGAATTCCAACAATTCATCATAGTAAGCTACTTATTATTAGAGGCAGTGATCCAAATTTTGTGGTTTTCGGACTAATGGTTATGGGCGAGGCAGCTTGTGCATCAGTTGTTGGTTCTAATCGGTTGGGTAAAATTTCCTTCTGGACATTATTGTCTTTGGTTGGGTTGGTTCTAATCAGTTTTTGACTCATAGCGATAGTTTACTGTTAATGATATATAGGAATGAAGTTGTAGAGATGAATGATCCCTTTAGATTTAAGCTTCTGTTAATGGGAATGAGTATGCTTGAATGTTATAGAAGTATGGACAACAATGATGCCATATTAAATCTGGGAATAATTAATGTTAAGGATGTTTTAGAGTTATGCTATGTTGATTTATCCTCAAGGGTGCTACAACCATCTTGGTAAGCGATGCTTTAATTGATTCGTTAGAGGTTTTCAACAGAATGGTTGCTTTTGTCTGTACCTTTTTAACAAAAGATGAGCTTGTAGGCACACTGCATTCTTGTATGCCTGCTACTTGTGACAGAACCAAGCAGTCAACTAAAGGGGTTATCCTAACTGTTATCGAGTTTGTAACACTAAGAGGGATTGAGTTCAGTGACACTGTTGCTTCAAGGACCTCTCAATATTTTCTCACAGTTGCAAGGTAGATTTTTGTATCTAAAAGGGATCTAGCAAAAGGAGAAAAATTAAGTTTTCTTCCCGAAACTCAGTTGGAGGATGAAATGCTGTAATTAGTCAGAGTAATTCACTCTCTCTTGATACATTAGAAAAGATCTCTTACATATTTATATACAAGATATATATCTATCTTAGGAAACTCTAAATAAGGAAAGAGACTAATTCTAGGATAAGATATAATCCCTTAAAGTAAGGGATTCTAATTACACGAAATATTCCTAAATACATAACCTACACTCCCCCTCAAACTGGTGTATATATGTTGTATATACCCAGTTTGGATGACAGCTCGTCAAAAGTTACTCGTGGAAGAGCTTTGGTGAAGATATTTGCCAGCTGTTTCTTTGTTGGAATGTACTGTAGTTTTGCAACTCCATTGTTAACCTTCTTGTAAATAAAATGTCTGTCTATCTCGATGTGCTTTGTCCTATCATGTTGTACTGGGTTTTTTGCTGTACTCATAGCTGACTGGCTATCACTAAATATCTCAAAATCATTCTTGTCATCTAAGTCTAGTTCTGTAAGGAGTCTTTTGATCCACATTCCTTTGCATATTCCAAGAGCTAGTGCTCTAAACTCTGACTCGGCACTACTTCGAGAAACAACTGCTTGTTTCTTACTTCTCCAAGTCACCAAATTACCCCAAACGTATGCACAATAGCCACTAACTGACCTTCTATCAGTTAATTCACCTCCCCAGCTTGCATCCGTATAAACCTTCACTGTTCTGTCTTCATTTTTTCTAAATATAAGTCCAGCTCCTGGTGTAAACTTCAAGAACCTTAGAATTCTGTTAACAGCTTCTAAATGTTCTTCTCGAGGGTCACTCATATGTTGGCTGACAATGCTAACTGAGTATGCAATATCAGGCCTGGTAAGAGAAAGATAAATCAACTTCCCAACTAACCTTTGGTAGGTTTCCTTGTTTACTGGATTTCCAGTTCCTTCCTTGCAAAACTTCAAGCCCAGCTCCATTGGAGTTTCAACTGGTTTGCAACCAAGCATTCCCGTTTCTGCAAGAAGATCCAAAACATACTTACGTTGGTTTATGACCAGCCCTTCCTTGGACCTTGCGACTTCCATACCCAAGAAATACCTCATACTTCCTAAATCCTTGGTTTCAAACTCCTTTGCAAGATCCATCTTTAGCTTTTCTATTTCTTCTATATTATTGCCAGTGATAATCATATCATCTACATAGACAATTAGGAGAGTTATCTTACCACTTGATGCAACTTTCCTGAATAGTGTGTGATCCGCTTGGCTTTGTTTGAAACCATTATGTGCCATAGTCTTAGCAAATCGATCAAACCACGCTCTGGGAGACTGCTTTAAGCCATATAAGGATTTATTGAGCTTACACACAGTTTTCTTAGTGACCTTTCCTTCTAATCCCGGAGGGACCTTCATATATACTTCCTCCTCAAGGTTCCCATTCAGAAACGCATTCTTTATGTCTAGCTGATGTAATTTCCAGTTCATGTTAACAGCCACTGACAACAATATTCTGATGGTATTCAATTTTGCAACCGGTGCAAAAGTCTCTTGGTAGTCAATACCATAGGACTGAGAAAAACCTTTGGCAACCAGCCTTGCCTTGTATCTTTCTACACTCCCATCTGAATGATATTTCACCGTGAATATCCACTTGCATCCAACAGCTTTCTTCCCTTCTGGAAAATCTGTCAAACTCCATGTCTTATTCTTTTGCAAAGCTTTTATCTCCTCTTCCACAGCCTTTTTCCACTCAGGAGATCGAAATGCTTCTGTCACAGTTCTTGGGACTTTTACACTGTTAATACTGGCAGTAAATACCCTGAAATGAGGTTGTAATTTCCCATATGCAACATACTTATTTATGCTATGAACAGTACATTTTCTTACCCCCTTCCTAATAGCAATAGGAAAATCATCAAGGTCAACAGCAGTAGCCTCTTGGGAACCATTATTACTTTCTGTTTCAGCTGCAGCAGGATCCGAATCTGGTTCTCGGCAAATGCTAGGTTGATTGATTTCTTCAGCCACAGCTTTCCTCCTCCTTGAGTAAACAGCGAGTTGCTTCGGTTGGGGTGTTATGGTTTCAAGATCATTGTTAGGTGCAGTTTTAGTAGTGGTGGAAGGTGTTTTGCACGGAGTAGGATGCTGAGATAATGGGGAAGGTAAATCATCATCAGAATTGTTTAGGTTATTCCCACCGCCCTCACTCGGACTTTGAAATGTGCTAGCTGGCTGTGGAGGAACAGTAATAGGTAAAGAAAGGATTGGTTGTAAAGGAATATTGGTTTGAACATGCTGAAATTCCTTGTAATTCTCCCCCTGAATTTCTGTTCCTGAAAAATAAGGTTGGTTCTCAAAAAATGTAACATCAAAGGAGACATAGGTCTTTTTCGTGGATGGTGAGCAACACTTGTAACCCTTCTGACTCGAAGAATAGCCCAAAAACACACACTTTATGGACCTAGGATCTAATTTCCCTCTGTTATTATTGTGGATATGAACAAATGTTGTACACCCAAATACCCGAAGAGAAAGACTTGAGTTTAACGGTTTAAAATGAGGAAAATGTCTAAATAGAACCTCAGTAGGAATTTGGAAACCTAAGGTCTTACTTGGCATTCTATTGATGAGGTAAGTGGCGGTAAGAAGTGCATCTCCCCAAAGATACTTAGGAGCCTTAGCAGCAAACATAAGAGACCTAGTAACCTCTAGAAGATGTCTATTTTTCCTTTCGGCTACCCCGTTTTGTTGAGGTGTATTGACACAAGAAGTAAGATGAACAATTCCTTTTTCCTTAAAGAAATACCCAAGAGATTTATTCAAATACTCACTCCCATTGTCACTCCTTAAAATTTTTATTTTTGTGTCAAATTGGGTTTCAACCTTTTGATAAAAAAATTTAAAGATAGACTCAACTTCAGACTTTTCTCTCATTAAGAATACCCATGTTGTCCTAGAGTAATCATCTATAAAAGATACAAACCACTTATACCCAGAAATATTTTTGACAGTAAAAGGGCCCCAAATGTCACTGTGGATGATGGAAAAAGGTGCTGTTGGTTCAAATTTGGCTGCAATATATGGTTTTCTGGTGTGTTTAGCTAACTGACAAATTTCACAAGAAAACAAAGAGGGATTTTTATTTATAAATAATTTTGGTAACATTTTGGAAAGATAGAAAAAACTAGGATGACCTAATCTAGAGTGCCATAACATAATGTTATTGGTATTGAGATCAGAAGATAAAACTGGTTTCCTAAGTTCACTGGATAGAGCATGATTCTGAGAAGTTCGCCTCCCAAGTGTGTACAATCCTTGGCCCAGCCTAGCATTGCCAATCACCATCTTCGAGCCCTGTGCCTGAAAAATGCAACCACCAGTACCAAACACTACATTACAACCAGAATCTTTGATCAATTTGCTGACTGACAATAGATTGCATGCAAGTCTAGGAACATAGAGAACATTATGAAGTAGTAGATTTTTGTTTAATTTAACAGAACCACTCCCTTTGACTGTAGTAAGAGAGCCATCTGCCAATTTGATAGAAGCTTGGAGGTTGCTGTCACTATATTCCTCCAAGAGATCAATGTTTCCTGTCATATGATCAGATGCACCCGAGTCTACTATCCATTGTACCGAGGAAGCATATGGATTAGTACGTTCAGTAGCAGTATAAGCTCTGTTGGTAGGCTTGGCTGTCATACTACTAAAAATCTGCTGCAGCTCCTCTATCTGCTTCTTGCTAAAACTGCTGGAGGACTCATCTTGAGAGGCAATATGAGCCTCCTTCTGAAACCGTGTGTTCTTCCAATCTGCTGGTTTCCCATGCAGCCTCCAACACTGATCTATCATATGGCCTGGTTTCTTACAATGTTCACACCAGGGTCGATTTCTCCTCTGTTGGTTCCTAGAGTTGGAACTAGTGACAAGAGCAGAAGCATCTGTGTGCTGAACTGGTGGCACCATCAGAGATCTTCGGCTTTCCTCCCTCCTAATTTCTGAAAAAACTTCCAATCATTCTTCTCATATAAGTCTAGTTGCTGCCAATACTTATTGAGAATACCAAAGTACTGTGCAACAGTAAGATCTCCTTGTCTGAGATCCTTAATGTGGTTCTCAATCCCAAAAAGCTCCGATGTATTGTCAACACTGGAATAAGTATCTCGGGCTGCATTCCAAATTTCTGCAGCAATTTGGTATAACATGAAATTCTCCCCTACTTCAGGAACCATGGAATTGATTAACCATGACATGATCATGGTATTTTCACTCAGCCATGTGTTGTATTTTGGGTCTGTCTCTTCTGGAATTGGCATTGAGTCAGAAAGATAGGCGAGTTTCCTTCTTCCTGTGATATATAGCCGGACGGACTGAGACCAAGGGAGGTAGTTGTTTCCATTTAGTTTGTAGAAGGTTATTGGGGAAATAGATGAATCTGAGATCTGAAAATCAGATTGAGCAGGGCTGTTCTGGGAACTGATTTCGGATGCTGAGGGTCGAAAACCATTGGGAAAAAATAGAGATGACTAGGGATTGAGGAAAAAAGAGATCAAAATTTGGATGGATCGCTCTAACCTGATACCATGTAATTAGTCAGAGTAATTCACTCTCTTGATACATTAGAAAAGATCTCTTACATATTTATATACAAGATATATATCTATCTTAGGAAACTCTAAATTAGGAAAGAGACTAATTCTAGGATAAGATATAATCCCTTAAAGTAAGGGATTCTAATTACACGAAATATTCCTAAATACATAACCTACAAATGCTACAACCTGCTGTTTTTGCCCTTACTTCCTTCTTCAGAGGTGGTCGTAAAATTGGAGACTTAGCTGTTGGACCGAGCTACTTTACATTTTCTGCTGCACTTAACTACAACTTGGAAGTTGTCGTTGCCTTGATATCTCTGGTCGACATGAACCACTGCGTGCATTCTGACTTGCATTTAAGGCATTCTTACAAGTTGGACGTTTTTTATCCTGGAGATATTAAACTTGCCTGCATCGACATAGAAACTGTATTGTTGGTTGATCTCTGGTTTTTAACCATTGTCGACAATGAGGAACTACTGTTGGTTCATACTTCATTTTCGATCAAGGCTAAGAGAGCATGGGGACACGTTTGGTCTAACTATCGGAAAAAGGAGGGTCTTGTTTTAATCCTTGAGGACAAAGATTGTTTCGAGTAGGGAGATTTGTAACGGGCCTATTTTATATTTGAGTAAAACTCACCGTTTTAATATTAGTTTAAGTAAAACTACGTCGTTTTGTATTTGAGGGATAAAACCCTCATTGAGCTAGACTTTTGGCTATCGATGGAATTGGATGAATTTGTCCTGTCTTCCTCTAATTTCTTCTATTATACAGTCTCCCTCTGCTCTATCTATCTTATTCCCTGTTATAATTCTTGTTCTTTGATTTGGGTTTTAACACCCTTAACAATGAAGAAATTGGAAATTTAAAGAAATTGCTTGCAAGTGAATTTGAAACCAAGGATCTTGGTACTTTAAGATACTTCCTTGGCATGGAGGTTGCAAGATCAGAAGTTGGTCTAGTAATTAACCAGAGAAAATATATCCTAGACTTGTTATCTGAATCTGGAATGAAAGGCTGCAAACCAGCTGAGACTCCTATGGAGTTCAATCTCAAACTGAAGAAGGATGTTCTTGGAAGTCTAGTTAATAAAGGATTGTATCAAAGGTTAGTTGGGAAATTAATTTATCTTTCTCTTACTAGACCTGATATATCTTTTCCTGTGAGCATTGTTAGTCAATATTTGAGTGACCCTCGAGAGGAGCATCTTGAAGCTGTCAGCAGAATACTAACATACCTAAAGATGACACCTGGCCATGGGCTAATTTTCAAGAAAACCAATGACAAATCAATAAAAGTCTTCACTGATGCTAGTTGGGCTGGAGAACTGACAGATAGAAGATCCATCAGTGGGTATTGCACTTTTGTTTGGGGCAATTTGGTAACTTGGAGGAGCAAAAAGTAGTCTGTTGTGTCTTAGAGCAGTGCTGAAGCTGAGTATAGAGCTATTGCACTTGGAATGTGTGAGGGAATATGGTTAGAAAGGTTACTTGTTGAATTGGGCTTCAGTGACTCTAAAGAGTTTGAACTATACAATGATAGTCAATCTGCCAGCAGTATAGTGAGAAATCCAATCCATCGTGATAGGACTAAACATGTGGAAATTGATAGACAGTTCATTTCAGAGAAAGTCAACAGTGGTCTGGTGAAACTAAATTTTGTTTCTTCTAAAGATCAACTTGTAGACATACTCACCAAGGCACTTCCTAGAGTAACCTTTGATGAGTTTACATGCAAGCTGGGATTATATAATATATACTCTCCAGCTTGAGGGGGTGTGGATTGTGTGATTGCAAAAAATTAGGGATGTAAATTCCCTAATATCAAGTTGCTATTAGTTAGCAATTATCTTCCTAATATCTTGTTAATAGCTGTAAATAAGGAATTAAATGCTAATTCCTTTGTTCTTCGTCCCTTTCCTTGTATCAAGTTAAATGAAAAAAAGCTACATTTAAGATTAAATAAATAACAGAATTCCACTATAAAAGCATCCAAGTGAATTCCTTTCTATGACACAAATTGCTAAATATAAAACAAGGAATGTATTGTTTTGTTTCCTTTCCCTATAGTAAGTAAATAATTCCAGAGAACCACCCATTTGACACACCAGAGAATTCCTCTTCTTTGTAACTAATGATATATGTTCCTTTTCTTTTAAATATTGTATTTTTTATAGATGGAGAAATTATTATAACCATTGTAGCATGAAACAGCTCTCATATCAAAAAACTACTAGAAATAAAATACCTGTTAACAAATGAGTGTAGTACAACAAATTATTTGCTTCAAGGCCTTCTATTAAATCCAACAATTCTCGTCCATTTAGAACTTGACCCTTAAATGTTGGGTACCCTGCACAATTTTCAGATAGAGTAAACTATACTAGATACTATATTTTGGTAAGAACACCAAACCTGAATTGATACAGATTTATGGTTGACACCACATCAAATATAAGGCCTCAGATTTTCAAGACTTTTGAGCAGTAGTATAAACAGCTTGCCTGTATGATTCGAAAACTGTACTGAATTGATTGGATCTACATCATAACCTAATAGTTGAAGAGGAAAAACTGCTGACTTGTTACCAACATATCCCTAAGAAGAAGAAAAGGATGGAATTAAGTTGCAATAAGAATAGAACATATCAGAAAAACTATAATATTAGAAATGTTTTTTCCCACAAAGAAATCAGGTGAAGATAAAACCAATCATACAAATACTTCACTTGTATATGTACAAGGTTCCCTACATTGCTTGCATGGAGAAAAATAAGAATGTATTCCAAATAATTTCAAAGAGATAATAATAATAATAATTCAGTGTACAGGTAATTGCCAATATATTAAGAGCATACAACAAAATTTCTACCCAATTCTTCGCGACATGAAATAATTATTAGGTAGATATTAAGTATTACAACAAGACAAAAAGATTGAGATCAAAGCTAGACCTTCTTCTGCTTGTAGTACAAATTTAAGTAATAGCACTAATTCTCTTAACGCACACATATGGACAAAATTAAGATTATCATACTGCCTTAAACTTTTTCAACAACCAAACAAAGATAAAATGTTGAAAGTGTAAAACACAAAGGAGAGAAAGTACCTGAACTGTGTGAGATTGAATGCTGAGAACTCTACCAGTATTTGATGGAAGAGCCAAGGATAAAATTGGAGGTGACGCCATTTCTGACTTCCTAAACTGTACCGGTCTTTGACGACTTCAATAATCCCTGAAACAATTTCAACACCATGTAATCAATAGAGAAACAAACAAGGAAATAAATTAAAAAATAAATCGTTATTTTTCCAAAGAACTCATTATTTTTTTCAGGAAAATCTTTAAGTTTATAGGAAAATATTTTCTCTGGGTAGATGCAGTGGAGAATTAATCTCTCCACTGGATCCTTAAAGCACAGTAATGAAAGGTATAGAATGGAGGGGATTCACCCACTGTGCCACTCCAAGTTACCTAAATGGGTGCCTGGAGCAATTTGGACAGCAATGTCAACTATGATTGGAAAAGAAAGACACCAAAGACATTGGATTCCAACCCGACCCGACCCCATATAAAGGTGTCTCTTTTTTCAAAAATCAGGTTCGAAGACGAGGTGAATCGGATTTTTCATTAAAATCTTTCGAATTGTGTGCAAGCATTCAGAAATCGCAGCAAAGAATGCCAAGGTAATGGTAATGGAAATTGGATTTTTCATTAAAATCTTTCGACCACATATATTTACCTAAAGAAATGAATAATAACGAGTTGTATAAGGTCTGGGTGTGCAATTGAAGGTTTGGATCATATTAAGCTATTCTATACACCATCCAAAGATGTTTGACAATTTTGTTCCAATCAGGTGCAAGTTCAATTTAATTCTTTGGATTTGAGAATTTGATTATTTGGAAATTGCAAAAGTTTTTTGTTTTTTATCGTAAAATGTTGGAAGCATTCAGAAATCACAGCAAAGAATGCCAAGGTAATGGAGATAGCATTTAGGATCGACTCAAGGGAGGTAGGAAATCATTTGTACCACATAGTCTTCACCTGCACCACGCTACTATGAATTAAATACTAATGGAGCTATTAAAGGGAACACAAGTCTCGCAACTACTGGTGGTTTACTATGAAACACATATGGAGATTGGGTGACAGTTTTGTCGTAAACTTCGGAAAAGAACTCAATTGTTTTTGTTCAAAATTGGGCACTGGAGAAAGGTGTATCACCTTGAAGCATGTTATCATTGAAATGAATTCCAAGATATGTGTAGATTTCACAAATGGTGCTATTAAAGGTGGAGAGGGCATATAGTGATTACAGACTGTGTTACAATCTTTTTGGTGAGGAGTGTAATATTGTTTAGGCAGAGGCGGATGACAATGGGAGCCAGTGGGAGCCCTGGCCCCTGCCCAAACTTTTGAAATTCTATTATTTAGTCCTTAATATTTTGAAAATTTTTAATTTGGCCCCTTCAAAAATTTAAAATATTCTTATTATATTTCAATTTTTTGAATATTTTTAATTAAGTACCCTCCTTAAAATTCTAAAAAAGTTCTCTTAAAAGTATTTTTTTTTTTTTGAAAATTTTAGTTCGAGTCCAAAATTTAAATTAAACCCATCAAAATCTTTGAAAATTTTAATTTAAACATTCAAATATTTTAAAAATTTTAAGTAGGCCCCCTCAAACTCCGACCCCAAGATCCGCCCCTGTGTTTAGGAAAAGCATTTTTTTGACAAATGCAGGTTACCATTTTTGAGAAATCCATGTTTGATAGATTTTTTTAAATTACCCATATCTGATAACAGTGGCATTTCTTGGCACTTGATTTTGGGGGATAGTTATAAGAGGAATGGTTTCAGTGAGAGTAGACAAGGGCAACAAAGATATAATATATATATGATATTTTAATAGTTTTGGTTGAAGTTAAAATAGGTTTTCTATAATAATTTTTTTAATACTAAAGTTCTTCAATAGATTCATAAAATAACTAGGAGAATCATATGGAGAGCATTGAAAGTTGACGAGAGTAAGGCCTATGATAAAATTAGTTGGCTTTCCCTCGAAGAAGTTCTGCGGAAAATGGAGTTTAATAATTATTGGATCAAAGTTAATTTTCATGTGTTTCCACTGTGTCCTACCGAGCTCTTGCCAATGGTGGACCATCTTGCACCAAAAATAAAGTTTGGAGGGAGGGGTGAATATTGCAGGATGTAACCATCTTAAAGGAAAGACTCTTTCCCAGTAGTCTCCTCAGGGAGATAATGATGCTTGAGATAAGACGACCCTCTCTCTGCCCCTATTTGTTCATTCTATGGCACAACATTCTCTCATTGTCCTATCTTCTATATGCTGATGATAACATCTTTTTTCTTCAAAGCTAACCATGATTCATGCCCCTGATAATTGTTTTTAACACTCAGAGCAACATATTAATTTTTTGAAAAATCAGGATACTATCAGTTGCAACTACAACCCCATGTTTAAAATGATATTTAAACATATCCTCAAAGTTCCTGACTCAATAAACCTAGGAAATACCTTGAATTTAACTTATATCATCTACAAGCTAGGACTAAATTCTTTCAACCAATTATTGACAAACTTGAATCCAAGATTGTAACATAGAAAGCTAAACATTTATCCATTGGTGGTTGCTTACTCCTATAAAATCAACATTTGTGACACCTATTTACATGCTTCATGTTTTCTAACACCTACTAATGTTATGTGAAAATTTTGATAGGTTTGTCCAGAACTTCTGGTAAGGGTAGAAAAATGATGAAAGGAAACCCCACTTCTTGAGCTGGGAAGCTCTTCAACATGGAATTACAAAATATCAGCTTGATGAATGCAGCCCTCCTCACTGAGCACACTTGGAGAATTGTTACAAATAGAGTTGAGTTACCATTGAAAACATACTGCCAGGAAAATGCTTTTATGCAAGCACGAACGAGTGTTTCTTGGGTATGGAAGAACTTGTATAGACGGGAGCTATAATCAAGAATTGGATGGAAATTTTGGGATGGGGAAATGTTATAATCATCGATAAAAGAACAAGTGTTAGGGGGCCCTTCTACCCAACAATCTACTTTGGAGTTTGGACACAAGGACAATGACCGAAATCATGGATTTGAATTTCTAAGGTTGAAAATCTTGAACGGGCAAGTACAATTCTTAACAAGGAGAATATTGCTTTCATAAAAAATCAATCATTTTTTTGTGATGAGTGGAGATGATCAAAATTCAAATTGTGTGGAAACTCTTTCGATGGAAATTTCTTTGTTAAATAAGCCTACTTCACATCATGGTTGAGTGGATCATAATGAATTTGCAAACGTATGTAATGGAATAAAAAAATTGGCCTAACTTAAGGGCTTCGATGGTTCCATTCAAGATAGTGTTGCTTTCATGGAAGTTCTACCATAACAGATTGCCATGCAATGTGTAGCTATACAAAAGAATAAAAAGTGTAACAAAACTTCTTTTTCTTTGTGAAAAAGAGGAAACTGCTCAACAAATATTTTTTATTGCCATTTTAAGAGTGGTGTGGTTTATGTCAAGTATAGGCTTAATGTGCGATAGATTTTCCATATATAATTTGATTGGTTAGGTAAAAAATGGATTATGGGTTCTAAACACTGCAAAGCTATGAATTTGTCTACTATTATTTATGCATCTATCTTCTGAGATATTTGGGCTATAAGAAACAAGGTGTTTTTTAGGGGGGGGATATAATCTGATGGCAGCCATCTCTCGTGCAAACTATGTAAAAAGTGTAGGTCTTTTGGATGCAAAAATCCAAACACTTGGATTATTCATGGTGAAATGGAAAGAAAAAAGAAGACAATTTTTACCATTTCATAGTATCAAAAATAGAGCAAGAAACAAAATTCCAAGAATTAAGGTGGGTTCGGAAGAATGGATCGAAGAACAAGATGAGATAAGACAAAAATTCAAATATTCTTAACAGAATCTCTTTGACACAAATGACAGCCTTGAACTTCCCAGGTAACTAAAAGCAATATTCTTCGACTCAAGATTACTAAACTATCTAATGAGCACCAAAAAAGTCTCCATACACCAATTTCCCCTCTTGAAGTCAACAAGCAACTTTTGAGCAAGGTACTCCCAAACCTCAGGGCCAAACATTAAACATGTAATATACACACGCAGGGAATATTGAAAATTCTTGGGGGGCTTACTACCCGAATAAAATACCCAGATAAAATTTAAACTTAGGCACTTAGCCACTCAAACCTTAGTACCTTACTCTAATAATTCTTATAATGCCCATTTACTACCTGGGTCTATTTAAACACCCGATCATGACAAAGTTTGAACTCTCAAACTAATTTATTGGGTACCAAATACCAATTATTTGACCATGATCCAAATCCAGATCCAAACCAATCGAAAACCAAAAATCACTCAGATATTGGATAGAAAAATAAAATAATGCGCCAAAAAGTTAGAATATTTTGTGTTAAGATATCATACCTAAAAATCAACAAAAATAGGACAACTGGAGTAACTTAATTTAGGCGCACACACACATCCAATGCAAATATGATTTCTAAGCTAAATATTAGAGGCAATACAACTGCCAACAACTGCAATTAAGAAAGTACCGCCATGCCTAAAAGTAAAAGTTTCACTATATGATTTCAGTGATCTTCTATACGATGCAAAAACCATAAATTACAAACTGTGATTTTACATACCTGTTAGGGAAAATGTCGGATTCAGAGAAATCCTTCAGGGCTGCGAGCGTACGGCACCAGCGAGGAGCAGGGTGTGGGAGCCTGCTTCGGCGCACGGTACAGGCGTCGAGAGTTCAGGTGCTTCGGTGGTATATGGTGGTGGGTAGTGGGGAAATGGGTATTCGCCGGCGCTAGGAAGGAAAAAAGGAAATGAAGAATTCAAGTATGAGTTGTTAGGGTTTGAATCAATATAGCATAATCAAACATTGACTGTTCAATTTGGAACCTGGGATTTGGGATTATAATATGAAAATCAAAATGTTGACTATTGAATTCGGAGCCTGGAATTTGGGAATATAATATGAAAATCAAAACGTTGACTTGAATTAGGTATTTGGAGTTTGGACAAGAAACATTGTATTAACGTGTATTTCTAAGATCTTGAGTTCATTTTTGTTGTGTTGTTGTTGCTGTTGCTAAACTACACTTCGGTTTTAACTATGAGTATGACAATAAATATGACTGAGTATTCACTACATTTGTTTTTTATTAGTTTGTCGGTACTTTTAATACTGGACGTTAGGGGTGGGCATTATCGGTTATCCGGAAAATTAGGTAGCTCATTAAACATCTCGTATCTCGTCCCATTATATCCGGCTACCTGGAATTTGGGTACATGTAAAATTCGGGTACCAGGTTTTTATTTTTATTTTTTTTAATTTTAAAATTTAAAAAAAATCACATATTAAACACAAAAATATTTAAAAAGTTAAACTTAAAAGAATATAATACAAACATAGAAAAAATTTAGGGATTTAAACTTAATTTTAAAGTAAAAATATTAAAAAACATAAAATAAAAATGTAATTTTAAATATAAAAAATATATATTAAATTTTATCGGGTCGGGTACCCGGTAAGGAGAAACTTTTGGCCCGTGTCCTGAGAAATTTTCCTGATCAGGTACCCAGCCCAGTCGGGTAATTTTTTTCAGGAATTACCCGGCATTTTTAGGTTCGGGTCGGGTATTTTTGCCCACCCCTATTGGACGTCAGTCTCAAGGGAAGATTTAGTTTTTCTTCCTCTCTTTGAGTTTAATATTATTGTTTTCTGTACGAGTTTTTTGGTGACTATGTCCCAAACTTTTTTATACGTTTGGGTACGTTGTAATTCTAATTCATTCCCTTGTTTTTTTTTTAATAAAAATCAGTTATTTTTATTCAAAAATTTTAATTAAAATATTGTTACAAATAAGTCCTTGTAGTTTTTTTTTGTTAAGAATAACTGAACAAGTCACTAATAGTTAAATATTAGATGAAAATGGAAGTGTAATTTGGTATAATTATAGTTTTAGTCCTCAAAACTTATATCATCTATTCAGTTTGGTCTTAATTCAATAAATATATCATTCATATTTAAAAATTTCATCATTTTAGATTTTAATTTTTTCTTAAATTATTTGTTCTTCTCTCAAAATGTTATAGTATTACTTTTTGGTATAATAACATGTTAAAGTTTATGACTTGAATTCCTACAAGATTATACTCTTCAATTAGACTTTGATTTAAAGTGAAAACTTTAGTTCGAGTAGGTTTCTTGCAACACACACTTTCTTTTGTAAATTAAGTTATTTAGTTTATGGTTTAAGGTTTAGTAAGCCGTCATAAAGTCGTTTAGCCGCGTAAACTCATATTTTTGTAATTCTTTTGACATTATAGTGAATTTGTTCTCCTCTGCTAGTGGCTTTCATGTTAAGGGTTTTTCACTGAGCTAAGTCTGAAATTATATCGAGATAAAGTTAAAATTATATTTAAGTTAAACTATGACATCATGAATAAAATGAAGGAAAATAAGATTCAACGGAACTCGAACACAAAACTCATATGCAAGGAAAATAATATATTTTTTATCTTAACATAAATATAATTTTAATTTCTATTATATAAAATATAAATGAATAAATATTAATTAACAATTTGTTAATAGCATGCCATTGACAGTTGACACCAATTTTGTCCCGTGTAAAATTCATCATATTCTGGTAAGCAAATGGATGATCGATTCATGGATTACAATCCATACTCTATACTAAAAAGAACTTAAGAATTACCACATGTGTAATTTAGGGGAAGCATGTAGTTTTAGAGGAACATCGCGATCGGAGCTGATGAAAACAAACTTATATTTGTGTTAATTAATATCTATGTATTTATATTTTATAAAATAAAAATAAAAATTATATTTATGTTAAAATATAAAAAAATTATTTTTCTTGCATATGGGTCATGTGTTCGAGTCCCATTATTTTTTGGGTTTTATTTTGATGCACAAGCTGTGTAAATTTTTTTTACACATTCCTTTTATAAAATTTAAAATCTAAATCACAAACCCTAGCAACCTAAAACCTAAGCCCTAAATCCTAAACTCTAAATTCTAAATTTTACCCATAAACCTTAAATTATATACCCTACATACTAAACCCCTAGACCCTAACTTAAAACCCTAAACCCTAAACCCTAAAATTAAAGGGCTTGTGTAAACTAAAATTTACACAAGCTTGTGCATCAAAGTATTTTCCTTATATTTTTTTCATTTTATTTTAAATGTTGTTAGAGTTTACCTTAAATATAATTTTAGTTAAATCTTGACATACTTTTCAAGTTTAGCTTGTTGGCTAAACGTTAAGGACGTCATTTTAGCAAAAAATTTAATTTGAGGAACAAAACAGAGAAATATGTGTAGTTTGATGATCACTCGTATAGTTTTCTATTCAATATAGAGAATAAAACTATTGAATGGTTAAGTATATTCAAGATTTTGTCATACTCAAATGTTAGGTTTATCAAAGATGTTGAATAAGAAAAAAAAAATATATTACAATTACATCTGAATTTTATTAATCACCATGAAAGATAATACAATACAATGCATCAAAAAGAGAGAAAAAATAAACAAGCACACTAAAAGTCTTTTATAATAATGCAAAGAAAAGCAGATATTTTTATCGAGATTAACATACCAAAATTTAGAAACCTTCCTGAATCTTCTTGTCTCTATCCAAATGAGACGCTTTACGGTGTGAAAAATGAGTGGTGAGTGAACCAGGCTATCAAGCAGATTGCTCCGCTACCCATGTCTGATTACATCGGCAACCAATCATCAACCGAGTGGGGATCCATCTTTCTAAGATCAACGCCATAATCATAATAAGAGATTAGCGTCGTGAAGATTTATGTACGAGCACCAACCGACCGTTAAGGTATGCTGAAAAGCTATTAGGCAGATTGCTCTACTACCCAAGTCTGATTACATTGGCAACCAACCATCAACTGAGTGAGAATCCATCTTTCTAAGACCACCGACAGAATCATAATCAAATATTAATGTTGTGAAGATCTCTGTACGAGTACCAACCGACATCTAAGGTTTGATGAAAATCATGCCACATAGACATGTGAAACTAACCACAAAAAAATAAAGAAAAACATGTCACAAGAAAAGAGAAAATACGTGCCACAAAGACAGAGATTCTTATTAAAACATGAAAATAATAAATAAAAAAATTCGATGGTACACGACCAATATTAATGAGAGATCACGGCTAGGTTAAAAAAACTAATGAGAGAGAGCGGCTAAGGTATTGAAAACAGACTTGAAAAAAATTCCTTTTTGCAAAACATTTCTTTTAAAACATCGTAATATTAATAAACTCATAATTGAGGTATCCTCTAATTCCTTCAAATTTACATGAGTTAAACACTAAGAGCGTATTTGGTTCACATAATATAAAATTATTTTTAAAAATACGACTCTCAGAATGTAACATTACCTACTTGATATATTACTGTAAAAGTTACATTATTTTGTTTGGTTTATTTGGTAGGAATGTAAGATTATTGTGTTTGGTTGAAGGAATATAAGATTACCTGAAAGTAAAATTTATCAAATTGTATTTGTGTTATATTTTCTTTTTAACATGTTAAATTTCTAATATTGTATTTAAATCTACATAAAAAGTCATAAAACTATTCTTGTTACACTATTTAAAATTTACAAAATTGTGGCCATGTTTGGTAAATAGCGGTTTGAGCCAAAATGGGAGGTTTGAGCTAATATTAGAGGTTTGACCGGTCAAATCCGCTAATTTGAATGTTCCGTGAATAGCGGATTGGGGGGAAACCTCTAATTTTGAAAAAACTGCTAATAGGCACTTTTTGAAATTAGCAGTTTTACATAATACTTATAAAGATCCTTTTACCCTTAACATTTATCGAAATTCTTCAAATAACTTAAATTTAAATTTTTCTATTTTAGTATTTTACCCCCACGTATTTATATTGTGACATTCGTAAAATAATATTTTTTTTATTTTTTCTCACACATTTATATTTTTATTTAAACTCAATAATTAATTAAATTATATTAAAAATAATTATATAAATAATAAATTAATATAGAGATCTTAAAATATGGTTAATATTGTTATATTAAAAAATTATTTTTCATAATCTAATTAATATTAATAGATATTAAATAAATTTTTAAACGGTAATAGTTACAAAACATTGATAACTAAGAAACTATTTAAACAAGCATCGATTATAATCATGTCCTTATATGTCATTTTGTTTGTTTAAATAACCAAACAGCTATCAGCTATCAGTTAATTTTACCAAACACTTTTATACAATCAGCTAATACAATCCGCTAGTCAAATCAGCTAATGTGATCAGCTATCAACTATTAACTAATATAACACGCTATCATCTATCAACTATCCGCTAATTACCAAACATGACATGTATATTTATCATATTATTAATATAATTATTATATTAAATATTTTTAATATATATATATATTTTTAATTTTCATACACTCTTTACTCTCTATTTAAATATTTTTGTGAATTTTCAAATGCTAAAACTTTAATATGTTCAATTTTTAAATTTTGTATTACTTGTGACAGATTGTCAAATAAATGAAAGTAAACAATAAAAAGATCTAAAAGTTGTAAAATAGTGATACAAATTTTAGATCATAAGTTTAAACTACTAAAATATTTTATAAGTTGACAGTGTAAAACATATGTTTGATTTTGATATAACAAATTATTTAAGGACCAATTTAAAAAAGTAAATAAAATTTTAAGTACTCAAAAAGTCTCACTCAAAGTCAAAACTTAAACCCCAAATTTTTCTAAGTGTTTCAAGTCAAACTTTACCAAATCTCCAAGGCGTATCGATACACCCAATAACATTTCGATACGGATTTTGGCTACAAGAATTTTAATTGAACACATCGTTTCAATACGGTTAACCACGTTTCGATACGGTGTTTCAATACAAGTATGCTCGTTTCGATACGACCTTCAAACTGGGTTTTAGACTAATAAGTTTCAGTACATGTCTTAGGCATACCGATCCTCAGTTTCGATACGACACATCAGCGTACCGATACGGGGACTTAAGATTTTTAAAATCTTTGCATTAAATTTTTCTATTGTTGAATGTCAGTTAAAGCTTTAAAAGTCTGTTATATCGTACCGACACGAGTGACGTCCATTTTGATACGCCTTTGCAAAACAAGCTTGCCGTTTCGATACGCCCTTGAAGTGCACTGATGCAATTTTTCAAAGACTTTTACCTCAGATTCTAGTGAGCAAAAATCGTACCAATGCGGCCTAAACTATTTCGATACGACCCCCATTTTCCACTAAGACTGTTTTGATTCGCCTTCCCGCGTATTGATACGCCCCTACAATTACTCTTGCAATGGATAGTTTCTGTCTTACAGGCACCGATATGGGGCTCCTGTGTACCGATAGGCCCTACTTCATAAATGCATTTATTGCGGGAAAAATGGTCTCCCGCGACTCTAATTATGATCTAAGCTACCCAAACGGTTAGAAATCAATGAAGGGATATAAAAGCAAGACTTAAAAGCTACATCAACAACTATTTATGAAGTGAGAAGCATTCAAGCAAAAATTCAATCTATTTGAGCCTTTTAGAGTCAAACCCTTGTACTCAACTTCTGATTTTTCATTGTAATCTTTTATTTTAAATTTTGGGAGAGTTCACTTGTAATTGAGAAACATATAAGCCTATTTGACAGGTCAATTTAAGTTTGCCACAAATTCCTTGTAAAAGAGTGATCTTGATCAAGCTTTGGATAGAAAGCTTGGTCGATTTGTAACGGTTTCCTCCTAAGCCTAAAAAAGGGGACGAATTCAATAATGAATTGTTTGAAATCTTTAGTGGGGGGCTAAGGTAGTGGATGTAGAGCTTGTTAGAAGCTTGAACCACTCCAAATCTCTTGTTCTTCATTTTTATCTTTCCAACTTGCTCCCTTCAATTTTTTAATTGCCAATTCACCCATCTCTTGGCCATTTGGATTCGATTGATCATCTCAACAATTGGTATCAAATCTACACTCATGGGAGGGATTAACATCCTCTTGAGTCAACTCTAGGAGAGATACATCAATCCAACATTCAAGCCATGGCATCTACCTCCGGTAATAGCTTGTACGAGTCTCAGTCGATCACTAAACCGCCTTTCTTCAATGGAGACAACTATCCCTATTAGAAGAATAGGATGAGGCTATTCATCATGTCAAATGATTATGTCATTTAGGATGTAATTGAAGATGGACCATCCATTTCGATGAAGCGAGAAGGAGATAGGCAAGTCCCAAAATCAAAGCAAGAGATGACAGGTGAAGAAAAAAAGAAGCTAAAAGTTAATGACAATGCCTTAAACATGCTCTTTTGTGCACTTGGACCAGATATGTACTCGAAGATGTCTTCGTGTACAAGTGCAAAAGAGGTGTGGGATACGCTCGAGACCACTTATGAGGGCACCAACGATGTAAAGGAGACCAAGATTGGACTCCTCAACTTGAGCTATGAGAATTTCAAGATGGAGCCTAATTAGAATGTCACAAAGATGTTCGATCATTTCTCCAGCATCGTCAATAGTCTCAAAGGCTTCGGAGAAGTCATCCTTGAAAACAAGCTTGTTTGAAAACTCCTCTATTCTTTCTGAGTCATGGGATGGGAAAAGAACCTCCATCATCGAGGCAAAGGATTTGAAGACTTTGTTGGGTTTTTAGGGGTTCGATTCCTTCAACCATTCTTGCTCGCCAAGTGGTGGAGAGGTGGAATTTTGGATGGATGTGGTGTGAAAGCTTAAAAGAATAATGACACAAAGAATTATAGTGGTTCAACCTTCTAACCAAGGTCTACATCCACTACCTTAGCTTCCCACTAAGGATTTCCAATCAATCCACTATTGATTCATCCCTTTTTCTAGGCTTAGGAGGAAACCCTTATACACCGATCAAGTTTTCTACCCAAAGCCTTGATCAAACCCTCTTTAAAAGAGAAAAGATAAGCAAACACAAATCCCTCTAATAGGTGTTTGTTTGCACAATTTAGCTCTCACCCAAAACCTAAAACACTTGAGCAAATTTAACAATTTTGGCTCACTAGTGTTTGTCTATACAAATAAATGACACTTAAGCTCTAAGACAATTTCATGATCATTTGTCGTTTGACAATTGAAGCATTAACCATTACTTGATGCTTGGAGGTCCCTTTTATACTCCTTAATGAGTTTGTAGCCGTTACTAGCCGTTGGGTTGAATTGGAGCCGTTGGAGACATAATTTCCCACCATAAATGCAGTTCTGCAGCTACCTGTATCGAAACGCTCGAACCCGTTTCGATACGCTCTTCAAGTAGAAAGAGTCGTTGCAGTTTGATGCAGCACCCGTATCAAAATGTTGTTGGCCGTATCGAAACACTCGTATCGAAACGCCTAGCCTTGTATCGAAACGATCTGTATTTAAATGTTAGTTGGGAAATAGCCGTTGGGGGTTTATGACCGTTGTGGTCGATGCCACATAGGCGTATCGAAACGGCATAGCCCGTATCGAAATGCTTGGCAAAATCCTCATCCAGAAAAGACCCGTTTCGAAACCCATTTCAAAACGTTTTAACACTGGAAGACCCCGTATCGAAACACCTAAGGGTGTTTCAAAACACCTGGATGGTTTTGTTTGGTTTTGCTTTGAAAACAGTAAAAACCTTTGAAAACATCCCCTAAACATAGTTTCAAGTTGTTTGGACTTTAGAAAATGTTTTGAATTCTTTTTAACATTATCCAAAACTATTTTTCAATTATTATATCAAAACGTTAGTTCTACAGACTTTCAAACTCGATGCTCTTATGGGTTCTCTTCTTACTCATGAGATTATGAAACAAGGAAGAGAAAAATGAAAGAGAAGAGAAGAAAAAAAGGTCGAGAAGAAAGAGGTGGAGAAGAAGAAACTTAGAATTTCTCTCAAAGCTTCTTTTGAAGAGAGTGATTCGAGTGAGAAGGGAGACAAAGAGATGACTATGCTAGCCAAAAGATTCACTTAGTTCATGAAGTCTAATAGAGGAAGAAAGTTTAACAAAAAATGAGACTTCAAGAACAAGAACAAGGAGGAGGAGAAGAAGGATCAACTCATATGCTATGAGTGCAAGAGGTTGTATAGTGTTTTAGTGTTCTCTAAATATGAGTGCATGTGCACACTCCTGTCAAGTAATAGTATAAAAGATATCGTCTCCCACAGAGATTGAACAGCTTGACTCGAATCTTGATTCCTGCACAAGAAAAGTAAACGCACAAATAAGTTGATTTGTTTAAGAGGAAAATAAAATAAAAAACAAGTAAATAAAAGGGAAGAAATCAAATTGATAGAATGAGCCGAGTTATGATGTTGTTTAGTGTGAAACTGCGTTGAATATGACAAGTTATTTTGCGCTGCCAGACTGTAAAGTGTCCACAAGTTCTATATTTCATGCACATTCCAACTCTTGTTATTGCTGTTTTAAGCATATCTTAGGCATAATTAAGATCATGCATTGCATTTTACAGTGTTTCTTTACTTTTCCATGCTTGTATTGATTATCTTTAATTTGGTGAAGAAAGATATCGTTTTAGTGTATTTTTGGTTTTAGGTACTAAAGGCTGACAGAGGGAAAGAGGAGCTGAGGATGTGATGCTGAGGCAGCGAACCATGGGGCTGTACTGATGCAGTCCAGCCGAAGATAGTAGCTATCGAGTGCTGCCGCCACCGACCTTGCTACCCACGGCAACAAACTATGGAGTTGGAGAATCAGAGTGCGGTTTGTAGAGCCAAACACCATGATTCTATCGATGCTGACCACTTGATTTTCCGACGTCTATAGCAGCGGGAATAGTCGCCAAAGTGAAATCTCAAGATTGCTTGCGGGACAAGGCAACGTGATAAAGTCCACATTCAACTCAAAGAAGTCAGAGTTTAAAGTCACATTAAATGTGGAAAGCTACTTTTGAAGACTTCTACTTCAAGAAGAACTAAACCTAGCTATTGTCTATAAATACTCATTGTAATTTTAATTCAAATCATCTTAGGTTTTCTCTAGACATAGCTTAGGTTTTCTGCCGCCGCCATGGTCTAATTCTCCCTTGGGTTTGGGGTTATGTTGTAAATTAGTTATGAGAACATCTGTTTAGGTTTCAAGTTTGTTTTCAATAAAATATTCCAAGTTTACTTAATTCATGTTCTTTACTTCTTCAATTAGTTCCAAAAGTGTAGTTGAAGAAATCCATTTGTTGGGCACGAAAGTGTCAAACTCACGAAAGAATTAAATACGGTCTCATCATGTCGAGGTGTTGACTTATTCGGCTTAGATATAAGTTAGAATTTCAGCGGCTAAAAGGAGCAACCAAACGTCGATTGTCTGTGTTAGGGTTACGCTAAGATTGCTAGGTATTACCTACATCACGTGGTGACAGAATCCTTGCCTAGAAATAGGAAGGATCACTGCAAAATTGCTCTTCCGAACTTGTAGTATCTGCCAGACTTGCCGCCAGGACTTCTCTTCATTCCACCTACCGAGACAGCGAAAGTTGCAAGAGCAGAGATCTGTCGTGGTAGCAAAAGTTTCCGCAGCCTCAATCCGCCTTTATCCACCGAGGCAGCATATCATGGCAGCGCAAAACGACTTGACCTATTCAACGCAGTTTCACACTAAGGAGCAGCATAACTCTGCCCCCTCTATCAACCTGATCATTTCCTCTTTTACTTGTGCTTTTATTTACTTTTCATCTTAAACAACTATCTTACTTGTGCAATTTACTTTTCCTTGTGCAGAAACAACAATTCGAACCAAGCTGTCCAATCCTCGTGGGAGACGATATCTTATATACTATAACTTGACAAGAGTGTGCACTTGCGCTCATAAATAGAGTACACCCTAAACGCTCTACATGTTTTTGGCGCCGTTGCCGGAGATTGGTAACAACAAATTTCGTTTTTTAATTGCTACACCTTTTCTTTACTTTTTATTTTATTTTTAATCGAAAAAAGAATTTTACGGTTGACTTTGCTAGTGTATGACCAGGGTGAATCCAAAAGGAGAACTCCTCTTTTACGATGATATCGAGCGTCAAGAAAGAGAACTTAAGAAGGAGATCAGAGTAGTCCTAGCAAAAAACAAAGAAAAAAAAGGAAGAAGCAAAGGTAAACACAGTAAACGATAACCCTGCCAGCATTGCCACACACGACAGGGATGAGCAGCAAGACTTGCCGCGCAGAGAACAACCAGATCCACCAAGGCAGGATCCCCTTATTCTGCCCAAGCAGCCCCCGAATGTTCGAACCACTATAGATTATCTAGAACATGACTTCATAGGGTTCGATCCAACAGTGACAGAACCTGAGATCGAGGCAGACCACTTCGAGTTAAAGCCCATCATGTTTAACATCATCAATACATTAGGGAAATTTGGAGGGACTACCACAAAAGATGCTCGACATCATTTGATAAGATTCATGAACATCTGCAGAGCATTCAAGATACACGGGGTCCATCAAGACGTCCTGAGGCTGGGGTTATTCCCCTATTCATCGATGGATAGGGCAAAACAATGGTTAAAAAACCAATCGGCAGGATCGTTCAACACGTGGACAGAGTTGTGTAAAGATTTCCTGGATTGATTCAGCCCGTCCAACGTTATAGACAAACTGCGCAATGAGATAACAGCCTTCAGACAAGGGGATGATGAGCCGATGTATGAAGCATGGGAGCGGTACCAACAGATGCTGAATAACTGTCTACTACATGGTCTTCTGGCTTGAACTCAGGTATCAATATTCTACAACGGGGTGAACTACCCAACACGGATGATAATTGATGCCTCAACCAATAGGATAATCCTTGATAGACCACCGGAGGATGCACTGCGGCTTTCGAATCAAGCCGTTAAAAACAATTACAAGCATCCAACAGCCCGCCGAGGCGGCGTTAGGTAGCCAACCACTATGAACGAGGTAGCAGCCTTATAATCTGTTAATGCCTGCCTTGACACGCTGACAGAGCTAGTCATAAGCATCGTGAAACCTGCTGGGAAGGCATATGAGGTAAAGGCTGTGGAGTCGTTTTGTGACGAGTGTAGGGGCAACCATGATTCCTCTGACTGCACCACATCTACCAATTTTATGGGAGGATATGCGAGGAACAATAGACTTGCACAGAACACTTACAACCTTGGATGGAAGAACCATCCCAACTTCTCTTGGAGCAACCCAAGGACTGCAGCAAATCCACAACAGCAACAGGGTGGCTACCAACAAAACCAGTCCAGACAGCAGGCTCAACAACTGCAAAACAATAATTCACTAGAAGTAACTCTTCATACTTTTATGTCTAGAACTAGTGATTTTATTGTTCGTACCAATAAATTCATTGATAAAACTGAGTCTTTCATGGACGGATAAAGATGAGAATGAACAACCAGGAGGCTGCTATAAAAAACTTGGAGACCCAATTTGGGCAGTTCACAGAGATATACATCAGCCGAACAATGGGAACAACATCCAACAACTCAGAGGCAGTAGTCAAACCCACTTACAAACAATACAAAGCTATATCTACCAGGAGTGGGAAGCAGTTGGATGAACCTAGGGTGGAGAAACAAACAGAAACTCAGCTAGACCAGAAAGAACAGCCTGTCGCGGCAGCACCAGCACCCACCGCCCCGACAGCTGAACAAGACAATGGCCCTGGAGCAGATGATTCTCCCCAGATTAAGTTCTAGTGCAAGGAACGCGTAGAGGACATCCGTGTGCCAACACCTTTCCCCCTAGAGACTTAAGCAACAAAAGCAAGAGCACCAGTTCAGAAAATTCCTAGATATTCTGAAATAGGTGCACATAAACATACCTCTTATAGAAGCCATCCAAAATATGCCCAACTATGCAAAACATCTCAGGGACATGGTTTCTAGAATGAAAAGGATTGGGAAGTTTGAGATAGTTGTTGTCACAAAAGAGGGCATGACAATGCTACAGAACAAGCTGTCGCCCAAGCAAACAGATCTGGGCAACTTTGTTATCCCATGCAGGATAGGCAGCAAACATCAAACAAAAGCCTTGTGCGACTTGGGAGCCAGCATCAACCTTATGCCCAAGGTAATCTTTGATAAACTAGGAATTGGGTCTGCCAAACCTACCTTCGTCATGCTAAAACTTGTCGATCACTCGTTTGTACAACCAGAGGGTAAAATCGAAGACATCCTAGTGAAAGTGGGCAACCTGATCCTTCCAGTTGATTTCCTCATCTTAGATTGTGAGGCTGATGAAAAAGCTCCTGTAATCTTGGGGCGACCATTCTTGGCCACGGGCAGAACGCTAATAGATGTGGAGCTTGGGGAGCTGACCATGAGGGTAGACAACCAGAGCATAAAGTTGAATGTGCTACAACTCCCAAGAGAAGAAGAGGAAGGATGCCCGAATGCAAAAGCTGCCAGAATCAGCATAGAAACAGGCCAGGGCAGCAGCTGTCATGACAGACCAAGGGGCAGACTGAAGGAACCAACAGCACAGAACCTAAAGGAACAAGAGGACCCACATGGGGAGAGGAAGGACATACCTGGACGAAAAGCCAAACACAAAACCCTCAGGAAGTGGTTATGTCTGGGAGATGCACCTCCTAACATAACCTAATTTTCATTTTATTTTTATGCATTAGGATTAGAGTTTAATTTAGGATTAGATTAGTTCTCAGATTTTTATTTTCCAGAAGTTATTTAATTATTTTTATTTCAGGTTTAGGAATAAAAGAGCAAGACCAAGAAGAAGGCCCAACAAGGAGCCCGCCCACTATGTCGCCGAGACAGCCCGTGGCAGCCTAGCGCAGCAACGCGTAATGGCTAGTTGGCCGCCAACAGCTCTGAAAATAACGTGCAAAAATCTCGTAATGTGCGCAAGACAACTAGACCACTGGACATTTAATGCCGCCACGAAACCTCTCGACAACCTCTATTTAAACCCCTCTCACTCCATTCATTTACTTCACTTTCACCTCTTTGCTATCTTCTTCTTGCTTCCACTTCTCTCTAATTGTTTCTCTTTCAAGTTTCATCTACTTACAACCGTCTCACATGGCATCCGCATCACAACCCAAACCCATCTACAAGAGATTTTGCTCCAAGGCAGACAAGGAAATATACAGAGATCAGTTCTCTAAGCAGAACGTCTAGGAGGAACAATTCTTTCACTACACAAGGGTGACAGGTGATCTCGGCCTAGAGCCTGCCCTGTTCGAGACCATCCACAACAAGGGATGGGAGATGTTCGCACAACAACCAGATATGGCCAATGTTACTTTGGTCAGAGAATTCTACGCCCATCATCCCCGCTCAGGGCATCCATTTATCTATGTCCGCAGAGAGCCTGTCAAGCTGAACGCCACCGTCACTAACAGATACTATGGCCTAGAAATGCACGACAACCCTCACGATGAGTGGAGGCAGTCACTGACGGCTTCCGACTATGAGAAAATCAATGCCAAACTCTGCATGCCCAATACATCGTGGTTAGCAGGCAAGCATGTAGGATCTGTCTAACGCCGCCACCTGTTGCCCGAGGCAATATTGTGGAACACATTTTTAAAGAGGCACCTACTGCCCACCTCCCACAACTCTACCATCGATCGACCGTGCCTCGCCCTTATTCATAGCATTCTAATGAACCGACCAATAAACGTTCGGGAAATCATATGCACAGAGATCCATAATTGCTTCAGAAAGACAAAAGGCATGTTGTACTTCTCGTCCCTCATCACAGGTCTTTGCGCCAACTTTGGTGTTCCGGCAGACTCTAAAGATGAGTTGACGATCACCAAATAAGGGTGGACCAGACAAGTCCGCCTGCAGATGATGCAGGCCCCAAAGATAGAGCCTATAACACCCAGCCAGCTTTCGGCCGCTCAGCATGACACTCTACTCGCCCCTGGCAGTACTGAAGCTGCCGCAAACAATGAAGTCCTCGCACTACTGCACACCCTTATCGACAACACAAAGCGCGTCGAGCAGCAGCAACTGACCTTCATGAAATTCTTAGTGGGGGGGGGGGTCCAAGAAGCCATTGTGGCTTATCTCCAGCAGAAATTCCATGATGAAGGACTTATTCTGCCTCCTTACCCTGCAGAGATTGCAACAGCAGCCCCAGCACAAAGAACACCATCTGTCGCCGCTGCCCGCCATACTACCCGTCAAGTGCCCTCTTCGATGCACTACCCATCTTACTCAGCCACCACCGCATCTGACACAGTGGCAGACTCCCCAGAGAGGCATCAGCAGCACCATTCACCGGCCTGCATATCAGAGACAGTGATGAACACCTCCTCATCAGAGGAGATTGAGCAACAGCCGCCGGAACCGGCAACATCAACAATAGTGGTAGCAGCAGCATCAACCATCCCAATGGAGATTGTTCCTCCGATAGCACCACAGAGGAAGGCACTAGGAAGAAGAAGCGGCACATCATAGCCGTCGAGCTTGTGGACTTCGAGACAGAGTCATAAGAGAGTGAAACACCTCCTGCCGCTCCCCTTGCCGAACCTTAAGAAGAACCTCATTCTACACCTGTAGGGCGTGTAGGAGTTCCCTTTTTGTGAGAGCGCAAGTGCACACTCCTGCCAAGTTATAGTATAAAAGATGTGGAATCCCGCCAGGATTGGACAACTTGGTTCGTTTTGTAGCTCCTGCACAAGGTAAAATGAAAACACAAGTAATAAAGAAGGTGATTCAGGTTGATAAAGTAGACAAGGTTATGCTGCCACTTAGTGTGAAACTGCGTTGTAAAAGGCTAAGTTGTTTTGTGCTGCCATGATATGCTGCCTCGGTGGGTATGGCGGGCGGTAGGCTACGACCCTGTCACACGACCGCAGCGGGTCACTGCTTTTGCAACTTTTGTTGTCTTAGTAGGTAAGGATGCTCTCTATTTCTGGCAGATACTCTAACTTTTGCAACAACGCAGCGATAAATCTGGCAGATACTCCAAGTTCGACAGGATAGTCGATAGCGATCCTCTCTATTTCTAGGCAAGGATGCTCGAAAAGCTAGCGTGACATAGGCAATACCTAGCAATCTTAACGTAAACCTAACATAGGATAGTAAACTCAGTTGGTGATCCCTCTTAGCCGCTAAAACCTGTGAACTTTTGGGAACCAAGTTAGTCATGCCTCAACATGTTGTGACCGTGCCTAACCCTTTCGCGAGCCTTACACTTTCGTGCCCGACAAATGGATTCTCTCAACTGACTGGTTAGGACTAATTGAAAGAATGAAGTGCATAGATTAAGCAAACATGAAATATTTTTATTAAAAAAAAACAACTAAAACATAATACAACCGTTTCACAGCCAATTTACAACATAATCCTAACCCAAATGGAGTTTAGAATATGACGGCGACAGAGAACTCTAGCTATGTATATCGAAAACCTAAGATTATTTGAACTAGGAGTACAATGAGTATTTATAGACAAATAACTAGGCTAAGTCCTCCTTAAAGTAGAAGTCCTCGAAAGTAGCTTTCCATCTTTAATGTGACTTTAAACTCTGACTTCTTTGCGTGGAATGTGGACTTTATCTCATTTGCCTTAGCCCGCAAGTAACATTGAGATCTCACTCCAGTGACTCTGGCTGCTGCTACAGATGTCGGAAAATTAAGTGGATGGCGGCAATAGAATCATGCGTTTAAGCTCTACAAATCGCACTCCAGTTTTCTAACTCCATAGTCAAGTGCCGTGTGCAGCGAGGTCGACAACAACTTTACTCAGCAGCTACTCGGAAGCAACTGTCTTCTGCTGAAATTGTATCAGCACAACTCCTAGGTTTGTTGCCACAACATTGCATCCTTAGCTCCTTACTTCCCTCTTTCAGCCTTTAGTACCTAAATACAAAAATACACTAAAACAATATCTCTTGTTTACCAAATAAACGATAATCTATACAAGCAAGGTAAAACGAGGAAATACTGTAAAATGTGTAACCCCCTTAACCCGGCCCGGACGATTGACCCGAATTAAGAAAGTCACACGGGGAAAACCAAAGTCAACCCTAAAGTCAACCTTGATTAACGACCCTTTTTTTTATCTTGTCTAGATGCACATTAACCTTAGATGTGATTGCCAACAACATACTCAAAGATCACAAACATCAGAGATCAAACAGGGACCCAATTGAACAATATACAACTTTAGGGACCAAATTGTAAATTCTGAAAAATTTAAGGACTTAACCAAATTTTAAGTTACCAACTTAAAATTAATCAGGTTTCATGCTTCTCTACCAAATCTCAGCTCAAACGGACATCCCAAACTCATACAATTGCCCAAACAAGTTTCAGGACCAAAATGCAAACATTCTGAAACATTTAACCGCCCATGTCAGCCCCCAACGGTCACCCGTTCCGAAACAGGCAAAGCCCGTTTCGAAACACAGGCCGTTCCGCAACACGTTCCGCAACGGGGGTCTGGCAGTAGCCAAACCGTTCCGGAACGGTGGCACCCGTTTCGGACGCCTGGGTTCATGCAAGGCACCCGTTCCGAAACGGTGTCAACTGTTCCGAAACGCCCTGCACAGATTGCAGCATTTTGCTCACTCAAACACACAATTAACCATCCAATCATGCCCCAATAGCCACCAAACTTTACCAACATGCAATTCAACATAAATGAGACATACTTGCATCATCAATTCATCAAAACAACATCATATACGAAAAGCCCCAAATCTAAAGGCATGCTTCCTACACAAGCAACCATTTGAGCACAAACTTCCCAAAACAATCACATTTAAGCCAAATCATGATTCAGCAACATCATCAACATAAAAACATCCTTGTCCAAACATATACGAACACATACACATTAACCCGAGAGATTCTACCCCCATTGCCTTTATTAACTATAGCTATTCACCGAGACATACATCTCCATTGGAGTCCACCTTGAATCCCTTGCTCCTTGCTGTCCAAACTTCAAGAATCTGCATTGATGGACAAAAAGGAGCGTAAGCACATAATGCTTAGTGAGGAATGCTCAAAACCAAAACACTATCAATGCAGCGGGTTACAAACACTTTTAAAAACAAACCCGATTTGCTTACCAAAGCCATGTATGAAAACCATTTTCAACAACAAGCTTAAAACCATGCAATGCTCAAGCATGAATACCAACCCTTAGCTTAGCAAGCTAAGAAAACCATTTCAAAGCACAACTTACTAAAATCATCCTTTTAACCATTCCATGCATAAACACCATATGCAAAGCTAAATCAAAACCTTGGAAAACTCTTCCATTTCATATTACCATTTTATAAACTTGAACATCATTTCAAGCAAGAAACCCTTTTAAAACATTACTCAAGCAATCCAACTCATGCATTAACCAAAGGCAACTCATGAACCACAACATCATTATCACACGCCTTTTAAAAACAAGTCTTAACAAGACTCCAATGCATTAAGAAGATTTCATGCACACATGCATCATTTATCAAATGATAATCAACACTTGTTCAACATAACAAGTAAACATGCATTCACAAGCATTATACACTTTTCATGCAACCATGCATCTTTTCAAGCATCTAATACCACACATGCAATTATGCATCATTTCAAGCATCTCATGCTTCACATGCAATTATGCATCATTTCAAGCATCTCATGCTTCTTTAATAATCAAGAACATTACATTGGCTTCCAAGTGATCAACCACATCCACTTTTCAACTCAACAACCCGATCGGATACGCGGATTCCGAGCGTTGTCCCTACGCTCCATACACCCTACCAATCCAAGGCCTCCCAAATGGACTTTTAAACACCATTTGACCTTACAAGCCTAAGGTTCCCATGTATGGACTTTTAAACACCATACAACCTTAGCTTTTCCCGAGGTTCCCATGCATGGACTTTTAAACACCATACAACCTCAACATGCACAAGGTTCCTATGTATGGACTTTTAAACACCATACAACCTTTGCATAACCGATTGGTAGTTGTATAACATCACTAACGAGATCCGGGACATCCCACACAAGATCCACACATGGACTTACTCTGCCATTGTGATCTTAACAAGCACAAGGTTCCCATATATGGACTTTTAAACACCATATAACCTTTGCTCAACCAAGGTCCTCAAATGGGCAACAACCTCCATATAACCTTTGCTCAACCAAGGTCCTCGAATGGGCAACAACCTCCATTATAACCTTAACCATCTCGTTAGGATACTTGAAGGGAGTTTCCCGGTCCACTCTTGACCACTCCACCTCCAAGGCGACTTAATTCACGGTGCACCCAATCCTATAGCCGGCTAACTATATCCGATCAACGAACCAAGAACCACTTTCATCACTTGCCAATATAACCATCTTACCATGATAATCCAATGATTCACATGCATAAACATAATGCAAAACCATCACTACATTAGTCCAATGATTCACATGCATAACCAATATGCAACAAGTATCATTTACCATCATCAATTCACTGTTTTTAAGAATCACACAAAGCCATTGATCAACATGCAACATTATGCATCAAAACTACAATTTCCATGAACGAAACCAAGGATCTCTTACCTTGAGCATCCTTCTCAAATGGCCTTCAAAACCAGCATTAAACCATGCTAAAATATGCTTTCAAAACAGATTTAAACCATGCAAAACACATGCATTTCAATCATCAACCACAATTGCTCAAAAGCCAATTCATAACACAAACCAAGAAAGAAATACATTTACTTACTCTTGAGCTTAGCAAAGTTGTTTAGACTTAAACTAAGCTCCCAAAACCTTCAAACCTTGGTTTAAAAGCTGAAAACCCAACTTCACTCACCGATACACAAAACAAGGCTAGCCAACAAGCCTTCCAAGCATCCGAAAACCTTCCGCAACACCTTCAAAGCTCACAGATCAAACTCCCCTGTTTCAAGCACACAACAACAGAGGATTAATGCATCATTATGCATTAAAAACACCAGCAACAAGACTCAACTCGCTGCTCAACACAAATCCAACAATTTGGCTACCAAACACAACCGAAAACACCTCCAAACACTTCCAAAACTTAACCCAGCCAAGATCCATCACTTCCAACCATTTTTAAACATCAATTAACATCCAAAAAGATCACAAACACGTCCTTATACCTCCAGGTATAACAGATCACCAAAAACACTCCAAAAACAACCAAAAACTCAAGCCAAACTTAGGAAATTCAACCTATCCGGGATTGCATTGATTAAACCTCAACTTCTAATCAATTTAGCATTCATTTAACATCATTTTGACACTTCAAAACACTGCCCAAACAGATCACACGAAAATTTCACCAAAATCACCAAATCTTGCATTTTAAGCCAAAATCAAGATTTCAATTGAAAAACCTTTAACAAATCACAAATCAAGGATTGAGAACTTAGGAATTTCAGTAAAGAACTGATAGTTTAGAGGAGAAGGACGTTCTTACCTCCAAACTTGAATTTCTCCATTTTAGAGCCAAAAAGCTTGATGAAACAACTTGCAAATTGAGAGGTTTTGTAGATGAGATGATTAGGAATCAAAAGAGAGTTGAAATGAGTGATTTAGATGCCAAAATCAGAGAAGAAAATCTGGAGAAATGTGTTTGGGTTGAGAGAAAATGAGAGAAAAGGAAATTTGAGAGAAAATAGAAAAGTTAGTTATAAAATGATAAAATGATTTCCCTCCACATTTCATAAACTTTAAAATCAGAATAAAGCCTTAAAATATCTTAGAAAAATCTGGAGAAACTCTTTTGGAATAATAGCTCCTTAAAGATTCAAAGTTTCAATCCTTTATAAAACTGTCACCGAACTTTCAAAAATTACATTTTGGTCACTAGCCAAAATGTCAACCTTCCGAACCTCATTTTCCAAAATTGATTTCACAGTTCACTTTTATATATTAAAAGATGATTTTAGAACATTTTTCCATATTTTTAATGCAACCCGA
Organism: Hibiscus tridactylites; assembly: GCA_958450335.1. Classification (NCBI taxonomy): domain Eukaryota; kingdom Viridiplantae; phylum Streptophyta; class Magnoliopsida; order Malvales; family Malvaceae; genus Hibiscus; species Hibiscus tridactylites. The sequence goes on along the minus strand of OY288287.1, from coordinate 54,048,187 downwards.
ACTAGGCTTTCCTAAATTCACTCTTATATATTTGATCAGCACTTTGACCGAACCGGTCAACGCCCAAAACTTCTGAGCCCAAAACCGGGGCGTTACAACTCTCCCCCCTTAGGAAATTTCGTCCTCGAAATTTCAACCAGCGAAAAGAGAACCACAACCTTCTCAAATCACACACAAGGCAACACAAAAGCCACAACCAACACTGATTACTATCCACACCAAAACCTCCACCAACTTAGCACCACCACATGCTGTTCACAACACCAGAACACACAAAGATAGCCACAACTTAACCTTTCGCATACCCGGACTGTACACAGCCCCAACCTCAACCTGAAGAACTTCAGCTCTTACAGCACACACCACCTTAACTCATAACTACCAAAACTTGTTCACACAGAGACAACAACCAATCCAACACAGCCACTATGCAAACCTCTCAGCTTCTAAAACTCTTGCAAACTCCCAAACTTCTTCCAAGGATTTCACCCAACAAGTAAAAATCTTTAGGCATCAACTGCTTACCCAAACTCCTCAACGACGCTGACAATCCTTCACATCCACCGCTAACATTACCATAACAGCTCACCAGGATTACTCACCCAGATTCCAAGAATTACATCACAACCCCAACTTGACTCCGCCAGCCATTCCTCACACCACCAACTGACTTCAAACGGAACTTTATTAACCACAACCAGCCAACCACTTCTCACAAGGACCAAAACAACCAACAAAAGCCTTCGATCTTTCATAATCCTCCCACTTCAAACTTCAACCATAACACTTGCATTACCAGAACATTGCTTAACCAAAACACACATAACAGCTCCTCAACTCCTCAAAGGTTACTAAGAACCAACATTTACCAACACAACCCTTTCACAACAACTTAAAAGCTAAGCTACCTCAGCACTTGGAAACACAACCACAAAACTGCAACACTACTTAGCGCCAAGGAACTACCCTTTCCACTTAGCTACTCAAACCACTTGACCGATTCTAACCTCAACCGATACTCCTCACCACCAAGCCACTAAAACTTTAAGCAACGAACACTATCCTTCTACCACATGCTATACCACCCTCACCATTGCTAGCAACTAGCTTAATATTACTTCTAACTCTCAGCTCTTACCCAGCACCAAAACAACCTCTAAAAACCCATCATCCAAACCAACCACCACACTAACAGATTCGATTAGTTATTAGCGAGTGTGAACATCGTATGCATGATCACCAACATGCCCTATCAATGCCTGATGTACATGTATGCAAAACCTCTAATGTCATGCCACATGTATGCATGGACCAACATATATAATATAGCATATAACAATGATTTTAACTGTGCATGAATGCCAGTTCACACCCTCCAATAACATCCTCAAAATCCGTCTAAAAACAACCTCCTACCTCACTTCTAACTTATCTAACTCCATCATACCAACAACCATTAACCACAAGATACTCACTAAACCTTCTTCACACCAAAGATGCTTCCAAAACTACAACTATTACCCCAAACATGCTAGCAACAAAACTAAACTTACCACACAAGGAAAACCAACAGAAACCAAACTAAGGTAACTAGAGCAAAGATTACTTAACAAGGTTACCTGAAAACACAAAACCACCTTAAGATTCATCAGACGAGCTCTCTTCCTTGCGGAACCTTCATCCTCCTGCTGCACCACTGCAGCACCAGCTAACACACTAGGGTCACCACCAACCTCTTGCGGTAAGGAACCTTGGCTGTTCCGAGCCAACCTCAAACAATCACGTCTCATGTGTCCAGCAGACCCACAATTCCAGCAATTCTCTTTTCCCAAACTCTTCACAACCTTCTGCTCTTTTTGCCACCTCTGAACCTTGCCTCGGCCGTGCCCACGACCTTTCAGAGACCCTTTGGCTAACACCAAAGCTGACTTCACTCCAAGAGGACAATCACGCTTAACATGCATTTTAGAACCACAATTCCAACAAACACCCGCGCCCCAACAACCTCCAACATGGCACCTTTCACAACGGTCGCACACCGGTGGCTGAGCTTCCACCCCTTGCTCAAGCAACACTCGCTCCACAACAGCACTATCTTCACCTTGCTCAACCCTTGGAAATTCCCTTCCAAGATACCTTTCACAAAAAGCAGATACAAAGAAATCCCAATCAATATCAGGGATATGTGACGCCACCGCCACAGATGTCCACCAGACACACGCATCCTCCAACATCAGAGAAACAACACTCCCCAGCTTACAGGCATAATCACAGCCTTCCTGATCCAAAATCAGAATCACACTGGCCAACCAGGCCTCAAACATCTCCGGTGAAGAACCATGGTACTCCACAGCACCCAAATCAAGCAAACGCTGCTTCGGCAAACCCACACATCCCACAGCCAGCACATCCACTGACTTTACCTTTACCTCAGCCTGAGATGTTCCCAACACCTCCTGCTCAACAGATGATGAACTCTTCATCACAGAACCAACTTCTTTCCCTTGCCTTACCACCTCAACTCCAGGCGCAGAAGACTGAGACAAAACACCTCTACAGAAAGGTGAATTCCATGCCTTAACAACCTGCCCCAAGGCAGCAACAAGCTTACCCAACTGCCATTCTTCCATCGACTTTGCCATACTACTAACAACAACAAACAATCACAACAAACAAACAAACCAGTTAGACCAGCATTAAGCAAGGATTCAAACTCCAACTCCAAATAACACAATAGCTATATTAATAAGGCAATGGGTATCCCGAATCCTCCCCTTTACATGACATAACAGTCAACACAACATGGATATCACAACATCAAGCACATCAAACAACATACTTTGATCATGCTTATATCAAACAACATCCACTTGCAACAGCATAATAGCAACATACCATGCTCATAACACATTCATCACGCATAACATCAGCTCACAGCATCAGCACATTTCCACATAAACTCAACCAAGATTCATAACCATAAAACATGCTTGAAAACATCAGCAACATGCTCAGAAACACATGTTTCAACCAGCTTTCAACCACACATCAAGGTAAACATCAAACACACATCACAACAACTTACCGTTTTCCCCAAGCATTCGCAACTCAGCTCTGATACCACCAAATGTAACCCCCTTAACCCGGCCCGGACGATTGACCCGAATTAAGAAAGTCACACGGGGAAAACCAAAGTCAACCCGAAAGTCAACCTTGATTAACGGCCCTTTTTTTTATCTTGTCTAGATGCACATTAACCTTAGATGTGATTGCCAACAACATACTCAAAGATCACAAACATCAGAGATCAAACAGGGACCCAATTGAACAATATACAACTTTAGGGACCAAATTGTAAAATCTGAAAACTTTAAGGACTTAACCAAATTTTAAGTTACCAACTTAAAATTAATCAGGTTTCATGCTTCTTTGCCAAATCTCAGCTCAAATGAACATCCCAAACTCATACAATTGCCCAAACAAGTTTCAGGACCAAAATGCAAACATTCTGAAACATTTAACCGCCCATGTCAGCACCCAACGGTCACCCGTTCCGAAACAGGCAAAGCCCGTTTCGAAACACGGGCCGTTCCGCAACACGTTCCGCAACGGGGGTCTGGCAGTAGCCAAACCGTTCCGGAACGGTGGCACCCATTTCGGACGCCTGGGTTCATGCAAGGCACTCGTTCCGAAACGGTGTCAACTGTTCCGAAACGCCCTGCACAGATTGCAGCATTTTGCTCACTCAAACACACAATTAACCATCCAATCATGCCTCAATAGCCACAAAACTTTACCAACATGCAATTCAACATAAATGAGACATACTTGCATCATCAATTCATCAAAACAACATCATATACGAAAAGCCCCAAATCTAAAGGCATGCTTCCTACACAAGCAACCATTTGAGCACAAACTTCCCAAAACAATCACATTTAAGCCAAATCATGATTCAGCAACATCATCAACATAAAAACATCCTTGTCCAAACATATACGAACACATACACATTAACCCGAGAGATTCTACCCCCATTGCCTTTATTAACTATAGCTATTCACCGAGACATACATCTCCATTGGAGTCCACCTTGAATCCCTTGCTCCTTGCTGTCCAAACTTCAAGAATCTGCATTGATGGACAAAAAGGAGCGTAAGCACATAATGCTTAGTGAGGAATGCTCAAAACCAAAACACCATCAATGCAGCGGGTTACAAACACTTTTAAAAACAAACCCGATTTGCTTACCAAAGCCATGTATGAAAACCATTTTCAACAACAAGCTTAAAACCATGCAATGCTCAAGCATGAATACCAACCCTTAGCTTAGCAAGCTAAGAAAACCATTTCAAAGCACAACTTACTAAAATCATCCTTTTAACAATTCCATGCATAAACACCATATGCAAAGCTAAATCAAAACCTTGGAAAACTCTTCCATTTCATATTACCCTTTTATAAACTTGAACATCATTTCAAGCAAGAAACCCTTTTAAAACATTACTCAAGCAATCCAACTCATGCATTAACCAAAGGCAACTCATGAACCACAACATCATTATCACATGCCTTTTAAAAACAAGTCTTAACAAGACTCCAATGCATTAAGAAGATTTCATGCACACATGCATCATTTATCAAATGATAATCAACACTTGTTCAACATAACAAGTAAACATGCATTCACAAGCATTATACACTTTTCATGCAACCATGCATCTTTTCAAGCATCTCATACCACACATGCAATTATGCATCATTTCAAGCATCTCATGCTTCACATGCAATTATGCATCATTTCTAGCATCTCATGCTTCTTTAATAATCAAGAACATTACATTGGCTTCCAAGTGATCAACCACATCCACTTTTCAACTCAACAACCCGATCGGATACGCGGATTCCGAGCGTTGTCCCTACGCTCCATACACCCTACCAATCCAAGGCCTCCCAAATGGACTTTTAAACACCATTTGACCTTACAAGCCTAAGGTTCCCATGTATGGACTTTTAAACACCATACAACCTTAGCTTTTCCCGAGGTTCCCATGCATGGACTTTTAAACACCATACAACCTCAACATGCACAAGGTTCCTATGTATGGACTTTTAAACACCATACAACCTTTGCATAACCGATTGGTAGTTGTATAACATCACTAACGAGATCCGGGACATCCCACACAAGATCCACACATGGACTTACTCTGCCATTGTGATCTTAACAAGCACAAGGTTCCCATATATGGACTTTTAAACACCATATAACCTTTGCTCAACCAAGGTCCTCGAATGGGCAACAACCTCCATTATAACCTTAACCATCTCGTTAGGATACTTGAAGGGAGTTTCCCGGTCCACTCTTGACCACTCCACCTCCAAGGCGACTTAATTCACGGTGCACCCAATCCTATAGCCGGCTAACTATATCCGATCAACGAACCAAGAACCACTTTCATCACTTGCCAATATAACCATCTTACCATGATAATCCAATGATTCACATGCATAAACATAATGCAAAACCATCACTACATTAGTCCAATGATTCACATGCATAACCAATATGCAACAAGTATCATTTACCATCATCAATTCACTGTTTTTAAGCATCACACAAAGCCATTGATCAACATGCAACATTATGCATCAAAACTACAATTTCCATGAACGAAACCAAGGATCTCTTACCTTGAGCATCCTTCTCAAATGGCCTTCAAAACCAGCATTAAACCATGCTAAAATATGCTTTCAAAATAGATTTAAACCATGCAAAACACATGCATTTCAATCATCAACCACAATTGCTCAAAAGCCAATTCATAACACAAACCAAGAAAGAAATACATTTACTTACTCTTGAGCTTAGAAAAGTTGTTTAGACTTAAACTAAGCTCCCAAAACCTTCAAACCTTGGTTTAAAAGCTGAAAACCCAACTTCACTCACCGATACACAAAACAAGGCTAGCCAACAAGCCTTCCAAGCATCCGAAAACCTTCCGCAACACCTTCAAAGCTCACAGATCAAACTCCCCTATTTCAAGCACACAACAACAGAGGATTAATGCATCATTATGCATTAAAAACACCAGCAACAAGACTCAACTCGCTGCTCAACACAAATCCAACAATTTGGCTACCAAACACAACCGAAAACACCTCCAAACACTTCCAAAACTTAACCCAGCCAAGATCCATCACTTCCAACCATTTTTAAACATCAATTAACATCCAAAAAGATCACAAACACGTCCTTATACCTCCAGGTATAACAGATCACCAAAAACACTCCAAAAACAACCAAAAACTCAAGCCAAACTTAGGAAATTCAACCTATCCGGGATTGCATTGATTAAACCTCAACTTCTAATCAATTTAGCATTCATTTAACATCATTTTGACACTTCAAAACACTGCCCAAACAGATCACACGAAAATTTCACCAAAATCACCAAATCTTGCATTTTAAGCCAAAATCAAGATTTCAATTGAAAAACCTTTAACAAATCACAAATCAAGGATTGAGAACTTAGGAATTTCAGTAAAGAACTGATAGTTTAGAGGAGAAGGACGTTCTTACCTCCAAACTTGAATTTCTCCATTTTAGAGCCAAAAAGCTTGATGAAACAACTTGCAAATTGAGAGGTTTTGTAGATGAGATGATTAGGAATCAAAAGAGAGTTGAAATGAGTGATTTAGATGCCAAAATCAGAGAAGAAAATCTGGAGAAATGTGTTTGGGTTGAGAGAAAATGAGAGAAAAGGAAATTTGAGAGAAAATAGAAAAGTTAGTTATAACATGATAAAATGATTTCCCTCCACATTTCATAAACTTTAAAATCAGAATAAAGCCTTAAAATATCTTAGAAAAATCTGGAGAAACTCTTTTGGAATAATAGCTCCTTAAAGATTCAAAGTTTCAATCCTTTATAAAACTGTCACCGAACTTTCAAAAATTACATTTTGGTCACTAGCCAAAATGTCAACCTTCCGAACCTCATTTTCCAAAATTGATTTCACAGTTCACTTTTATATATTAAAAGATGATTTTAGAACATTTTTCCATATTTTTAATGCAACCCGAACTAGGCTTTCCTAAATTCACTCTTATATATTCGATCAGCACTTTGACCGAACCGGTCAACGCCCAAAACTTCTGAGCCCAAAACCGGGGCGTTACAAAATGCAATGCATGAACCTAATTATGCCTAAAATGAGCTTGAAAACAGTAAAAATAAGAGGTGGAATGTGCATGAGATATAGGACTTGTGGACACTTTACACACCCCAAACTCGAACTATTACTTGTCATCAAGCAATGCAACCTAAAATACTTTCTCTAATAATAATCAGAAATAAGAACTTGATTTTATGCCTCAAGGTCGTGTCATCTATATTAAATTAGTGAAGGTAAATAAGCAAGAAAATAACTCAAAAATTAAATTTCTCGTGCTAGTGTGGTGTGTGCATATCTGTAAACAGGCTGAATACGCCGAATAAACAATCAAACAAAGACGCTGCTGTGATGTAAAGGTTGTTGCCGAGGCAGCACAACTAAGCACATTAATTTAATCATGGCAATGAGGGCTTCAACTTATCACAATTACTCTTTTAGGTCTAAATTTGAGATAGGAGCAAACTACAGAACCCCGAACCCTTAGAGTAGAGTCATCCCATAAAGGCTTTCATTCACTCATGCTAATTTGTCCGTCACTTCAAGGCTTTAAGATTCATGGACTTTGATAGCAGTAAAGTGTCCTCACACATGATTCTTCCTAGAGCCTGTTGTGGGCACCTCTAGGGTAAAACAACATTGTTCTTTGTTTTTGATTTTGATGTCGTGGCATTGCTGTACTTTTCTGTTTATTTTTCCTGCCTCGGTGGCTACCTACAATCAGCGTTAGAATTTTGCAGAGAATTCTAAAAACAAACAGCCAATGTTCATTAAATATTCTAACACATTCAACAAGTAACATAGGTGTTTTGACCTTTTTAGGTAAGAAGAAAAAAATTCTAAAGTCATATTTCATGCTTTTCCCAAGTTTAAGTTCAATTTTTATTAGGTGCGAAAATAAATTAGTCGGCTATCCTATCATAGGCGCAAGTCATAACAAATTTTTCTTTTCCGATTATTACTAAGGCAAGTACAATGCAACCTATATGCAACTAAAGATGTCTAGACAAATGATGTGAGAGCTATCCCCCCAAACTCGAGATGGGCATTGCCCTCAATGCACTCAACAGGAAAAATAAATTAAAGAAAAATGAATACAAGTTAAAAATTAAAATAAAAGAAAATAGAAAAATAAAAATAAAAATAAAAATAAAAGAAAAGAGAAAGAAAACTAAAAGTTTGTTGAGGGTTGAGAGGAGGCTGGAATCCATTCAGCTGAGGAGGAATATTTTTGGATGATGAAGCGGCGGCCGACAGATGTCCTGGCGGTGGTCTTAGCAGGTGAGGTTTTTGCTTTCTGTGGCGTTTGGACTCTTTTTGGCGTATGATGTGGCTCTTCTTGAGGTCTGGTAGGGGGAACGACGGGAGATTCGTCGCTCTCTTCTGACTTCGTCTCGAAGTCCACAGGTTCGGCGGCTATTATGTGCCGCTTCCTCTTCCTAGTGCCTTTCTCCGTGGGTTTTACCGGAGGGATAAATGCCATTGGGATGGCTGCTATTGCGGCTACCACTACTGTTTCTGGCTTCGGCAGTTGCTGCTCAATTTCCTCTGATGAGGAGGTGTCTGCCACTATCCTTGCTGTGCAAGTAGGGGAAAGGTGCCGCTGGTGCCTCCCGGGGGAATCTGCAACTGTGTTGGATGGGGTGGTGGCTTAGTAAGTTGGATAGCGCGTCGGAGAGGGCACTTGGTGGTCAGTCTGGCAGGTAGCGGTGGCTGATGGCGTTCTTTGTGCTTGGGCTGCTGCTGTAAGCTCTGCAGGGTATAGTGGCAGGATAGGTACTTCACCAGGGAATTTCTGCAGAAAATAAGCCACAAGAGCTTTTTGGGCCTCCCCCACATATTTCATGAAGGCCATCTGGTGCTGCTCGATGCGCTTTGTGTTGTCTAGAAGGGTGTGCAGTAGTGGGAGGACTTCCTTGTCTAGAGCAGCTTCAGTACTTCCCAGGGCGGCTGGAGTTGCAAGTTGTGTGGCTGAAGGCTGGTTGGGCGTTGTTGGCTCTTTCTCCGCATCCCACATCTTCTGAATATGTACCTTTCTGGTTCAGCCTTCTCTGTCAGTCATTTACTCATCTTTGGGCTCTGTCGGGATACCGAAGTTGGTGTAGAGACCTATGATGAGGGAAGGGAAGTACAACATGAGTTTCTTCTTTTTGAAGCATTTATGGATCTCTGTGCAGATGATTTCCTCAATGTTTATTAGCTGATTCATTAGGATACTGTGAATTAGGGCGAGGCGCGACTGATCAATAGTTGAGTTGTGGGCAGCAGACGCCTTTTTACAATGGTGTTCCACAACGTGGCCTCGGGCAGTAGGTGGTGGCCTTGGACAGATCCCACATGTTTTCCTCCCAGCCATGGCATGTTGGGCTTGCATAGTTTGGCCTTGATTTTCTCATAGTCGACAGCCATCAGTGACTGCCTCCACTCCTCATGAGGGGTTTTGTCCACATCAAGGCCATAGTACCTATTGATGACAACAACATTTAGTTTTACCAGCTCCCCGCGGACATAGATAAATGGCTTCTCCGGGCAGGGCTGATGGGAGTAGAATTCCCTGACTATGGTGATGTTGGCTATCTCTGGCTGCTGAGTGAACATCTTCCATCCCTTGTTGTGGATGGTTTCGAACAGGGCAGGCTCTAGGCCATGGTCTCCCGTTTGTCGTGTGTAATGGAAGCCTTGCTCCTCCCATACCGCCTACTTAGAGATTCGGTTTCTGTATCTCTCCTCGTCCTCTTTGTAGATAAATCTCTTGTAGGTGGGTTTTTGCTTTGATGCAGATGCCATGTGAACGATTGTATGTAGCTGAAACTAGAAAGAAAAATAATGAGAGGGCAGATGAATCAAAAAGAAAATAGAAAGAAGGTAAAAGTGAAGTAAATGAATTGAGTGGGAGTGGTATAAATAGGGGTTGCCGAGAGGTGTCGTGCCGGTAATAAATGCCCAACAATTCGATTTTCATGCACACGTTACGGGATTTTCTGCCTGTTATTTTTAGAGCCGTTTCTAGCTAGTCGTTGATGGCCAACTAGCCGTTACGCGTTGCTGCGCTGGCTGTTGTCTTAGCAAGATGGTGGGCAGGCTCCTTGCTGGGCCTCCTTCTTAATCATGCTCTTGTGCTCCTAAACTTGAAATAAAACTAATTAAATAACTTCTAAAATTTTGAAAACTAATCTAATCCTAAAATAAATTCTAATCCAAATGCATAAAAATAAAGATAATAGAATAAAAATTAAGTTATGTTGGGAGTGAATTTGGGTGCATCTCCTAGACATAACCACTTCATGAGGTGGTCTACTTTTTCTTTCCCTGTGGGGGTCCTCTTGATCCTTCAGGCGCTGTGTTACTGGGTTCTTAATCCTACTCCTTGATCTGTCGCGGCAACTGCTGCTACCTTGACATGTTTCCGCACTTATTTTGGCAGCTCTTTCCTCTGGGCTTCCTTTTTCTTCTTCTGAGGGTTGTAACACATTCATCTTGATGCTCTGGTTCTCTACCCTCATTGTTAGCTCCCCAAGTTCCACATCTATAAGCGTTCTACCCATGGCCAAGAATGGTCGCCCTATGATGATAAAGGCTTTTTCATCGGCCTCGCAATCTAAGATGAGGAAGTCGGCTGAAAGAATCAGGTTGCCCACCTTTACCAGGATGTCTTCGATTTTTCCCTCCGGTTGTACAAATGAATGGTCAGCTAGTTTAAGTATGACGAAGGTAGGTTTAGCAGGCCCAATACCTAGTTTATCGAAGATGACTTTGGGCATAAGGTTGATGTTGGCTCCCAAGTCGCACAAGGCTCTGGTTTCATGTTTGCTGCCTATCATGCATGGGATAACAAAGCTGCCTGGATCTGTCTGCTTGGGTGGCAGCTTGTTATGCAGCATTACCATGCATTCTTCTATGACAGCCACTGTCTCGATCTCCTCAATGCTCTTCTTATTAGAAACCATGTCTCTGAGATGTTTGGCATAGTTTGGCATATTTTGAATGGCTTCTATTAGAGGTATGTTGATATGCATCTGTTCAGAATATCTAGGAATTTTTTGAATTGGCGCTCTTGTTGTTGTTGCTTGATCCTTTGGGGGAATGGTGCTAGTAGACAGATGTCCTCTATATGCTCCTTTCTTGGGGGCTTAGTCTTGGGAGGATCATCTATTTCAGGACCGCTGTCTTGCTTTACCGCTGCGGTGGCTGGTGTTAGTGCTGGGGTGGCTAGTGTTGGTGTTGCTGTGGGAGGCTTACTTTTCTGGTCCAGTTGAGCTTCTGGCTGTTCCACCATCCTAGGTTCATCCAACTACTTCACACTTCTTGTAGATATGGCTTTGCAGTGCTCATAAGTGGGTTTGGTTGCTGCCTCTGGGCTGCTGGATGTTGCTCCCATTGCCATGCTGCTGTATATCTCTGTAAATTGCCCAAATTAGGTCTCTAGGATCTTTATAGCAACCTCCTAGTTGTTCATCCGCATCTCCGTTCTGTCCATAAAAGACTCAGTTTTATCAATAATTTTTTTGTACGAATAATAAAGTCACTAGTTCTAGACATGAAAGTGTTTAAGGTTGCTTCTAGCGAGTTATTGTTTTGTGGCTGCTGAGTCTGCTGCCTGGACTGGTTCTGTTGGTAGCCTCCCTGTAGCTGTTGTGGGTTTGCATATGTCTTTGGGTTGCTTTAGGAGAAGTTGGGATGGTTCTTCCATCCGGGATTGTAGCTGTCCTGGACAGGCCTGCTATTCCTCTCACATCCTCCCATGTAATTTGTTGATGCAGTGTAGATAGAGAAATCGTGGTTGCCCCCATATTCACCACAAAATGGTTACATAGCTTTTACTTCATAGACCTTTTTAGGGGGTTGCACAATCTTCATTACCAGCTCTGTCAGTGTATCGAGGCGGGCGTTAACAGATTCTGAGGCTTCTACCTCATTTCCAGTGGATGGCCGCCTAATGCCGCCTCAGTGGGCTGTCGGGTACTTGTAGTCATTTTTAGCGGCTTGGTTCAGCACCCGCAATGCTTCCTCTGGGGGTCTGTCGAGAATGATCACATTGGTCGAGGCATCTATCATCATATGAGTTGGGTAGTTAACCCCGTTCTAGAATATGGATACCTGCGTCCAAGCCGGAAGACCATGTAGAGGGCAGTTATTCAGCATCTGTTGGTACCGCTCTCATGTTTCGTACATCGGCTCGTCATACCCTTGTCTAAATGTTGTGATCTCATTCATCAGCCTATCAGTCACGTTGGACGAGCTAAAATGGACTAGAAAATCATTGCAGATCTCCATCCATGTGTTGAAAGATCCAGATGGCTGGTTATTTAACCACTGTTTTGCCCTATCCCTCAGTGAATAGGGAAATGACCTCAGCCTCAGTACATCCTGGTGAACCTCGTATATCTTGAATGCTCTATAGATGTCCAGGAATCCTCGTAAATGTTGCCGAGCATCTTTTGTGGTAGTCCCTCCGAATTGCCCTAGTGTATTTATCATGTTGAACATGATGGGCTTTAGATCAAAATGGTCTGCCCCTATATCAAGTTTCGTCACTATTGGTTCGAACCCTTAGAAGTCATCTTCTAGATAATCCCTTGTTATTCGAATCTGGGGTGGCCTGGGAGAAAGTGAGGGATCCTACCGTGGTGGATCTTGCATACCTCTAGGCGGTAAGTCGTGTTGCCTGCTCCCGCCGCGTACGGAACCGTTAGGTTGGTCCATGTTTTCCTTTGCTTCTTCCTTTTCTTTGTTTCTTCTTAATTGCTCTTGTCTGTCGTTCGAGATCGTCATAAAAAAGGAGATTTCCTTTAGGGCTTGCCCTGGTCATACACTCGCAAATGACATAGTAATTTTTTCCCCGATTAAAATAGAGATAAAATACAAAGTAACAAAAAGGTGCAGAAATTGGAAAACGAAATTCACTGTTACCAATCCCCGGCAACGGCGCCAAAAACCTGTAGGGCATGTAGGTGTTCCCTTTTTGTGAGAGCGCAAGTGCACATTCCTGTCAAGTTATAGTATAAAAGATGTCGAATCCCATGAGGATAGGACAACTTGGTTCGTTTTGTAGTTCCTGCACAAGGTAAAATGAAAACACAAGTGAATTGATTGTTGTGATGAAAAGTAAATGAAAACCTAAGTAATAAGGAAGGTGATTCAGTTTGATAAAGTAGGCAGAGTTATGCTGCCACTTAGTGTGAAACTGCGTTGTAAAAGGCTAAGATGTTTCATGCTGCCACGATATACTGCCTCGGCGTGTATGGCGGGCGGCAGGTGACGACCCTGTCACACGGCCGTAGCGGGTCACTGCTTTTGCAACTTTCGCTGTCTCGGCAGGTGAAACGGAAATAAGTCTCGACGGCAAATCTAGCAGATACTCCAAGTTTGGCAGGATAGTCGATAATGATCCTCCCTATTTCTAGGCAATGATGCTAAAAAAGATAACATGACGTAGGCAATACCTAGCAATCTCAGCGTAAACCTAACACAGGCTAGTAAACTCGGTTAGTGATCCCTCTTAGCCGCTGAAACTTGTGAACTTTTGGGAACCAAGTTAGTCACGCCTCAGCATGTTGTGATTGTTCTTAACCCTTTCGTGCCTGACAAATGGATTCTCTCAATTGACTGGTTTGGACTAATTGAAAGAATGAAGTGAATAGATTAAGCAAACTTGGAATATTTTTATTAAAAAAACAATTCAAACCTAATACAACCGTTTCATAGCTAATTTACAACATAACCATAACCCTAACCCAAATAGAGTTTGGAACATGACAGCGGCAGAGAACTCTAGATATGTCTATCGAATACCTAAGATGATTTAAACTAGGAGTAAAATGAGTATTTATAGACAAATAACTAGGCTAAGTCCTCCTTAAAGTAGAAGTCCTTGAAAGTAGCTTTCCATCTTTAATGTGACTTTAAAGTCTGATTTCTTTGCATGGAATGTGGACTTTATCTTGTTTTCCTTAGCCTGCAAGTAACCTTGAGATCCCACTTCGGCGACTCTGGCTGCTGCTATAGACATCGAAAAATTAAGTGTGTGAAACCGATAAATTGATTTTGATATAACTAAAGAATTTAAGGACTAAATTGAAAATGAGGAAACGAATTTTTAAGTCCACAAACCTCTCTATATGTTTAAAGGAAAATGGTTAAGTTAAAAACTCAATTTTTCAAAACTTTTCTAAGTGTTCTTGAAGCCAAAACAGTGATTTTTGAGTCACCGTTTTGGAACGACCTTAGGCGTTCCGGAACACTTTTGAAACTGTGAATCTGTGTTTCAGAACGTGTATCGAAATTGTTTTGAAATTGTGAACCTTTGTTTTGGAATGGGTTTCAAAACGGCTTAAGAACATCGAGACGGTTTGACCCGTTTCGAAACGACCTCAAACGTTTCGAAACGACATTCAAACCTGATTTCAAAAATATGACCGTTGATGTTTTTAACTGATTTCATACTTGTTGATAAGGTGTATCAAAACGCTTCCAAGCCATTTCGATACATGTCTTGACAGTGGAAAAGTGTTTCAAAACGAGTTTCGAAATGAGCTCTCAGCGTATCGAAGCGTTCGTAACCATTTCGGTACAGTCTTTTTAAAGCACCCCAACAGCTCTTTCTTTTTTGGTCTATTTCGAAACAGGATCGGGTGTTTCGAAACGGGTGATTGCAGACTGCATTTATGGAGGGGAGATAACATCCCCAAAGGCTCTATTGATGAATGCAACAACCACAACGGCTAGAATTCAATGAGAAGGTATAAAAGGGACCTCCAAAAGCTTCAACAACAACAATTGATCTTAAAGCAAACATCAAATTCAAGCAATTGAGCCTAAATCCCAGTATTTCTTGTAAACCCCAATTGTGAGATTGTAATTTCCATTCTTATCCTTTCAAATTGAGTTGAGTGCTTGTAATTGGGCTACTTTGTGTATTGAGAGATACTTGTTTAGCCATCAACTTCTTTGTAATTCTTGTATGAGGATTCAGTCAAATTTTGGGTAGAAAATTTGACTGATATTGTAACTGTTACCTCCTTAGCCTAGAAAAGGGGAAGAGCAATTAGTGAAATTGTTGAAAATCCTTAGTGAAGCTAAGGTAATGGATGTAGAGTTCGATTGGAACTTGAACCACTCTAAATTCCCTTGTCTATCATTTTTATTTGTCAATTTCACTACCAAAAAGTTTAAAAATCCAATTCACCCCTCTTGGTTTATATCGATCATTCGATCCACTCAACAATTGGTATCAGAGCCTACCTCTTTGAAGGATTAACAACCACAAGAGGAGTTCCTACGAAGAGTGTGATCATCCAAAAATCAAGCCATGTCATCTACCTCCGAATCTAGCATGTACGAGTCTCAATCCACTACAAAACTGCCATTCTTCAATGGTGACAACTATCTATTTTGGAAGAACCGGATGCGCCTCTTCATCAAGTCCAACGATTACTTGGTTTGGGATGTCATTGAATATGGTCCCTACATTCCATTGAAGAGAGATGATGAAGGAAAGATGGTTCTAAAGAAGAAGATTGAGATGAGTGAAGATGAGAGGAAGAAGATCCAAATAAATGACAAAGCTCTTCACATGTTTTTTTGTTCTTTCGGTCCCGATATCTACTCCAAAGTCTCATCCATTGAAAGTGCTAAGGAAGTGTGAGATACTCTAAAGACCACCTATGAAGGAACCAATGATGTGAAGGAGACCAAGATTGGAATTCTCAATCTTAGTTATGAGAATTTCAAGATGGAGCTCGATGAAACAATGTCCAAGATGTTCGATCGCTTCTCAACCATCGCCAACGGGCTTAAGGGCTTTGGAGAGACAATCCCGGAAGACAAACTTGTCCAGAAGCTACTCTACTCACTTCCCGAATCTTGGTATGGGAAGAGAACCGCTGTAACACCCTAAAAATACCCTAGAAGAAATTATAAGAAAACGGAAAGAAAAGTGTAAACATTTTTTTTACACTTGAACCAGGATTACAATGAAACAAGATTTATAGCTAACCAAAATAAGCTATGTCACACTTAATTCACATTGAAAATAATTATAACATGAATTATATATATATATATATAGTTAAATGAAATGAAAATAATTATGAAACATATACATATATATATTATATTACATTCGGTGGCCTGGTTAGGTAAACTACATATATGTATGTATATGCATAATATATGAAAGTAAAAGAAGGCTATTATGTACATGTACGCATACATTTAATGGAAATTATTCTTAAGTATTATACTTTCGGTGGGATAATGATATTGTATGTATAAATAGAAAATACATATTTAAAATCAAATCAAATAAATCATAATGTCATAAAATTTTAGTGTAATAGAGAAGTAAGTGGTAATACATGGTAAATAGACACTCCATGTGTCCTTGTATTAACCATAACCGGCCATGCATTGTAGAAAGGATAACAATTGTCCCAATTAAACTTTTATCATCTTCTTTTTCCATCTAAACCCACCGAAACAAAGTAGAGAGAGAGGGTGCTGAGAACTGAAGATAGGTGCTGGAAAAATTAAGAACAATTGCATGCATGTTCATCTAGTGTACAAGTAAGTAACTTTGTGTTTAACCGATTCTATTTTGAGTGTTAGGGTTGTATTGTTGATTTAGTTGTGAATTGTTGCTGGAAATGTGTTGCTAGATGTTTTATATTGATGATCGGTAGCTGGGTTCATGTTAGAATAGCTAAATTTCTGGAAAATTTAATATGAACATGAACTTAGATTGAATCTGCCCAGATTAGGGTTCATGCATTACCCTGTTTTGAACTTGAATTTCGAATGGGTTAGGGTTCGAATTAGGAAAACATTTGTAAATAAAACGACATAGGAAGTGACTGGAAATTGAATTACAAAAAGACTGCTCAGAATTGAATGAATCTGGAAACTGCTTAGGTTAAATTATAATTTTGAAAATGTTTAGGGGGTTAATTGATGCCAATAAATTTTGGAAAATTTGTTAGAAACAGGGGAGGTATTTTAGGAATAAAAATAAATGGTCTAGCTTGAATTATAAAACAATTGATAGTTTAAATATCATTAGAACACATAGAGGATCAAAATGGACTAGTTTGTAAGGATTGATAATTTGAGGACTTACATGCCCTGTTTTTGTGGTTTTTGGAACATAATTATTATGTTAATATATGTAGGTAAATGTGGTTAAAAGTTCAAGATTAATGGTGTAGTGAAACATAGGTTACAAATGCACTAAAGTCACAAATTAAGCATAGGCAGATTAGGTTTCTGAAAATGCCCTATGTTCAAGTAATAAACTGTTTTGATAGGGAAACGATAAAATTATGTGCCATACATGGTTGTAAAGATGTGTTTATAAGATTTCTAAAATGGTAAAGAACTCCTTATTTGGAGTTGTGAGTAAAAAGATATGGCCAGTTTAGTAGAGGTTACTCAAACTGCCAGTTTAGGGGGCAGATTCACTTGTCTAGGTGATTATGCTTAAGTAAATGAATTTATATGTTTGAATTAATTACTAATGGATATTGTATATGATATTTTATGTTTTAAGATCACATTGGTGAAGAATTTCAAGAATATTCAAGGAGTGATCAAGCAAAGAGAAGGGGGAAAGGAATCAACATCAAGGATAACAACTAAGCTTGGAAGTATTTGTGAGTGTAGCTAGTTTAGGGTTGATATTAGTGTCTCAACCAATGTGTTTATGTTTCTTGGATGATTTAAAATGAAGCATGTAATGAACTTAATAATGTATTGGTAAATTTAAATGCTAAGGAAGAAGGACTAAAGGAATAAACTATGAACTAGGTATATGATGCTATATAGATATGCTAGTTGATGTCTATATGGGTTGCTTTGTGACATGAGTTGTTTGAGCCACTTGAATTGAATTAATGGATGATTTAGCTACTGTTTGAAGATGTTTATATGATTGAAATGATGCTAAATGCTTGCTGGAAATTTGATTGAGCATGGCTTGAATGTGCACAATGTAAACATGATTGAATGTGTACATGACTTTGTGATATGTATTTGATAAACAAGTAAAATGCTATTGTTAATAAAGAAAGATAAGTAAAGTCCTTGGTTTGATTAGTGTCTATAGGTAGAAGGGCATGCCTTAGAGTCATTGAGCTCCTCTGATTATTGTTAAAGGATGGTGGTTAGTCACCAATATTCCTTAAGGTGGTAAGTTACCTTGATGCTATGGCATCCTCTGATTACATGTCACAAGTTGGTTACAAAGCATTGATACCTTTAGGTATCCAAAGTCATATGTCACACGTAGACACGGTTACCTTGTTCATTAATCATCCAAGGCAACATATTTAAAAGTTACATGACTTGAAAGATAATTACCCAAATGATAAGTACCAATGAAATGAAATTGATATGCCTACTTGCCTTGTATATGCTAATGCTTTTAAATGATGCTTGCTGTTGTATATGATAATATTTTGATTGATACATGTTGTATAAGTGAATATGAAAGTATGTTATTTGTGTTGCATCATTGGTTATTGAAATGGTTACAAGATTAGCTAAGTCTACATTTGTATGTTGGACTAGCTAGGTAAACCTTGTTTTATGCCTAGTTAGGTAACCTTGAAGATAAAATAATGTTTAAAAATATGGATATTAGTAAAGTTAGGGCTGCCTCACTAAGTACATACCTTGTACTTATCACTCTTCTGTTCCCTTCTTCCAAAAATTTCAGGTGCTAGTCCCGAAAGCTAGTCGATTGCCTTAGAGAGCTGACCTTGAAGTCCAAGCACAAGTATGACTCTTTTGGTTATTATAGTTGGTGGCATAGATGTATATAAGTGTCACATGCATATGATACATGTATTTTGGATGCTTGTCATGTAATTTCTATGTTTAAGACTTGGTTTGGTTTTGTATATATATGTAAGCATAAGCTTGTTTTGTAATAACTTTATGTTGGCAAGTATATAAGTAATGTTTGTTAACTTTAAGTTTGATATGATGATTGCTATGGGATTTAAAGTGTGCTTGTATGATTATGTGATCTTGGAAAATTGATTGTGTTAATGAGACATGAACTATATGATTGTAATATGCATCTAGATGTATGATATAACATGAAGATTAAAATGTATTGCTATGCTTAGTTCGAATGAGCCTTGTTTATATGTATGATTCGAATAAGGTAGATTAAGAAATTGGTTTGGTAACGTGATTATGTAATGGTTGTTGAATGTGTAAGCATGATTAAATGATTATCTTGTTGTGTTAGTACATGTATGTAATTGTTATGATTGTAACATGATTGCTTGTATGTAATAGTTAAGGTTTTTGTTAGCCCACATACATGTATGTTTACATTTTTGGTTGAATGTTAGAGTAAGCTTCCGCATGTATATGTAATATAAATCTAAAGTGTGTTTCATAAAGAAACTTGTAAGCCAAGTATGCTATGATAATTGGAATTGCTTATGTATGTCATGAATATGTATAATATGAATCCGAATAATAATACGCTGCAAATGTAACGCTCCTCGCTCGCATTCCCGGGCGAGGGGTGTTACAACCGCCATCATCGAGGCCAAAGACTTGAAGACTCTAAAACGTGATGAGCTTGTGGGTTCTCTCCTTACTCATGAAATAATGAAGCAAGGAAGGGAAGAAGAAAAGAAGGAAGAGAAAAGAGTGGAGAATCTAGAGGTAGAAAAGAAGAAGAAAATGGGAGTGGCTCTTAAAGCTTCATTACGTGAGGAGAGCACTTCTAGTGAGGAAGATGATTTAGAAGAATTGGCTATGATAGCCAAAAGATTCTCACGGTTCATGGGGTCCAACCGAGGAAGGAAGATTCAAAGAAAGATGAACTTCAAGGGTAAAAACAAAGAAGAAGATAGGGATCAAATCATTTGCTTCGAGTGCAAAAAGCCCGGTCACATTCGTTCGAAGTGCCCTCAACTCAAGAAGAAGGGCTTTGAGAAGAAGAAGAAGCTCAAAGCCAAACTTGCTACTTGGAGTGATGAGGAGTCATCCGAGGATGACGAACAAGAAGTGGCCAACCTTTGCCTCATGGCACTCTAGGAGGATTCCTCCATGGTAACCTCTAACTCATCATCTTTTGACTTTACATTTGATGAATTAAATGATGCATATGATGAGTTGCAAGAGGTTTATGATGAGTTAGTTGAGAAGTACATGGAGTCGGTCATTAGAAATAAGAAAATTATTTCAGAATTAAAGAAATGACTCACTTTCTCAAGCTAACTTAAAATTTGAGAAAAAGATTTTAGGTTTAAAAGATGAACTTAAATTCTTCCAAGATGAAAATGTTGACCTAAATAATCTTCTTTCTCAATGCAATAGTGAACACCAAAAGGTGTTAGATGAGCTTAACAAGCTCAAAGAGTCTTTTAAAAATGTTGGTAATGTGAAGCATGAAAAATTTGAATCATCTAAAACAAACCAACCTAGGAGAAAAACTAATAACTACAAACAAAGTAGCCTCCCTAGACATAATAGAACTAAAAAGATTAGGAGTGTCTAGGTTCCTAAGGAACTTGTCAAATCTAATAATATTGTTGCTATGTCACCTTGGATTCCTAAGGGAACCAAGCTATTGGGAGCTAACACTCATGGACCCAAAATGATTTGGGTACCAAAAACAAAAGTTTAATATCTTTGTTTGTAGGGGGAGCATTGCTACAAGGCCAAAGCACAAAGTCAAAATTCATGGTGCCTTGATAGTGGATGCTCGAGGCATATGACCGGAGACAAGAGTAGATTCATAGACTTAAAGCCAAAAAGTGGAGAAGTAGTGACATTTGGTGACAACTCCGAAGGCCACATTAAAGATATTGGCTCCATAGGTAATCACTCTACCATTCTTATTGAAAAATGTTTTGTGTGTCTTAAACATAATTTGTTGAGCATAAGCCAATTATGTGATAAAGGGTTTAATGTCTTATTTGGTAAAAATGTGTGCAAAATTGTTGACATTAAATCAAATAATATTATGCTCATAGGTCATCGCATAGGTTATATTTACATGGTGCACTTAGATGACATACATACATACATACATACATACATACATATATACATACATACATACATCACATGCATGTTTAGTAGCTCAAAATGAAAATGATGCATGGCTATGGCATAGGAAACTAGGACATGCTAGCATTAGTGTTTTAGAAAAATTAGTTTCCCTAGATCTAGTTAGAGGTTTACCCAAAATTAAGTTCTCAAATGATAAAATTTGTGATGCATGCTCTAAGGGTAAACAATATAAGTCATCCTTTAAATTCATTAATGATGTTTCTACAAGTAGGTGTTTACAACTTATTCATATGGATTTATTTGGGCCTATTAGGACTATGAGCTTGGGTGGTAAATCTTATGCATTTGTGCTTGTTGATGATTTTTCTAGATTTACTTGAGTTCTATTTTTAAGTACTAAAGATGAGGCTTTAGAAAAATTCATCACATTTTCAAAATTAACCCAAAATGATCTTGAACTTAGAATTTCTCATATTAGAAGTGATCATGGAACCGAATTTCAAAATCTAAGGTTTGAAGAGTTTTTAAATGAAAATGGTATTAGCCACAATTTTTCGGCTCCTCGAACTCCTCAACAAAATGGGGTAGTTGAGAGGGAAAATAGAACTTTACAAGAAATGGCTAGAACCATGCCTTGTGAAAATAATTTACCTAAATATTTTTGGGCAGAAGTCACAAACAACGCTTGCTACATTGTAAACCGAGTAATGATTAGGCCACTTTTAAAGAAAACACCTTATGAGATTTTAAAATCTAAAAAGCCTAACATTAGCTATTTTCATCCATTTGGTTGCAAGTGTTTTGTTTTAAATAATGGAAAAGACAACTTAGGTAAATTTGATGCAAAGAGTGATGAAGCTATTTTCATAGGATACTCCTTAACCTCTAAAGCCTATTGTGTATTTAATAAGAGAACTTTAGTAGTAGAAGAATCTATACATGTTGTATTCGATGATAACCTCCTTCCAAGGAAAGATTCTTGTGATGATGATGATGTAAGAATCATTAATGCCTTTGATGGATGACAAACTTCAAAGGAGGATGGGATTCCAACAAAAGAAGAGGATACACAAGATCTCCCTCTTGAAGCCTTGAAGGACTTGGCTCTTGAGGAAAAGGAAGTGAGCTACCCAAGGGAGTTTAACTATGTCAAAGGTTGTGAAATCTTGGGTGATCCATCCAAGGGGTAACCACTAGATCTTCTCTTAAACTTATGAACCATGTCGCATTTATCTCATGCATAGAGCCTAAGAATGTAAAAGAAACATTAAAAGATGATTTTCGGATTATGGATATGCAAGAAGAGTTAAATCAATTTGAGAGAAATAATGTTTGGACTTTAGTTGATAGGCCTAGTAATCAATCTACTATAGGAACTAAATGGGTCTTTAGGAACAAACTAGATGAGAGTGGTAACATTGTGAGAAATAAAGCTAGACTAGTAGCACAAGGTTACACTCAAGAAGAGGGAATTGATTTTGATGAAACCTATGCTCTCGTAGCTAGAATGGAAGTCATTAGGATGTTGCTTGCATATGCATGTTATCATGATTTCAAGATTTTTCAAATGGATGTTAAAAGCACATTTTAAATGGTTTTATAAATGAGGAAGTGTATGCGGAACAACCACTGGGTTTTGAAGACTCAAAATTTCCAAATCATGTTTTCAAACTTACTAAAGCACTTTATGGTTTAAAACAAGCTCCTAGAGCTTGGCATGAAAGATACTACACTTTTCATAAAAAGGTATAAAAATGACATATTAGTAGTACAAATTTATGTTGATGATATCATTTTTGGATCTACTAATGAGTGTCATTGCAAGGAATTTGCTAAGTTAATGCAAGGTGAATTCGAGATGAGCATGATGGGGGAGCTCTCATTCTTTTTGGGACTCCAAATCAAGCAAAGGAAGGATGACACCTTCATCAATCAAGCAAAGTACATCAAGGATATGCTCAAGAAGTTTGGCTTGGAGAATGCTAAGCCTCAAGCCACACCTATGAGCTCATCTACAAAGCTTGACAAAGATGAATGAGGTAAGTGTGTTGACTCTAAGCTTTACCGTTCTATGATTGGATCATTGCTTTACCTTACCGCAAGTAGACCAAATATCTTGTTTAGTGTTTGCTTGTGTGCTAGGTTTCAAGCTAGTCCTAGAGAGTCTCACCTTATAGCCGTTAAGAGAATCTTTAGGTACCTTAGAGATACCCCTTGTTTAGGTCTTTGGTACCCTAGAGACTCTACCTCCAACCTTCACGCTTATTCGGATGCTGATTATGGGGGATATAAAATTGATAGGAAAAGTACTTCGGGAACTTGTCAATTCTTAGGTAGTATGCTCATATCTTGATTCTCTAAGAAACAAAATAGTGTAGCTCTTTCTACAACCGAAGTCGAGTACATATCCTTAGGGAGTTGTTGTGCTCAAGTCCTTTGGATGAAGCAACAACTCTTAGATTATGGTATTAAAGTTGAAACCATACCCCTTAAGTGTGATAACACTAGTGCCATATGTTTGACAAAAAATCCTATCCAACACTCTAGAACCAAACATATAGAAATAATGCATCATTTAATTAGAGATCATGTCCTTAAGGAAGATGTTGTTATAGAGTATGTTGACACCTTAAACCAACTAGCGGACATCTTTACAAAGCCTTTAGATAAAAAGCGTTTTTTGTCCCTTAGAAGAGAGTTAGGTCTAACTAGCCTATCTTAACCTTTTAGGACCCTTTTTGTGCTTAAATTGCTTGATCTCTTGAAAATGTCATGTTTATGTATTTTTACTCCTAATTCTATCCATGCTAATATTTAGGGGGAGTATTTTTTTGTTTATACATGTCTTTCCTGCTCATTCATGTCAATCATGCAAATTAGGACTTCATAAAATCCATTTTTCTACAATTTTAGAGCGTCTTTTGCACTTCAAGGCCTAGGTGTATCGAAACGGGTCCAACTGTTTCGATACGGGTACATTAAAAATCCATTTGAGAGAAGGGTGTTTCGAAATGCCTTCAAAGGGTTTCGAAACGTTTTTGCTACTGCCAAGGGGTGTATCGAAACATGTTTCGATACGAGTCAACATGGGATTCGATACGGTCAAAGACGTATCAGAACGACAGTTGGACTTAAAATGTCAGTCAAAGTTTCGGTGCCTGCGTTTCGGAACGGTCGAAACCTGTTCCAAAACGGGTTTGCGGACAACTTTAAAAGAGGGCTTTTAATGTTAAAGTTTCACTTTAAATAAAATTTCTTCAAAACCCTAAAAACCCTAAATCAAATTTTCCTATAAAAACCCTCTAAACCTCATTGTTTTTCACCAAATCTTGAGGGATTTTACACACAAACTCAAGTCTAAGCAAACATCAACAATATTGTGCAAGTTTATCCATCTATTCATCCAAAATCCCAATCTAAGGTATTTTTTTTTATCTTTTTCTTTTTCCTTCAATTTTTATTCGAATCCTAGGTTAGAAATTTTTAATTTTGTATAGATTATGTGTTTTACTACTTGGGTTTCTCAAATCTTGTAAAAAAATTTCAAAATCTTAAATTTTTTTATTCGAATATATTCTTTTTCATTCGTATTTTTACTGTTTTTTTAAATTGTTTTCTCTTTAAAAAAATTTATCTATGTTCTTATTTTTTTTAAACCTAAGTGGGATTTACCAATGGATTGAATTAAGGATTTTCATGCATACACTTCAATTTTTGTTAGAAATCACTTGCTTTATGTTTTTAGGATTTTTCAATAGATCCCGCTAATAAGAAACGTAAGGCACCTCAATCGGGTGAAGCTTCAAACCAAGCCGCTATCCGTCCCAACCTTACGCAACTTTTTCTCAAGAGTCTCCGAACTAACGCGATGAAGGATCGTTTCACTTATGTCAAGGAGATTGTCGTTCGTCGTGAGCGTGTTGTTGACATCTCGTTCCTTGACTCCGAGCGCTTTCACTTCCGTTATCTAGATCGTTTACAAGAATGAGGCTTCATTAGTTTCTTGAGTATCCCAGATATTTGCTACAAGGACATGTTTCTCATCTTCTACTCGAATGCCCAACTTATTAATAATGAAGATCACTCTGAAGTTGTTGGCATTGTGTCTCTTATCTTGGGGAAGAAGATTGTCATTGACATCCCTTATTTAGAGACTACTTTTGGTCTTAAGAACGAAGGCATCGAGAATGAGACTCATTATGGTTCTCACACCGGTTCCGTGCTTGCCTTGGATGCTCATGATAGGTTCCTCCACTTGATGATCTCGTGGTTTATTCACCCCTCCGGAGGTAAATTCTCTCACGTTCGTCAAGTAGATTATTTTTGGCTTGAATGTTTTCATTGTGGAGAGCGCCCAGTCAACAATGTGAAGCTTCGTGAAACCGATGTTCTCAAATCCTTCATATATGGGACTATTTTGAGCCATATCTTTGGCGTGCTCAAACTTTATTGCACTTATGACTCTCTGGAACCCCGTAAGAAAAAGATTGGTGAAGCTTCTCTCCACAAGTCCGGATTCCTTTACACTAACAATGGACAATGAGTACGAGTTAATAGGGATGCCCCTCCACCTCAAGTTGAACCTCAACCACAAGCTCCGGGTCCTAACAATGAAGGTCTTATGGCTTTTCTCACCGAGCGGTTCACTACAATGGTGTCAGGTCTTGGTGCTATAAACACTCGCTTACAATTCGTGGAGAATCGTCTCACCTCCTTTGAGAATCAACATCAATCTATGGACTTGTCATTCTCTAACTTCTATGGTCAATGGATGGCTTTTCGTCGCTCTCTAGCTAGGAACGATGATGATTCCTTGGATGGTGATGGTGACGACGACGGGGCTTAGGATTTTCATGTCATATCATATCATATTAGCTTATCATATTAGGACTAAGTTTGCATCTTTATTTCCTTTATGTTTTATGAACCTATGCTTTGATTACTTTGTTTGAGATTAAGCTTTGAACCTTATTGTTTGTTTTATGTTTTGGATATTTGAATTCTATGAATCTATATTATGTTTCTTATTTCTTATTGCTTTTAACCTTGTTTCTTCTCTTTGAGCCTTGTTTATTATTTTTGATCTAACAAAAAGGGGGAGAAGTAATCTAAGAGCCAAAATTCGTTTTAAGTGTTTTAAGTGTTTTTGAAGTTTTAAAATTTGGATTTTAAGTCTTTTCAAAACTTTAAAACCCATCTTAAATTGAGGGGGAGTTATAATGCATTCAAGATTTTCAAAACTTTTAAAAATTCTAAATTTTGTTTTGTTATATCAAAAAGGGGGAGATTGCATACTTGTCGATAAGGCGTATCGAAACGCTTCCAAGCTGTTTCGATACAGGCCTTGATAGTGGCAAAGTGTTTCGAAACGAGTTTCGAAACGAGCTCTTAGTGTATCGAAACGTTT
Organism: Hibiscus tridactylites; assembly: GCA_958450335.1. Classification (NCBI taxonomy): domain Eukaryota; kingdom Viridiplantae; phylum Streptophyta; class Magnoliopsida; order Malvales; family Malvaceae; genus Hibiscus; species Hibiscus tridactylites. Next base: position 54,021,571 of record OY288287.1, on the reverse strand, counting down.
GTAACCGTTTCGGTACGATCTCTTTAATGCACCACAACGGCTTTTTCTTTTTTGGTTTGTTTCGAAACATGACCGGGTGTTTCGATACGGGTGGTTGTAGACTGCATTTATGGAGGGAAGATAACATCCCCAACGACTCTATTGATGAATACAACAACCACAACAGCTAGAATTCAATGAGAATGTATAAAAGGGACCTCCAAAAGCTTCAGCAACAACCATTGATCTTAAAGAAAACATCAAATTCAAGCAATTGAGCCTAAATCCCATTATTTCTTGTAAACCTCAATTGTGAGATTGTAATTTCCATTCTTATCCTTTCAAATTGGGTTGAGTGCTTATAATTGGGATACTTTGTGTATTGAGAGATACTTGTTTAGCCATCAACTTCTTTGTAATTCTTGTGTGAGGATTGGGTCAAATTTTGGGTAGAAAATTTGACCGATATTGTAACAGTTACCTCCTTAGCCTAAAAAAGGGGAAGAGCAATTAGTGGAATTGTTGAAAATCCTTAGTGAAGCTAAGGTAGTGGATGTAGAGTTCGATTGGAACTTGAACCACTATAAATTCCATTGTCTATCATTTTTATTTGTCAATTCCACTACCAAAAAGTCTAAAAATCCAATTTACCCCCTCTTGGTTTATATCGATCATTTGATCCACTTAACAAAGTGGATGGCGGCAATAGACTCAAGATTTTAAGCTCTACAAATCGCACTCCAGTTTTCTAACTCCGTAGTCTACTGCCGTGGACAGCGAGGTCGGCAGCTACTCGGCAACAACTGTCTTCTGCTGGAACTGTATTAGTACAGCTCCTAGGTTTGCTGCCTCAACATTGCATCCTCAGCTTCTTAGTTTCCTCTTTCAGCCTTTAGTACCTAAATACAAAAATACACTAAAATAGTATATCTTGTTTACCAAATAAACGATAATCTATAAAAGCAAGGTAAAACGAGGAAATACTGTAAAATGCAATGCATGAACCTAATTATGCCTAAAATGAGCTTGAAATAGTAATAATAAGAGGTGAAATGTGCATGAGATATAGGACTTGTGGACACTTTACAATGCCAAAAAGAGTCAAACCACCGCGGAAAACAGAAACCTCACTTGCTAAGTCTTCCGCCAAGACTTTTGTCGGCCGCTGCTTCATCATCCACACCTTTTCCTCAGCAGAAAAAACTCAAGCCTCCCCTCAACCATCAACCAATTTTTAGTTTTTATCTTTTCTCTTTTCTTCATTTTGTTTTATTAGTTTTCTATTTTATTTATATCTCTTGTATTTATTTTTCTGTTTCTACTTTTTTCTGTTTTATTTTGTGCATTGAGGGCAATGCCCATCGCAATTTTGGGGGGATAGCTCTTTCATCTTTTGTCTAGGGATACTTAGTAGCATATAGGTTGCATTGTACTTGCCTTAGTAATAATCGGAAAAGAAAAATTTGTTATAACTTGTGTATATGATAGGATAACCGATTAATTTATTTTCGCACCAAATTAAAAATGAACTTAATATGGGAAAAGCATGAAAAATGACTTTGATTTTTTTTTTCTTTTTGCCAAAACTGTCAATCACCTCTGTTACTTGCTGAATTTGTTAGAATTTTTTATGAACACTGCCTGCTTGTTTTTAGAATTGAAGAACTAAGGGTTTTGATATAATAATTGAAAAATGTTTTGGACTAATTTGAAAAGAATTTAAAACATGTCTTTAAGTCCAAACAACTTGAAAATATGTTTGAGGTATTTAAAAAGGTTTTTGGAAAATTTTAGAATGCTATAAAGTAGTCAAACCTGGCTTTTCAGCACTACCGTACCAATACGGTATACCCCGTATCGATACCTTTTTACTCCATATTTGATTTTGCCAAAACCCATACCGAAAAAGGCTTGCCTGTATCGATACGGATTGGGGTCGTACCGATAAGCCTTTAAAGCGTACCGATCCCTGCTTTAACAAACCCCAACGACTATTTCCCAATGGTCTTTTAAAGTGCAGACCGTACCGATACGCTTCCTAGCGTATCGATATGCTTATGCTGGCAAGAGCCCAACGGCTAGTTCTAAAGAAGGGCGTACCGATACGGGTCCCCATGTACCGATACGATAGGCACCAGAACTGTAATTAATGTGGGAAATAAAGACCCTAATGGCTCCAAAACATCCCCAACGGTCCTCAACGGCTACAAACTCATTTGGGTGTATAAAAGGGACCTCTAAGCATCAAGAGAAGACTAATGCTTCAATTGTCAACAACACTATGATCAAGAATTTGTCTTACAGCTTAATTGTTCATTTTCTTGTATGGACAACACTAGTAAGCTAAATATTGTCAAATTTGCTCAGGTGTTTAGGTTTTGGGTGAGAGCTTTATAGTGCAAACAATTACCTATTAGAGGGATTTCAAGTTAGCGTAAGAATTTCTCTTGTAAAGAGAGTTTACTCAAGCTTTGGGTAGAAAGCTTTGAGGGTTGTAAAGGTTGTCTCCTTAGCCTAGAAAAAGGGAAGAAATTCTAGAGTGAATTTGTTGAAATCCTTAGTGGGGAGCTAAGGTATTGGATGTAGGTGCTTGTTAGTAGGCTGAACCACTATAATTCCTTGTGTCTTATAGTTCATTTTCACCTCCCACTAAAGCACCCAATTATCCAACTTCCACACACTTGGCAAGCAAGAACGGTTGAAGGAATCAAGCATCATAAAACCCAACAATAATTCTTTGCAAAGTTCTAACAATGGATGCAGGTAGCCACTGAGACAAGAAAAAGAAATAGAAAAATACAGCACTGCCTTGACAGCAGAAGTAAAAACAAAGAACATTGTTGTTTTACCCTAAATGTGCTCGCAATAGGCTCTAGGAAGAATCATGTGCGAGGACACTCTGATGCTATCACAGTTTGTGAATCTGAAAGTTTTGAAGTGACAGACAAATTAGCATGAGTGAATGAAAGTCTTCACGGGATGAATCTACTCCAAGGGTTCGAGGTTTTGTCGTTTGCTCCTATCTTAATTTCAGACCTAGAAGAGTAGTTGTGATAAGCTGAAGCCCTCATTGCCATGATTAAAATATTGTGCTTAACTGTGTGGCATTAGAAATTAATTCTGAGTTATTTTGTTGCTAAATTCTCTTCACTAATTTAATATAGGTTCCACGGCCTTGAGGTATGAAATCAAGTTGAAAACAAGTTTTTCTTTCTGATTATTATTAGAGCAAGTATGTTTAGGTTGCATTGCTTGAGGACAAGCAATAGTTCGAGTTTGGGGGTGTGTTAAGTGTCCACAAGTTCTATATTTCATGCACATTCCATCTCATGATATTGTTGTTTTTAAGCATATCTTAGGCATGATTAGGATCATGCATTACATTTTACAGTATTTCTTTACTTTGCCATGCTTGTATTGATTATATTTAATTTGGTGAAGAAAGGTATTGTTCTAGTGTATATTTGGTTTTAGGTACTAAAGGCTGACAAATGGAAAGAGGAGATGAGGATGCGATGCTGAGGCAGCGAACCGTGGGGCTGTACTGATGCAGTCCAACCAAAGACAATACTTTCCAAGTAGCTGTCGAGTGATGTCATCGTCGACCTTACTGCCCACGACAACAAACTATGGAGTTAGAGAATTAGAGTGCGATTTGTAGAGCCAAAAACCCTGATTCTATCGATGTCGACCACTTGATTTTCTGACGTCTATAGCATCGGGAAAAGCCACCGAAGTTAAATCTCAAGATTTCTTGCGGGATAAGGCAACTTGATAAAGTCACTTTCAACTCAAAGAAGTCAGAGTTTAAAGTCACATTAAATGTGGAAAGCTACTTTTTAAGACTTCTACTTCAAGAAGGACTAGACCTAGCTATTATTGATAAATATTGTAATTCTAATTCAAATCATCTTAGGTTTTCTCTAGACATAGCTTGGGTTTTCTGCCGCTGCCATGTTCTAATTCTCCCTTGGGTTTGGGGTTATGTTGTAAATTAGTTGTGAGAATGGTTGTTTAGGTTTCGAGTTTGTTTTCAATAAAATATTCCAAGTTTACTTAATTCATGTTCTTCACTTCTTCAATTAGTTCCAAAAGTCCAATTGAAGAAATCCATTTGTCGGGCACGAGAGTGTCAAACTCATGAAAGAATTAAGTACGATATCATCATGTTGAGGTGTTGACTAATTTGGCTTAGACATAAGTTAGAATTTCAGCGGCTAAAAGGAGCAACCAAACGTCGACTGTTTGTGTTAGGTTTACGCTGAGATTGCTAGGTATTGCCTACATCATGTGGCAACAAAATCATTGCCTAGACATAGGAAAGATCACTGTGGAATTGCTCTACCGAACTTGGAGTATCTACTAGACTTGCTGCCAAGACTTCTCTCTATTCCACCTACCGAGACAGTGAAATTTACAAAAGTAGAGATCCGTCGTGGCAGTGAAAGTTGCTGCAGCATCAATCTGCCTTTATCCGCCGAGGCAGCATATCGTGGCAGCGCAAAACGACTTGACCTATTCAACACAATTTCACACTAAGAAGTAGCATAACCATGCCTTATCTAATAACCTAATCACTTCCTCTTTTACTTGTGCTTTTATTTACATTTCATCTCAAACAACTATCTTGTGCAGTTTACTTTTTCTTGTGCAGGAACAACAATTCGAACCAAGCTGTCCAATCCTCATGGGAAACGATATCTAATATACTATAACTTGACAAGAGTGTGCATTTGCCCTCATAAATAGAGTAAACCCTAAACGCTCTACACAGACTCTGCTGCCTCGGCGGGGGATGGCAGTAAGACGGCTAAGACGCTCTCGCTGGCTCGGCAGGGGAATGGACTTGTGTCTCGGCAGAAAACTCTGCAGAACTACAAGGCTCGGCTGAACGCTTCAAAATTTATCCCGCTTATCTCTAAGTCGGAATGTTGTTGATGCCCACTGCAGATAATACCACTCGCGGCGTGAATCTTACAAAGACAACAATGTTTATTCGTCCTCTTTTAGCCACCTTAAACCCTAACCTATGTCTAAGCCGGATTGATCAACAACGTCTATAGATGTGATTGTACTTACTCCTTTCGTGAGTTCGACTCTCTCGATACCGAAGAAATGGATAGCAATCAACTAATCTTTCGCCTTAGTTGAAAACTATGAAGAATATGGAATAAGCAAACCTTGAAGCTTTATTGCAAAAACAAACTTAAAATCCTAAACAACCGTTCTCACACTAATTACAACATAACCCAAACCTAAAGAGAGTTTTAGAACATAATGGCGGCAAGAAAACCTAACTTATGCCTAAGGGAAAACTTAAGTTGTTTTGAAGTAAAAATACATCGAGTATATATAGGCATTAGTTAGGTCTAGTCCTTCTAGGAGTAGAAGTCTTCAAAGTAGCTTTTGCATTAAATGCAACCTTAAATTCTAACTTCTTTGAGTTGAATATGGACTTCTTCTGGTTGCCTTGCTCCGCAAGTAAGCTCGAGTTACTCTTTCGGCGGCTCTACCTACTGCTATAGTCATCAGAAAATTGAGTGGGAAATATCGATAAAATCAAAATTTTCTGCTCTACAGATCGCACTCTAGTTCTCCAATTTCTCATCTTACTGTCTTAGGCGGCAGGTAGGGCAGCAACATCTACACGACAGCTGATGTCTCTGTCTGGAACTGCATCAATACAGCTCCTTGGTTTGCTATCTCATCATTATATCCTCAGCTCCTTTCTCTGTAGAACTTATATTTTGATATAATAATTGAAAAATGTTTTGGACTAATTTGAAAAGAATTTAAAACTTGTTTTTAAGTCCAAACAACTTGAAATTATGTTTGAGGTATTTTAAGAGGTTTTTGGCAAAGAATTTTCATGTTTTTAATAGCCAAACTTGTGGTTTCAAAGTACCCATATCGATACGGTAAACCCTCGTACCGATACCTTTTTGCCCTAGTTTGGCCACTATCAAAACTCATATCGATATAGGCCCTTGCTGTATCGATACGCATCGGGATCGTTTCGATACGCCTAGTCAGCGTACCGATCCCCTTTCAACCACCCCAACGACTATTTCCCAACGGCCATACAAATATGAACCCGTACTGATAAGCCCTCATGCGTATCGATACGCCTATGCTGGCAAGAGCCCAACGGCTAGTTCCTATGAAGGCCGTATCGATACTGTTCCACGCGTATCGATACGAATAGCTGCAGAACAACATTTATGAAGGGAAATAAAGTCCTCAACGGCTCCAATTCATCCCCAACGGCTAGTAACGGCTACAAACTCATTTGGGAGTATAAAAGGGACCTCCAAGCATCAGGAGAAGGCTAATGCTCATATTGTCAAACATCAAATGATCAAGAAATTGTCTTAGTGCTTAAATTGTCAATTCTTGTATAGACAAACACTAGTGAGCCAAAATTGTCAAATTTGCTCAAGTGTTTTAGGTTTTGGGTGAGTGCTTAATTGTGCAAACAAACACCTATTAGAGGGATTTAAGTTTTCTTATTGTTTCTCTTTGTAAAGAGGGTTTTGATTAAGGCTTTGGGTAGAAGCTTGATCGGTTGTAAGGGTTTCCTCCTAATCCTAGAAAAGGGGACGAATCAATAATGGATTGATTGTGAAATCCTTAGTGGGGAGCTAAGGTAGTGGATGCAGACCTTGGTTAGAAGGTTGAACCACTATAAATCATTGTGTCACATTTCTTTTTAGCTTCCACAACCCTTCCACCCAAATATCCACCTCTCCACCACTTGGTGAGCAACATCGGTTGAACGAATCGAGCCCCACACAACTCAACAATTGTTATCAGAGCTTAGCTCAATCGAAGAGGATTAACATCCTATTGAGAAGATCCGGCAAGCTCGATCACTATTTCATCAACCGGCTCAAATGGCACAAGCAATCGACAAACCGCCTTTCTTTGACGGAACTCACTATGCCCATTGGAAGACAAAGATGGTGTTCTTCATCAAGTCAAAAGAATGCAAGATATGGGATGTAGTTGAAGATGGTACATTCGTGCCTCAAAGAAGTAAAGTGGAGTGGAGTGCCGACGATCACAAGAAGATGGAGCTAAATTGCAAAGCCTTGCACATTCTATTTTGTGCATTTGGTCAATCCATCTATGAGAAGATGTCTTCTTGTGAGAGTGCTAAGGAGGTATGGGACAAGCTTGAAGTCACATACGAGGGAACAAATGAAGTCAAGGAGACCAAGATTGGGCTCCTAACCTTAGAGTATGAGAACTTCAAAATGGATCCGGAAGAGAACATCGAGAAGATGTTTGATAGGTTCTCCATAATCACCAATGGTCTTAAAGGATATGGAGAAGCCATCCCGGATGAGAAGCTTGTTCGAAAGCTCATCTACTCACTTTTCGAGTTTTGGGACTCAAAGAGGACCGCCATCATCGAAGCCAAAAATTTGAAGACTTTAAAGCTTGATGAACTCATGGGGTCACTCCTTACTCATCAAATCATGAAGAAGAACAAAGAGGATGAGAAGAAAAGGGAAGAAATTAGAGCTATGGGAGAGAAGAAAATCAAAGGGCTTGGCATCAATGCAAGTGCCATGGCTCTCAAATCCTCCACTTTCCATCATGTCTACTCAAGTGAAGAGGAGGATGAAGATGAAGAGATAGTTCATCTCTTCAAGAAGTGTGCCCCGTTCATGAAGAAAGCCTTGAGAGAGCTTGAACGAGAACCTAAAAGAAAGGAGAGGGCAAGCACTTCAAGCCATAAGAAGAAGGCACATGTGGTTACTTGGAGTGATGAGGACTCCACCGACGATGAACAAGCCAACCTTTGCCTTATGGCCATCGAAGAAGATTCAAGGGTAACTTCTAATTCATCTACTTCATGTTCTTATTCCTTTGATGAATTACAAGATGCCTATGATGATTTGGTTTTAGATTTTAAAAGCCACATTTTGAAAAACAATAAATTGATTTCAAAGTTAAAAATTCAAAATGATTTGCTTTCTAAAACCAAACTTGAACTTGAAGCAAAACTTGAAGAGTTTGAATCAAAATGTTTTGATTTACAAAAATTGCTTCAAAATGTTCAAGAAGAAAAGGATTTGATTTCCAAAGAGCTTGAAAAGAAAAACAATTTTGGAAAATCAAATTTTTATGTTAGACAATCTAGTGCCCTAGATTTATTAAAGAAAAATGTTTTAGAAGTATTTGGGTCCCAAAAGGACTTAGTACTTCAATTAAAAAGGATGACATTGAAAAATGGATTCCTAAGGGGACTAAAATTTGTGCAACTAACGTTTATGGATCCAAAGCAATTTGGATACCAAAAATTACTTGATTGTCTATTGCTAGGTGTGATGGAGATGTTCAACAAGTCAAACATTGAGGGGGAGCTCCATGCACACAAGGAAGAACACTTGAAGAAGGAAGGCTTCACATCCTCCCTTGGGTTCAAGTGTTGGTAAAATTTCTAGTTGTTTTTTGAATTATTTTGTCTTATTTTTTATTCAACTAGATGATCATATATGTTGGAATAACATTTTCAATGATGCTTTGAGTAAGGAGAAGCCATTTTTAAACCAAATTCTTATTTTTGGTCATAGTTTTTACCTCTTTTGTTATCTTGAACTTATTGTTTTAAATTCTTTTTTATATAACAAAAATGGGGAGAAATGGTTTGAAAATTTGATTTCTCAAATGAATAAGGGGAGCTTTATTTAATTTCATATCCTTAATCTCTTATTCACATTTTTAAAGTTAAAGGGGGAGAAACCCAAACAATTTTTCAAGTGAGTTTTATTATATCAAAAAGGGGGAGATTGTAGAACTAATATTTTGATATAATAATTGAAAAATGTTTTTGGACTAATTTGAAAAGAATTTAAAACTTGTTTTTAAGTCCAAACAACTTGAAATTATGTTTGAGGTATTTTAAGAGGTTTTTGGCAAAGAATTTTCATGTTTTTAATAGCCAAACTTGTGATTTCAGAGTACCCATATCGATACGGTAAACCCCCGTACCGATACCTTTTTGCCCCAGTTTGGCCACTGTCAAAACTCGTATCGATACAGGCCCTTGCTGTATCGATACGCATCGGGATCGTTTCGATACGCCTAGTCAGCGTACCGATCCCCTTTCAACCACCCAACGGCTATTTCCCAACGACCATTCAAATATGAACCGTACTGATACGCCCTCATGCGTATCGATACGCCTATGCTGGCAAGAGCCCAACGGCTAGTTCCTATGAAGGCCGTATCGATACTGTTCCACGCGTATCGATACGAATAGATGCAGAACAGCATTTATGAAGGGAAATAAAGTCCTTAACGGCTCTAATTCATCCCCAACGGCTAGTAACGGCTACAAACTCATTTGGGAGTATAAAAGGGACCTCCAAGCATCAAGAGAAGGATAATGCTCATATTGTCAAACATCAAATGATCAAGAAATTTTCTTAGTGCTTAAATTGTCAATTCTTGTATAGACAAACACTAGTGAGCCAAAATTGTCAAATTTGCTCAAGTGTTTTAGGTTTTGGGTGAGTGCTTAATTATGCAAACAAACACCTATTTGAGGGTTTTAGGTTTTCTTATTATTTCTCTTTGTAAAGAGGGTTTTGATCAAGGCTTTGGGTAGAAGCTTGATCGGTTGTAAGGGTTTCCTCCTAATCCTAGAAAAGGGGACGAATCAATAGTGGATTGATTGTGAAATCCTTAGTGGGGAGCTAAGGTAGTGGATGTAGACCTTGGTTAGAAGGTTGAACCACTATAAATCATTGTGTCACATTTCTTTTTAGCTTCCACAACCCTTCCACCCAAATATCCACCTCTCCACCACTTGGTGAGCAACATCGGTTGAACGAATCGAGCCCCACACAACTCAACACTCTTCTTCTTTTAGCCTCTAGTACCTGAAACTAAAATTATACTAAAACAGTACCTTTTCCTTACCAAATAAGAGAAAATCAATATAAAGCATGGCAAAGTAAAGAATACTGTAAAATGCAATGCATGATCCTAATTATGCCTAAAATGAACTAAAAAACAATAATATGAGATGGAATGTGCATGAAATATAGAATTTATGGACACTTTACACACCCTCAAACTCGAACTATTGTTTGTCCTCAAGCAATGCAACCTAAACATACTTGCCCTTTAAATTAATCAAAAAGAAAATTTTTTGTTTTAAACTTGATTTAACACCTCAAGGTTGTGGCACATGTCATTAGATTAGTGAGAGGGGAATAACATGAATTACCTCAGAATTAAACTATAATGCCAATGACGTGTGTGTAGAACTATGTACATGTTAAATCTAAAGAATATTCTAAATAAACAAAGACGTTGTCATGATACATAAGGTTGCTGGCGAGACAACATAATTTAGAAAATTTTAAATAATCATGGCAATGAGGGTTCAGCTCATCACAACTACTCATCTAGGTCTGAAATTAAGATAAAAGCAAACTACAAAACCCCGAACCCTTGGAGTAGAGTCATCTCGTGAAGACTTTCATTCACTCATGCTAATTTGTCTGTCACTTCAAAATTTTCAGATTCATGGACTTTGATAGCAGTGGAGTGTCCTCGCACATGATTCTTCCTAGAGCATGTTAAAGGAATATCTAGGGATAGACATCATAAAAATTTATTTTATCTGCCTTGGCAGTGCTTTTATTTTTCCTTTTTGTTGCCTGTCGCGACAGCTTCCTGCAACCATGTTAGAATTTTACAAACAATTCAACAGGCAATGTTTATCAGAAACTCAAACAAATTCAGCAAGTAACAGAAGTGTTTTATTTTTTGGCAACTATAGAAAAATCCTAAGTTTACTTCATATTTTTCCCCAAAATTAAGTTCATTTTAACTTTGTGTGAAAATTAAAGTTGACTATCCTATCATAGGCACAAGTTCTAACAATTTTTTTCGATTAATTTTCTAAGGCAAGTACATTATGCAACCTAATATGCACTAAAGTATGCCTAAACATACTGAGTGCTAACCCCTTAAACTCTAGATGGGCATTGCGATCAATGCACAAAATAAAAATAGAAAAATAAATACAATTGATATAAAAAAATAAAAGAAAGAGAAGAAAAGAAAAAAAACTAGAAGTTGGCATATGGTTGGGAGGAGGCTTGGGTCTTTGCTGCTGAGGAGGAGGAGGATTGAATGATAAGGCGGCGGCCGATAGATGCCTGGGCGGCAGACTTGGCTGGTGAGACCTTTTCTGTCCACAGCGGTTGGACTCTCTTGGGAGTGGGGCGAGGCTTGTCACGGGGTTCTACAGAAGGAGCGACATGAGGGGCTTCGCTCTCTTCTGATTTTGTCTCCTCGTCCTCTGGCTCGACAGCTATGATGTGCCGTTTCCTCTTCCTTGTTCCTTCCTCTGTTGGTGTTGCCGGAGGATCAATCGCCATTGGGGCTACTACTTCTTCTATTGTTGTTGTCATTGCCGGGGGCTGCTCTGCCTCATCGAAAGAGGAGGTGTTTGCCACCGTTGCCACTGTGCAGATGGGGGAATGATGTTGCTGATGTCGCTCTGGGGAGTTTGCCACTATATTGGAAGCGAAGGTGACGAAGTACGATGAGTAGTGTATCAGAGACGACATCTGGCGGCAGAAGACGGCGTGGCGGGCAACATCGACGGTAAGGTCAGTAGGGAAGGTTGGCAGGGTGGGGTCGTCGTCTGGAAACTTCTGAAGGAGATATGCCACAAAGGCATCTTTTACCTCCCCCACGTACTTCATGAAAGTTAAGTGCTACTGCTCGATCCTTTTGTTGATGTTGATGAGGGTGGGTGTGTGTTGAGTGTGTAAAAGTTCTATTATTTACACCCTTTTTAACCCATATTTCTGCTGCATTCAAGCATCATTGCATTGCATTTAGGTTAGTTTTCAGTAAAACATCACAAATAGATTAAAAGCACGGATTCTACTAAAAGATGGCTATGTTCGCAGATATCTGCCATAGTAGACGTTGAAGGCAGGCGCAGGGCAGAGAAGAAGGAGAGCTGAACTGGATAAGTAGACAAAGAAGGCGAAGCTGCCATGGACCTGTCGTGACAGCAGACTTATGAAGAGGAAAAGCAAAGTGGACCTCGATAGATAGAGAAAAATCTGCTCGTCTGTCATGTGAAAGCCACATATTTTTCCAAGCCCCGGATCAAAAGATATGTCAAGCCAAAGCTCAAGGAGAGGAAATTCCTAGAAACAAGGATGCGGCTGGAAAGTAGGAGTCTTTAGAGATTTAGTCTTTATTAGAATCTTACTTTTAATTAAAGTTGTAATCCTTGTTACCTTAGAAGACTTGAGCCCAAAGCTTATATAAGGGCATAGATTTAACCTAGGAGGCACAACCGATTACCCCATAACCGAAACCAAAAACCCCTGTCGTCCACCCATCACCGACATGTTCTAAATTCCCCCTAGGGCCACGGGTTGTTTTGTAAAGTAGTTGCAAGGGTTGTTTTGTTTTAGGATTTTTCAGTTCAATAAAATAAACTTCAAGTTCTCTTATTTTGGTTTTAACATCTTGCAAGAGCATCGGGAGAGCATTGTGAGGTTATCCATTTACTTAGCATCGGGAGAGTTAAGTATACGAAAGAAATAAGAGCGCGTTCTCTAGTTCATAGTTGAACCATCTCGTGCCTAGGGATAGGGCGAGGTTAAGTGGCTAAAGAAGAATTCATACACATCGGTGTTCATCCTTCGATTCACGCCGGGAGGTATCATCAAAGACGTGATCATCGACAGACTTGGACCTAGGGATAGGCCAAGGCAGATCTGGGATTCTTGCCAAACTTGAAGTACGGAGTTGGTGTGTTCGCTGCCGCGACAGCTAACGGACAGCCGCCGCGACAGGTGCTGTCGGCGACGGGAGCGACGACAGAACTGGAGTTCCTAAGCAATTCAATACCTGCACTACCGAGCAATTCAATACCAGCCCATTCTCTCTATCTTGATAACTCAATCTTTTATTTACGTTTTTCTTATTATTCTCGTGATAATCTTCTAAACTATTTCTTTTACTTCGTGCAGTAAACTAAGGTGAAGTCATTAGCCCAATCCCTGTGGAGACGATATCCGATACTTCGTATCACTTTACTACTTGCGTCGTGTACACTTGCACTACAATTGTGATAGACTCTTTTACACGCAACAGTGTGCAGCAGCGTGAGGACTTCATTGGTTGGGGCAGCTTCAGTACTGCTTGGGGCGGCTGGAGTGGTTGGCTGGGCAGCAGAGGGCTGGCTGGGGGTGATGGGCCATGTCTCCGGGTCCTGTATCATCTGCAGGTGGACTTTCCTGGTCCACCTCTCCTTGGTTGTTGTCATCTCATCCATGAAGTCGGTTGGGACGTTGAAATTGGTGCAAAGGCTGATGATGAGTGACGGGAAGTATATCCTGCCCTTCTTCTTGCGAAAGCAGTTATGGATCTCCTTACATATAATCTCTCTAACGTTGATGGGCCGATTCATCATAATGTTGTGAATTAGTGCGAGGCGCGGTCGGTCGACAGTGGAGTTGTGGGAGGTGGGTACCAGCCGGTGTTTGATAAAGGTGATCCACAACATAGGCTCGGATACCAGGTGGCGGTTTTGGATAGAGCTGTCATGCTTTCCTGCATACCACGGCGTGTTGGGCTTGCACAACTTGTCCTTGAGTCTGTCGTAGTCGGAAACCATCAGTGACTGCCTCCATTCTTCGTGAGGGTTGTCGTCCATCTCTAGGCCGTAAAAGCTGTTGATCACGGCGGCGTTTAGCTTGACAGGCTCCCCTCGAACAAACATAAACGACAGCTCGGGGCGGGGGTTGTGAGCATAGAACTCTCTGACTAATGTGATGTTTGTTGCTTCTAGCTGTCCTGCGAACATCTCCCAACCCTTGTTGTGTATTTTTTCGAACAGGGAGGGCTCTAGGCTAAGGTCCCATGTCTGCTTCGTGTAATGGAACCCTTGTTCCTCCCAAATGGTCTACTTGGAAAACTGAGTTCTGTATCTCTTTTCATCATCACGAGAGAAGAAGCGTTGGATGGTGGGTTTGGATTGGGATGCGGATGCCATGTGTGAGACGGTTGAAATATATTTGAAACTTAAAAGAAAATATTGTGAGAAGAGAGAGCAATGGATTCAAGAAGAATATAGCAAGGAGATGAAAGTAAAGTAAAGTAAATGAATGAGGTGAGAAAGGTTTAAATAGAGGCTGCCAAGAGGTGCCGAGGCGGCATTAAATGTCCAACGGGCAAGTTGTCTCGTACACGTTATGGGGTTTATGCCTGTTATTTCTATAGCCCTTGGCAGCTAGCCATTAGTGGGCAATTAGCCGTTACGCGCTGTCTGTGCTGGGCCGCCCTTGGCTGTCTTGGTGGGATGGTGGGCGGGCTCCTTGTTGGGCCTCCTTCTTGATCCAACTCTTTTATTGATAAAGCCTAAAATAAAAATAAAGATAATTAAATATTAAAAATAAATTCTGAAAAATAAAAATGTGAACAATAAATTCAAAATCTAATCCTAAGAAAAATAAATTGCAATAAATTAAATTCTATTGCTAAAACATAAAAATAAAAAAGATAAAAATTAAATTAATTAAGTTATGTTGGGAGTGCATTTGGGTGCATCTCCTAGACATAACCACTTCCTGAGGTGATTTATCTTGTCCTTCCCTCCTTGGGGGTCCTCTTGTTCTGAAAGGTGGTGTGTTGTTGGGTCCTTCAGCTTGCCCTTTGGTCTGCCGCGACAGTTGCTGCCTTGGCATGTCTCTGTGCTGATTTTGGCGGCCTAAGCATCAGGGCATCCTTCCTTTTCTTAGGGTTGTAGCACATTTAATTTGATGCTCTGATTGTCTACCCTCATGGTCAGTTCCACATCTATTAGAGTTCTTCCCGTGGCCAAAAATGGTCGCCCAAGGATGATAGGGGCATTCTCATCAGCGTCACAGTCTAAGATGAGGAAGTCAGGTGGAAGAATAAGGTTTCCCACTCAAACTAGGATGTCTTGGATCTTGCCCTCCGGTTGTACAAATGAATGATCATCAAGTTTCAACATAATGGAGGTAGGTTTGGCTTGCCCAATTCCTAGTTTGTCGAAGACTACCTTGGGCATCAAGTTTATGATGGTTCTTAAGTCGCATAGGGCTTTTGTTTCGTGCTTGCTTCCTATTCTGCATGGTATAACAAAGATGCTTGGATCTGTTTGCTTAGGCGGCAACTTGTTATGTAACATGGCTATGCACTCCTCTGTTACAACATCTGTTTCGAACTCCCCAATTCTCTTCCTCTTAGAAACCATGTCCCTGAGGTTTTTAGCATAGTTGGGCATGTTCTGAATAGCTTCTATGAGAGGGATATTTATGTGCACATACTTCAGAATATCTAAGAATTTCCTGAATCGATGCTCCTATTTCTGTTGCTTAAGCCTCTAGGGGAAAGGTGCTGGCATGCAGATGTCCTCTATACGTTCTTTGTATGGGAATTTTATCTGTGGAGGATCATCTGCTTCAGGACTGCTATCAGGCTCAACTGCCGGGGTAGTTTGTGTTGATGCTGCCGTGACAGGTAGTTCTTTCTATGCTGGCTTTTTCACTCTGGGCTCATTCAACTGTTTCCCACTCCTGGTTGATATGGCTTTGCACTGCTCATATGTGGGCTTAGCTGTTGCCTCTGTACTACTAGATGTTGCACCTATTGTCCTGCTGCTATAGATCGCAGTGAACTGCCCAAACTGGGTTTCTAGGTTCTTTATCGCAGCCTCCTGGTTGTTCATCCTCATCTTTGTCATGTCCATGAATGACTCGGTTTTGTCAATAAACTTGTTTGTACGAACAATAAGTTCACTAGTGTTAAACATAAAAGTTTGAAGGGTTGCTTCTAGTGCATTATTCTTTTGTGGCTACTGAGCTTGTTGTCTAGGCTAGTTTTGCTGGTAGCCTCCCTGTTGTTGTTGTGGATTCGCAGCTATTTTAGGATTGCTCTAGGAGAAGTTTGGATGATTCTTCCAACCAGGGTTATACGTATTCATGTTGGGCATGTTGTTCCTCTCGTATCCTCCTATGAAATTGGCATATATGGTGCATTCCGAGGAGTCGTGGTTGCCCCCACACTCGTCGTTGTAAAACATTGACACTTGTGTCCAAGCCAGAAAACCATAGAGCGGGCAATTGTTAATCATCTGTTGGTACCGCTCCCATGCTTCATACATTGGCTCATCATCCCCTTGTTGGAAGTTTGTGATCTCGTTTCTCAATCTGTTTGTGGCATTGGATGGGCTGAAATGATCCATGAAATCATTGCACAGCTCTATCCATGTGTTGAATGGCCCTCATGGCTGGTTGTTTAACCACTGCTTTGCCATATCCCTCAGTGAATAGGGGAATAGCCTCAGCCTTAGCACATCTTAGTGGACTCCGTGTATTTTGAATGCTCTGCATATGTCCAGGAATCCTCTTAAGTGCTGCCGAGCATCTTCTGTGGTTGTCCCTCCAAATTGCCCCAATGTGTTGATCATGTTAAACATCACGGGCTTCAGCTCAAAGTGATCCACATCGATCTCAAGTTCTGTCATTTTTGGATTGAACCCTCTGAAGTCATGTTCCAAGTAATCCTTGGTGGTTCGAACATATTGTGGCTGCCTGGGCGAAATAGGGGCGGCTGCCTTGGTGGAACTTATTGTTGTTCTCTGGGCGGCGGGTCTTGCGGCCTATTCTTGCCGTTCTGAGCAGTGTTGGAAGGAGTCGTTTATTACTTCCATGATTTCCTCTACTTTTCTCTCTTCTTTAGTTTTCCCAAGGGCTATTCTGATCTCCTTTTTGAGTTCTCTTGCTCTTCATTCGATATCGTCAACATAAACAATTTCGCCTTTTGGATTTGCCCTGGTCATGCACTTAGCAAATGAATTGTAAAATATTTTTTTCCTGAATAAAGATAAAAAATAAAAAACGTAAAAGCAAATAAAATAAAAGCACAGGAAATAAAAATGAATTTTGTTGTTACCAATCCCCGGCAACAGTGCCAAAAACTTGTAGAGCATTTTAGTGTTCTCTAAATATGAGCGCAGGTGCACACTTATGTCAAGTAATAGTATAAAAGATATCGTCTCCCACAGGGATTGGACAACTTGACTCGAATCTTGATACCTGCACAAGAAAAGTAAACGCACAAATAAGTAGATTTGTTTAAGAGGAAAATAAAATAAAAACACAAGTAAATAAAAGGGAAGAAATCATATTGATAGAATAGGCCGAGTTATGCTGATGATTACTGTGAAACTATGTTGAATAGGACAAGTTGTTTTGCGCTGCCAGACTCTGCTGCCTCGGCGGGAGAGGGTAGTAAGGCTGCTGAGATGCTCTCACTGCCTCGGTAGGGGAATGGGCTTGTGTCTCGGCGGCAAACTCGGCAGAACTACAAGGCTCGGCAAAACGCTTCGAAAGTGATCTCGCTTATGTCTAAGTCAGAATGATGTTGATGCCCATTGCAGATAATACCAGTCGCGGCATGAATTGTGCAAAGACAACAATGTTTATTCATCCTCTTTTAGCCGCCTTAAACCCTAACCTATATCTATCTAGATTGATCAACACCGTTTATAGATGAGATCGTACTTACTCCTTTCGTGAGTTCGACTCTCTCGATATCGAACAAATAGATAGCAATCAACTAATCTTTCGCCTTAATTGAAAACTATGAAGAACATGAAATAAGCAAACCTTGAAGCTTTATTGCAAAAACAAACTTAAAATCCTAAACAACCGTTCTCACACTAATTACAACATAACCCAAACCCAAAGAGAATTTTAGAACATAATGGCGGCAAGAAAACATAACTTATGCCTAAGGGAAAACTTAAGTTGTTTTGAAGTGAAAATACATTGAGTATATATAAGCATTAGCTAGGTCTAGTTCTTCTTGGAGTAGAAGTCTTCAAAGTAGCTTTTGCATTAAATGCAACCTTAAATTTTGACTTCTTTGAGTTGAATATGGACTTCTTCTCGTTGCCTTGCTCCGCAAGTAAGCTCGAGTTCCTCCTTCGGTGGCTCTGCATGATGCTATAGTCATTGGAAAATTGAGTGGGCAGTATCGATAAGATCAGGATTTTCTAGTCTACAGATCGCACTCCAGTTCTCCAATTTCTCATCTTGTTGTCTTGGGCGGCAGGTAGGGCGACGACAGCTACATGGCAACTATTGTTTCTGTCTGGAACTGCATCAGTACAGCTCCTTAGTTTGCTGCCTCAACATCATATCCTAAGCTCCTCTCTTCTTTTGTCAGCCTCTAGTACCTGAAACTAAAACTAAACTAAAACAGTACCTTTTCCTTACCAAATAAAAAAAATCAATAAAAAGCATGATAAAGTAAAGAATACTGTAAAATGATATGCATGGTCCTAATTATGCCTAAAATGTACCCAAAAACAGCAATAATATGAGATGGAATGTGCATGAAATATATAAGTTATGGACACTTTACAGAAGCCAGGGCACATAAGAACCGAAAGTCCCCAACTCAAAAGGAAGAGCTTCGGGAAGAAGAAGAAGCTCAAGGTAAATGTTGCTACTTGGAGTGATGAGGAATCATCCGATGAAGATGAGCTAGAAGTTGCCAACCTTTGTCTCATGGCTCTTGAAGAAGATCCTAAGGTAACCTCTAACTCATCTACATTTGATTTCACTTTTGATGAGCTTCAAGAAGCCTATGATGAGTTGCAAGAGGTATACAACGAATTGGTTGAGAAGTATAAGGAATCAATTTTGAAAAAACAAGAAAATCATTTTTGGTTTGAAAACACAAAATGATTCCTTATCTAAAACCAATTTCGAACTTGAAATGAAGGTTTGTGATTACAAGACAATTTAACATATTTTGAAAAAGAAAATGTTGATTTAAACAACCTTTTTTCGAGTTTCATGATCATCACCACAATGAGATGAATGATCCCAAAGCTTCTTTGAACAAAGTTGGGAATCTTCAAAACCCAACTATGTGAAAAGAAACTTTGGCAACCACAAACAAAGATATTTCCAAAAACCCTCTAGAGGTTAGAGGATTAGGAGTGTATGGGTTCCTAAGGAACTAGTTACTTCTGATGATATTCATGCCATTGCTTCTTGGATTCCCAAGGGAACCAAGTTTTTGGGAGCTAATACTCATGGACCCAAAATGATTTTGGTACCAAACCAAGGCTTAATTCTTTGTTTGTAGGGGGCATTGCTACAAGGTCAAAGATACATGCGCAAATTCATGGTATCTTGATAGTGGATGCTCAAGACACATGACCGGTGACACGTGTATATTCTTGGAGATAAAGCCAAAAGGTGGAGGAGTAGTAACATTTGGTGACAACTCCAAGGGCCACATTGAAGGAATTGGTTCCATTGGTAATCACTCTTCTATACTCATTGATAATGTCTTGTATGTCAACGGTCTTAAGCATAATTTCTTGAGCATTAATCAATTGTGTGATAAAGGTTTTAATGTTTTTTTTTATTTAAATGGTTGCAAAATGTTGAACATTGAAACAAATCAAATAGTGCTCATTGGTCATTGCACAGGAAATATTTATATAGTGCATTTATGTTGAGTGGATCGATGAATAGATAAATGCCAAAAGGGGGCTAATTGGATTTTTAAATTGGTTGGTAGTGAAGTGGTGAAATAAAAATTGAAGACAATGGCACTTATAGTGGTTCAAGTTTCAAATGAACTCTACATCCACTACCTTGGCTCCCACTAAGGATTTTCCAAACAACTTCACTAGTTGATCTTCCCCTTTTCTAGGCTTAGGAAGAAACCTTTACACAAATGGTCAAATTTCTACCCAAAATTGACCAAACTTTCTCACAAGTATACAAAGAAGAATGTGGCAATTACAATGTATCTCTCAAGACTAATATTCCCCAACTTACAAGCACTCAACCCAATTTAATCTGAAAAATAGGAAATTACAAAGAATGACAATTGGGGTTTTACAAGGATATTGAAATTAAGCACTTGAGCTTGGATTAGATGTAGGATTGTTTCTCTTAGGATAAATAGTTGTTGCTGGTAGTT
The DNA here is from genome assembly GCA_958450335.1 of Hibiscus tridactylites. Classification (NCBI taxonomy): domain Eukaryota; kingdom Viridiplantae; phylum Streptophyta; class Magnoliopsida; order Malvales; family Malvaceae; genus Hibiscus; species Hibiscus tridactylites. The sequence goes on along the minus strand of OY288287.1, from coordinate 54,001,561 downwards.
TTTGGACTCCCTTTTATACCTTCTCATTCAATTCTAGCCATTGGGGTGGTTGCCATCATAAATATAGTCGTTGGGATGCAATCTTCCCACCATAAATGCACTTCTACAACTACCTATTTCGAAACAAATGTACATGTTTCGAAACATACCAAAATAGAAATAGTTGCTGGGTGTAATTAAGAGACCGTATCGAAACAAATACAATTGTTTCGATACACTAAGAACCCATTCCGAAACAATTTGAAACTGTCAAAACCCGTATTGAAACATGCTTAAATCGTTTTGATACGTCTTAACCGTTTTGTGAAAATTAGTTATAAATTGCAACGGTCATAAAATTTGAATCCAAGTTTAAATCGCATTTTGAAACGATTGAGATCGTTCCGATACAGACATATCGAAACGGATCTACTCGTTTTGTTGTTCTTCATCCGTTTCGAAACATAGGGTCTTATTTTGATACTATCGTATCGAAACTAGAGGAGTCATTCCGAAACAGATGTTAACAGTTTTAAAACGTTCCGTAACGCCTAAGGGCTGTTTCGAAACGGTGACTCGGAAATCGTTGTTTTGACTTTGAAAATACTTAGAAAAAATTTTTTATAACTATTTGGTTTTGACTTGACCACTTAGCTTAAAAGTTTTGGGAAGCTTTGAGGACTTAAAAAATTATTTTATATTTTCAATTTAGTTCTTAAATCCTTTGTTATATCGAAATCAATTCTTTTGTTTTACAATCTCCCCCTTTTTGATATAACAAAACCAAGTATAAATTTTTAAGTGTTTTGAAATCTTTGAAAAACTTTTAAATCCCCCTACATTTAAGATAGGTTTTAAAGTTTTGAAAAATTCAAATTTAAAGCACTAGAAACTTAAAACCAACTTAAAAACACTGAGGCTCTTAGGAATTACTTCTCCCCCTTTGTGTTAGATCAAAAATATAATCAAGGCTAAATGAGAATAAAAGATCCATAAAGATCATAAACCAAACAACATAATAGCATAGATAGCATTAAGTTCATGAAACAAATCTAAACATAACATCAAACTCAATCCTAAAAAAAGGAAATCAAAGCATAGGTCTTAAAACAACAACAAAATGTAGGTGCATAAACTCAATCCTAATATGACAAAAAAAGATGATATGCGGTAAGACTAAGGTGCCTCATCGTTGTCATCGCCTCTAAGGTCATCCAAGAAATCATCCTTTTCCTTCTCTTGATCCTTGCGAAAATGCCTCCAATCACCATAGAAGTTGGTGAAGGAGAGATCCATGGATGATTTTTAGGTGTCAAGAGAGGTAAGGCGATTCTCTGTGCCAAGAACACGATCCTCCAAGGATGTTAATCGAGTGTTGATAGCAGCAAACTCGGAAGCCATGTTTGTGTCTATGGTGTTGAACCTTTTGGTGAGGAAGACCATGAGAGCATCATTGTTAGGAGCCACAATGGGAACTTGAACTTGTGGTTGAGGCTCTACTTGAGGTGCTTGAGCTCTACGATCAACTCAAATATATTCACCAAGTGTGTAACAAAATCCGGACCTTATGAGAGAACACTCACCAAGCTTTTGCTTTTGTTGTTCCAGAAAATCGTATGAAACATCAAGGCTAATGCGAACGAAGATGTAGCTCAAAACAGTCTCATATGCGAAGGAGGTGATGGAGTCGGATAGACGATGCCTCACAAGATGGACTATCTCGGAAAACATTATCTTCACAAAGTTAGGCTGTTGTGATTGTTGGAAACACTTGAGCCAAAAAGTGTCAACTTGACGGATATGGGCAAATTTTCCTCCGGATGAGCGAAAGAACCAGGATCTGATCAAGTGCAAGAAACGATTGTGGGCATCCAAAGTGAGAATCGATCCAGTTTGAGATCCAAAGTGGGTTTCATCCTTAATACCCCCATGAACAAGCCCAAGAAAGTTCACTAGGGTGGATGGTTCAATCCGAAACTTCTTGACCAAGATGTAAGACTCGATATCAACAACTTCGGAACGATCTTCGTTGCTAATAAGATTAGCATTGGAGTAGAAAAGCAGTACCATGTTTTTGTAGACAATGTCGGGAATACTCATGAAGCTTAGGAAACCCCATTGTGTCAAAAGAGGTAGGTACTTGAAGTAGAAACGCTCGGAATCAAGGAATGTCATGTCTACAACTCTCTCTTGTCGAACAACAACATCTTGAAGAATTTTAAAACGATTCCTAGCCTCTTGGTTACTAAGACTTTTGGCATAAAGAAGTGTAAGGTTTGGATGAACATTGTCACCGGGGTTCGAACCTTCACCCCATTCAATCTTTCTTTTCTTAGAATCCATTAAAAAACCTAAAAACAAAGCATATGCATAAAAGAAATTTGAAAGCCCTTGAAGAATTTAAGTGTATGCATTAAATCCTAATTTGATCCAATAAGAATCCCATTAAGGTTTTCAAAAACACTTTGAAAGCATATACATAAAAGAAATTTTGATGAAAACAAATTTGAAAAACAGTGTTAAAAATATGATTAAAATGAAATGTATTCGAACCAAAATATTTAAGATTTGAATTTTTTTTACAAGATTTTGAAAAACCCATAATGTAAAACAAGTATTCTATACAAAACTATAATTTTTTAACATAATATTCGAACAAAAAAAAGAAAAAGATAGAAAATACCTCAAATGTGGGATTTTGGAGGAATTTGTGGATGAAATTGTACAAAATTGATGAAGCTTGCTTAGATTGATGTTTATGAGTAAAAGCCCTCAAGTTTTGATGAAAAACAAAGAGATTTGAAGGGTTTTAATAGATGAAATTGCTTTAGGGTTTTGAGGGTTTTGGGTTTAATTAAAAGTGACTTTAAGCATTTAAAACCCTTTAAATTTGGCTTTTCTGGATACGTGTTTTGAAACAGGAGAGGTCATTTCGAAACATGCGTACCAAAACGCATTCGAACGTTTCGAAACGTATTAACTGTTTCGATACAATTTTGACTATATCGAAGCCCAAGAGTTGTTTGTATCGATACAGTTTTGATTGTAACGAAGCCAAAGAGTTGCCCGTATCGAAGCGAAGTGGGGTCATTTCGATACAAGTTTTAACATAACCAAATCGTTTTGAAACCCTTTGGGTCATTTTGGAACAGCTTGGTCCATATGTTTTCTTTAGAGGCATCCCGTATTAAAATAGGGTGACCCATTTCGATACCAATAGCCCTGAAAAGAGAGCAGATAAGGCACAAAAATGCAGAAAATTCGAACTTTGATTGAACCTAGATGCATGAAAGAGATGTATGAGCAAGTTTAACATATCAAAACATAAACATACCCCCTAACTATAAACAAGGATGTAATTAGGATCAAAAACACATAAGCATGGGATTTAACAAGAATTCAAGCAATTTTAAGCACAAAGGTCCTAATTGGTCAAGATAGGCTAGTTAGACCTAACTCTCTCTTAAGGGACCAAAAACGCTCTTTATCTAGAGATTTGGTAAAGATGTTCGCTAATTGATTTAAGGTGTCTACATACTCTAAAACAATATCTCTGTTAAGGACATGATCTCTAATGAAATGATGTCTTATTTCTATATGTTTAGTTCTAGAGTGTTGGATGGGATTTTTTGTAAGACATATGGCACTAGTGTTATCACACTTAAGTGGTATGGTGTCTACCTTAATTCCATAGTCTAAGAGTTGTTGTTTCATCCAAAGGACTTGAGCACAACAACTCCTTAAGGATATGTACTCCGCTTCGGTGGTAGATAAAGTTACACTATTTTGTTTCTTAGAGAACCAAGATATGAGCATACTACCTATGAATTGACAAGTGTTGGAAGTACTTTTCCTATTTATCTTACAACCCTCCGTAATCCGCATCCGAATAAGCATGAAGGTTAAAGGTTGAGTCTCTAGGATACCAAAGGCCTAAACAAGAAGTATCTCTAAGGTACCTAAAGATCCTTTTAACGGCTATAAGGTGTGACTCTCTAGGACTAGCTTGGAACCTAGCACACAAGCAAACACTAAATAATATATTCGGTCTACTTGCGGTAAGGTAAAGTAAAGACCCAATCATAGAATGATAAAGCTTAGAGTCAACACACTTACCTCCTTCATCTTTGTCAAGCTTTGTGGATGAGCTCATTGGTGTAGCTTGAGGCTTTGCTTGCTCCAAGCCAAACTTCTTGAGCATATCTTTGATGTACTTAGCTTGATTGATGAAGATTTCATCCTTCATTTGTTTGATTTGGAGTCCCAAGAAGAATGAGAGCTCCCACATCATGCTCATTTCAAATTCACCTTACATCAACTTAGAAAAATTTTGACAAAGCAACTCATTAGTAGAACCAAAAATAATATCATCAACATAAACTTGAACTACTAAGATATCTTTGCCAATGTTTTTAATAAATAGTGTTGTGTCCACTTTCCTTTTTTAAAACCTTTTCCAACTAGAAAAGTTGATAATCTTTCATACCAAGCTCTAGGAGCTTGTTTTAAACCAAATAAAGCCTTTGACAATTTGAAAACATAGTTTGGAAAAATAGGATCTTCAAAACCCGGTGGTTGTTCCACATACACTTCTTCGTTTATAAAGCCATTTAAAAACGCAGTTTTGACATCTATTTGAAAAAGCTTGAAATCATGATAACATGCAAATGCAAGTAACATCCTAATTGCTTCCATCCTAGCTATGAGTGCATAGGTTTCATCAAAATCAATTCCTTCTTCTTGAGTGTAACCTTGAGCAACTAGCCTAGCCTTATTTCTCAATATGTTACCACTCTCATCTAGTTTGTTTCTAAAGACCCATTTAGTTCCTATAGTAGATTTGTTTCTAGGCCTATCAAATAATTTCCATACTTTACTTCTCTCAAATTGGTTAAACTCATCTTGCGTGACCATAATCCAAAAGTCGTCTTTTAATGTTGCTTTAACATTTTTAGGCTCAATACATGAGATAAAAGCAACATTATTAAGCATTTTAAGAAAAGAACGAGTAGTTACCTCCTTGGATGGATCACCCAAGATCTCACCACCCTTGACATAGTTGTACTCCCTTGGGTAGCTCACTTCCTTTTCCTCAAGAGACATGTCTTGCAATGCTTCTAGAGACGGTTCTTGTGCTTCTTCCTCTTTGGATGGAATCTCATTCACCTTTGATGATTCTCCACCATCATTGGCTTCAATGATCCCTACATCATTATCATCGCAAGAATCCTTCCTCGGAAGGAGGTTATCATCGAAAACCACATGAATAGATTCCTCTACAACTAAAGTTCTTTTGTTAAACACACGATAGGCTTTAGAGTTTAAAGAGTAACCTAGGAAAATAGCTTCATCACTCTTTGCATCAAATTTACCTAAATTATCTTTTCCATTGTTTAAAACAAAAAAACTTGCAACCAAAAGGATGAAAATGGCTAATGTTAGGCTTTTTAGTTTTTGAAATATCATGCAGAGTTTTCTTCAACATAGGCCTATTCATTACTTGGTTTATAATATAGCAAGCGATGTTAGTGGCTTTCGCCCAAAAATACTTAGGTAAATTATTTTCACAAAGCATAGTCCTAGCCGTTTCTTCTAAAGTTCTATTTTTCCTCTCAAATACCTCATTTTGTTTAGGAGTGCGAGGAGCCGAAAAATTATGGCTAATCCCATTTTCATTACAAAAATCTTCAAAACTCGTATTTTGAAATTCGGTTCCATGATCACTTCTAATACGTGAAATTTTAAGTTCAAGATCATTTTGGGTTATTTTTGAAAATATGATGAAGTTTTCTAAAGCCTAATCTTTGGTGCTTAAAAAGAAAACCCAAGTATACCTAGAGTAATCATCAACAAGCACAAATGAATATGTTTTTCCACCCAAGCAAGTAGTCCTAATTGGCCCAAAGAGATCCATATGGATCAATTGCAAATATCTACTTGCAGAAACATCATTAATGGACTTGAAAGAGGCTTTATGTTGTTTCCTTTAGCACATGTATCACAATTTTTATCTAATGAGAACTTGAGCTTAGGTAGGCCTCTAACTAGATTAAGGGAAACTAATTTTTCTAAAATGCTAATGCTAGCATGTCCTAGTTTCCTATACCATAATCATGCATCATTTTCATTTTGTGCAACTAAGTATGTATGGGATGTATGAATGTCATCTAGATGCACCATATAAATATTGCTTATGCGATAACCAATGAGCATTGTTTTGTTAGATTTAATGTCTACTATTATACAACCATTTATATCAAACATGTCATTAAACCCTTTATCACATAATTGACTAATGCTCAACAAATTGTGTTTTAGACCATTGACATACAAGACATTTTCAATAAGTATGGAAGAGTGAGTACCTATGGAGCCAATACCTTCAATGCGGCCTTTGAGTTGTCACCAAAAGTTACTACTCCTCTACTTTTTGGCTTTAATTCTATGAATCGACTCTTGTCTCTGATCATGTGTCTCGAGCATCCACTATCAAGGTACCATGAATTTTGACTTTGTGCTTTGGCCTTGTAGCAATGCTCCCCCTACAAACAAAGAGTTTAAACTTTGATTTTTGGTACCCAAATCATTTTGGGTCCATGAGTGTTAGCTCCCAAAAGCTTGGTTCCCTTAAAAATCCAAGATGACAATACATTAACATTATTAGATTTTACAAGTTTCTTAGGAACCCATACACTTCTAATCTTTTTAGTTCTAGAATGCCTATAGGAGCCACTTTGTTTGTAGTTCAAATTCTTTCTTTTTGTAAAGTTGGTTTTTGAAGATTCACCCTTTTCAAGTTTTGAAGAACCAACACTTTTGAAAGAATTTTTGAGCTCATTCACCAATTTTTGGTGTTTATCATTACATTGGGAAAGAAGGTTGTTCAAACCAATATTTTCTTTTTTCAAAGAAATTTAAATCATCATGAAAGCTTAAAACCTTTTTCTCAAATCCGAGTTAGTTTTAGAGAGTAAATCATTTTGAGCTCTCAAATCTGAAATGACCTTTTGTTTTTCAAAACAGACTCCTTGTATTTCTCTACTAACTTATCATATACCTCTTGTAACTCATCATATGCATCATGCAATTCATCAAATGTAAAATCATAACATGATGAGTTAGAGGTTACCATAGAATCCTCCTTAAGATCCATGAGGCAAAGGTTGGCCAATTCATGTTCCTCATCCTCAGATGACTCCTCATCACTCCAAGTAGCAATCTTGGATTTGAGCTTCTTCTTCTTCTTCTCAAAGCCCTTCTTCTTGAGTTGAGGGAAATCGGAACAAATATGACCCGACTTCTTGCACTCAAAGCAAATGGTATGATCTTTTCCCTCTTCTTTGATCTTCTTCTTGAAGTCTCTCTTTCTTTGAAATTTCCTCCCTCGGTTAGACTTCATGAACTGTGAGAAGCGTTTGGCTATCATTGCCAACTCCTCGAAATCATCCTTCTCACTAGAAGAGCTCTCCTCTTGTAGAGAGGCCTTGAGAGCAACTCCTAGCTCTTTTTTTTCTTGTCCACCTCTTGCTTCTCTATTCTCCTTTCTTCTTTTCCTCTTCTCTTACTTGTTTCATAATCTCATGAGTAAGAACATAACCAACTAGCTCATCAAGCTTCAAGGTCTTCAATTTCTTAGCTCCGATGATGGTCGTTCTTTTACCATCCTAAGATTCTAAGAGAGAATATAGAAGCTTCCTAACTAGCTTGTCTTCGGGAATCACTTCACCGAATCCTTTTAAACCATTGACAATGATCGAAAATCGATCAAACATCTTGGAGACACTCTCATATGGATCCATCTTGAAATTTTCATAACTCAAATTTAGTAGCCCAATCTTCGTCTCCTTAACATCACTAGTTCCTTCATACGTTGTCTCAGAGTGTCCCACACTTCTTTGGCACTCTCGATTGAAAAAACCTTAGAATAGATGTGATACATTCCAAGGACGAGATGGACTTACTTTTCCACTTGGCCCAATAACTCGAGCCAAGTCCAAGATGATCAAGAGTGAGATGAATTCAACCGTTCAAGGATTTGTAAGCAAAGGATTGCAAGCTCCCATGAAGAAAGAAGAATTTAGTGAAGGAAGCCCATACTTCAAATCCTTCGAGCATAATTGGGTAACAAAAACCCAACTTGATGCACCTTTGGAGATAGATATCCATGAGCCTTTAGATGTCCATTAACTATCCATTTTATTGTATTTAGACCCAATACTCCTTATTATGAAATGATTGGGTCATACTTTTATTTTTAGCCCAAGTTAGGATTTACAAGTGTTATTTAGGCCTAGTTTGTATTAAAACAGCCCATACATGCTTCCTACCCAAAAACCAAGTACTTACCAGCCAAATAAGCCCAAATCCCTTCAAATTTTCGTCCAAAAAGAAGCCCCAACAACCCATTACTTGTTGCCCAAGCAACCAGCCCCTAACAAGCCATTACTTGCTGCCCAAGCAACCTAGCTTATTTGCAGCCCAAGAAATCAGCACATATCAGCTTATCACTTGCCTTATCACCTTATTCCTTGCTGGCCAAGTACAAGGAGTTTGTAGGCTTTTTTATTTTATTTTTTAATTAAATTAGGGTTTCCTTGTTTTAGTAGAAGTTAAATTACTTTGGCTTTCCTTCATCTATAAAAGGATGAAGCCTCCACCATTGTAATTCAGATTTTCTTGGATTAATAAAGTATTTAGTGAGTTTGTTTTTGCAAGTGCTGATTCCTTGCTGATTACTTGTGCTGATTACTTTGGGTGAAAAATTCGAATAAAAGGGGAAAATTCGCAAAAAATAAATGAACGATTTTTGAGCTGAAATTTTCCCGATCAGATCTACACCATTGGAGGAGTCGCCACATAAAATTTCAAAATTTTTTGACATCGGGAACACCTCGAACAAAGTGGATCAATGTTGAGCAGAATTAGGTTCTTTTCCTCTATTTTCACCCTAGTTTAGTTTCTTTCTATCAATTTTCATTATTTTTAGTTTATTTATCTTATAAAACAAAAAAAAAGAAAAAAAAAGAAAAACTGAAACTGAAACTGAAGAAAAGTGAGAAAGATCATACCTAGCCGCCAACTACCATCAAGAATCATCAAGATCAACATCATCCATCGCTGCAAGCATCACATTGAAGTGGGTTCAACTTTGGATTTCTTTCTTCAAGTTGTTTCCGAGTTTTGGGTTTCCATCTTTCTAGTTTTTTCTTTTCTACTCTTTAGTTATTTAAGTTCATTTATTTTGCTTTTCTTTCTTCTCTTACGCCATTAACACCTTCTCTATTCTGGTGTGAGTAGGATTAAACAAAGTTGCATTGTAATTCTTTCTTCTTGCGACTATATTTCAATTGGTGTCAAGCCTTTCCTTGGACTCCTAGTACAATTAGGAATCATTGTTAGGATTAAACTTCGATTGCGACTTGTTTGTCTTGTGGCAGAAGATCTTTAAAGAGCACAAGATTGGCTTACTTGCCTCGCTAAGTATTTCTTTCTTGGAGTGTTTAGTGAGATTTCTAGCTTTTCTTTCTTTTGTTTTTCACCTTTTTAAATTTGAGTGTTTTCAAGATGTCACAAACTAGTGACGACGACAAACCACACAAGGTGACTCTTCAAGAGGTTGCGGATACTCTAAATAAACTTACACGGACTGTAACCTCATTGGCAACCAAGCTTGATCACACCGATACAATCGTGACCGCAATAACTCAAACCATTGGAGGAATCAAAACAAATGAGGTTGAAGACGAAACAGAAGAGCCTAAGAGTCCACCTCTTTTTAACATTCAGAATAAAGGCCAAAATCCCCTACATAGGCACAACCCTCGCACAGAACCAAAACGAGCATAAAACTCCTTGGCGAAACCAAAGATCACTGTGCCGCCTTTTCAAGGAAGGTATGACCCGGATGCTTATTATGACTGAGAAAATCGAGTTGATCTTTTATTCGAGTATTATCAATGTCTCGAAGAGGATCAAGTCCCATTGTTGACTCTCGAATTCACTGAATATGCATCCATTTGGTGGTCCCAATTGGTCCGAAATCGGCGTCTCAATGGAGAAGCCAAGATAACATAATGGGGAGAACTTAAAGAAGTCACGCGAGAACGATTCGTTCCCCCATTATATTGACGAGAGCTCAAACAAGAGTTGCAAAAGATCAGACAAGGCTACAGAACTGTTGATGAATATCTCAAAGAGATGGAATCCTTGATGCTAAGAGTCGATATACAATGACAAGAAGATACATTGACTAGGTTTATTGTCGGTCTCAACGACAACATTCTTGAGGTGCTTGAACTCAAAACCTACGACACTCTTGAAGAGGCATTCCAATTTGCCATGACAATTGAAAAACGCATCAAAGATAGACAACGATATCGCCAAAAGAGTTATCCATATGATAGAGGTACCACTCAACCCTTGTCTAATTCTAATACTTCTAATCTGTTGGCCGACTCTAGTAGAGCAAAACAGAAACCTGAAGCATCCAAGCCATTGGAAAAAACTAAGGTCGAAATTCCCATGACGACAGAAAATACACAAACAAATAAGAAAACCCGGGATATTGTATGCTTCAAGTGCAAAGGACATGGACACTATCAAAGGGACTGCCCAAATACAAGACTTTTTCTTGTTCGAGAAGATGGGACATGCACATCCGATTCAGAATTGTCCGATAATTACTCTAGTGATGAACCTGATCCTAGAAGCTTGGTGATTCAACGTTCACTTAATATCCAAGCAATCGACGACACAGAAGTGCAAAGAACAAATATTTTCCACACACGATGTTTGATCAAAGGTAAACTTTATTCTGTCATCATTGATAGCAGAAGTTGTGTGAATGTGGTGAGCAGCTATCTTGTTGATGCACTTGACCTACCTTGTCAACGCCATCCAAAGCCATATTATCTCCAATGGCTTCATGAAGGATCAGAGTTAAAGGTAACCAAACGTGCATTAGTCACTTTTACTATGGGCAAATATTCTGATGACGTTTGGTGTGATGTTATTCCTATGCAAGCATCTCACTTGCTTTTAGGGAGACCTTGGCAGTATGATTGTGATGTGACTCACCATGGTAAATTAAATAAATATTCCTTTGTATACCATGGCAAGAAGTATACCTTGGCCCCACTCGATCCAAAAGAGGTGTACAAATACTAGATGCGAATGAAGAAGTTTTGTGAGGAGGTGGGAATTCTAAAAGATGGAAACAAGGAAAAAAAGGCAATGACGAAAGAGGCCAGTAGTAATAAAAGCCAAATGAACAAAGGCCCAGGGGTGGTGAGTGATTCTCACTGTGAGAAAAAAAGAGTATCTCAAAATATTTATGCGAGAGAAAAAGAAGTGAGACAAGCCCCTTTTCTTAAACAACCTTGCATCCTCGTCCGATTTAGGGAAAATTTTATTTCTATCACTAACAATAACAAATGTTTGCCTAGTGTGTTTGTTTCTCTTTTTCAAGACTTTAATGATGTTTTAGGTGATCCACCCGATGGTTTGCCGCCCTTAAGAGGAATTGAACATCAAATTGACCTAATTTCGGGTTCTTCTATCCCAAATAGACCAGCATATAGATGCAATCTTGAAGAAACCAAGGAGTTAGAAAGGCAAGTGGAAGAACTACTCCACAAAGGCTACATTCGTGAGAGTTTAAGCCCTTGTGACGTACCAGTGCTTTTGGTGCCAAAGAAAGATGGTTCATATCGAATGTGTGTAGATTGTAGACCAATAAACAGAATCACCATCAAGTATCGACATCCTATCCCACGATTAGATGACATGCTTGATGAACTCTACGGCGCATGCATCTTCACCAAGATTGACTTGAAGAGTGGTTATCATTAAATACGGATGAAGGAAGGAGATGAATGGAAAACTGCTTTCAAGACCAAGTTCGGTCTATATGAGTGGACAGTCATGCCTTTTGGTTTGACCAATGCCCCTAGCACGTTCATGAGGTTGATGAACCACATCTTACGGGAATTTCAAGGTAATTTTGTTGTTGTTTATTTCGATGATATTCTTATCTACTCTTGTTTCTTCTATTCACACCTCTTTCATGTGAAATTTGTCCTTGAAGTTCTTCGACAGGAACGATTATATGCTAACATGGAAAAGTGCGTGTTTTGTAGTGCAAGTCTTAATTTTCTAGGCTTTATAGTAAGTGCACATGGTATCCATGTTGATGATGAAAAGGTCAAAGCAATTAAAGAATGGCCCACACCATCTTCCATAACCGAGGTGAGTGCCTTCCATGGCCTAGCAAGCTTCTACCGCCGTTTTGTCAAGGATTTCTCTACCATCGCCGCGCCATTAACAGATATTATCAAAAAAACAGTAGGTTTCCATTGGGGTGAGGCACAAGAAACAACTTTCCAAACACTAAAAGGTAAACTTTGTACTACCCCAATTCTTCACCTTCCCGATTTCTCTAACACTTTTGAGTTAGAATGTGATGCCTCCGATATAGGCATAGGTGCAGTTCTTTTGCAGGAAAAACAACCAATCGCTTACTTTAGTGAGAAGTTAAAAGGAGCAACACTATCTTCTTGCATTAGTTCGTGCACTTGAAGTTTGGCAACACTATCTTCTTCCAAAGGAGTTTGTCATACATACGGACCATGAATCCTTGAAGTGGCTCAACGGCCAAGGTAATTTGAGCAAGAAACATGCTCGTTGGGTGGAATTCATTGAAACATTCCCTTATATCATCAAATACAAGAAAGGTAAGGATAATTTAGTAGCGGATACACTATCTCGAAGGTATACCCTAATTACTCAAATACATGCTATTATATTGGGATTTGAGCATAGAATGGAATTATATCCTAATGACCCATATTTTAAGGAAATTTATACTCATTGTTTAAAAGGTGTTTTTAACAAGTTTTATCTTGTAGATGGGTTTCTTTTCTGAATAAACAGGTTGTGTATACCACAAGGATCCATTAGAGAACTTCTAGTCCATGAATCACACTCCGGAGGCTTAATGGGACACTTTGGCATCTCTAAAACTCTGGACATGGTAATGGAGAACTTCTTTTGGCCACATATGAGGAAAACTATGGAGAAAGTATGTGCATCTTGCATAGTATGTAAACAAGCCAAATCCAAGGTTAGTCCTAATGGTTTATATACCCCCTTCCTATTACTTCTCTCCCTTGGGTCAATTTATCTATGGACTTTATTCTTGGATTACCTCGTACCAAGAGGGGTCGAGATAATATTTTTGTTGTGGTCGACAGGTTTTCAAAGATGGCTCACTTTATACCTTGCCATAAAATGGACGACGCAACACATGTCGTGGATCTCTTCTTTAGAGAAGTAGTACGACTTCATGGAATTCCACGCACCATTGTTTCCGATAGAGATGTCAAGTTCATAAGCCATTTTTGGAAAGTTTTGTGGGGGAAAATAGGTACCAAACTACTATATTCTACAACTTGTCACCCACACACGGACGGACAAACCGAGGTAATAAACCATATATTAGGTGTGTTACTCAGAACTGTTGTCGGTAAGAACACTAAGACTTGGGAAGAATATTTAACTTTTGTAGAGTTTGCCTACAACCGTTCTATTCATTCATCCACTGGTTATTCCCCATTTGAAGTAGTTTATGGTTTTAACCCCTTTAACTTCTTTAGACCTCGTCCCTTTGCCTATTGATAATATTTGCAGCTTAGATGGTGCAAAGAAAGCAGAATTGGTTAAATCCATACACGCTAAGGCAAAGCAAAGAATGGAGAAAACATATGAAAGCATTGCTGCTAAAGTCAACAAAGGTCGACGCCAAGTTGTCTTTGAACCAGAAGATTGGGTTTGGTTGCACATGCGTAAAGAGAGATTTCCAAACCATAGGGAATCCAAGTTGGATCCAAGAGGAGATGGACCATTCCAAGTCCTTGAAAGAAACAACAATAATGCATACCGAACTGATCTACCCGGTGAGTATAATGTGAGTACAACTTTTAATGTTGCTGACCTTTCTCCCTTTGACATTTCAGATTCGTGGACGAATCCTTTTGTGGAGGGAGGGGATAATACATGTACCACAAGGCAATTCCAAGGACGAGATGGACTTACTTTTCCACTTGGCCCAATAACTCGAGCCAAGTCTAAGATGATCAAGAGTGAGCTGAATTTAATCGTTCAAGGATTTGTGAGCAAAGGTGATACAGGGGTGTTGTTGAAGAAAACAACATTCCTCGTTCATTCGCGGATCTAGGATAATAGCAAGTATTTCTCTGCAATAGAAACAATCATGATTTTGAAGTTAGATATTTTAAATAGTAAAAAAAATGAAAGAAAAAAATTCAGAATTGGGAGAGAAGAAAGTTGCAGAAATTTTAGGATAATTTGAACGACGAAGATGAAATTCTTCAAGCATTCAACAACGGTAGCAACGTTCTTGGAATTTGACACGATGAACTCGAAAGAACCTGCATAATCTGTTATGCAAACCCGAATCGAATCTGTTCTTCGTAGTCGGAAAAGATGAACAAACTCCAAGGAAAAACTCGAACAATCTGTTAAACGAACCCGAACCTTATCTTGAATTTGCTCGAATACGGACTTGGACCCTTCAATTATCGAACAATTGAGAACCCGAAGTATCAAAGAAAATGTTCTAAAAAGAACCAAATTTGAGAGAAAATCTCACAAAATAATTTATTCATTCAAGTGTGTAACCTTTTACACTCAATTTTTACACATATATATAAGGATAAAAGAAGGGTCAGCCGAAACATGTTTGTGGCTATTAATTAAAATTACAATTTGAAAATTAAAAGACTTGTAACTTCTCAATTTGGCGGGTTGAAATTGCAGCCAAGCATTATGCCAATTGGCACCACCGAGTTGATCACATTTAGCATGTGATAATTGTGCAAATTCAAGGAATAACTCCTTGGTCTTATCCACACAAGGAGAAAAGAATCAAAGCTTTCGGCTCCTGCTCTTGCACATTCACGTGCATGGCATTTGAATTTCAAATGCAAATATATCAAACGCACATGTGAGAATTGGAGAAGCATTCGGTTGGTCCCATGTTTTACCCTGTCACAAAAAAACAATTGAATACCAACATAAATATATATATCAAACACACGTAGCATAATATATATATATATAAACACCTGATAAATAATAACATCGAAATATGTTACATACCAACATAAATAATAAAATTGAAATATGTTACATATCAGCATGCAACACATTAAAAGTCTTATCTTCTAAGGCACAAGTATCATAAAATGACTCAGAAATATTAGCACAAGTAAGGAAAAGGGCTTCCCTGAACTTCTTGGCCTTAGAGCGTGAGATAGGTCCTATTGGCAAGACCTTTGGGTCAACTTGAGAGTTCGGAATGGGTGTGCTCACATCAAAAGGATTGCAAGCTGCCGTGAAGAAAGAAGAATTTATTGAAGGAAGCCCACACTTAAAATCCTTCGAGCATAATTGGGTAACAAAAACCCAACTTGTTGCACCTTTGGAGATAGATATCCATGAGCCTTTAGATGTCCATTAACTCCCTTTTATTGTATTTAGACCCAATACTCCTTATTATGAAAGGATTGGGTCAGACTTTTATTTTTAGCCCAAGTTAGGATTTATAAGTTTTATTTAGGCCTAGTTTGTATTAAAACTGCCCATACATGCTTCCTACCCAAAAACCAAGTACTTACCAGCCAAATAAGCCCAAATCCCTTCATATTTTCGTCCAAAAAGAAGCCCCAACAACCCATTACTTGTTGCCCAAGCAACCAGCCCCTAACAATCCATTACTTGTTGTCCAAGCAACCAAGCTTATTTGCAGCACATATCAGATTATCACTTGCCTTATCACCTTATTCCTTGCTGGCCAAGTACAAGGAGTTTGTAGGCTGTTTTTATTTTATTTTTTAAATTAAATTAGGGTTTCCTTGTTTTAGTAGAAGTTAAATTACTTTGGCTATCATTCATCTATAAAAGGATGAAGCCTCCACCATTGTAATTCAGATTTTCTTGGATTAATAAAGTATTTAGTGAGTTTGTTTTTGCAAGTGCTGATTACTTGTGCCTTCGAAGTCTTCTTCAACATAAGTCCGACGAGTTCTTAGGAGGGAGATCATCTTCACACTCCTGCTTGCCTAGGTAATCGCGTCTAGGAGGGTGGGTTAGAGCCGCTTGAGGTTGCTTGCTTAGGTAATTGCATCTAAGAGGGTGCCGAGGACAAAATCATCACAAATCCATCAAGCCATCTCCATCTTCAACTTCATGCCATCTCCATAGCCATAAACAAAGCTGAATTTTCAGATTTATTTTATCTACCTCTCCATCAATCTTTTTGTTTTAATTCTTATTATTTATCCCCAATCTTCTTTCTTATCTTTGTTTCTTTGATTTTCCAGCCTTGAATCTGAATTTTTCAAGAAAAGCCCTTCTCTTTTCTCTTGAACTTTCAGATCTGCTCCTAATCTTCTTGATTGAGTCTAGAGCCCCTAGTTCTTGCAACAACTTGATTGAAGGCTTCCAAATCCAAGTTTGCGCTACTCTATCATTTGGCATCAGATTTGGGATGATTCTTGGCAAGAATTTTGGCGTTTTGGGTGAAAAATTCGAATAAAAGGGGAAAATTCGCAAAATTTAAATGAATGAATTTTGAGCTGAATAACTCGAGCCAAGTCCAAGATGATCAAGAGTGAGCTGAATTCAACCGTTCAAGGATTTGTGAGCAAAGGATTGCAAGCTGCCATGAAGAAAGAAGAATTTATTGAAGGAAGCCAACACTTAAAATCCTTCGAGCATAATTGGGTAACAAAAACCCAACTTGCTGCACCTTTGGAGATAAATATCCATGAGCCTTTAGATGTCCATTAACTCCCTTTTATTGTATTTAGACCCAATACTCCTTATTATGAAAGGATTGGGTCAGACTTTTATTTTTAGCCCAAGTTAGAAATTACAGGTGTTATTTAGGCCTAGTTTGTATTAAAACTGCCCATACATGCTTCCTACCCAAAAACCAAGTACTTACCAGCCAAATAAGCCCAAATCCCTTCAAATTTTCGTCCAAAAAGAAGCCCCAACAACCCATTACTTGCTGCCCAAGCAACCAAGCTTATTTGCAGCCCAAGAAATTAGCACATATCAGCTTATCACTTGCCTTATTACCTTATTCCTTGCTGGCCAAGTACAAGGAGTTTGTAGGCTGTTTTTATTTTTATTTTTTTAATTAAATTAGGGTTTCCTTGTTTTAGTAGAAGTTAAATTACTTTGGCTATCCTTCATCTATAAAAGGATGAAGCCTCCACCATTGTAATTCAGATTTTCTTGGATTAATAAAGTATTTAGTGAGTTTGTTTTTGCAAGTGTTGATTACTTGTGCCTTCGAAGACTTCTTCAACATAAGTCTGACGCGTTCTTGTGAGGGAGATCATCTTCACACTCCTGCTTGCCTAGGTAATCGCATCTAAGAGGGTGGGTTAGAGCCGCTTGAGGTTGCTTGCTTTGGTAATTGCGTCTAAGAGGGTGCCGAGGACAAAACCATCACAAATCCATCAAGCCATCTCCATCTTCAACTTCATGCCATCTCTATAGCCATAAACAAAGCTGAATTTTCATATTTGTTTTATCTACCTCTCCATCAATCTTTTTCAATCTTTTTGTTTTAATTATTATTATTTATCCCCCAATTTTCTTTCTTATCTTTGTTTCTTTGATTTTCCAGCCTTGAATCTGAATTTTTCAAGAAAATCCCTTCTCTTTTCTCTTGAATTTTCAGATCTGCTCCTAATCTTCTTGATTGAATCTAGAGTCCCTAGTTCTTGCAACAACTTGATTGAAGGCTTCCAAATCCAAGTTTGCGCTACTCTATCATCCCTAATTCTTTGATTGAGTCTAGAGCTCTTAGGTCTTTCAACAACTTGATTGAAGGCTTCCAAATTGATAAAGCATTTTCTTTGGTTAATGAAATATTTAGTGAGTTTTTTTTTTGCAAGTGCTGATTACTTGTGCCTTAGAAGTCTTCTTCAACATAAGTTCGACGAGTTCTTGTGAGGGAGATCATCTTCACACTCTTGCTTGCCTAGGTAATTGCGTCTAGGAGGGTGGGTTAGAGCCGCTTGAGGTTCCTTGCTTAGATAATTGCGTCTAAGAGTGTGCCGAGGACAAAACAACAACAACAAATCGCAAGCCATCTTCAATCTTCACGCCATCTCCCATAATTCCATAAACAAAGCTGGAAATTTCAGATTTGTTTTACCTATTCTTCTCTTCATCTTTTTTAATCTTTTTCGTTATATTCTAATTATCCATCTTCTAATCTTTCTTATTGTCTTCTTTCTTTAAATTTCCAGCATTGAATCTGAAATTTTTAAGAAAATCCCTTCTCTTTTCTATTGAATTTCTAGATCCGCCCATAGCTTTCTTGATTGATTCTAGAGCTCTTAGTTCTTGCAACAACTTGATTGAAGGCTTCCAAATCCACAATTGCGACCAAATGCACAAAAGATGATGTGCAATGCTTTATCTGTAACGCCCCAATTTTGGGCCTGGTTGTTTTAGACATCAGATCGGGTTAAGTGAACCTATTGGAAACAGCTCAAATCGTATTAGGTGGTTCATGGAAAACAAGGTTTGGGATAGGATAAAAATATGACAAAATAGATAAAATCCTCTAAAATTATGTTTAAGGGGTTGTTAATCGAAGTTAGCTTTAACGAGTTGGCTTCAGTTTTCCCTGTGTAATCTTCTTAGTTCGGTTCGGGCGTGTAGGCTAGGCTAAAGGGGTTACATTTGTTGGTATTAGAGCCAGGTTTCGAAAGAATTAGGGATGATGGTAAGTGAAAGTGGTATGTTTTGATGTTTAGTTCGATGTTAAGTGGCATGTCGTTTGAAAATCATGTTTTTGGTTGAATGTTGGTGCTTATGCTATGCTCGGTTGTTATGAATCATATGGGAGTTAAATATGATTGCATGTTGATGATGTGATTAGGATGTGTGCTGATTGTGGATGATATAAAGCATGATGATTATGATATGCTATTGTATACTATGTTATGCTTGAGGGAAATTGGGGTGCCTATTGCCTTATTACACTAGATAAATTTTTTAAATTGGATTTGTAAACTTGGATCCTTGCTTGAGGCTCGCCTAAATCATGGTTTGATTTGTTTTTTTTATTATGCCTTGTTAAAAATAGCACAATGAGTCTGGGGAGAGAGTTGAGATCGAATACAATCGTACCTGCGGGCGAGCAGGGTAACCAAGGGAACGATGTTCCGTCTGTTGAAAATGTGCATGTTCGGCCGTTCTTACCTGGAGTTGAGGCGATAGGGCAGCATGAGGGGGCTGACCCTGTGGTGAAAGTTTTATCATTCGTGGTTCAGGAGATGTCTGGAGCATCTCAGGTCGCGATGAATGAAAGACTTGCGCATGTGCCGGCTGTCGGACAAACTAGGTTGCCAAAGCAGCGTCTGTATGAGTTGGGAGCTGTTGAGTATCATGGGTTGACGCCGGAGGCGTTCGAGGCTTGGTTAGCCAGTACGATCCCAATCTTGGATCGGGAAGGGTGTGACAACGCCTGTAAGTTGGGAAGTGTTGTCTCATTAATGCTAGATGATGTTTGTAGTTGGTAAACAATTGTGTCGGCAGTGCTAGATATCTTGGAGATAAGTCTTCGGATAACCAGAAGCGCGAGAGTATTGTTTAATTTATGTTGGTGAGCAGAATGAGAGCAAAAGAGCAGCGAGTTCTGGCCTCGAGAGTGGGCAGCATAAGAGACCTCGTGATAGAAGGTTTTGCCTGAAGCAGAGTTTTTGTGTGGTGGTTACGTGGGTCAAGTGTATCAAGGCCAGAGAGAGGTAGTTCGTCTACCGGAGTGCGGCCGTTGTGGAAGGCGACACATTGGGGTTTGTTGGGGTGTTGGAGCTTGTTGGAACTGTGGTGCAATGGGGCATGTAAAGCGTAATTGTCCTCAGGTAGCAAGACCAGCTCCGGCGCGTGTAGTTGAGTCTCAAAAGGGCCGTGAGCGCGGCCGAGACGTGGTTCGGAGGTGGCAAGATGGGCAGAGAGGCCCAAGGTGTGCGATGGTTGAATCTTGTTGGAAGTGTGGGTCTGTTGGACATTTGAGGCGAGATTGTCAAGTGTTAGCTTGGGGTGGTGAAGGTGGGATGTCTGTTGAAGCTCCTCATGATCACGAGTGCAGTCATGGTTCTTTACAGCAAGGAGACGATGGTGACCTCAGGGTGTTGGTCGATGCTGTGGTGGTGCAGCTGGAGGATGGTGGTTCTACGAGAGAGAGTGCTCGTCACTTGGAGCTCCAGAACAACGAAGCGATTACGGGTATCTTTACTATGTAACCCCTGTCGTTGTTATCTTTTTTTAGTTCTGGTTTTGCATCTTCTTATGTAGTGTATAAGGCCATATAGTTAGTGAGTTGGGTAGTAATCGGTGTTGTTTTGAAAACAACATTGGTGACGAAAGTGTAATAGTTGGAGTAGTTTGCTGTTAGTGAGTTGTAAGAGTGGTGGAGCTGGAAGAGTTTAAAAGTGGGATAAGAGGTTGTTCTTAGGTTAGTTTGAGGACATTATTAGTAAGTGTGAACAGACATACATGCACAGTTAAAATTACTTGTATACGTATATTACATATATTGGTACATGCATACATTTGGCATGACATTAGAAGTTTGCATACATGTGCTTAGGCATTCGTAACGGCATGTAGGTGATCATGCATACGAATGTTCACACTTACGAATAGATAATTGGATCTGATGGTGATGTGTTTGATTAGGGTAGTTGTGGGTTTAAAGTGTTGTTTTGGTGCAAGGTAAATGCTGGATGTGATGATAAGGAGTAAACAAGTTTACCGTTAGGAGTGGGTGTAGCCTAGCTTGGTTGGCAGAAGGTAAACTTTCTAGGTGTTTTAAGGGCCTTTGGCGGCATGATGGTGAAGAGGAAACCATTTTAGTTAGAATCATCCGATGATGTTTGGTGTGTAGTTAAAAGCAATTTGAAATAACAGTTAGGTGTTGTAGTTTCTATGAGTTGGACGGTTGTTGTAGGTTTGCGGATGTGTTTTTGAAGCATTGTTGGCTTGCTTAAGTGGTTGCAGTAGAATGGTTGTATTAAATGGATGAAGGTTCGACGGTGACCTTAGAGGAGTTGGAAGGAAGTTTTGACGAGAGTTCTAATCAAGGTTTATCTTGAGTTGAGTATAGGATTCATGGTTCTATTATGTATTGTATGTTGATAGAATGAGTGGTTACGCAGGTTGGGAAGGTTGTAGCGTATGCTTTCAGACGGTTGTAAGTGCTTGGAGAATGAGCTTTATGTGTGGCTTTTTGCGGTTGCTTTTGTGTGAGGATTAAGATTTGTTGTTGGGTAGCATCCAGGTAAGATTAGTGTCGTAGCCAAAGTTTGTGTGGGAAAAGTAATGTAAGCTCAAAAGCCATGTTGATTTGGCTGGGTCTTCATGAGAGGGTGGTCTGTTGGCTGAGTGTAAGTAAACCTTCTTGAGACAGTTGATGTAAGTGAAGCAACTGTTGGAGACGGTGTTAGAGTCTCATGACGAGGATTTTCGGATGGTGAGTGGGTGGATTTTGATTTTCATGTTGAGAAGTGTGTGGTGTACACGGATCACAGGAGTTTAAAGTATCTAATGTCTCAAAAAGAGTTGAATCTTAGGCAACGAAGACGGTTGGGGTTGCTTAAGGATTATGATTTGATAATTGAGTATCACCCTGAGAAAGCAAATGTTGCGGCCGATGCGTTGAGCAGAAAGGTGGTCGTGGAGTAGAATACGATGTTTGTTCGGTCGAGTATATCGCATGAAGGTGGGCTTATCGCTGAGTTTCAAGTGAAACCTTCCTTGTTTTAGTTGATAAAGGATAAGCAGATGCTTGATGATTCTCTTGTATCGCATGATCAGGATATCGTGGATGGAAAGCCTTAAGATTTTGGTTTCAATGATGATGGTGTTTTGTGTTTTGGGAGTTGAATAGTTGTGTCGAATAATGTTGAGTTGAGGTGCACTTTTTTTACTAAAGCCCGTAGTACTCCTTTTGCTATGCACCATGGTAGTACAAAGGTGTATCATGGTTTGAAGGATGAGTACTTTTGAGTGGGATTGAAGAAGGATGTTGTCGAGTTTGTTGGCAAATGCATGGTTTGTCAGCGAGTGAAGGCTGAACATCAAATTCCTTCTAGGTTGTTGCAACCGTTTAAAATTCCATAATGAAAGTGGGAGAGGATTACCATGGATTTCATGTCTGGATTGCCTTCGATACTGTCAAAGAGGAATTTTGTTTGGGTGATTGTTGATCGTCTTGCGAAGTATGCACACTTCTTGGTAGTGTATACTACATATACGTTGGATAAGTTGGCCGAGTTGTTTATTGTTGAGATTGTGCGTTTGCACGAAGTGCCAAGGTCTATAGTGTTGGATTGAGATCCGAGGTTCACATCGAGGTTTTGGGAATGGTTGCATCAAGCTTGGGGTACAATGTTGAGTTTCAGTACTTCTTATCATCCTCGAATGGATAAGCAATCATAGCGTGTTATCCATGTGCTTGAGGACATGTTGAGATGTTGTGTTATAGATTTACAAGGTTCTTGGGAAAAGTATTTACCTTTGGTTGAGTTTTCTTGTAACATTAGTTATCAAGCAAGCATACAAATGGCTCTGTACGAGGCTCTGTATGGGAGAAAGTGTAGAACGCCATTTTGTTGGACAGGAACAGGGCAAAAGTTGGTTTCGATGCTGGATATGTTAAAAGGGACCATTGAGAAGGTGAAGCTCATTTTTGAGCGCTTGAAAGCAGCATCAGATCGACAAAAGTCTTACGCGGATTTGAAGCTTAAGGAGATTGAGTTCGCGGTTGGCGAACGTGTGTTTTTGAACGTATCGCCTTGGAAGAAGGTGATGAGATTTGGGTGTAAGGGTAAGCCTAGCCCAATGTTTATTGAACCTTATAAAGTTGTGGAGTGTGTTGGTTCTATGGCTTATCGGTTGAGGTTGTCTCCTGAGTTAGACAAGATTCGTGATGTGTTTCATGTTTCGATGTTGCGGAGGTATAGATTGGATCCATCGCATGTTGTGCCTATCGAGGAGATAGGGCTAAATCTGGATTTGTCCTACAATGAGGGATAGGTGAAGATCCTTGGCTCGAATAGCAAAGTTCTTCGTGGCAAAACGATAGAGCTTTTGAAGGTGTTGTGGCGACACCGAGGAGTTGAGGAGGCCACGTGGGAAAGCAAAGCATACATGTTGAAGTAGTTTCCGCATCTTTTTCCTTCAGGAAAAATTTTGGGGACAAAATTTCCTAAGTGAGGGAGAGTTGTAACGCCGCGATTTTGGGCCTAATTGTTTTAGACATCGTATCGGGTTAAGTGAACCAGTTGGAAACGGTTCGAATCGTTTTAGGTGGTCCGGGATATGAAAAAAATATGACAAAATTTTCTAAAATCCTCTAAAATTATGTTTAAGGGGTCGTTAATCGAAGTCGGCTTTAACGAGTTGGCTTGAGTTTTCCATGTGTAATCTTCTTAGTTCGGGTTGGGCGTCTAGGCCAGGCTAAGAGGGTTACATTATCGTTGACTTGCATCCTTCTTCTATCTTCTTCGGTCATCTCCGATTTCACCTTCGGGACAAGTCTTCCTTCATCATTTCTTTTCATCGGAATGTAAGGCCCTTCTGCAACTACATCCCAAACCATGTAGTCGGTGGATTTGATGAAGAGATGCATCCTATTCTTCCAATATGGGTAGTTGTCCCCATTGAAGAATGGTGGTTTGGTGGTGGATTGAGACTCGTGGAGGTTGGAGGTTGAGGTAGATGCCATGGCTTGACAAGAAATTTGATCACACTCTTCTAGGATCTATTCTTGTGGTTGTTAATCCTTCAAAAGAGGTAGGCTCTTATACCAATTGTTGAGTGGATCGTTGAATCGATAAATGTCAAGATTGGGGTGAATTGGATTTTTAAATTGGTTGGTATTGAAGTGGTAAAACAAAAATTGAAGAAAAAGGCACTTATAGTGGTTCAAGTTCCAAATGAACTCTGCATCCACTACCTTAGCTCCCACTAAGGATTTTCCAAACAACTTCACTAGTTGATCTTCCCCTTTTCTAGGCCTAGGAAGAAACCTTTACACAAATGGTCAATTTTCTACCCAAAATTGACCAAACCCTCTTACAAGTATATAAAGAAGACTGTGGCAATTACAATGTATCTCTCAAGACTAACATTGCCCAAATTACAAGCACTCAACCCAATTGAATCTGAAAGTAGGAAATTACAAAGAATGACAATTGGGGTTTTACAAGGATATTGAAATTAAGCACTTGAGCTTGGATTAGATGTAGGATTATTTCTCATAGGATCAATAGTTGTTGCCGGTAGTTTTTGGACTCCCTTTTATAACATCTCATTCAATTCTAGCCGTTGGGTGGTTGCCATTATAAATATAGTCGTTGGGTTGCAATCTTCCCACCATAAATGCACTTCTACAACTACCTGTTTCGAAACACCTATACCTGTTTCAAAATAGACCAAAATAGAAATAGCTGTTGGGGTATAATTAAGAGACTGTATCGAAACAAATACGACTGTTTCGATACGCTAAGAGCCCATTCCGAAATGGCTTGACATCCATTCCAAAACAATTTGAAACTATCAAAACTCGTATCGAAATGTGCTTAAATTGTTTCGATACGTCTTAACCGTTTTGTGAAAATTAGTTATAAATTGTAACGGTCATAAAATTTGAATCCAAGTTTAAATGTGTTTCGAAACGATTGAGATCGTTTTGATACAGCTGTATCGAAGGTATTTGCCCGTTCTGTTGTTCTTCATCCGTTTCGAAACATAGGGTCTTGTTTCAATACTGTCGTATCGAAACTGGAGGATTCGTTCCAAAATAGATGTTAATAGTTTCGAAACGTTTCAAAACGCCTAAGGGCTGTTTCAAAACGGTGACTCGAAAATCATTGTTTTGACTTGGAAAATACTTAGAAAATTTTGTATAACTATTTGGTTTTGACTTGACCACTTAGCTTAAAAGTTTTGGGAAGTTTTGAGGACTTAAAATTTTATTTTCTATTTTCAATTTAGTCCTTAAATCCTTTTTTATATCAAAATCAATTATTTGGTTTTACAATTTAGATGACATACACATTTCAAACGCATGCTTTGTTGCTAAAGATGAACATGACTTGTGGCTATGTCATAGAAAACTAGAACATGCAAGCATGAGTGTTTTAGAAAAATTGGTTTCAAAAGATCTAGTTAGAGGTTTGCCTAAAATTAAGTTTTCACTTGACAAGATTTGTGATGCATATGCCAAAGGCAAACACAAAGAACTTCTTTTAAACATATTAATGATGTTTCAACTAGTAGAGTTTTATAATTGATTCACATTGATCTTCTTGGCCTCATTAGGACAATGAGCTTGGGTGGAAAATCATATGCATTTGTTTTAGTTGATGATTACTCTAGATACACTTGGGTTCTTTTTTTAAAGTACCAAGGATGAAGCTTTAGAAAATTTCATCACATTTTCAAATTTTTCTCAAAAAATGATGTTGGTCAAACTATTTCCCATATTAAGATTGACCATGGAACCGAATTTCAAATTTTAGGTTTTGATGATTTTTGTAATTCAAATGGTATAAGCCATAATTTTTCTGCTCCTCGCACTCCTCAACAAAATGGGGTAGTTGAGAGGAAAAGTCAAACTTTAGAAGAAATGGCTAGAACCATGCTTTGTGAAAATAATTTACCTAAGTATTTTTGGGCGGAAGCCGAAAATTTGGCTTGCTGCATTATAAATCAAGTAATGATGAGATCAATTTTAAAGAAAACTTCTTATGAGATTTTAAAATCCAAAAAGCCTAACATTATCTATTTTCATCTATTTGGATGCAAATGTTATATTTTGAACAATGGAAAAGACAATTTAGGTAAATTTGATGCTAAAAGTAATGAAGCTATTTTCTTAGGGTACTCTTTAAATTCTAAAGTCTACTGAGTATTTAATAAAAGAACTTTAGTTGTTGAAGAGTCTATACATGTGGTTTTCGATGATAACCTCCTTCCGAGGAAGGATTCTTGTGGTGATGATGATGTAAAGATTTTTGAAGCCAGTGATGGTGGGAAATCATCAAAGGTGGACGAGGTTCCAACCAAAGAAGAAGACGCACGATATCCACCTCTAGAAGCATTAAAGGACATTGCTCTAAAGGAAAAGAAGGTCACCTACCCTAGGGAGTTTAACTGTGTCAAAGGTGGTGATATTTTGGGTGATCTATCCAAAGGGGTAACCACTAGATCTTCTATTATACTTGCTAGCAATGTTGCATTTATTTCATGCATTGATCCTAAAAATATCAAATAAACATTAAAATATGAATATTGGATATTGATCATGCAAGAGGAACTAAATCAATTTGAGAGAATTCGAGTTTGGACATTAGTTGATAGGCCTAGTAACAAATCTACTATATGAACTAAATGAGTTTTTAGAAACATACTAAATGAGAGTGGTAACACAGTGAGGAACAAGGCTAGACTTGTTGCTCAAGGTTATACTAAAGAAGAGAGAATCAATTTTGATGAAACCTATGCACCCGTAGCTAGGATGGAAGTTATTAGGATGCTTATTGCATTTGCATGTTATCATGAATTCAAGCTTTTTCAAATGGATGTTAAAAGTGCATTCTTAAATGGTTTTATTAATGAAGACGTGTATGTAGAACAACCATCCAGTTTTGAGGATCCAAAATACCTAAACCATGTTTTCAAACTTTCAAAGGCTTTATATGGTTTGAAACAAGCTCCTAGAGCTTGGTATGAAAGGTTGTCTAGTTTTTTAATTGAAAAGGTTTAACAAAAGAAAGGTGGACACTACAATCTTCATTAAAAGAAAAGGCAAAGACATATTAGTAGTCCAAATCTATGTTGATGATATAATTTTCAGTTCTACTAATAAAATGTTTTGCCAAGATTTCGCTAAGTTGATGCAAGGTGAATTTGAAATGAGCATGATGGGGGAGTTCTTATTTTTTTGCGACTCCAAATTAAGCAAAGGAAGGATGGCATCTTCATCAATCAATCTAAGTACATCAAGGACATGCTCAAGAAGTTTGGCTCGGAGAATATGAAACCTCAAGCCACACCAATGAGCTCTTCTACAAAGCTGGACAAAGATGAAGGAGGTAAGTATGTTGATTTAAAGATTTATCGTTCTATGATTAGATCTTTGCTTTATCTTACCGCAAGTAGACCCAAAATTATGTTTAGTATTTTCTTGTGTGCTAGATTTCAAGCTAGTCCTAGAGAATCACACCTTATAGCCATTAAGAGAATTTTTAGATACCTTAGAGACATACCTTGTTTAGGTCTTTGGTATCTTAGAGATTCCTCCTTTGATTTACACACTTTCTCGGATGCAATTATGGAGGTTGTAAGATAGATAGAAAGAGTACCTTCGGTACGTGTCAATTCCTAGGTAGTATGCTCATATCTTGGTTCTCTAAGAAATAAAATAGTGTAGCCTTATCTACCACCGAAGAAGAATATATATCAACTGGAAGTTGTTTTGATCAAGTTCTTTGGATGAAGCAGCAACGTTTAGATTATAAAAATTGATATAGGTATCATACCTCTTAGGTAGGGATGTAAAAATAAGTAATCGAATGGGTTTCAGGTCGGGTACTGTCAAGTCGGGTAAAACCGGATACATGTCATTTCAAGTCATTTTTATGTTTTGACTAGACTCAGTTCGAGTGCGGGTCCATTTCAGGTCGGGCCCGAAGCAGATAATTGACAGGTTAATTCGGGTTCGGATACACTTTAGGTCGGGTCTGTATTAGGTCGGGTCCATTTCAGGTCGGGTCCATTTCAGGTCAGCTGCATTTCAGGTCAGGTGCATTTCAGATCGGGTAATTTCAAGTCGTGTAGTTTCAAGTCGGGTAATTCAGGTCGGGGTATTTTCGGGATTGGAATTCGTATTGAGTTTGAGTTCAGTACAACCGTATAAGTAGTCGATAGACTTTAGGTTGGCCTTCGTCAATCGTCATTGATTTGGAGTTAATTATTTAAAGTCGTGCCAAATTAAAATTATAAAGGGTAATCTTCACCTATGGTCCCTTTCGTTTGGGGTTTGTTCTATTTTGGTCATCAGAATTCAAAAAAGATTATTCTGGTCATTTACGTTTAGAATCGTGTCTATTTTGGTCCCTTGGCTGTTAGTCTCCTTTACTTAAAGAAAATTAGTTTCTAATTTAACTCTCAAACTTTCAAAATTTCATTTTTCACCATCTTCCCCAAAAATTATAAAACTAAAACTCAAAAAATTAAACACCTTCATTTACGTCTTCTCCTCTAGATTTTATTCAATCATTAACTAAAAGTAATTTGATTCAATGAACCCTATGAAATGGACCAAGTTTTAGCTTCCGCAAGCTGAAGAAATAGACACGATGGAAGGCCATAAAAGAAATCATGTAATGGAGATCATACAAAAAAGAACATCAGCTATTATGATTTGCAAATTATTGAAACATATATATTTGGGCAAAAAGAAAAGAGAAACCTATATAGATCAGAAAGAATCTCTTAGACCAAAAACAACTTAAAAATTGACTGGAGGGAAATGTCTAAACAACAGTAGAAGCAACAATAAAAAATAAACATGGGTAAAAGGAAGTTTTCGATATTATAGTCTATACAGACAAGAATATCAAATGGAACCATAGGTCAAAAGCAATTCAAGTGAGGAATATTTAAGACATGATTTGGAAAAAAAAGGAAAGAAAGAAAGAAGCTCAATAAATAGTAAACTAAAGCAAAGGAAAAAGTTCAACTACAATATGCCAATCTAAATATCTTGCATAAGTGAGTAGCTAGATTGAAACCATGTAACATTATATGTTTTTATACGCGAATGATAACACCCAAGATTTCCTACATCAGTTATAAAAGTAGAAGCAGCTACTTGGGACCCATTCTTCTCTGAATTATCAAGCATGCTGAACACCTTGTGTTCTGCGTTTCAATTGGACATCAGACACTAGAAAAAAGTAATTTTTTAAGTTTTAGTTTTATAATTTTTGGGAAGATGGTGAAAAATGAAGTTTTGAAAGTTTTGGGGTTAAATTAGAAACTAATTTTCTTTAAGTAACGGAGACTAACGTCCAAGGGACCAAAATAGACACGATTCTTAACGTAAGTGACCAAAATAATCTTTTTTGAATTCTGGTGACTAAAATAAAACAAACCCCAAACAAAAGGGACCAAAGGTGAAGATTACCCAATTATAAAATAGTGGAGTAATTAAAAAATAATGAAAAGTGATCAATTTGGACTGAAAAGGGGTAAATTTGGATTAAAAATAAAGTTTCACGGATTATAATGAACAAATATCAAATTAAAATTATAAAACATTAGACAAATTTAAAAAAAACAAGGAAAGGGGGTCAATTTGGAATAAAAATAATGTTTTTGGGGACTATAATGAACAAAATATCAAATTAAAAGTATAAAAATTACATTAATTAAAAACAATAAGTAGAGGTCAATTTAGAATAAAAATAAATTTTTAAGGTCTAGAATGAACAAAATTTCAAATTAAAATAATAAAACATTGGACAAATTAAAAAAAATGTGGGTCAATTTGAAATAAAAATAAAGTTTTAGGGTCTAGAATGATGAAAATATCAAATTAAAATTATAAAATATTGGACGGATTAAAAAATAATGAATATGGGTCAATTTGTAATTGAAATAAAGTTAAGGGATTAGAATGAACAAAGTGCCAAATTAAAATTATAAAACATCGGAAGAATTAAAAAACAATAAATAGGGGTCTATTTAGAATTAAACTAAAGTTTAGGGGATTAGAATTCAGTGTTTAGGGTTCATACATTGATAGATACATATATATTTACATACATTAGGGTTTAGGGTTTATAGTTTATGGTTTATGGGTTTAGGTTGTGTATATAAGGGTTTATGGTCTAGGGTTCGGGTTAAGAGAAAAATTCATTAAGGATTTAGGGTTCAAACATTGATAGGTATATATGCACATACTTACATATATCAAGGTTTAGGGCTCAGTGTTTAGCAAAAACGTATCAAGGGTTTAAGGTTCATACATTGATAGATATACATATACTTACATACATTAGGGTTTAGGATTTATAGTTTATGGTTTATAGGTTTAGGTTGTGGATTTAAGGGTTTAGGGTATTGGGTTTAGGGTTTAGGGTTTAGGGAAATTTTATTAAGGGTATAGACGTTGATAGGTATATACATACACACTTACATATAATATGGTTTATGGTTTAGGGAAAATTCATTAATGGTTAAGGGTTCATACATTGATAGATACGTACATACATACTTACATACATTAGGGTTTAGGGTTTAGGAAAAAAGTATTAAGGGTATAGGGTTTATTGATAGATGTGTATATACATATATATATATATATTAGGGTTTAAGGTTTAGAGTTTATGCTTTAGGGGTTTAGTTTGAGGATTTAAGGGTTTATGGTTTAGTGATAAGGGTTTAGGATTTAGAGTTTATGTTTTAGAATAAAAAAAATTATTAAGGGTTTAGGGTTTATGATTTAGAGCTTAGGCTTTAGGAAAAATTTATTAAGGGTTTAGGGTTCATCATTGATAGGTACATACATACATACTTACATAAATTAGGGTTTATGGTGTATGGTTTAAATTTATGATTCAAGTGCTTAGGGTTTAGTGTTTAGGGGAAATTTATTAAGGGTTTAGGTTTCATACATTAATAGATATATACATACATACTTACATACATTAGGGTTTATGGTTTAGAAGTTTAAGTTTAAGATTTAAGGGTTTATGGTTTATGCTTTAGGGGTTTAAGTTTAGGATTTAAGGGTTTAAGTATTATGGTTTATACATTGATTCATAAAATCAAAAGTGAAAACTCTAAAAAATAATATTGTTTAATATGATTCAATTCAATAGTAGGTTGGCTAAACTAAATAAATGTTGGGTCTTGGGGTCTGCAAAAATTGTTTCAGCAGTGGGGGCCGTAAACTTTGATAACCAATGGTATCATCGCCGCTTAGGGTTTCTTTAGTATTAAAATTGGACGTGAGATATGAGGTCTACAAATTTGGTTTAAATGATGATGCATGTGTGATTGTGACTGAAAGGAACAAGTTATTGTCGTACAGGAGGGAGGTGACGGGCTTTTATTCCCCCTTCAATGTAACCCCCTCATCCCGGTCTAGCCGGATGACCGGTCCGAGTGGGTCACACGGGGAAAACCGAAGCGAAACCCGTTAAGGTTCCCCCTCGGTTAGCAACCCTATTTTTTCATTTTAATCTTGTCACATTCGGACCCCAAACCACATTCAAACAGTCCAATTTTAATCTTAACTAAAGGCATCTTAGTACCTATGTGTTTTTCTCTTTAAAAAGGCCAACAAAGTTCAAACAGTGCATTTTTAAGCAAAGGTTTCGAAACCTCCCCATAAGGTTTCGAAACTTAGACTGGCAGTAAGGTCTGGAACCCAGATTTCTGCAAAGGTTTCGAAACCTTACCCATGGTTTCGAAACCCTCTTCCATGGTTTCGAAACCTTCCTCAAAGGTTTCGAAACTTAGGCCGACAGTGAGGTCTGGAATCCCAGATTTTGCAAAGGTTTCGAAACCTTCCCTAAAGGTTTCGAAACTTAGGCTAGCAGTAAGGTCTGGAAGCCCAGATTTCTGCAAAGGTTTCGAAACCTTACCCATGGTTTCGAAACCATTGTGCAGGGGATCACTTATTGCTCAACTTTAAAGACTTTCTAGGGACAAAGAACACTAAGATCATGAATAGACATACATAAGAGCTTACGAAGGACCAAAGGCATGAATTAACACTCATAAGACTTGCACATACTATCATTTAAGCAATCATACATGAGCCATAGGTAGCAATCAACATGAGTCAAGGCATTCGAACATAACATTCCAACAAAAGAGCAATTTAGGCAATAATGTGCATACATATAAACTCAAAAGGCCTTAAAAGGCACAAGGCAACATGAGAGGTTTGCATTTACCATCAAGGAAACCTAAACACCTAAAGCATGCCATCACACTCAAACATCCAACATAGTATCACATGCCTTACAATCCATGATCAAACTCAAAACATCCACAATCAAATGAGTCATACAAAGCTCATACAAAAACCCTTGCCACATTGCTAGCTAATACAAAATTCGATAACCGTACTTGAGCCACAAACTTGGAAAGCCCTTCTTGCCTTGCCTCGAGCTAACGCCACGCTAATGATCTGCATTGTTGAACATTGAGAGCGTAAGCTAATAGCTTAGTGAGGGTGCTCTAAAACGAAAAACATCAACAAATGCAGGGTTCAAGCATGTAAATCCTAACCTCACATACAACCTACAATTGCATATAATTGAGTAGACCTAGCTAGTCTTTCAAGTGGAATATATGGTTTCTCAATCCTACCAAGCTCAATTATCAAAACCAACATCATATAGCAACACCATATATCACCAACATATATCATCATCACATATCACAATGTATGAACAAGTTAATTGGCCACTTTAATTACCCCGATTGTGCGGATTTAAACCTCAACAACACTTTATCTCGGTGGGATTACACTCATCACCGGACCTTGCATGTGCGGGATTCCACTCATCGCCACATGCCCTACGGATGGGATTCCACTCATCATCCCATAGAAATGTATAAAAAGCTTCCGGTGGAATGTTACATCACCGTACTCCTCCTTGATGACTTAACGCCATCAAGGCCACGTACGTTTTGACTCAATTTGTGTGCACACTATCCTAATGATCGATCATTTACAATCGGTAATTATTTTAGTGTCAATTATCATAACCACATCATATATATAGCATCAACCACATTCATGCTCAATCTCATAGATGCATATCAAGATAAACTTACATCCATCAACCACAATCATAATAGCATAGTTAAACAAGCATAAATGCATTCATGGATATCAATGGTTAAATCAACAACTTGAATTAACTATGAGTGGCCTACCAAGCACACTTCACACACACTCCCACTACACATACTCGAACCAAACTTAAAACAAGTTGAAACCACTCACCGCCCTTCCTTAGCAACTCGAAACAATCCTCCTACGAACCCGGATTCGGTCCCAAAGCCTCTTCCACGCTTCCTCTTGCTCTTAAAACGGGGTTGAAATCAAGTGGCAAATTGATGGAATAGTAGCTAGCTTTTGAGAGGTTTTGAAAATGGTGGTTTATCCCTTTTTAACGTTGGAAAGGATTTTTGGGAGGAAGATGACAACTTTTGGTTTAAAGTTGTCTAGCTTTTTAAAGACTTTAGGGTCAAATTACAACATAAGTCCTCCCCTTTTTACTAAAGCTCAACTAGGTCATTATTTGAAGTTGAATTGTTTTAATTAAATTTTATTTGACTCGAACTATAACCCGGTTAACTCCTAGGCCCAAAACACGGGTGTTACAACTCTCTCCCACTTAAGGAATTTCGTCCCCGAAATTACCTAACTGAAAGAGATACGGAAACTGCTTTTCCATATCCTCCCTCCTCTCCCAAGTGGCCTCGTCCACACCTCTACGTCGCCACCGCACCTTTACTAACTCAATCGATCTACCCCTCAACACTTTACTGTCAGAAGCTAAGATCTCCACTGGTTCTTCCTCGTAAGTCAAATCCAGATTCAATTCAATTTCTTCTACGGGCATAACATGTGATGGATCGGACCTATACTTACGAAGCATCGAAACATGGAACACATTGTAAATCTTCTCTAGCTTGGATGGCAAACGCAACTGATAAGCAACGGGACCAACCCTCTTCACAATCTCATACGGTCCTATGTACCTCGGACTCAATTTCCCCTTTCGGCCAAATCTCATCACTTTCTTCCACGGAGACACTTTCAAGAACACCTTCTCACCCACTGCGAACTCAACTTCCTTCCTCTTCAAATCGGCATAGGACTTCTGCCTATCCGAAGCAGCCTTCAAACGGTCACAAATCAATTTTACCTTGTCGGTTGTCCCCTTAAGCAAATCCGGCATAGGTAACAATTTCTGTCCCACTTCGGCCCAACAAACTGGAGTCCTACTCTTTCGGCCATACAAGGCCTCATACGGAGCCATCTGAATGCTCGACTGGAAGCTGTTATTGTACGCAAACTCTACGAGAGGCAAATGCTTCTCCCAAGTACCTTGGAAGTCTATGATACAACAACGCAACATATCCTCTAAGATCTGAATAACCCTCTCTGACTGACCATCTGACTGAGGATGATAAGAAGTGCTGAAGTTCAAACGGGTACCCAAGGCTGTATGCAGACACTCCCAAAATCTAGAAGTAAACCGCGGATCTCTGTCTGACACAATGGACTTCGGCACACCATGCAGTCTAACAATCTCACCAATGTACAAGTCGGCCAATCTATCTAATGTGTATGTGGTGTTGACTGCCAAGAAGTAAGCACACTTCGTAAAACGATCTACTATCACCCAAACTAAGTTCTTCTTCGTAGGAGTCAAAGGCAAACCCGAAACAAAATCTATAGTGATGTTCTCCCACTTCCATTCCGGAATTCTCAACGGCTGTAACAATCCTGAGGGAACCTGATGTTCTGCCTTCACTCTCTGACACACTAAGCACTTACTCACAAAGTCGGCTACATCTCTCTTCAAGCCAACCCAAAAGTACTCATTCTTCAAATCACGGTACATCTTCGTACTTCCAGGATGCATAGCAAACGGACTACTGTGGGCTTCAGTCAAG
Source organism: Hibiscus tridactylites (assembly GCA_958450335.1). Taxonomy (NCBI): domain Eukaryota; kingdom Viridiplantae; phylum Streptophyta; class Magnoliopsida; order Malvales; family Malvaceae; genus Hibiscus; species Hibiscus tridactylites. Next base: position 53,966,752 of record OY288287.1, on the reverse strand, counting down.
ATCGTACGTCTCAAGTCACTGTCTTCTGGCACAACTATTCTATCCTTGAAACACAAAACCCCATCAGTGCTGAAACTGTAGTCTGAAGATCTACCCTCGGCTATATCTTGCACGTGAGGTGCCAAAGATCTATCTAAGAGCTGTTTCTCTCGAATCAACTGACCCAGAGTAGGTCGAACCTGAAGCTCGGCTATCAAGCCACCATCTCCGGACAAACTCAATCTAGCAACCATAGCTCTCAAGTCCACGGCCATCTTCCTACTTAATGCATCGGCCACTACATTGGCCTTACCCGGATGGTACTCAATGGTAAGGTCATAGTCTTTTAGCAGCTCTAACCACCTACGCTGTCTGAGATTCAAATCTCGCTGAGTCATAATGTATTTCAAACTCTTGTGGTCGGTGTACACTGTGCATCTCTCACCGTACAAATAGTGCCTCCAAATATTCAGAGCAAACACAACTACAGCTAACTCTATGTCATGGGTCGGATAGTTGCACTCATGGGTCTTCAACTGTCTTGAGGCATAAGCCACTACTCTCCGGTCTTGCATAAGAACACATCCTAGCCCTACATAAGAAGCATCACTATAGACTACATAGTCCTTCCCGGACTCAGGCTGAATCAAGATCGGTGCTTGGGTCAAAGCTTCTTTCAATTTCTCAAAGGCTCTCTGTCTTGCATCTGTCCACTCAAACTGAACACTCTTCTGAAGTAACTATGTCAATGGAGCGGCTAACTTAGAGAAACCCTCTACAAACCTCCTATAGTATCCGGCTAAGCCTAGGAAGCTACGTACCTCTGTCACAGACTTCGGTTGCTTCCACTCAATAATGGCTTCAATCTTCTTCGGATCAACTCTAATCCCATCGGCTGACACTACATGTCCTAAGAAGACTACCTCTCGGATCCAGAATTCACACTTGCTGAGCTTCGCATACAACTGATGATCTAGCAAAGTCTTCAAAACAAGTCTCAAGTGTCGGTCATGGTTTTCTTCAGTTCGTGAGTACACCAAGATGTCATCAATAAACACAACTACGAACTGATCTAGATACTGATGAAAAATCCTATTCATCATGTCCATGAAAGCTGCCGATGCATTAGTCAACCCAAAAGGCATGACTAAGAACTCATAGTGTCCATACCTAGTCCTAAAGGCCGTCTTCGGTACATCGACCTCTCTTACCTTTAGCTGGTAATAACCCGATCTCAAATCAATCTTCGAAAAGACAGATGCTCCTCTCAACTGATCAAACAAGTCATCAATTCTAGGCAACGGATATTTATTCTTCACTGTCAACTGATTTAACTGCCTGTAATCTATACACATTCCCATGCTTCCATCTTTCTTCTTCACAAACAAAACTGGTGCACCCCAAGGTGAAGAACTAGGTCGAATAAAACCTCTATCTATCAATTCTTGCAACTGAGTCTTCAACTCTTTCAGTTCTTTCGGTGCCATGCGATACGGAGCAATCGAAACAGGTACTGAATCAGAATAAGTCTCAATGCTGAACTCTACCTCTCTGTCCGGTGGTAACCCTGGCAATTCTTCCGGAAACACGCTAGGAAAATCACATACTGTCCGGATGTCCTGAGGTCTAACCTCACTCATGTTAGGGTTCATCACATACGCTAAGTATGCTTCACACCCCAACTCAACCAATCTCTTAGCCTCTAATACTGAAACCACATTGGACAAGAACTTCACGTTCTCACCCACCACTACAATCTCATAGTCATCTGTGAGCCTCAAAGAAATCCGTTTAGTTTCAAAATCTATCCTAGCTCTATGATCCATGAGCCAGTCCATACCCAGAATCACATCGAAACCATAGAAAGGAAGCTCCATCATATCCACTGGAAACACATGCCCCTGAACCATCAAGGGACACCTTCGGTACATCTTCCTAACTACTACCGTGTCCCCAAAAGGAACTAGTAACACTAACTCCTACCTCTAACATCTCACAAGGCAAATTCAAATACCGTGCATGCTCACTCAATATGTAGGAATGTGTAGACCCAGAGTCAATCAAAGAAAGCAAACCCAAAGACTGTATCGAGAAGTTACCTACGATCACATCAGTGTCATACTGATCCCCGCGCTGAGCATAAACTCTGGCATGACATCCGCCCTCTGGCTGAACCGCAACTACATGTGCTATGTTCCTCTGACCATCGTTCCTCGGCTGGAAGTTACCTCTACCGCGCCCGCGGCCTCTCTGAAAGTCATTGGCTCTAGCAGGAGCCTGAGCTGGTGCCTGTCCCACCTGATGTGGACAGTCACGTCTAATGTGGTCTCTAGCCCCACAACTCCAACAAGAATGAAAATTTCCCCAACACTCACCGGAGTGGTTCCTCCCGCAAGTAGCACATGTGGGCAACTTCCCACCAGCTCTCTGGCCCTGGTAGCCCCTACCATGGTTACCGCCACCACGCCTATGATCGTAATGATGCCTGTTGTCCTGATGCCTCTTGGCCTCACCTCTATCAAAGTTGCTGGACCTCTTACCCGAACTAGATCCACCTGACCGCCTGGTCAAACTCAAACTGTGCTCCAAGTCCTTGGCCCTCGAGACCAAGACATCAAAATCAGTGTAGTCTGAAGCTAGTGTATAAGTCTTGATTTCTTCATTCAGCCCATAACGGAAGTGGTTACAACGCTCCACCTCAGTAGGTACAAGCTCAGGTGCATACTGACTCAGTCTGACAAATCGGATCTTATAATCGGTCACAGACATACTCCCCTGAAGCAAAGCCATAAACTATCTATTCCTCTCATCGAGGTATCGCGGACCCAAATACTTCTTCCGGAATGCTGACTCGAAGAACTCCCAAGTGATCTTGGCCTCATACATCCCCGAAGTAACGGTGACCCACCAGGTGTAGGCATCACCCTGAAGCAGAGACTCAACACATCCCACCTTGCGCTCACCAGTACATCCCATCTGAGCAAGAATACGGACAGTCTTCTCAAACCATAGCTCTGATCGCTCTGGAGTAGCACCTCTGAACTCTTCGGCCCCAAGGCCCCGAAGCCTCTCTAAAGGTAATCCGGTGCCCTCACCCATATGATGAGCTGCCTGGCCTCCAGCTACTGCAGCCTGAAATGCCCCGGCTATCGCCTGAACCAACGGAGCTAAGTCAATCCCGGCCGGTCCTTGGCCACCTTGGCCACCTTGACCTCCTTGTGGTCCCTCTCCTTCGGCCCCGGCCTCACCTTCCACTCCCGGTGGAGGAGGTGGTGGTGGTGGAGGTGGTGGAGGAGCTCCAACTCCAACCACAGGCTCTCCCACTTGAGCCTCAACTCTCACTACTGGCTCAGCTCTCGGAGCCTATGCCCGTGGTTCCGGTCGAACCATCCTAGGCCTCCCACGTGGTCTCATGCTTTAGCTAGCAAGGTTTAAACTACAACAACAAACAAATAGGATTACGTTAGCCAAAGCAAGGGTCCAATAGTGCTCAAGTACTCCTCTTTCCAAAAATCTTTTTAAATTAAGTAATAGTAGCAATGGGCACACACTCTACACCAGACACGACAATTCATGTATTCAAAGCATCATACAATCAATCAAGCATCAAGGATTCATGGAAAATCATGCATCGAACAACACAAGCATTTAACACATTAAGCTTACTTCACTTACCTGCCCGAGGTCTCGGTAACCTCAGGCTCTGATACCAACAAATGTAACCCCCTCATCTCGGTCTAGCCGGATGACCGGTCCGAGTGGGTCACACGGGGAAAACCGAAGCGAAACCCGTTAAGGTTCCCCCTCGGTTAGCAACCCTATTTTTTTCATTTTAATCTTGTCACATTCGGACCCCAAACCACATTCAAACAACCCAATTTTAATCTTAACTAAAGGAATCTTAGTACCTATGTGTTTTTCTCTTCAAAACAGCCAACAAAGTTCAAACAGTGCATTTTTAAGCAAAGGTTACGAAACCTCCCCAAAAGGTTTCGAAACTTAGACTGGCAGTAAGGTCTGGAACCCAGGTTTCTGCAAAGGTTTCGAAACCTTACCCATGGTTTCGAAACCCTCTTCCATGGTTTCGAAACCTTCCTCAAAGGTTTCGAAACTTAGGCCGGCAGTGAGGTCTGGAATCCCAGATTTTGCAAAAGTTTCGAAACCTTCCCTAAAGGTTTCGAAACTTAGGCTGGCAGTAAGGTCTGGAAGCCCAGATTTCTGCAAAGGTTTCGAAACCTTACCCATGGTTTCGAAACCATTGTGCAAGGGATCACTTACTGCTCAACTCTAAAGACTTTCTAGGGACAAAGAACACTAAGATCATGCATAGACATACATAAGAGCTTACGAAGGACCAAAGGCATGAATTAACACTCATAAGACTTGCACATACTAACATTTAAGCAATCATACATGAGCCATAGGTAGCAATCAACATGAGTCAAGGCATTCAAACATAACATTCCAACAAAAGAGCAATTTAGGCAATAATGTGCATACATATAAACTCAAAAGGCCTTAAAAGGCACAAGGCAACATGAGAGGTTTGCATTTACCATCAAGGCAACCTAAACACCTAAAGCATGCCATCACACTCAAACATCCAACATAGTATCACATGCCTTACAATCCATGATCAAACTCAAAACATCCACAATCAAATGAGTCATACAAAGCTCATACAAAAACCCTTGCCACATTGCTAGCTAATACAAAATTCGATAACCGTACTTGAGCCACAAACTTGGAAAGCCCTTCTTGCCTTGCCTCGAGCTAACGCCGCGCTAATGATCTGCATTGTTGAACATTGAGAGCGTAAGCTAATAGCTTAGTGAGGGTGCTCTAAAACGAAAAACATCAACAAATGCAGGGTTCAAGCATGTAAATCCTAACCTCACATACAACCTACAATTGCATATAATTGAGTAGACCTAGCTAGTCTTTCAAGTGGCATATATGGTTTCTCGATCCTACCAAGCTCAATTATCAAAATCAACATCATATAGCAACACCATATATCACCAACATATATCATCATCACATATCACAATGTATGAACAAGTTAATTGGCCACTTTAATTACCCCGATTGTACGGATTTAAACCTCAACAACACTTTACCTCGGTGGGATTACATTCATCACCGGACCTTGCATGTGCGGGATCCCACTCATCGCCACATGCCCTACGGATGGGATTCCACTCATCATCCCGTAGAAATGTATAAAAAGCTTCCGGTGGAATGTTACATCACCGTACTCCTCCTTGATGACTTAACGCCATCAAGGCCACGTACGTTTTGACTCAATTTGTGTGCACACTATCCTAATGATCAATCATTTACAACCGGTAATTATTTTAGTGCCAATTATCATAACCACATCATATATATAGCATCAACCACATTCATGCTCAATCTCATAGATGCATATCAAGATAAACTTACATCCATCAACCACAATCATAATAGCATAGTTAAACAAGCATAAATGCATTCATGGATATCAATGGTTAAATCAACAACTTGAATTAACTATGAGTGGCCTACCAAGCACACTTCACACACACTCCCACTACACATACTCGAACCAAACTTAAAACAAGTTGAAACCACTCACCGCCCTTCCTTAGCAACTCGAAACAATCCTCCTACGAACCCGGATTCGGTCCCAAAGCCTCTTCCGCGCTTCCTCTTGCTCTTAAAACGGGGTTGAAATCAAGTGGCAAATTGATGGAATAGTAGCTAGCTTTTGAGAGGTTTTGAAAATGGTGGTTTATCCCTTTTTAACGTTGGAAAGGATTTTTGGGAGGAAGATGACAACTTTTGGTTTAAAGTTGTCTAGCTTTTTAAAGACTTTAGGGTCAAATTACAACATAAGTCCTCCCCTTTTTACTAAAGCTCAACTAGGTCATTATTTGAAGTTGAATTGTTTTAATTAAATTTTATTTGACTCGAACTATAACCCGGTTAACTCCTAGGCCCAAAACACGGGTGTTACATTCAATTTTTTCATCTGTAATCGGTAAGAGAGAAGGGTTTATAAGCAAAAGATATATGTGGCGGTCAGCATTGAAAGCGGGAGGGGAGAAAACAGTTAATATTATTTTGTTCAAATATTATTTTGAACTTTTTTTAAGTTATCAAGTATTCAAATATTTTGTTCATTTATTTAAGTTATAACAGTTAATATTTTTTGAATTCTAATTTTTTTAAGTTATAACAGTTAATATTCGTTTACGTAGTTCAAATTACTAATGGTTAGATATGAATAATCCATCTAATTTATAACTTAACTTAAGTAAAATCAATCTAATTTATAACTTAACTTAAGTTAAGAAAACAATTCTTGAATCTGTTATAACTTAAGAAAATAATTCTTGAATCTGTTACTTAAGGTTATTTAACTGTTATAGATTTTGTTATAAGAAAACAATTCTTGAATCTATTATAACTTAAGTTAAGTAAAATCAATCTAATTTATAACTTAATTTAAGACAACAATTCTATTTATAACTTAAGCTAAGTAAACAATTCTTGAATCTATTATAACGTAAGAAAACAATTCTTGAATCTGTTACTTTAGGTTATATAACTATTATATATTTTGTTAGAATTTGTAAGTCTAAAATTTTATTGAAGTTACTGAGAAATAAAAAAAAACTATTCATTAAATTTTTGTAGTTCATAAATTATCAATTATTTAATATTTTTTTCAATTTTAGTACTTAATATATATATATCATGTATATCAATATATGTAGATGTATATGTATATACATTATATATGTATATGATATATCAACTTATGAAAGTTTTTAATTCATCAAGTTATAGATTTCGGGTCAATATCAGTTCAGGTCAACAATAGGTCAGGTCACTTAACAGGTCGGGTTCAAAACAGGTCGGGTCCATTTCAGGTCGGGTCCATTTCAAGTCGGGTCCATTTCAGGTCAGGTTCATTTCAGATCGGGTAAAATCGGGTCTCGGGTCAATTCAGTCGGGTAAATTCGGTTATCTTCCAGGTCGGCTTCGGGTTTGAGTTCGTTTCAGTCGGACGCAGGTCAGGTTTCAGGTCCACAGTAACAGGTCCAATTCGGGTTTAGGACGCTTTTAGTTGGACGCAGGTCGGGTTCGGCTACTACAATAACATGTCAAATTCGGGTTCGAGTCAACAACATTCGGTTACAGATCAGATTTTGGTCATCAAATCCTCGGGTCAAATCAAGTTCTGACTAGAGTAGGTTTCAGTCGGGTTTCCAGGTCGGGTCAGCTTTTTACATCCCTACTCTTAGGTGTGACAACACTAGTGACATATGTCTCACTAAAAATCTCATCCAACATTCTAGAACCAAACACATAGAAATTAGACAACATTTCATTGGAGATCTTGTTTTGAAATATGATGTTGTTCTAAAATATGTAGACACTTTGAACCAGTTAGCGAACATTTTTACCAAACCATTAGACAAAGAGAATTTTTGGACTCTTAGGAGAGAGATAGGTTTGACTAGCCTTTCTTGACCCTTTAGAGCTTTTTGGTGTTAAAATTTTCTTGAATTTGTTTGATTGTCATGCTTTTGTAATTTTGCTCCTATATGCATCTATGCTTGTTGCTAGGAGGAGTATGTATCTATTTTAGTCCATACATGTTGTTTATATGCCATATACATGCATTTAGATTCGATTAAAATCAAAATTTTGAGCTCCTTCTTGCCCAAAATGTATATTATGGCAAAAGGGTATCGATACGGTCCATCGCGTATTGATACAAGTTCAAGAACAGGCTTCGATACAGGCAAACCTGTACCGGTATGTTCACGTGTTTCAATATGACTTAAAAAGCATACCGATACGCAGTTTTGATACGTCATGTGGCGTTTCGGTACGTGTAGCCGCTGGGAGTTTAAATGAGCATTAAAGACCAAATTTCACTTTAATTCAAGCACCCCTCTTTTCTCTCAAAACCCTAACCCGATTTTTCTTATAAAATCCTCTCAAATCCTTTAGTTTTTCACACAATTCTTTGAGGACTTTTATTTTTCAAATTAAGTTTAAACTCTATCATCAAGTTTGGTGCATCACCATCCCTTCATTCATCCATAATTCCATATTCAAGGTATAAATTCTTTTTATTTTCTTTTTAATTTCGTTATTATTTATACAATGTTTTTAATCAAAATTTGTGTTTTTAGTATGTATATAACATGTGTTTCTAAGATTTTGTAAAAAAAAATTCAAAACTGAAAATTTTTTATTCCAATATAAAAATTATATCGTATATTTTTCTAAACTGTTTTTTTTTAATTCTTTTTACCAAAAATTATTTTTTATACTTGTATATGTTTTTAAACTATATTGTATATTTTTTAATACCTTGATCATTGGATTAATTATTTGGATCGAATGTGATGATTTATGCATACATGAGTTTTTGGTTTGATTTTAATTTCAGGATTTATCATGGCCCCTAAAAAGAGACCAAGAATTAGTGAGGTTGCAGAATCTTCCAACAATGATGGTACAAGACTAAACCTCACCCTTATCATCCAAAAGTGTTTTCAAAGTCCCGCCAGTATGGCTCACTACAAACAATATCGAAACTATAAGATCCGTCGTGAGCGTATTACCTCTATTCCCTTTTTGAATTCTAAGTGTTTTCAATTTTGATACATTGATGTATTACATCAATGGAAATTTATGCCCTTTTTTAGTATACCCGATTTTTTATATCGTAACCTTGTCATTATCTTTTATGCCAATGCTCGGTGTCTCTACAATCCCGATATATCTGAAGTTATAGCCATTGAATCCTATCTCATGAGGGAAAAGTTTATGATTGATCAAACCGTGTTCAAAAATGTTTCTGGGTTTGAGAACATATGGATAAATGATGAAAACTCCTTAGGACATGTCCTTAGCGACTTTGTAACTGTCTTTGATGCCCATGATCGCACCCTTCACCTCATGATCACTTGGTGGTTTCGTCCATTCGGGGGGAAGTTCTCAACGATCCGACAAGTCGATGATTTTTGGATCCAATGCTTTCGTGAGGGTAAGCGCCCTAATCTAGCTAAAATTATGTTTGCGGAGATTATCTACCTTGTGCAACATCTTCACACCACCTTTGTCTCATCCTTCACATATGGCACCGCTTTGAGTTATTTGTTCTCAAAGTTGGAGATTGGTTGTTCGCAAGACTATGCTGAGCCCCTCACCGATCCGATCGACGAACGTTTCTTAGGTTGTTCCAAATTCCATTATATTGATGGAGATTGGGTTCATCTCAAGGTTCCTCCTCAAAATGTTGAAGCCGAACCGGTGGCCCCTCAAGCGGCTCCTCAAGCTCCGATGGCTCAACCTTCTATGGATGCTCCCATTGCCTATCTTAATGAGCAATTTACTTCCTTGGGCACTGACATGTGTTTGGGTTTTGCCACCATCGACACTTGATTCACATCCTTGGAGGAAAGAATGACTACCATTGAGAATCGAGTCACTTCCATTAAAACTCAACAAAACTCAATGGACATCTCACTCACCGCTTTTCATGGTGCATGGCTACAATCTCAATCAATACAATCCAATGATGAAGATGAGGATGAAGATGATGAAAACGATGGGAACGAGTCTTAGGCTTTTGCATCACATTCCATATCATATCATATTAGGATTTTAATTTTATGCACCTATGTTATTTGATTTTGAACCTATTCTTAGATTTTTGTTCTTAGGATTTGAGTTTGGATTTATGTTGCTTTGAACCTTTATGCTTTAAATGCTTAATAATAATTATGTTGTTTGCTTTATATTGCTTCCATGTTTATATCTTGCTTATTCCATTGATTTTGATCTAACAAAAAGGGGGAGAATACTTAAATAGCCAAAAAAAAAATTAAAGTTTTTCAAAACTTAGCTTAAAGTAAGAGGGAGTATTTTTTTTAAACTACTTAAAATTTACTTTGGTTTTGTTAAATCAAAAAGGGGGAGATTGCAAAATTTATGTTTGATTTTTATATAACAAATTCTTTAAGGAGCAATTTGCAAAAGTAAATAAATTTTTAAGTACTCAAAGTCAAAACTTAAACCCCAAAATTTTCTAAGTGTTTCAAGCCAAACTTTACCAAATCGCCTAGGTGTATCGATACGCCCTATAGCGTTTCGATACAGATTTTGGCTACTGGAATTTTAATTGAACACATCGTTTCGATACGGTTAACCTCGTTTCAATACGGTGTTTCGATACAGGTCTACTCATTTTGATACGACCTTCAAACTGGGTTTTATACTAATGAGTTTCGGTACAGATCTTAGGCGTATCGATCCTCAGTTTCGATATGACATGTCAGCGTACCGATACGGGGTCTTAAGATTTTAAATCTTTGCATTAAATTTTTCGACCATTGAATGTCAGTTAAAGCTTTAAAAGTCTGTTATACCGTACCGATACGAGTGACGTCTGCTTCGGTACGCCTTTGCAAAACAAGCTTACCGTTTCGATACGCCCTTGAACCGTACCGATACAATTTTTCAAAGACTTTTGCCTCAGATTTCAGTGAGCAAAAATCGTACCGATACGACCTAAACTGTTTCGATACGACCCCCATTTTACACTAAGACCGTTTCAATACTCCTTCCTGTGCATCGATATGCCCCTGCATTTACTCTTGCAACGGTTAGTTTCTATCTTACAGGTACTGATATGGGGCTCCCGTGTACCGATACGCCTTACTTCAGAAGTGCATTTATTGAGGAAAAATGGTCACCAACTGCTCTAATTATGATCTCAGCTACCCAAACGGCTAGAAATAAATGAGGGATAAAAAAGCAAGACTTAAAAGCTACAACAACAACTATTCATGAAGTGAGAAGCATTCAAGCAAAAATCCAATCTCTTTGATCCTTTTAGAGTTAAACCCTTGTACCTAACTTGTGATTTTTCATTGTAATTTTTTATTTCAAGTTTGGGGAGATTTTACTTGTAATTGGGAAACATATAAGCCTATTTGAGAGGTCAATTTAAGTTTGCCACAAATTTAAGAGTGATTTTGATCAAGCTTTGGGTAGAAAGCTTTGTCGATTTATAACGGTTTCCTACTAAGCCTAAAAAAGGGACGAATTCAATAATGAATTGTTTGAAATCTTTAGTGGGGAACTAAGGTGGTGGATGTAGAGCTTGTTAGAAGCTTGAACCACTCTAAATCTCTTAATCTTCATTTTTATCTTTCCAACTTGCTCCCTTCAATTTTTTAATTGTCAATTCATCATCTCTTGGCCTTTTGGATCCAATAGATCATCTCAACATATAAACATCAACTTCCAACTTATTATTTCTCAAGCAATATACAATCCCAACATATAACCAATAAACATAATAGTAATAAAAATATATTAAGTACTAAAAGAATATATATATATATATATATGTTAAATTAATATTGAATAAAGATATTTAATTAATTTATACTACAAATAATTAATCATCTAATTAAAAATCAACAAATGATCAATATGAATAAAATTCATTAACTTAGGGACAATATGGTCCAAAGGGGTGGAAATGACAAATAACTAAAAAATGGTGGGAATAAAATTCCACCACTTATGAGAAAAATGACACTATCGGAAAAAAGATTACTACCCTAAGGGGAATGCTCTCAAACTAAATAAGGGAATATTGTTCTCGAAAAAACACACCCTAAAAATTACCAATAGTGCATCTAACATATATCTTCTTTTAAGTAATTATTTTTTTGATAAATATTAAAATACTATCACATGTCTCATTAAAAATTTCCCTACACCTAAATAAAAGAAAAAATTACCATACAGTAGTATTTACAGAAAAGCAATGCGATAACAAACTCAACTACAAGCAAAAACAAAGACACAACCCCCAGCTTGGATGTTATTACTTTTATTTTTTAAAATGCCATTGCCTCAATTCCGATGTTATTACTTGGATGATCTATGAGGACTCTAAATAACCGTGAAATACGTTAAAAATAATATTCTCCAACAATATAATGAAAAAATATGGGTCAAATTGAAAGTTTACATGCACGAATTTTTTGTGTAGATAATTCAATTTTATATTTAAAATTATAAAATAAATTAATTTTAGTGTATATACATAATATAATCAATAATATTGAGATATATTTTATTTATTGTCACTATTATTTTTCTTCTTCTTTTTGCTTGAAACTTGCATGAGGGAACGTGATCCATATCAAAAGCATGCTGAAAACTAACTACCGAAAATGCAGCTAACATGAACATGTAATCTGTTTGGATTTTATAAACTCATATTGAAACATTTTTTCTATTGTAAATTTCTTTGTGGGCTAGAGACAATTTGATAAGGAAAGTATGAAGGTGGTGGTGGAGATTCTGACTGGAAACCTATTTTACGTTCAAGTTAACGACGATGCCACGATCAACGACCTAAAGAAAGAGATCGAGACTCGGGAAAATTTAGCCAGCGATCGTATGATCTTGATCGCCGATCTCGAAAACCGAAATAAGCTTATAACAAAAGAAGATGACGGGGCTTCTCTAGTTGATTGTGGGGTGGAGGATGGATCTCACATTTATCTCTTCTTTAGCCCTCTGAACACCGAATCGTCTTATCAGCATGTTTTCACTTCACCGGAATCTCTCTTGGGACAGTAGTTTAGCCCCTAGCAAAGTGGGCACTAGAGTTAAGAATAAAAGAACCGAAAAATGAAACTTAAGTGTTCGGCTTTAATTTTTATTGAATTTAATTTAATTTCGGTTTGAATAGTGATTAATTAAGTATATTTGATTTTTTATCCAAAATTTAAAAGAGCAGTTGGAGCTTGCACTAAAATCGAATAACTATCGCCAACAATCAATTGGTCTTGTGGGATGATGGGATGAGACGTTTAATTTTTTAAGCAATGTCAGAGGTACGAATCTTAACATTTTGAATTGAACAAATTAGATTGAAAGAACCATCCTATAATAAGTACCTAGATACCGATAATTATACCAAAAACTCGAATAATTATCACCATACCAAGATACTCACAACCACAATCATAATAATCACAACGTGACAAAAAATGCAACAACAGCAATTTAAATTCATGCTCGCAACTTCAACCTTTGAAGCTTGGGCGTTACATATTTGGGTGCCATTTAAAACACTGGATGTTAAAACCAGTCAAATTATAGATTAATGATTGAACCAATTGAATTTGTAGTAGACGAAATTAAATGTTAAATAAAGAATTTTAATATTAAATAAAGTATACATTCAATAAATACATATTCGATTAAAACACTTTTTAATACGAATTCAAAAGGTTGAAAAGGTTCTTTCAATATTAAAGAAATTTAAAACCTTTTTTTTTTTTTTGGCATTTTACCTCTTTTTGTTGATTTTTCTTTTATCGATTCAACCGGATTTTCTCTGCTCTTAAAATCAGACATTATAATGACCAGCAACTAGTTCCCAGTTCAACGAGCTGATCCGATCTAGGTTTGCTAACATCGATATTTCCGAATTCTATATGCTTTTTCTTCTATTTCCAGAGTGAGGGGGGATCTTTTCCTATACAAATATCTCAAGCTTTAGAAGAGACTACAATGTTGAATAAAAACTATCATCATTGCAGGAAATTGTATAAATGATGAGCCCTAAAACCACCTCAGACTTATGTTTAGCTCGCATTATTAAGGTTAAACTCTAGTAATAGGTCCAGGTAAACCACTCACTTTCATCATACATAAATACTTACTTGGAACAATAGTGCCTGCTTTTGAACACAGATCGACCACCGCTGGTGCATGCCCGTAATAGTCCCGACCTTCGTTCAAAAGCACTTTTGGATCCTGAGGTCGTCGCCGCCACACAATCTTTGGAGGGACCAAGTCATTAACATTTGCCTTTATCCAATAATGGGAGCCACGCCAACTCTCATATCTAAATACTCCACAAAGACGAGCTCGATGGCCGGATGGCCCGACGTGAACTTCGGAACAATATTTGCAAACTTTTGCGGGATAGACCAATAGCAGCTTCTTAACACCGGATCTAAGTGTCTCCCATGCCTTCAAGGTGCCATTTGCTACCACCCTTATATCATCATCGGACAAAGACTCGATTCCACTGATTCCACCAGGAGATTCTTCAGTGGTTAATGAATCAGATAAAATTCCATCTGTTACATCTGCTCCTGCTTGCATGCAAAGCTCCACAACTGCAGGAACACGTTCGAAATCGAATCTTTGCTGGTGTTTGATAACACCCTGAAACATGTTGCGTAGATGAAAAGCTTCTACAGGGACAAGTATGTCATTCAAACCACCATGGACCCATTCATGAACCCGGTTCTTTCCAATGCGCTTGTATCCGTGGCAAGTCTGGATTAAATGACCTTTCTCGCCAATGTATACCTCCGGACAAAACCTGCAAACATTTATATCAATCAATGGCTTTTTTATTAAAAAAAATAATAAATAGAAGTTAGAGTAATGCAGTAAAATTAGAGGAATTTTCTCAATGTTTAAAAAAGAAAGGACTAGAAGCCAAACTGGTCAGCACTTTGGTTACTGGTACAAGTACAACCGATTGAACTGGACAGTTCGATGTTTTCTTGTTTTTAATGTTAAAATACCTTAAACACTTATCCAATGTAAAATAAATCATAAAAATACTCATAATTAACCCCCCAAAAGGTTTTATCTTAATGTTAATATCTTTAGTTTTTGTTGAAATACCCATGTTGAGCACTTGTGTCTGAAAATGGATATGAATATATGACCTCCAAGTATCATCCAAAATACATGAAAATATTTAGGAAAATCTAACCAGAACACGTATCTGTATTCGGCAATCACCCTCAAGTCCACAAAACATAGTTATTTACACCTTTAGTCTTTCCACATAACATTAAAAGTATAATTCTAGCCTGTTTTCTAGTCATCAACAATTAGTGAAACTTCCAAAACAAAATTATCACTTTGTCGGCCTACCTGAAAGTCTTTATTTGCAGATGCTATAGCAGCTGGGTCTAGCATGAATGAAAACTTACTTTGCACTATGCATAAACGAGGCAAAGTCGGATTAAGTTGGATTTGAATAGATAGAGAAAATGAGGGGCAGTGAGTCTTACTTGCAAGCAACTACGGGGAACAATTTGAGAAGGGTGAAGACTCCTTGGAAAAGAAGTTGTCTGGCCTTGAGAACCTCTTCAGCAACCGGAATCATTCCAGGCACAGGATAATCCTTGGCTCGATTCTCAATTCTCTTGAGTATCATCGGCCTAAGTTTCTTCAAGTCTATTTTTGAGCTGTATGATCTCCAATGACCTCTGAATGCCATTGGCATAGATCCTGCTAAAAGACATTGCTTCAAACAACTTGAAAACAGCAGAAGCATCATTGATATGCTTTCCAGCTTCCAAAAACAAGAATCTGACTATATCAGTTAAATTCTAGATTTTACGCACTGAATTTGAAGAACCATGAAATATACTTTTAAGAAATAAAAAAAAAACATAAAAGCAAAGTGAATACATTTGATAATCCGGAAAAGCCAAAAGAGTCGGGCATCATAGAAAAACTCGCGACAATCAATCAGCTAATGAAAATTGCTCTCAAAGTCATTCAATTCACTAGAAAACTATGTTGCTCCGACTACTTTTCTTGAAGAGAATCCAAAGAATTTCAGAGGATTTGGGCTTTTGGTTATGCATTTGATGCTTGGGGTTTCAGCATATGGGGTGATTAGGGATTGTAGAGGACAGAGGACTTACCGATTTGATGAGGGGGCAGCAGATTCGAAATGAAGGATCTGGGAAGCCTAGCAAAGAAGCGCGCCTTGTGCGTCGTCAAAGGGTGGGTTTCAGATCCGATGAAGGAGGAGGCGCCGTCGATAGCAGGGTGCAGTTCAAAGCAAACGGTAGCATAAGGGAATTAAGTTCGGTTCGGTGGTAACTGGTAACTGGTCAAGGTATTTGAAACAGGAAATCAGGTAAGATGGCAAATGAAAATTAGAATTAAGGATTAGGTAAACTAACCAATGATTATCATATTAGGGTAAATGTATTAAAATGATCATATTAAAAAATTAACTTAATTAACTATTTAAACTATTAAAATTAGATCAATTAAAGCACCGACCGTTAATGGACTAACGGCAGCGCTTACGTAGATATTTGGGCTTATTATTCTATAACTATTTTTTTCACGTTGGATTAGAAGGCATCTACATCAGCCTTCCACCTAAGCATTGAAAAAAACATTATAAAATTACCCCCAAACTCAACTCTAAACACATTCTATCGTGAAGAAGAACATAACATCTGGTAGAAGAAGCTGTAGAAAAAAATGGCAGCAGAGATGAATCGTGATTGCTATTGTGAGGTTCGTTCGAAGCTGACAACAAATTGGACTTATGAAAATTCAAGTTGGAAGTTTAGGGGTTGTGGAAATTTTCAAAATGGGGTTAGGGCTTGCAAATTTTTTCTTAGTTTGATCCACCAAAGATCGATAAGTCAAAAAGAGTTATTGTTGGTCTTCTTAAAAAAGTTGATTCGATGGAAGAAAAAAAAACAAAGAATTGTTGGAAGTTTGCTTGTTGTTGTTGTTGCTTTGGTTGGTTTTATTTTGGGGGGAAATTTCTTCTAGGTTTGGGTTGTTATTTTGGTGGGTGAGTTTTGTGTTGGTGAAGAATTTTGTGGGTTGATAGCTATAATTCAGGGAGAAAAAAAGGAAGAACATTGTCTATTGTTATCGAAATGTTTTGGAAAAAAAATTAAAAATTTCGTTGGATGATGGCTATTATGATGGAAGAATTATGTAATGTAAAAGACAGTGAAAGAAATGTATTGTAATAATTTTTTAATGTTTTGGAGAAGGATTATGTAATGTAATCTTTATTGAAATGTAAGGATTTATCTTATTGAAACGAAATGTCATTTAATGTTTATTTATGATAATTGATTCAATTGTTATATTACACATTGAATCTACAAGACAACAACATAAAAAAAAGATGATAACAGTAAGCAAAATATAATATTTTATTTTATAATTTCATTAAAGTATTGCATACATATGTTTGACCAATACATGTGATATTTCATGTTTGTTATGACAACATGTTATACTTTGGTCAAACTCAACTCTAAATATGACAATATGGTGTCATACAAATGTTTGACCAATACATAACAAAAGACATTGACCCCAAAGCAAGTCAAAACAAAATATTTTTTATTAGAAGAACATAGTATACTTTGGCCAATTGTATGCAAAACACATTCACTAAACAAAATGATTTTGTCTTCAACAAAATTCAAGATGAATTGTAGGAGCTCTCTTGACTTATAAGAACTCTGGGTGTAGGCATGTATCTCACAGTGGTGGCTTGTAAAGGATGGACTAGTGTTGGACTTGGTCCTTGACTGGTTCCAGCACCACCAGTTGTAGGCATCCATCTCACAGTGGAGGGTTGTGAAAGATGGACTGGTTCAGGTCTTCTAACTTGCACAACAAAGAAGCAACAAAAATTTATCATTTTATTATATATGAATTAAACAAGTTAACAATAAGATTCAATAATGTAAATTACTGCAAGTTTTAAAATTCTAAGATTTTTCCTGGAAGCAATACCACTGGATGCATGTCCAGGTCTTCTCGGATTGGCACCAACTTTTCTCTTGCACGTTGTGATATTATGACCACTCACATTGCATCTTTTACAAAAAATTTTGACATCATTTTTTGACACTCGACTCTCTGAGATGGTGTTTCATCAGTTTCTTTACGTCTTTTCTTGTGTAGTCGTCTCAGAGGTCTTCTAAAGACTAGTGGTAGAACAGGCTCTAGTGTGTCAACAGGCTCCCATTGTTTCTCGCCTCTCACAAGACATATCAAGTCAGAATAGATTGCTCTTTGGGTTGAGCTGAAATAGCATGAGTCAACATATCTTTCTGGCCTATCTTCAATGGACAAAATCACAGAAATTGCATGAACACATGGGATCCCTAAACAAAAAAATATATCTATTAGTTAAAAAATATATTTAATAATTAAAAGTGTAATCTGAAATTCCTAATCTCGTATTAACCCTAATACCAATTATTTAACCCTAATCTGAAATCCCTAATCTCGTTTTAACCCTAATCTGAAATTTCACTCCTAATTCCAGAACAAGAATAAAACTTACCGTATCGCGGAGAAGGACCCTCTTTTCGCGAAGACGTCCGACCATCTCCTCTCTATCTCCAACAATGGATCACTCTTACTTGGGATTTTTTCGGTTTTCAGAGAGAATTTGAGTTTTTTTTCGCGTTGAAGAGTAAACAAGAATAGAAATCTGACGTTTTGTTTTCTATTAAGTTGACTTGGCATTTTTTATTTTTTTTACAGCTAAGCTTTACCGTTTGTTTTAACGGTCCACGTAAGCGTTGTCGTTAGCCCATTAACGGCGGGTGCTTTAATTGATCCAATTTCAATAGTTTGGGTGGTCAATTGAGTCGATTTTTTAATGTGGTCATTTTAATACATTTACCATAGTATGGTGGTCATTGGGTTAGTTTACCCTAAGGATTAAAATAAGGGCTAACTATATAAATGACCACTATGCTATAGCTTTAGATTCGATTGACCACTATATTTTTAATTGAAGCAATTAGACCATCATACTATGAAAATTAACTCAATTTGATTGAGTGACATGGCAGTTAGTAAAAATTTGAATAATTATACATTTGGTCCTCGTTATTTATACATTCTATCAATTTGGTCTTAATTTTAATTTAATAAAATAAAATAATCATTTCATTAGGTGGTGACACTTTGACTGAGTGACATGTCACCGCCTTATTGGAAGACTTTAATTATTTTTATTTAATTAATTTACCCCCTCCAATCAGGTGATGACATGTGTCACCCATTGGAGATGAAAAAATGGAAGAAACGAGATTGCCCCCAAGAGGATTCAAACCTGGGACCTTTAAATGCATGTGGTGGGTGCTTGCTACTGGGCCAAGCATATAAGATACAATTTTTGATATATGTCTTAAATGGCTGTTAATGCCCAGAAAAATGAAAGTAAAGAAAATGTCATTGGGCAAATTCAAACCAATGACCTTGTAGTGCAAGGGGTGTGTGCTTACCACTAGGTCAAGTATATTTTTATGATATAAAGTACAACATTTAATATATATCTTATATAGTTGTTAATGCTTGAAAAAAGGAAGAAAATGTTATTTTAGGAAGCTCAAACATGTCATACTTATAATGCATAAAAACATCTAACTCAATTAAATAAATATAATAATTCAATTAAAGTTAACAATATTTTAAATATATTTTAAATTATAGTTAGTGCACGGTTTAAAACAAAAAATTTAAAATTATAGTTTGGTTTGGCCCAGTGGCAAGCACCCATCACATGCATTCCAAGGTCCCAAGTCCGAATCCTCTTGGGGGTAATCTCGTTGCTTCCATTTTTTCATCTCCAATCGGGTGACATGTGTCGCCACCTAATGAAATAATTATTTTATTTTATTAAATTAAAATTAGGATCAAATTGATAGAGTGTATAAATAACGATGACCAAATGTGTAATTATATAAATTTTTACTAACGGCCACGTCACTCATTTCGTTAGGTTTTAACGGCAAGTGGTCAAATTGAGTCCATTTTAATAGTATGATGGTCTAATTGCTTCAATTAGAAGTATAGTAGTCAAATCGAATCTAAAACTATAGTATAGTGGTCTTTTATTCAGTTTACCCTTAAAATAAATAATATTTAAAAAATTAAAATAAAAAAGTGTAGTAATAATAAAAAGAGTAAACTATATTGGATTATATTAATTATTAGTAAAGTTACGATAAGGTCACTCAATTATAAAAAGTCACAACTAGATCACTCGATTAAAGTTTTAGTTGCGAATTGAGTCACTCGCCCGTTAAATTACAAACATACATCTAACAAGATTTTGTATAATGACAATTTTAGTCCAAGAAATTTATGTATTCTACCAATTTAGTCATAATTCAAAACTATTCAATACATTTAACCCTTCATATTTAAAAGTATATCAATTTAGTCAATTTTCTTCTCTCAAGTTGCTTGTATACCATCATTTACAATATATTATTTCATTTAAATTCATTAATTAATCTAATACATAAATTTATAAATAAATACTTATATTTTAATATTAGGTCTATAATTAGTATCTACATTAAAATTGGACATATTGAAATCTATTAAAAATTATTTATGAAAACCTTCAAGTTTTAGTTATTGTTACCACAAAATTTTCTACAAAAAGATCAACTTTTCATATTATTATACATTTTTCTTAGTAACATTTTTGAATTACTTCATTATTTCTCTTTTATTTTAAAATAAACTAGTAATAATAAAACTTTTTAAGTTATTGAATTTTTATTATTAAACAAATTTCTTACATTATCTGCAAGTTTGTATATTTTCAATGAAATTTGTATAATTTATATAATAATTTTAAATTTTTTATTTTTATATACAAATATATTAATTGTTAACTGTTTTTATTATTATGAAAATCTAAAAAAAAATAATTCATGTTTAAAACATTACACATAAGTTGTTTTTACATAATGAAGCATAAATATGCATGAAACGATGGCAAATATATTTGCCCAATTAAGCCGTTATAATCTAAAATTTTATTAATTCACTCATTTGACCAATGTTAACTGTTAAATCTAACCGTTTTTATAAGTTTTTAGAATTTTTAAAGAATTTTTTAATTAAATAAAAAAATCTAGAAATGTCAAATGAAAATATCGTAACATAACTTGCAAATATTGGTCTAAAAAACTTTTAGATTTAATCGTTAATGTTGGTCAAAGTGGTGAATTGATAAAATTTTAAATTATAACGACTTAATTATATTTTTCATCATTTCATGCATATGACAGCTTAAGTTAAAATAAAATACCCACTTTTTCTAGAACAAATATTCGGAATCATTATTCATTTAAAGAGAAAAAAACAAAATAATTTTGAATAAATAATTTTTTTAATATGCTGGTGTAATACAATGGTAACATTTGTTCAACTTCTTTAGTCTTTTAATAAGGCACACACCGTACAAAATTAATGCTCAAACTCGAGTCACTTGAATAAATTACATCATCATTTACTACTGGGACAACAAGGGACGAGCATTTTCAAATAATTACTTAAAATTTCAAGTGAATTTCATATATTGTAACGATTTTCAAATATTTGTGAAAAAGTTGGGTTTGTTTTTAAGATTTAAGCTTCATGGTAAGTTTCCGACATTCGGGTTAATTTTTTTTTTTCTATTTTATTTACTAAAGATCCAAATAAATTAGGGAATAACAATGAAATGAGAAGGCTATCAAACCCAAATGAGTCATGTTAAGCAACTTTAATCTCCAAATTTTTGTTTCTTCATTTTATCCAATCATTTACCCAAATGAAAACAAATATTGTATTTTCCCATACAATGTATAATTTTGTTTTTGAAAACTTACCATGAAACTTTAATCTCAAAATATGTGTATACAACCCAAACAACCTTTGCCATGGTCCATGATCCCAGACTGCCAAACGAGCTTAACCCTGTGTGGAAAAATCAACAATTGGCCATAGGTAAACGTATCCGACTCTGTTATTTGGTTCCTTCCTAGAAAATGAAAGAAGGGGAACCGTAAAAAGGAAATCTGGTTCAAAGTTTATGGCAATCTAAGGCTTTGATCGTCCGTCGACGCCAGATTGCGGTCTCTGGATCAAATCTCAGCTCCCATGTAGGCCAGTAATGCAAATCCTGCTTCAATGTTAGAACTTTAGGCTTGCTGTTCAAATGGATGGTCCTTACTCGAACAAACTCCCCATGTTCCAGTTCCTGTTCAATGCAAAGAGCATGCATATATTATTTTAATACTAAACTAGAATTTTTCTTTTTCCGTTTCTTTGTCTTCTTTTTCTCTTGAAAAATTAATTAGTCATAATGCTTAAGGTTTCTCACAGCCAGTTGAATAATGAGCTGAGTTTCGAATATATTAATGAGATGAGTTTCGAATATATGTGTACCTGACAAGGTATACTAATTTTTCTTACGAATGAAACATAATAGATAAACAGGGAAGCAACTAAGTGTACCTTTGTCACGCTAACAAAAGCATCCAGATCAGGAGTCGGTTTTCCGTTGATTTCAACAATCCATTGTAGAGCATATAACCCATATCTATGAACAGGACTACCACGACACCACCTGAGAGAAGCAAAGTGTCACGGAAAATACTCAATATCACAAGTACAATTTCTAATGAAAAAATCTTAGTGGATTCTTAATGTGATACTCAGCAGCATTCAGCGAACTTAGCATAAATAACACTTGGACTAGGTTACTACAAAGGCCTTTTAGCGTTGAGACTTGTACATAATAGTTGTGCTTGTGCCCTTCCTTATAAGTTATAAGCTATAAGCTTTTGGATTAATTCGTCATTCAGGTTGATATGATATCAGAGCTATTGTCATCATTTCATGACTATCACGGAAAACAAATTACAAGTCACATTACTTTCATATGATATTTTCATCATTAGATGAAATTGGAACGCTGAGAAATCAAACTCAAAAGCAGTGTTCTAGTGCCTTCAAACATACCAAGGATGAAAACAGATCTACTGCTTTACCACCACATGCTATGTTCACACCGTTGCTTTCCACAACTAAAATGAAAATAAGAACTTTTTAGTAAAATAAAAAAGTTCTTACCGTGCCACGTAAACGCCATGCCCTTCTTCAGGAAGGAATCCAAGAGCACGTACAGCAGGATGAGAATCCTGAACAATGCAGCCACACCAGTTAATCGCTCGTGTAGTGCCATTGCCATCCCTAACATCTGTTCCCACAACAAGATCAATTTCACATCCCTGGAAAAAATACAATTAAGAGGAAAATGAGGCAAATTTGTATCCATGTTACATAGTAAAAATAAAACTTAAAAGTACAAAAGAAAATTCATTTGATAATACTACACAAAGCTTATGGGAAGATAAATATATCACCTTTCTACCTGTATCTATTTTCTTACCTGTCGAAAAATGGTCATGTTAAGCTCCCCACCATTATTGTCCAATTCATGACAAACATTTTCTATGTCCCGAAAGCAAGTAATTGGCTCTTTATTTACTGCTAAAACCATGTCACCTGGTGCTAATACAATGCCAGCTTTTGATCCTGCCAAACAACCTTTAACACGTAAAACCTGACGACGAACTGGATCTTTCTTGACTAGGGCCTACAAAAAATCAATATACAATGTGAACAGAAGAAATTGAAAGGATATAAAGAGAAAAATAGAAAAAGCCATTGTTACTAGCATTGGTATTTAAGTATTACCAAGTCTTTTTTTAGAAAAAAAATGCTAACAAAATAGACACAGTAACCAAACAAATAAACATACTTGGATCCATTCAACACTCAATCCAAAGCTTCTGGCCTTTGAAAGCAAAGTAGGAACAAGTTCAACCTCTAAGATCCTAACTAGCGGCATTGTTCTTTTGACACCACTTATGAGAAGATGCGGTCCATTGCCACCAGATATTATGCTGTAAAGTACTTGGCTTATTGCATAAACTGGGATACCTCTCACAAATTGATGATCCTCTGATGAACCAAGTTTCAGCTGAAATCAATGATACAGGCATGAGAATACTTGGGCAAATTGGAGTTCATACAAAAAGTCAGATTAACAGAGAAAACCTTTATTTTTCTTTTCTTTTTATTTTTTTTGTTCAGAGTGGAAACCTGTGTTGAAAAGCTTGCCCAGAGTGCTTGAACCCTTCCGTGTTCATCTGTTAGCACGCCTGAAAATGCACTACCAAAATCTGCAAAAGAGTTCAAGAACCATTTCATTCATTGAAATAAGCGCATGGGTAAAATCAGTGTTGTAATCAGTGTTGTCAAGGGTGCAAAGTGCACTCTAGGTGCCAATACCCTTATATAGCCTTAGGCACAAGGTGCAAAACAGGCCATCACCTGAGTGAATGTGTGTTCCCTCACACACACGCACAATAAACTTAAGGTATGTAATTATAAACTCTAAAGACTGGTCTAGTTTATCTACAAAACATGCAATCTTTTTTTGGCCAATATGTATGATTTCCTTGTGGTTCCATGTCTATTGTTGAATACTCAAATATTTAGAAGTAGAGAGTTCAATATTACCTCCTTTCTTCCAAGTAAAGATACATCTAATGAAGAAAGTTAGAAATGGAAGAAACTAAAGAGAACTTCCATTAGGCGGGCTTTTTTATGCATGTTGCCACAAAAAAGTGCACAGGGGCAGTCTAGGCATGCACCTTGAATGAAAGGGTATGAGATGCTCGTTTCTTTTCTTTTTTCACTGCTAAGGTATAAGGTGTAGGCACAAGCCTTGGCAACATTGGTAAAATTAGATTCCATCTTAAGTAATAGCAATAAACATACCGGCATCAAGCTCAATTACTTCCATATTTGTTGCTCTGTACCGTGGGCTGTCACCAGAGCCAATTTTCAGAGTAGCACATGGATTGGTCACAACTGATTTCCTAGATGTCGCTTGTAAGCTTCGATTTAAACCCACAAGATAGACTGAATCTCCACGACGTAATGCAGGGTCTGTCTCAAATACAAAACAAAAATCCTTGTCAAAAGTAGTCTTATTGTGTTTAACCAACAAAATTAACAGAAAATGAAATCAAGGAAATCAACATTAGCATTCCAAACCCCAGCTCTTTCACTGAGAGCGGACCTCGCTTTACCAAAATGGACTTCTATGAGCATAACAGTATAATGTTTTAATACATAGATCAAATCAGTTTTCCAACCAAGGTTATAGAGAACAGGGTGAAGAAAAACAACCTGCATTTAAAATAGAACCTACCAGGAAGTAGTTCTGCAGCATGAACAGCCAAAAAACCAACAGGCCCTAGTGCCGAGGGGTCATATGCAACTAGAGCATAATTGTGAACAGGGTGAAGAAAAACAACCTGCATTTAAAATAGGAAACTGTATATTGAAGACATGTAGTAGGGAGTTAATCTCTTTGTAAACTTTAACTAATTGTAGTTTAGATTTACACTAACTCTATCCTAAGTGTAGATATAGATAAACTCTTAGAGAAGTCCTAAATAGAGTTAAACTCAATGTACTAAAGTCTAATAAAACAACTTACTGTGTAAAGTTTTTACTAAGTGAAAATACAGAGAAATAAACTCTTCTTCTCTGCGCATACCACTCATGTACAGAAACTGTAACAAAATATGCCATTGTTTCTCAATGTTGTTCAAATATAATAGGATACCTCTCCTGGAATTTCAATTGGATAAGCAGCAAAGGACAGAATCACATCACACGCAGAAACCGCAACTGTATTCTTATCAACAACAATCAAACCCATACTATCAGAGTGATATATGATGACACCAGTTCCGGAAAAATGCTGTGAATGGACACCATCTAGCATGCATGATGGCGGCACATGAACCTACAAAGAAGATTAACTTAGGTTGTTCTAACGAGATCAACAAGAGGGAAAACAATAATAACCAACAATGGCAATCAACCGAAATTTGTTACCTCGAACATTACAAGAGTAGGCTCGATTTCTCGTTCAGCATTTGAAGCATTAGCTACTGCTGCTGTTGTATCTTTACAATCCCTCAAGACAGCATTTTCCGTGGCAATTGTGTCCTCCAACATGTCTTGAGAAGTTTCATTTAGTGATCCAGTACCTCTTCCAATCTGAGAATGCAATATTGCAGAAGCGTGCTCAGAACTGATTTCCATACTAGTAACACCATCAGTCGACCCTTGGTTAGCTTCATGTGTGTGTTCAATATGAGCAGCCTCAACTTTAGCACCAGATGATGGGTGAATGAACTCCAGTTGAAATGCAGGCTTCGCTGTCCATAAACCTGAGCTGTCATCACGAGTGTATATCTGTGGAGGTGCATACCATTCATGGCGATCGACTGTGACCAAGGCATACTGTAACGTCAACAGAAAAAATAATCAACAAATAGAAAAGGTAATTTCGATTGAAACAAAACCTTCACATGTCCACAGTGCAAAACCAGAATCTTGAATAGAGAAACAAAATTCACAACCATAAGACCACACAAGAGCCTAAAATCATGCTTCTAGTTTGTTGAACCAAATCCTATTTTTTTTGTCACTCTTGTTAAACGAAATGCATAAAAATTTTATGAAATAATAATATGTCAACTATTTTAAAATTTCTTACAGAAATAATTCAAATCATAATATGCCGAAGGCTTTTATTTTTATGAATCAGATTTTAACCTAAATTTATCGCCATCCAACCCTAGAAAATTAATACTCAGATCAATTCCTAAGGAATCAAATTTACATAGATTTTATCAATCATGATCGAAAACCAATCTGTTTTTTTGTTCATAAGCTTTACTTTCTCATTCTAACTTATTTTACTTAAAAACAAATTCATTCTAAGCAGTTATCTAACTCCTAAAGCATGTGGTTTTCATCGATTTACATGCTTCGATAAATTGAACAGTTAAGGAACCTGATCCACTTTCGCACCATATCTTTTAACAGAAGTATCCCCTTGCAAATGTTATGTCAAGGTGTGTATTGATAAGCCCAAGTAAACCCTAGGCTTACAAGAGCTCAAAGCAAGATAACTAGCCTAGCAATACTTGGACAGAATACCATAAAAATATTAGAGCCTAATGACAGGCAAGGTCAGAACTCTTTACTACAATCTCACTCAACCTCTGTTATCCATACTAGTAAAAAACTAATTTAAAAAACAAAGGGGTCATTTGGCATTCTGTTTAACTCCACTCGTCGCATTAAAAAGCTTTACTGTCAGTATATCAAAAACAGAACTCTAAAAGTAAGCCTAAGTCATTAGCATTTCTAGATAATGCAAAATTCATCAATAACTTACATGCACAATTTTCAACCACTGAAGTTTGCAGAGACATAAGCATCAGGTGAAACTGCATAGTCAAGAATAAAAATACCTTCGTACGATGACGATCAGTGTAGCTTATATATTCTAAAGGCACCCGAGAACCTGGAGGCAACTTAGATAGAACAGAGATTAGGTCCTCAAGTTTTGATATCTCCTCACCAGCAAGCTTCTTAATGATGGCATGTCTAGGAACTGCAGCTCTAGATAACATATATCTGCAACACATGGAGATTTAATTATTAGCAAATCAAACAAAACCCATAAACCCAATATATTAAAGGCCCCGTTTAGATTGCTTTTGGCTGTCCAAAAGCACTTTTTGACAGCAAAAGCAATGCTAAACAGCCATCTTTTACCTTCAAACAGGCTTTTCAACCCAAACCAAAAAAGCTGATTTCAAGTGCTATTGGCTTTTGGAGAAACAAGTTTTAATTTGAAATTACAAAAGTAACCTCATTTATAATGGGAGGGTATACGATTAAATTTAAATTGCAAACATTAAATACATGTATTTTCTATAATATTTAATTGGCTATACAGTTATTTCCCTTTTGGAAATTTTTCAAGGGTGAAGCTAGAATTTTTTTTTTTGGGGGGGGGGGGGGGGTGGAAGTTGAATTACAAATTTTTAGAATCAAAATGTAATTTTACCATTGCATCTTATAACTTTATAGTTTTTTAAAGGAACTAAACTGAAGTTTTATCATTTTTGAGGGGCCGAAATGCAATTTTTCCATTTTGGATTATATAGCATCATATATATATATGAGTGAGTAATGTATGTCATTTTAATATCTAAAACACGGTTCATATATTTCAAATTAAATTTTACAAACAATTTATATTAATTGAGTAAAAACTAATTGAAATGGCTATATTTTATTGTATCCTAATAATAACAAATTTGAAAATCATTTAAATTAACTATTTTTTTTACTAACAACGTGTCTAAAATGGACATTTTAACTCTTCACATCACTTTTTGTGAGCAAAACTGAAAATTGGAATTAAGAATCCACACTTTTCATAGAATTTTTCAAAAGCACTTTTTAACTGCAACCACATTGCTACACTAGCCCTTGTTGAATTCTGCTTTAAAGTTTGAGTCCTATTGTCTAAAGTTTACTGTTTTTAATAAATTGTCTATAGTTTTACCTACAGATTGTTTTCTATTAGGAGTTGATAACTAAGTGTATAAATAAAGGGTTATAAACCCTATTTTCACATATCAGAAATAAGAGAATAATTAAGTATTTTCTTTCCCTCTATTTTTGACAATTATTTCTCTTTTTTTTCTGGCATAAGTAATCAATGATGTTCATCAAGAAACACCATGTCTTGTTGAAAATAACCTTAAGCATAAATCAGTCTTTCAACCTCCAAAGCTGTTGAATGAATCCTTTGATACATTGCATAGTGAAGTAGAGGGTTTATTGAATAATAATGCTTTCTTTTGGCCATCATTAAATGATAATACCTAAATCAATATTATATCGCAAATTATGGCCAAAAAGCAAGCTTTATTTATTTGATAAATGCATATACAATTTTGAAATATAATGCTTGCATCAAAGCAAGCTAATGCGTTTGGCAACATAAGTTTTTTTGTTAGGCCCAGAAATTAAGGACAGAAGCATATGCAAATATTAAGCTTATGTTTCTATTATCTCCTTTCAAGAATTTTGAATAAATAGGTATGAAGATTTCATAAATAGATATAGGTAGAGTAGCAGACTAACCCTGGTTCTGAGACATATACAAGACCACATTGGAAACAGAAATTTCTAGCCTGTTTCAAGTATCAACAAAATAAGATTATCTATTAGCAACAAAAGTACCATCCTCAACATGCACAAGGATAAAAGCAAATAAATACTCCTTTTCAGCAAACAGCGTATGGAAAATCAGACTAAAAAAGGATAAGAGGCAGGGGTTAAGCAGAAACTGAAACCTACCTGCTGATAAGACAGGGGATGTATTACTGCACCACTCACTTCTAAGAAGTGAGCAGGAGTTATTGAGTGTAAATCCTGAACCTGAAAAAGTAAGGGGAAACAGATTAGCTTTTGCAACCACATTCAACATAAAGCAAATTGACAAACTAAAATAATGGTCCTCTGCAAATTCAGTCAATAGTTACTTCCAGAAAGAACTTGAGCTTTAGCTGCACATTTCACTAATTATTTAAAGAAATCATCGGCATTAATATCACACACCAAAAAGACAAAACTGAGCAATTCCCACAATGATTAGGGTCAACATTCTAAAGAAAAGGGTGTCTTTGGAACGATTTCTATGGGCCTTGTGGGATGGAAATGCAGAGAATTAGAAGAATAATTTTCAACGTTCCTTAACAAATTAACAACAACTTCAATCAAGTGGGCAACTTTTGTGTCCTTTGTCATACAAAATGCCTGAACACAATGTATTGGTCAAGGCGCAATAGTTAGACACAACTACACAAATTCCTTAACAACGCTACATTGGTCACACTGACACAATTACTGAAGAACCTTTTATGTCAGCCACCAGGATCAAGGTCACAATTAATCACAATCTATACAGCATGAGAGTAATTTAAACATCAAGGCATCAAAAGATAAGAAGCTAACATGCATAAATGAGAAAGAGCATGTCTTACCACTAATTGCATACTCAATGGTGTGCTACCTCTTTCAATTTCTAACTCTATATTCTGCTCAACACTGTCATCAAGTAAAGTTTCCAACTTCAGAAATTGAGTAATTACCTGCAATAGGTTTTCAACAACATACAAAGGCAATAATTTAGCAATTTCACTAGAATCTGCAATAATAAGCAAATTCATTAAAGGTGGACTTTTTGAAAAATAATAACAATAAAAATAGGTGTCTCATGTATGGTCATAGCCAAAATTCATGCTTGAACAAGTACCGAGAAAGGGCTCGTAGGCACCCCAGAAATCAAGTATCAACTGTAAAATCACTGAAAGCAACAAAGTACAATGCACAATACTAATTAAAATCATGTAGGAGATCTTCCAAACTTCTTATAAATCATAGATATGAACAATAAATAAGTACTCAACTGAGAGACAGAGGCAAAATCAGTTAGGAAGATCCCCAAAATTCATTCATAAGTACTCACAAAGAAACAAGCGCATAGTCCCTTAAAAAATCAATCATGTAGGACTAAGAAAAAATAGAGAAAAAAAAATCCATAAATACCAAAAAAAGAATCAGAACTTTTTTCTTCAATCACTGAATGCATAACTTACCTCCCCATTTACCCGAACTAGCACATCACCTGGCTCCAAATGGTTATGAGCAGGGCCACCAGGCACCTAGAGTAGGTTCAGATTCAGAAACAATAAAGTAAACTAAAATTGGAGATAAACAAAAGGTAGCAAATCTAAAGCAAAATTTGAATAAGAAACGGAACTTTACTAACCACAGAGTCAACAACAAGCATTCCAGTTTCACTTTGTGCAGATGCACGCCGTGCCATCTAAATTAGAAAGAATATAAAATGAGAAATTACTATTTTCCTAAAACAAGCACAAGGAAAGGTAGCAAAAAAGTTGATGAAAAAGAACGAGGAACCTGCTCGGTTTCACTTTGGAGACCAAGACGACGTATTTCGTCAAACCCCTTATGGAGAAAAGTAGCCTATATAAAAAAATATCTCACATCAAATCTTATAAATTGCTTACATAATTATTGAAATTAGTTTATTATTATACGTTGTTAGGAGGGCAGACTATGATGAAAACAGTTTGTTTTCCCAATATTTGAACTCGTGTCTCCTAACATGAACAGATACTTGTTGGGTTAAAAAAAAAGACTTTTTACTCTTGTTAGGAGTCTTATAGATCTCTTATATCTTAGACTAAGGATAAGAATAATCTAATCTAATTAGATTTATCTACGGGAAATAACAAACTCTAACTAACTAATCTTATTTACAACTCACAAGGAGTCAGTTTATTATTATGATAATATTAGGAGCAAATTTATTATTATTAAGATATTCTATTTATTAGTATTTTATATTCTTAAAAGCTTGAACAATGATAATAATAATAATAATAATTTAACTAATTGACGCCTATCAAGCAGCATCTCCAATATCAATTGCACAGCCCTTGCACGTCTCCTTTGTCGTTCGTACGTTTTACCCACATCTGCAACACCTAGGCTCGAACCATTGTTTTACACACAAGTAATTCAATAAAACAAATTTGTTCTCCAGAACTTCTAATAACCAAGAAAACAAACAAATATATGTTTCAGTTTCATATTATTGCTTGAAGGTTGAAACATGAAATCAACAAATTTTCCAATCACCTAACCCAATAAAGAAGATTAAATGTTCTAAAGAAGGAGAGAGAAAATTATTTTTTTTAAAAAGAGTAAAGCTCTACAAGGATAAAATCAACAACAAACCTGAAGCGTGCCACGAGGTATAGAAACTGCTTCCCACTTACTAATGTTCGATTCTCCTCCTTTCTGAAGAAATGTTAATGCCCTTACTACCTGAAAAACAAATTACTAATGTTTCAATATTTTACATAGAATGCAGACATAAATCTGAGAGTGAAGGTAGTGTACAGAAAGCAAGGTCAAAACCAACTTTTCAGGTAAAAGAAAACTCTTGCACATAAAATCCAGATGAGTAGTAGTTCAACATGCCAATTTTTAGAAACATGTCCATAAGGTAATTGTTATATTACTCGGAGCTGGGTGTGAGTGTTGGATAGGAATATGTGTCCAACATAGGTATGTTCAATTTTCCTTAGCTTTTCAGTGTGTTTAGAGGGTCCTTGGAGGGTCATATCCCCTACCATGTCTAAAAATGTATTTGGATGGGTTGAAGTAACATAGTTTTGCTATATACTATGGCTGACAGAATACATGTAAAAGGTTGAAAATAAATCCGAAAAGCTAAAATAGGCTAGTTACGCCAAATTCAGACCCAATAATACAAGTGCAGAATACAGGTGCAGAAACGTAGCATAAAAGGTAATCTCTACAAGAATCTTGAGCAGGTCAATATGGTTTTAAGGCTTTAGAAGTTCTCATCTGGCAAACAATTAATTGGATGGACTAATTTTGTGAATCCTATTCTTAATTCAGCAAAATTTTCTTTAAAAATTTTATTTGAAGAAAAAACAATGTAATGCAGCAAGTAAGCACAAATTTATTAGCTATAAATTTCACATTTCAATCCATAGAGAATAACCATCTAGAAAACACTGAACAGACACACAATCCGAGTATGAGATGACAAGGACATAGAGATTTCCAAAAAAAAATGATACAAGGCAGAACACGGCAACTAAAATAAACTATTTAACAATATACGATAAAAATGTAAAAATGATAGTTTTCAATTAAACACTAACATGCAGATTAATAATTTTTATTAAACAGCAACATGCAGAAAACTATTCTAAAAAAGATTCTCTTTTCAATTTAAAAACTTGAATCTTAAAAAATCCATCAAAACTTATTACTCGTTATTTATTCTGTATTTGGAAGAAATATGAAAAAAAAAAGACCAGCGTCACCTGTCCAGCTAGTCTTGACCATGTTTTGACCACATCTGATTTTTTTTTAAAATTTCTTTTTCTTGACACGTTCAACACATATTTAGCCGTGCAGAAATGTGTTCGACACCTGGACATTCTCCTTACAAGTGCTTCAAACTTATTGAGGAAAAATCTTTAGTGACTGCAATTCATAATACAAATTTTATTTTAAAGGACTAGGACCTTTCTAGGAGCAACCCGTGGAAATGTTTGAAGAACATAAATTCAAGTTTATTAGTTACGCCCTTAAGTTACAAATTCTAAGCGAATCATAGCAAGCTTGAGCTGGATGAACCATTAGACATTGTAGTCGGAATCTCTCAAGTAAATTAATACAATCTTCAGTGCTCAAGAAAAATAGAACCTCATATAATACATAAAGCAATGCGCAAGTGTAAAACAATACTGTCAAGTAGTTAAATTACTACTCGGTACTCACTCGTTCTAGAGGTAGAAAAAAGGCAGATGCACCGGTTCTCTTGCCACCAGCATTCAAGGCCACAGCTTGGCCTTGCCAATCAATCACTGGGGATCCACTTGAACCACCTTTAGTCCCAGATGCTGCCTGAAAATGGCATAAGTGTAAAACAATACTGTCCAGAACAGATAAGCATGGATGTAAATGTAAAGATACTAGCAACACAGGAAGGCTGTCTCTTCAATAAAAAACAATTGGCAACAAAACTATTAACAAATAATACCATAGAGAACCTTTTGCTCAAATAAAAAAAAAATCATTGAACATCTTATTGCACACTGATAAAAAAGAATATTAAAACTAAAAGTCAAAATGAATGCAGATCCATCATAATGCTGTTCAGGATATAAGCATTTAATACTATCTGAAATTGTTTTCTTATTCTGAAACTTGTTAAAAATCATATTCACATAAATTGCATCATATCATTCACTGTTTTTTTTTAAACTTACTTCATAGAATGAAACACTATGATTTTCCAATGACTGACATCATGAACTTCTATCAGAGATGCATACAATTAAATGGTCTCTCTTTGCCAACTTTGTACTTATCTTTTCATTTTATGAAGTCCGAAAATTATGTCCTTTTCCCTCTTTTCTTTTTGGTGCAGGACATCCCTTTTCCTTTTTCTAACAAATAATCTCTTGCTTTATCGCATTCCATTTTACTATCCTTTTTTTTCTTTTTGGCAATAAAAAACCCATTAAACATCAATATTAAAAAGAATTTAAATATTAATAGAAGAAATCTTTAAGTAAAAACCTCTTTGTTAAATAACTTGCAAGTAAAACAGGGGTATCGGATATGGAGATAGAGAGTACATAGATTACAAAATACACACTACATGATAAATATTTTTATACACTTCAGGCAAAACCTATTTTTGCTTATAGTAAAAGAACATAAAAAGAAATAAACTAAAAAAATTAATCAAGAAAGTTGGTCAATCCCCCATCACCCAAGGAGAAAAGACTTCTCCATTGGCTACGCTAGCATAAAGAATAGACTACATACTTGAATGTAGAAAGTGTTGAAGTCATTATAGCCATCCCTGCAACAAAAAGCATGTCAGCTAGCACGACACACATACAACTGTAAACGAACCAATGAAAAGCAAAAAGGTTCTAGAAATCATAAGCTAGACTGCATAGATCAAATTACTGACCAGAAGTTATGACTTATGCCTAAGAGAATGAACACCTCTTCAAAAAATCCTCACAATATAATACCACAAAAGCAAAAAGGTGATGCCAAATTAATTTGAAGTTATGCCAACTAAACAAATGTGAAACTACAAGATAATCACCTACAATCGAAATTAGTGTGTTGCACATGTAACTCCAATATCCCCACCAAGTCTAAAGCATCAGCATGACGTTCATAAAATCAAAATAGGGGGGAACTATACCTTAAAGAGTGGAATTTGCCAGATGAAGATATAATGAAATCAATCTCAGTCAGAAAAAGTAATAGCTCTATTCGAAACATTGCATCATAAGATAGTAATCCAACCAGCACCTCAAGAGCAAATTCAATCAAGGTTAACTTGTCATGATCAATTTTGGAACCAATAATCTATAAAATGATAACGAAAATATGTGGTAACTATTATCATAATCAAGATTATGAGACACAAGGCCAAACTCAACAATGATACATGGAAACCAATTTAATGGGGAAAAAACGCACGTGATCATCAAGGGATTTTGCTAATCTTTAAGTATTTAGGTTAAGGGTATATATGAATTTTTCCTTATATATACATGGGCGCCTACTATGACGGTAGACTCTACTTTTTCTTCAGTAGCATGGTACCAAAGCCATGCTCTTGGCAGCCAATTTTTCTTTCACAAACCCTAACCTTTAGCCTTTTACAAAAAAAATAAAGAATGAAACTATATTTTCTTTTAAAAAGCCACCAATAAGTGTGTCACTGCATCTTTCCCTAACGATCCAAAGCCTTTCAATCACTCTTACTGTTTAGCAACAGCTTAGACATTAACTTGAAGTTTTATGTGCTACTGCTATGCAATATGTGCACTCTCATTGATAAAGTTATGTTTAAGTTTAGCGTTTGTTAATCCTTTGCATTGTTTTACATTTGGGTTGTTGGTAATCTTTTGGTGGCTTTTGTTGATGT
This sequence comes from Hibiscus tridactylites, assembly GCA_958450335.1. Lineage (NCBI taxonomy): Eukaryota > Viridiplantae > Streptophyta > Magnoliopsida > Malvales > Malvaceae > Hibiscus > Hibiscus tridactylites. Next base: position 53,931,573 of record OY288287.1, on the reverse strand, counting down.
TCATGCAGTTGATCCTTTTCCTTTGGGTTCCATTTAAGTAAATTAAAGATCCTAAATGAGTCAACATTCAGATAACTCCCTGAAAATTGAAAGATAATAACTAATCATAGTGAATGTAGTTAAAGTTTATTTTACTGGTCTCAACAGACATCATCTTGTTAAAGATCCTAACACTGGTGCTGACAAAAAAGACTGAATAATAGGTGAAGGTCCTAAGTACGCTGATAAAAAAACTGGAGAATAGGCATAACCAGATGCTCAAAATATTATTATCTTCATGAAATTCCATGGAACTGCAAATAGCATATTTGTCCACCCACCTTGATACATGTAAAATGGTATGGAATCATCTTTAAAGGAAAAAATCTAGCCCATATAAATGCTCTCGTCCTAGAATTCTCTGAATTTAAAAAGAATGATGCATCAGCTATATGAGGTGCTAAGAAGACGATGTTTTTTTATGAATGATGCAAAAACAATGAGATCATATCCTAGTTTTCCAAGCTCTTTTGTTTACCTTCAAAGTTTGAGTTGGTAGTCATAGAGTTTAGTCAGCAAAAAGAATATGTTGACTGATCCAAGCTATCATCAAATATCGTTTTGGGAACTTAAACTAATTGACAATTACTATCTTTTGTACAGTTTGTTAGTAAAATCTTAGTCTCCGAGAAAGAGTCGTTAGGATGCTGCTATCCTTATCTAAAGATATCTCTACGGTGCTTCAGGTTGTGGCCTTTTCTGTAAAGACCAAGAACCCCTTCATGTTGAAGGTTATATTAATGAAGATTGGTTGGAACTTCAAATGATAGAAGATCTACCACTTGTTATTGCGTGCTTGTTACATGTAAGTGTAACTTAGAGTCTTGGAAGAGTATGAAACAAGAAGTGGTTTTAAGATGAGCAGTGAATCAAGTATAAAGCCATGCCAAATACTGTTTGTTAATTGGTGTGATTGAAACATATGCTGGAAGAACTTGGCTTTAGACTGAAATTCAATGTTTCATGTAAAAACAAGACACATTGAGGTGGATTTTCATCTAGTTTGACACAAGCTTATCCCAAATGTCATTCATACAACAATCTCAGGCCTCAGGACCAACTACTAGACTTGTTTACAAAAAACTTTACCTAGTTCTAGATTGAGATATATTTCCATCAAGCTAGGTACATATTACATATGCTACAGCTTAATGGAGAGAGTTAAGGCCTTAGGTTAAGGGATATATTAGTTATTGCACAATGTTCTAATATAATTGCATAGCAGACCAACATGTTGGTAAACTATCCACTCTTTCCCAAAAGTGTTCGTTAAACAAAATTGATTCTACATCCATTTGGAAAGCAGAAGATTCAAAAGGAAAATGTTAATGAAACCACTACATACTTTGTATATGGAGGAGCATCTCTATCCAAACGAGCAAGAGTACCAGCCAATATTGAAACCTACAAATTTTGATCAAATCAGAAAATTAAGTATCTGGTTTTAATGTTCTTTGTTGGCATAACATAGTGAGACATCACTCATGAACAATAATTGGTACTAGCCAAACCATGAATTTCTCAAAACCAAGTAATACAACTCCTTCATTAAGTTTTTTCTTCTTCTTTTGGACTATCCTTCATCAAATGGAATTAAAACATTAAATCAAAAATAATTTCCTGATGCAAAAAAAAAAACAAAACCAAGAAACAAACAGAAGTAAAGCAAAGAACTAAAAGACTATTAATGCAATTGTATTACCTTCTCTCCACTATCATTACCAATAACCCTGATTTCTAAGCCCACACAAGCGGCCTCTGGGGCAAGTGGAATCTCCTCGTACTCTAAAAACTGAATGGCATCAGGATCGTAACGAAAGAAGCCAAAATCATGAACCTAGTGAAAAATAACATGATGTTAGTCATTAATACCATATATACAGGCAAAGCCCACTACATAGCTGGTGTTTTCAAAAGAGCAAGAAGAAAATTCTAGTAGAATCCAAGGCATATGATGTGCCAGAGGATCTCAAACAATCCGAAGTTGCTAATTTCCAGCACTATAAGCCTATGTTGCTCCGGGTCTTCATTTTTGTTGAAGTAACCATATTTGACGCTTGTGTCAAACACATTGATATGGGATATTACTTCTAAGGATCCTCCAAATACTTGTAAAAAAACTAATAAAAATCTAACCATACCCGTGTCAAACACATACCTATATCCAAAACTCACATCCGAGTCCAAATAACATAACTATAGGCTTGAAGATCAAGCCTTCCATGGACAAACCAAAATCATGCACATTGCTAGGAAATTTCAAAAATCATGTCCAAAATCCTTGCACACAATAATATAAATTACACTCAAAATAAGATTAATCCCAACCAAACTATATGCTCACCGGATCCCTATACAATGGATGCACTGTAATTTCTTCTCGATTTAAAAAGATTGCTTCAGTAACAACAGGTCCTGAAAAAAGACAAGAAAGAAAGTCATTCTTCTCAATTTACAAACACTTCCTTCTCCAATTTTTGACAGACACAGCAAAAGAAAACAACAATATATGTATGGGCATTTCTATCTGACTGAGCATATAGCAATAATATCTTTAATACTACTATATAATTATCAATCATTGAATTTATCAATATAATTATCTTTTTCATTCATGTAAAATTTTTAATCCATCTGACATTTCTATCTTATTGGTCCAGAATAATATCTTTAATACTATATATTTAACGGTTGAAAGCTTTTTTACATAAATAAATAAATAAATAGGCATTTTAATTTGCTCAAATTTTGCGATACATGATATACGTGAATGAAGTAGAAAAATATAAGGTAGAATTGTTAAAATAAGAATCAAACAAATAGTTAAAAGGAAATGTGTCAAATTGACTGAGCATATTGCAATAACAAGAAATGCGAGGAATATTCAACTCCTAATTGATCCATATAATAATAAAATCATCAATTTTATGACTCACAATAGTCAGTTTTTTACTTCTTCCAAATTATTAATAATTAATTTTTCGACAAGCAATAACAAAAAGAAATAAAAAAACAATAATATAATATTTGAGGGAGTTAACCAGGTTGAACGACATGTCGATTCGTGAGAATAATTCCTCTTCGCTTGTCAACAACAAAACCAGTAGCAGAAGAAGAAGCAGCAAGCTCCGTATCAAAAGCACGGCAGGAGGTGATACGGATGACAACGACAGCCGGAACAACTTTGCGGAGAGCATTCCTCCAATCCTCGGCGGTGGCGACGTTCTCTTTGAGCGGAGGATCGATCTCCATGCAAAGATCCTCTTTGTTCGTCGATTTTAATCCCGTCTCTGTTTCCGATCCTAAACTCTCCGATGGATCTCCCATTCAAGCTAAGAGCTTTCAAGATTCAGGAAAGAATAGAAGCTTTTCTTTCTTGTTCTTTACCTTCTCTCGGTTTGAGCTTGGAAAGTCTTGGTTAGTCCAAACTGCCGAAAGCTGGTTGTTTTTATATTGGATTTTCTTCATCTTTGCCGGGCTGCTTCGTCGACGACTAAGATTTTTTTATTTCTTTATATTTTCTTTTTCTTGTAAATGGCTGCTTCTGTCACGCATACACATACTCGGGTAGTTATGGTGGCATGAGCCTTGAGGTACGCTAAAATAAGATAAAATTAAGGCATTACCGCATAAACATGTAGCGGGTAAAATTACAAAAAAAAAACAAGTAGAAATGTACCAAAATTATTAGCTACTTTACTAGTATGGATATCGTTAAGATTTTCATAGTTTTTTTTATAATGTTAAAAAATACCCCTTTGATTGAATACTATTTTAGTATTTTTTTTACTAATTTAACTCCACATTTTATTTTGGGTTAAAATGTCCCTCTGTTTACTTTACACAAATATGTTTACTTTACATTATGACACATCCATTATGACACAACTTGAAATACTACGATAGAAGTGTCATATACACAAATATGTTTATTTTACATTATGACACATCAGTCAAAAATATTTTTATAAAATTGTATACAATATAAAATATTTTTTTTCTTCTGACGTGTCATTCTGTCAAGTCATTTCAAGTTATTTATCGTCAGTTGACTAACAGTTTTTCTTCGCAGATGGGTTATTTTGACCCAAAATGAAATGTTGAGAGTTAAACTGGTCCAACGTTATGAGTAATTTTTTTAGTTTTATGTTTTTTTTACCAGATAAGATTTTCATTCATATAATTATTAGACTAGTACGAAATAATATAACCAAGGCTCTAATTTCTTACATACACATGAAAAATATTACTAAAAGACAAAAAAATAAAATTTTAAGTAATATTTTGTAATATAAAAATTCAAAATATAAAAAAAAATAACTAAATTACCATGTAGCTACGTATCAAAATATTAGGGAAGCATAAATCTCTAATTTTTTATACATATGAAAAATGGGTTTTATTTTGATGCACAAGCCGTGTAAATTTTTTTTACACAATCCTTTTATAAAATTTAAAATCTAAATCACAAACCCTAGCAACCTAAACCCTAAACCCTAAGCCCTAAACTCTAAACTCTAAATTCTAACCATAAACCTTAAATTATATACCCTACGTACTAAACCCCTAAACCCTAACATAAAACCCTAAACCCTAAACCCTAAAATTAAAGGGCTTGTGTAAACTAAAGTTTACACAGCTTGTGCATCAAAGTATTTTCCATGAAAAATATTAGTTAAATCGAAATAGTATCATCAAAGTTATGATCTTTTTTTATATGTATGAGAAAAATTTTAAAAGATCAAAAGAATTTAAAATAGTTAATTTATTTTTTAATAGTTTAAAGCTGATTGTTAGAATTGAGTGTTCGTTCAAGTTAAGTAAAAATATTTTGAGTTATTCGAGTTTGTAAGTCTTATTTTACAATTTAAATTTTATTTAATTTTTTAATCGGATCGAGTTTATGAATTCGAGTCGAATTTTCGAGTTTCTATAAAATTTAATTGTACATATATATTTCTATATGCATATACGTAGTAGTGCGCATATATATTTCTATATGCATATATTTAGGGTTAAACAGTACACAAATTGATTTCAATTTATATATGCATATACAATATAATCAACCAATCAAAATAACGTGTGCTTTAACACGTTCAAACTCATTATCTTAATGTGTTATAACAATTATAGTCAATCAAGTCAAATTTTAATTTCCATACTATTAAAGTTTTTAGTAGATAACAAAATATCATGTTCAAAAAAACACAAGTTTGGCTCATCCCCTTGTGTCCTGGTGGTAAAGGTAGATGTTGATCATCCTTTAGGACCCGGGATCGAGCACCAGTATTGTATGCTGTGTGTGTCTTCCTTGAAAAAAAGACTAAAAGAAAGTTGAACAGATGCTACCATTGCATCACACCAGCATATTCTAAAAAAAACACAAGTTTGGGCCTCGAGTGTTGTAGCCCAAGTCTAGTTAATTTTCTAAACGATTTTTTTGTCTAATCTATTTTTGTGTTTAATATTTTGTTTAAATGTTTCAAAAAATTATATATATGGTTATATTTTGGTACACAAGCTGTGTAAAAAAAATTACACAACCCTTCATATTTAATCTATAAAATCTAAAATCTAAATCTCTAGCCCTAACACCCTACAACCTAAACTCTAAATTCTAACAATAAACCTTAAATTTTACACACTACAACCTAAACCCATAAACCTTAAACCACAACTTAAATCTCTAAACCCTGAAATTGAAATGTTTGTGTAATATATATATAAACTTAAAACACCATGTATGAATTTTTATCTATATTTTATTATTATTAATATAAATATTTTTAAATTGTTTTCTAATTAATGTCAATTTAATAATTAATGAAAGATAAAAAAATATTCTTTTGGATAATATTTATGTGTATTATTATCCGAGAAAGCAAAGTCTGCTACAATAAGGCAAGAGCACTAAGTAAAATGTGCTCTAACAAACTCTCCAAGCTATACAAAGAGAGGTATTACAGAAGTATACATGCCTATACATCTATCAATAAGTATAATTCTAATAATCTCTTTAATCAAAGCAAGAATAATGTCGACCGAATGTATATCACCGATAAAAACAAGTCTATTTTGTTCCCCAAATTGAATAAGTGGTAGCATTTCAAGACAATTTGAAGATGTAAGCCCGTAAGGATTTACCTTTCATGAAGCTAACAGCCTAAAACAACTCACTTTTTCAATCGATGAGTCGCCTATGAACGCCACACATGGCCAAAACACTTGACTATAACTCATGTGTCGCAATTCTTTTTCAAGTGGCTGACATTTCGAAAACAAAACAACGGAGTTGTCACCAATTTTTTTTCAAGGTGTAATTAGATTACATAAAAACGGAGTTGTCATGGATAAGACAAAGATGAGAATGACAAACCATGAGGCTACCCTAAAATCCCTAGAAACACAAATGGGTCAGGTTTCATAGTTCATAAACCCAAAGCAGAATAGAGGATTCCCTAGTGATACTGAGGTCACTAAAAATCCCACACATGAGTAGTGAAAAGTTATTACAAAAAGGAATGGGAAACAATTACAAGGGCCGATAATTAAAGAAACATCTGATAAGAAATCGACCCCACAAATACTTGCCGAGAACACTGCCCCGACAGAAGAAAAACAGCCTGCTGTCGCAACACCTTCCACGACAGTAGAAGAAACAGAGGAGCAAACAGAGGAAACCACTAAATGTAAGCCTCCTCAAATCCGATTCCCATGTGAAGGATGCCTCGAAGACTGCCGTCCTCCACCCCCTTTTCCGTAGCAGTTGAAAAAACAAAAACAGGAGTACCAACTTAAGAAAATCTACGATGTTTTTAAGCAAGTACACATCAACATCCCGCTTTTAGAAGCCATTAAGCAGATGTCTAGTTATGCAAAGTTCTTTAAAGATGCAATGTCCAAGAGATCCAGACTTGGGTAGTTTGAAACTGTAATGATGATAAAAGGATGCATGCCAATCCTTCATAAGCATCCACCCCCAAAGAAGAAGGATCCTGGGAGCTTCATCATACCATGCATAATTGGCGATAAGTTTGTGGGTAAGGCACTTTGTGATCTTGGTGCTAATATTAATCTAATGCCTAAATCTGTATTTCAGAAGCTAGGCATAGGACAAGCAAGACCCACAATAGTCATGCTGCAACTGGCAGACCGCTCTTACGTACAACAAGAAGGAAAGATTGAAGATATTTTGGTAAGAGTGAATAAGTTTATATTTTCTGCTGACTTTCTTGTCTTAGACTGTGAAGCAAATGAAAACGCATCGATCATCCTAGGGCAACCCTTCCTAGCCACAGGGAGAACAATGATCGATGTAGAGAAGGGAGAACTGACTATGAGAGTCAATGACCAGCAGCTAAAGCTCAATGTTCTCCAAGCAATTAAACAAGCTGATGCAGAGGAAGAATGTAAGGCAATATCAGAAGTAATTATAGACCAACCTTGCATCAGATCAAACTACCATGACAGACAATTTGGTCACTGCCACCGCAGTCACTTAGCAGACTGTCACGACAACGTTGACGACAACGACTCCTCAGTCAATGAAGAATCTGACACTGAAGGTTCTAAGGAGGTAAATTGGATAGGTATACGTCCAGGTAAGTTCTTCGAGCCTCTGAAATATACCTCTAATGAACATGTGATCCAAAAGCCGTCTATTGAGCAACCACCTATTTTAGATCTCAAGCCCCAGCTAGGGCAACTAAAATATGTTTTTCTTGAAATTAATGATATGTTGCCTGTAATCATCTCTTCAAAGTTGATGCAGAAACAGGAACAACATCTGATCAGAATGCTACAGCAGCATAAAAAGGCTATTAGATGGACCATTGCCGACATCCAAGGCATCAGTCCGGCGATTTGCATGCATAAGATCCTCTTGGAGGACGACCATAAGCTGACGATTGATGCCCAAAGATGACTGAATGAAGCTATGCGAGAGGTGATACGAAAAGAAATCATCAAATGGCTTGATGCTGGGATAATTTATGCCATATCAGATAGCAAATGGGTGAGCCCGGTGCAATGTGTACCCAAAAAGAAGGAATAACCGTGGTAACAAACAAGAACAACGAGTTAATCCTAACCAGGACAATGACCGGTTGGAGGGTTTGTATGGACTACCTAAAGCTTAATAAAGCTACCCGGAAAGACCACTTCCCCTTACCCTTTTGATCAAATGTTAGATAGATTAGCGGGGAAGCCTTACTATTGCTTTCTTGATGGCTACTCAGGTTACAACCAGATCGTAATTGCACCGGAGGACCAAGAGAAAACAACTTTCACATACCCATACAAAACGTACGCCTTTCGAAGAATGCCATTTGGATTATGTAATGCACCAGCAACCTTTCAATAGTGCATGATGGCAATATTCTCCAACATGGTGGAAGATTTCCTAGAGATCTTCATGGATGGCTTTTCCGTCTTTGGAGACAGTTTCGACGATTGTCTAGGCAATTTATAGAAGGTGCTTGAAAGATGTGAAGAGGAAAACCTTGTTTTAAACTGGGAAAAATACCAGCAAGACGATTGTCCCATGTGACGCTAGTGGCTATGCTGTCGGGGCAGCACTAGGGCAGCAGAAGGAAAAACTCTCCCATGTGATCTATTATGCCAGCAAGACTCTCAATGATGCCCAAATAAACTACACCACGACGAAGGAGTTGCTAGCAGTGGTGTTTGCTTTTGACAAGTTCCGGCCATACATACTTGGAACAAAAGTAGTGGTCCATACGGATCATTCAACACTTAAATATTTGTTCACGAAGAAGGATGCAAAACCTTGGTTGATACGTTAGATTCTGCTATTGCAAGAATTTGATATAGACATCAAGGACAAGAAGGGAACAGAAAACCAAGTGGCTGATCACTTGTCAAGACTGGATATGGGAAAGGACCAAGTTTAGGACAAAGTCAACATACAAGAGACCTTCCCAAACGAGTAGCTATTCACTGCCACCAGCACTGCCGCGACATCCATGGCGGCAGGTAAGCTTCTTGAAATCCCTTGGTATGCTGATATAGTAAACTACCTTGTTAGTGATTAATTACCTCCTGAACTTAACTACCAGGCAAGGAAGAGGTTCCAAAATGATGCAAAACATTATTATTGGGATGAACCTCTTCTATTTAAGAATTGTGCAGATCAGATCATCAGGAGATGCATACCACATGAAGAACAGGAAGAAGTGCTTGGCCACTACCATGCTGCTTTTTACGGAGGAAACTTTGGAGGAAACAAAACTGCTGCCAAAGTTCTGCAATATGGGTTCTATTGGCCTACACTGTTTAAAGATGCACAAGCTTTTTACAAGAGCTATGATAAATGCCAAAGGACTGGAAACATCTCTAGAAGGCATGAGATGCCCCTGTAGAACATTCTTGAAGTCAAAATTTTTGATGTTTGGGGAATCGACTTCATGGGACCATTCCTGGCCTCTTGTGGGAATCTATACATACTGTTGGCAGTAGACTACGTGTCCAAGTGGGAAGAAGCTATCGCCACACAAAATACTGATGCCAAGACCATGCAAAGATTTCTTCACAAACATATATTCTCAAGGTTTGGCATCCCAAGGGCGATTATTAGTGATGAGGGTAGGCACTTTGACAACAGGGTAATTGCTAGTGCGCTGAAGAAATATGGAGTTACACACAAGATCGCAACATAATATCACCCTCAAACCAATGGACAGGCTGAAATCTCAAACAGAGAAGTGAAGAACATCCTAGAAAAGATGGTTAAATCAACTCGAAAGGACTAGTCTCTTATCTTGAATGATGCACTCTGGGCTTACAGGACTGCATTCAAGACACCATTGGGAATGTCGCCCTACCACCTCATCTACGAAAAAAACCTGCCACCTACTTGTCGAGATAGAACATAAAGCATATCGGGCTATCAAGATAGTTAACATGGACTGGAATAAATCAGGGCAGAAAAGGCTACTAAACTTGAATGAAATTGAAGAAATTTGAGTCATGGCCTATGACAACGCCAGGATATACAAGGACAAAACAAAGAAGTGGCACGACAGAAATGTCCTGCCACGACAGTTTAGTCCAGGACAGAAGGTGTTGTTATTCAACTCTAGGTTGAAGCTTTTTCCAGGAAAGCTAAAATTTAGATGGTCTGGACCCTTCCAAGTAGTCCAGGCTTTTCCTCATGGTTCAATCACAATCATATCAATCAAGGACGAGCACCAATTCAAAGTCAATGGACAAAGGCTAAAGCACTCTCAGGGGACTAAAGCCCCAAGAGTGCAGGAAGTAGTTACTTTAGAAGATGTCCCTCAAGGCATCCCTAATTTAACTTAGTTTTATTTTATTTTATTTATTTATTTTTATTGTTTTAGGATATAAGAATTTAATATTTTATTTATTTTAGAATCAGGAAAATAAAAGAAGCAGAGTAAAGAGAATGAATGAACCAGCCCACCACACTCACAACAGCCCAAGAAGCCCAATGGAACAAGGCTGTCGTGATAGCCTGTTACCAGCTGTCACGGCAGACACGCAAAATACAGCCTGTCAAAAAGCTGTCGTGACAGACACGGAAACGCCTAACAGACGGGCAGCAGACACGGAAACGTGTGACATATGCGTCAAGAAACCGCGTGACAGCTGGCTCCGTTACTCATGCCACCAGTTACAGTTCTAATGGGCAGAAAAATCTCGTTCTATATAAACCTCTCTTCCCATTTCATTTTTCACCTCATTCTATTCTTTCTACTTTGCTTTCAAGAATTTTAGCTTTTCATAAATTTTCTTATTTTCTACAGTTTCCTTACAATGATTACTCGATCAACCAGAAGGAGTGCTGCCTCTACCTCTGCCACGACAATCTTTACACCAAGCCACAACACAATCCCAGAAGGTTCGCATCGGCAGATTCAGAGAAGGGATGCTATGACTCCTTCTAGAAACGGGAGATATGGGAAGAACGAGGTTTCACCTACACCAAGAAAACATGAGATCTAGGACTCGAACCGTTCATCTCCAAGAGGATCATCGCGTTAAAGTGGCATATGTTTACTGTCCAACCAGAAGAGATGAATGTCACCTTGGTCCGTGAATTTTACGCCGCCAACTCATCCAAGGATGCCACGACAGTAACTGTCAGGGGTAAGGAAATCTCTCTTGAGCCAGCCTATATCAACACACTTTATGGCCTTTATATGGGCAAAAAGAAGGATGCACACAGTAGGTTTGTCAGCAGTCTATCACCAGCAGACTATGATAGCATCATGGCAGACTTGACGGCAGAAGACACCACTTGGAACGATGATCCCAAGCATAAATGGACGGTGCGAAGGACCCAGCTCACACCGTCTGCCAAACTCTGGAACCACTTCGTGAAGAAGCGTCTTATGCCAACAGCACACAACACGACAGTGGACCGGCAGAGACTTGCCCTCGTACATTCCATTATCAACGAGCGGCATATCAACGTTGGTAAGTACATACTTAATGGCATCCATGAGTGTGCAACACGAGTGATAGGCCCACTCTTCTTCCCCTATTTAATCACCACCCTCTGCCGAGCCAACAATATGTTTGAGATTGTTGAAGACGTGAAGATCTGAGGAAAGGGATGGACACATCAGAACATCTTCAGCCTGATAGAGTTGAAGCATGCCACCCCTACTTAATGGCATATGTGGACCCCTCTGCCATGACAGAACATGATTCCACAGAACCTGTCGCAGCAGAGCCTGAGCAGACTACGGCCGCACAACCGGCATCCACCTTCTCTAGCCAAATCATTCAAATGTTGAAAAAGATGGAGGAACGACATCTGGGGTTCATGGAATTCATGAAGGACTTCACCACTGCCACGGTAAATTTCATTAAAGTTGATCTTAATCACCCAAATATGCAGTTTCCCTCATTTCCAGAAAACCTTTTTCCTGCCCAAGCATCTGCTGCCAGCCCTAAAACGCCCACGCCAACTGCTACCTCCACTACACCCTCTGCCACGACCGGTGACGGCGACATGCGATCTGCCACTCCCCGAGGAACCAAATGGGAGCAACCACTACCAGAGAGTTAGCCAAAGACTTCCCTCCAATGAAGAAGAAGAAGAAGAAGAAGCTGAATGTAACTATTGAGGAACCCTGCCACGACAGAGCAGACGGCAGCAGCAACAGTGATAGCGAACTCGAGCTCCTGGACAAGGCCCCAAAGATCTCACCCACCAGAGTCTAGCTACCTCGAGAGGCCAAAACAAAGGTAGCCTCACCATCTTACACTCCCAAGCCAACCTCCGCCACAAAGATGACTGCTCGTCGGCAGCTCCGCATCAGCAGCAGCAGCGACGACAACTCGTCAACTTAATTTCTTCTCTTTTATGCGTGATGTTTCTATTGTTTATCTTATCTTCTTGTGATGTTTTCTTTTTCCTGCTTTTTATTTTTATTTTGTTGTCATGTATTGAGGATAATGCAACCCTTGAGTTTGGGGGTGTGTTGGTCTCCTTTAATTAATATAGTTTATTTAAGTTGTGACCCATTTCAAGTTTATTTTAAAAAATTGGCTTAAGTCTTTGAACTCTGCTTATATGTCGTAGCCTTCGATTTCGTGACATCATCTTTATAGTGTTCTAGGAAATAATTAGAGCCTTAGTATAGTTCTGAAATCTTAAACACTTTGTGACTTACATGATAAAAGACTTCTTTTAGCAGACTTAGAGTAGAAAACTTAGCCACTTGAGTTAGAAAAGATTTAAGCTCAGGATACTCCTAGAGGTGCATATCGCCGACTCTAGAAAGTTAACTAGAGGTGCCTAAAATACCAGCTATAGTAGAAATAATAAATATAATAATAATAACAATATTTTAAAAAACTAGAGGTGCCCGAAACTGGCTCTCGTAAGAATTGTTTGGAAATAAAAATCTAAGTGGGTTAAGTAAATACTCTAGTTGCTAAAGAGTCTGAGTCATGTTTGTTCACAAAACTTGTACACACTTGCACGAGAACTATATTATTTCTCTGGACAGATTCTTTAACATTTGAACAGATGCTGATCTTAATGGTAAAGGTGTTGTGGGTAAGGACTGTTCACTGAGCTAAGCCAGAGCCAAAATAATAATCGATGTAGTTAGGTTGCATTTGCTTGAAGACAAAGAAAGATTCGAGTTTGGGGGTGTGTTGAGTGTATAAAAGTTCTATATTTTGACCCTCATATATCAACAATTTTGCTAGACTCAAGCATGTTTAGTCACATTTTAGGATAGATTTTTGCATACACATCACAATTAGATAAAACTGCATAGATGTTGCTGATTTCGGTCACCTTTTGCAGGTATCTGCCACGACAACATCCCGGGGCAGCAAAGGAGCAAATGCGAGTTGCGAAGCTGGAGTGGAAGGATGTAGAACACCGTCTGTCGTGACATCTGACGTGGTAGAGAAGACGACAATAAAGACATTGAGGTGGAAAAGCAAAGTGGAGCTCGAAATATAGAGGATTTTAAGCTAGTCCGTCGTAGGCTACTCCCATATTTTTCTAAGCCCTGAAGCAGAAGGAAGGTCGGGTCCAAAGTTCGAGGAATAAAGTCAAAGCAAGAAAAGAGAACGAATTAAAGACATCTACTCAGAAGATTTAGTCTTTAATAAGAGTTGTACTTTAATTTAAACTTGTACTCTTGCCATATTAGAAGACTTGGACCTTCACTAGGCAAGGGATATCAAGCTCCTAGTCGTCTTCCCCTAAAACCCTAGTCGTTTCTCTCTCTCCATCATGTTCTAAATTTCCCCTAGGGCTACGGGTTGATCTTGTAAAGTAGTTGTAAGGATTGTACTGTTTTTAGGATTTTTGCGTTCAATTCAATAAAAGCTTCAAGTTTATTTACTCTGGTTTCAACATCTCATAAGAGTGTCAGAAGAGCATTGTGAGGTTATCCATTTACTTAATATCGGGAGAGTTAAGTATACGAAAGGAGTAAATACGTGTTTTCCAGTTTATGGTTAAACTATCTTTGCCTAGGGATAGGTACAAGGTTAAGCAACTAAGGAAGAATTCACAAACATCGGTGTTTATCCTTCGATTCACGCCGGGAGGTATCATCTAATACATGTTCATCGACAGAAGTTGGACCTAGGGATAGGACGAGTCACAATAGGGATTCTTGCTGAACTTGAAGTACAAAGTTGTTGATCACTGCCACGACATCAACAGACCTCTGCCGCGACATCAACAGACCTCTGCTGCGACAGGAGCTGCCATGACAGGAGCGACGACAGACAGAACAGGAAGCCTTCTGAACAGTGCAACACATGCACTACTGAGAAATTTAATACCATCCTATTTTCTCAATCTGATTACTTTATCTTTTACTTTAGCTTATTCTCAAGATTTATCCAAACATTTATTTAAACTTAATTCTTTTCTTGTGCAACAATCTAAGGATAGAAGTATTTCCAGTCCCTGTGGAGACGATATCCAATACTTCGTATCACTTTATTACTTGCGACGTGTACACTTGCACCTATTTGCGATATACTCTTTTACACGCAACACTTTCATCAAAACACAGAGAGATGAAATTTCGACATCAATTGGCAACACAACCTCCATCTCATAAACCAATGAGGATGGTGTTGCCCCGGTAGAGGTTCATACATCAGTTCTGTAGGCATATAAGGCAAAAGGTAACTTTTCATGCCAGTCCTTGTAAGTGTCGGTCATCTTTGCAACTATCTTCTTGATATTCTTATTAGCAGCCTCTGCAACCTCGTGCATCTTCAGGCGATAAGTCATTGAGTTGTGATACTTGATATTAAACTGCTCACAAACTCCCGTTATAACCTTATTATTCAGAATAGAGGCATTGTCAATAATGATTCTCTCATGTGTATCGGCAAATTATCTTCTCCTTCAAAAAATTACAGATTGTTGACCTAGTGACATTTGCATACGAGGCTGCTTTCACCCACTTAGTGAAGTAGTCAATGGCCACTAAAATGAATCGATGCCCATTTGACGCTTTAAGGTGAATCTGGCCGATGACATCTATGCCCCACATGAAAAAAGGCCAAGGGTTATCATAACATGGAGAGACTGCTGAGGTGTGTGGTTCTTGTCGGCATAGATCTTAAATACCGAGGGCACATTCCAAGCCAACAACACAAAGCTTACAATGACATTCAGATGATAATAATAAGCCAAATATTAAATTAAAAATCACAATATCAAGAATTTTCCATTTGAAAAAAAATCATTTTCTTCCCTTTTTCTTTTATTACATATAGATAATACATTCTCATACGATGATTCAAACTCATACAAAAGGGAATAAAATAAATATTCTTAATCACTATGACACCCTTGTAATGATCTTAAATACTGAGGGCACATCGATACATTGTTGGTAATAGTTCGAGCTATTGTTCTGGTTCAATTTCTTTAGGTTATATTTGTCATTCCATATTGTTCTTAATGCTCAATTTAATTTTTATTTTATGTCCATTTAATTATATTATAAATATAATTAAATTGTGCTTTGAAAATAATGATTTTGTCCTCACTATTTAGCCTATAAATAATGGGTATTTTACTCATTTTGAATATCCCTAAGCAAATGACATTTGCTTTGAAATGCTTTTTGGTTTTCATAAACATTTTCTGAATGTTGTTTTGAGTTGAGAGAAGAGCAATGCCATCAAAGTCCACTCCATCTTTCGGGTGTATGAAATTTGGAGAGCTGTGTTAACCTTAGGGGGCGTTCGTTCATTGTAGCGATTACATACATAGGGTGATTTTGCTTTTAAGGCAATGGTTAATACCACGACACAGTTATCGTTCGTTTAGTTGTTTTATTATTTCCCAGTCAATCAGTGCTAACGTCTCCTCTTGCAGTAGTCTATTTTTTCAACAATTTAGAAGTAAATTCTTACTGTTGTGAAACCAATTCGGTAGCCACTCAAATCCAGAATGTGTTTTAAGGTTTTGTCAATAAAATATTATTAAAAATTAGAAATTATCTTCGAGGTGACATCTTTCTGATTAATTTGGATGAAGGGTACTTTATATATATATATTTATGTTAAACACATTTTTTTAAAAAAATGTTTCAAAACCTACTTTAAAACGTTTTAATAACCATTTATTAAATGTTTTCTAAGGCACTATGATATGAGTGCTAACGTTTGAGAAGGCATATATTAAGAATACTGAAAGCTTATAAATTGGAAAAAGTCAAGGGTGACTCCAATTTTATGTCTATTAACATTTAATCATTAAATGCGAATGACATTTAACACTTGTAAATTATCACAAGTTACGAATGGATTTATAAACCATTATAAATTGCGAGCGGTTTTTTAATTAATAATAGCATAATAATTATGAAAACCGTTATGGCAATTCATGCTCCTTTCTAAACAAAATTTTGGTAGATTAATTGAATAGTTAAGACATGCATTAATTCTAAGTTTCATGTGTTTCAATAAGAACATGATAAAGAGACGTGATGGTTACTAAGTTGAATATGATTTAAAATCATCGTACTATGACAAGAAATAGGTGTCAAAAATGTTCAGTCCCTAACCACTTCTTAAAGGGGAGGAAGGAAAGATGGCATCGAACGCGCCACACACGCCTACCAAGTTTCCCATCGTTCTGAAGCCCTCGACCCTCGGAGGGCGATTTGATCCGTCCGTCCCAGTTTTCTCGATCGGTGCCTTGCGAAGGTGGTTTATCTCTTCCAGAGCACGACGGTTGCCGGTGCCGTGGTGGACGACGCCGACTGTGGCTTGGTCCTGGTCTTAGAAGATGACTCTCGTTGGTACGAGCAATGGACTGCTTCAAATAGACAATGGTCGTTTTCCCCTCCTTCTCTGCATAGCGCCCGCAACAACAACTTCGTTTTGAGCCGCGGAGGTGACAGAAAGCAATGGCTTGCGGCACTGGTCGCTACGCTCTCACGTCGAAGGCCCCCTGGGCGAATCCCAGTGCAGATCTGGATCTGCTCCTTTCGTGAGTCTTTGGGCATTGTCGGGGAAGCTTTATGGGCTACAACCACCGGGGAAGCCAAGACCACAAGTGACTGGATCGGACGACGCGTGTGGAAAATAGGTTGGGTTGACTGTTGTCTGCGGGGTTTCCGGAAGCGGGGAGGTCGCGGAAGCTTCATTGCTTAGTCCGACAGCCGAAAACTGGCTTGGTTTTGGTGTCTATGACGGAAACCTTTCAAAAGGTTCATCGTTTTCTCTGCTCGACTTGATCGTGGGGAAAGAGTTATTGAAAAGGGCATTTCGGTCTTTTCTTCTGGATCCAGCCTGGCACTCTGCTGAACATAGGAATGCTCGTCAATCCGTACGGGCCCAGCTAGCTTTTCACGGAAATCGTGGGATTTTGTCCCCATTACCCCAGCAGGGCCAGGATCTATTTGAAGGTGTTTTCCCCTCTCTTGTGTTGTTGCCAGGCCCAAGAGATTGGCCGATTTTTCTCCAGCCTAGTAATATTTTCAAAGGGAGACGGTTTTAATTCTACAATGTCGGGCCTTGTCTTGGGCTTCGGTTTTCTCTTATGCCTTTGCGGATAGCTCTATTAAGAGCTATCCGCATCAAGAATGATGTGTTTGGCTCCCGCTATTGACTATTGGAAGGAGCGGTCGGTAGCGGTGTTTTTAGGCCCTTCATCGTGTTGTCCCGGTTTCGTTTATGTTGGAGTCTTTTGTAGGTGTTTATGTCCGTTTCTCTATGCTTGCGATAAACCAGGATTGGGAGGAGGTTCGGGAGATTCATGCTTTCTTCACATCCGGGGTACAGTAGATGATGCCTTGATAAGGACCAATGACTTTGCATTGGAAGCATGCCTCTGGATAGAGCTCTCAGGCACAGTTACTGTCTTTTATCCCGGGAAAAGATTATGGAGATTCCTCTGTGGCCTGTTCCAGTATCGTCCAGGTTATGTCGTCTTGGTAACACGATCCACGGTTGTGCCGTTGGAAGTGTCTTCCTGGGCTATCCCAGTTGTCTCTTCGATGTTGTTGTGTTCGGTTTCTGTTGGGCACTATGTGGCCGGTTGGCCTTTGTCCTTGACCTTTGTTGGTGACGCTTCGCCTTGTGTTTTCCTGTGCTTTTTATGGCCCTGCGTGGCCCGTTGTTTGTGTTTGGTTGTCTTTTGTTTTGCCCCAACGTTTGTTTTTTCTTTGTCACGTTTCTTGTTGTTCGGTTCCCATGTTTAGTGAAAGTTTATTTTAAAAAAATATGATTTAAAATCATCAGTTGAATGACTTTTAAATAAATTGATAAAATTATTTTCAAAGTCGTTTGATGCTATAAAGTGGCCTAGCATTTTTCAATAGGTTTTAAATTTTATTATTACCTTTGTATAATACCTTTTTGAAACATTGAGGAACTAATTTATAAAATGACTTTCAATAAGACTTTTTAAAGCAGACTTTAAATGCTTTAAAATTTTAAATAGCCGAGGGAGATTGAACGATTTTTCAACAAATTACTAGCGATCTTTTAAGAAAATTTGAATATGATTAAAGTAGTGTTGAATGGCTATACGTGTAAGCAACCACTTGATATTTTCTTAAACAATTACATTAATTGTTGTTAATATTTTGTACTAATAATTTCGGTAGAATTCCACCAATATTGTGATAGAATTTTTTAATTCCAAGTATATGGTCCCAAGCAAATTATTTCCCACAGTATTGTGATTTACTGTTCAAATCGGTAAGATAAAAGATGTTTTCCCGTCTTTGAACAGTAAGTCTAGAAAAATAAAAAAAAATCCCCATAAGGATTTTATTCCGTTTTGAATAGTACCAACAAATTAATAAAAAATCACCCCCTAAGGATTTTATTTCGTCTTTGAATAGTACCAAAATAATTAATAAATCACCCCCTTGATTGCAATCCAGTTTTGAATAGTACAAAAATATTAATAAAAAAATCACCCCTTGGATTGCAATCCGGTTTTGAATAGTGCTGCAACGCCCGAGTTTAGGGCCCGGGAGATATTCGAGTTTGGTTAAGCCGGTTCAGATTAAGCTAATTTTGGGGAAAACAATTTAAATGATCAAATTTTAAAGCTTTTGAGGGAAATGGGGGGTTTTGGTAAAATGGGTAACAAAAGGGTTTTGAAGATGGATTTTTAAATCGAAATAAAATATTATATTTCAAAAACCCATTTCTTCTCCCTTTTTCCATTCCCTTTACACGTTAAACTTTCCTCAGCCTAACAACTATTCTCTTCCACCAGAAGTGACTAGTAGATGAGTACGGTGATGTGTAGTCCCACCGGAAAAATGCTAGTTGTTGTGAACGGTGATGTGTAGTCCCACCGGGAATGGTTGTGCTTGCGCATACCATGGTTTTGTCTTGTGCTTTCAATTTATCGTATTTCCGTTTTAATGGTTTTGTCTTCAAACTAAATACATGTTTTGAACTGCATTGTTGTTGTTACGATTTTGAGCTCTGTACACTAAGCTTTTAAGCTTACGCTCCATTTTTCCAGCAATGCAGATCGTTAGTGGCTGCGGGAGGCAAGTGGGGCAAAGAAGGAACCTTGGAGTTCATTTGTAATGTATGAATAATTTTTTAGTAGCAGAAACAATAGTAGCAGCAACAGTAACATCAACAACAATATTAGTAGCAGTAACAACAGTAGCAGCAACAAGAGTAGAAGTAGCAGTAGCAGCAATAGTAGCAACAACAACAACAACAGTAGCAATAGCAACAATAGTAGTAGCAGTAGCAACAGTAATAGGAGCAGTAGCAGTAGCAATAGTGTAGTTAAATTAAAATTTAAACAAAATTAATTTATAATATCTTTAGTGTGGTTTTTTAATTTGGTAAAATTCAACGAAATATAAATTGTAACCCTAATAGATTTAGTTAGTCTAGTAAATGTAATAGAGGCAAAATATAAATTTCTTAGAATTTTAACAAATAAAAAAATTGAACTAAAGATATTGTAAATTTTGTTTGTAAACTTTAGTTGTTTATGTTTGTTAGCAAATTATTTTTTATTTAATGTAGTAGATTTAGTCTTGAGTTGTAATATATTCTGACTTGTCATGTAGGATGGCTGAGCAAGCTCCTCTATTGCGGTTACAGGATCAACACATTAGTAGTTTGCCGGTTCCTAATATGGTACAAATTTGTGGGAAATTTATTTATTTATTAGAAATTCAATTATGTTAATAATATTTGGTTTATCTATTAATGTGTTAATTATAGGATTTTGAGGATACATTTAAGCATCATCTGACCATGGCCAAAAATCATCCGGACGATCGAATCAATGAATGGTTGCAAGCTTCCGGATTTTATTATGCGACCTTCATTTGGGGGTACAAGTTGGTACACGAGTTGATAGCCGCTCTAATTGAGCGTTGGAGGCCAGAAACCCATACGTTCCATATGTCGTGTGGGGAATGCACGATCACACTTAAAGACGTGGTCATGCTTATCGGGCTTCTAGTAAACAGGGCACCATTGATCGGGGAACCATTGACCGGGAATGAGTCGATCGACCAGACGAAAGCTACACCTGAAACATTTTGTGCATTTTACCTTGTTAAGGCACTAGATAAATCTAATTTGAAAGGAGGTCGTGTGAAAATGAGTTGGTTCGAAAGTGAATTTAAGCTTGGTAAATATAGTTCGGTTGATGCAACTTATAATGCCAGTCGGGCTTATATTCTTCAACTCATTGGAGGTATATTAATGCCAGATAAATTTGGCAATGTTGTTCATACACGGTATCTACGTTTTTTGAGGTATCTGTGGGAAGCTGCCGAATATAGTTGGGGATTGACCATACTAGTGTTCTTGTATCGTGAGTTGTGCAAGGGCACTAAAATAGAAAATGGTCATAAGGTTCGGGGCATTGGTGGTTGTTTGCTGTTGTTGCAGGCGTGGGCTTGGCAGCAATTTCCCTTTTGGACACCGATTACGTGAACATCGATTCAGTTCCCTCTTGTCTCCAGGTAATTCTCTTGATTTTGAGTTGAATTTTTAAATTTGATTTTACTTTTCAAAAAAAAATTATTGTGATTTGTATACAGATGGTGCGGGAAAAAAGCACACACGAGATTGACGAACAACAACTTGAAAGTATTTAGAGCTGAGATTGATCTGTACGCTCAGGAGAAGGTATCTGGTTAAATGTATTGTTTGCATTTTAGTTAAGTATTTAAAATTCATTATTCATGTTATAATTACATGTCTTATTAAAAGAGTCGTTATTTTTCAGTTTATTTGGATGTCGTACAACAATGATGATCGCATTTTTGTACCGAAATATATGATGCAGGGATCTTTTATGTGGTGTTCGTTACACCGTTGATCCATTTCGCGATTGTCGAGTTCCACTTTGCCGATAGAGTGATGAGGTAGTTTGTCTTCCATCAGCCAATTCTGTATATTCCACTTAATCATGACTTTTTACATGATTTTGATGGATTTGGTAGGCCAGATGCAGATTGGGAAGTTGTACATGCCGACTACATTAATGCATGGAACAACAGAGCTTCATTATTGTTTCGCGCTCCAATACAAGACGATGATTTTGATCCTCAAATGTCGGAGTACCTGAGCTATTTTCTTAGTAATGGAATGTCGTACTTAAATTCGGCCCATGAGCGAGAAGAATGTCGAAAATATAAAAAGAAATACGGTAGTAAGGGTGAATCCTCTAACAATGCAGCAGCAGTTGCATCTCAAAATCCCATTGGAAGTAGAAATCCTGAAGGTTGGCCAATCACTTGGGAGCACCCACCAATGGAGCTAGTTACATGGGAAAAGGAACCGGCTCGTACATATGTACAAATAGAAATGCGCCCGAGCTCCTCAAATACTCACGGGTTTGATGATGCAATTTTTTACACACTTGAGTTTATTCCTCCACAGTCACCTCGTTACTCAAGCTTTGGACAGTGCATGGATTTTCAGGAAATACAAAATTTCCTGAATTCACCAGAGTTTATGGAAGGGCAGAGCGGTCAGGTGGACATGTGCACAACATCGCCTCCTATGGCCTCAGTGACTGAGGACAATGCTGAAGCGGATGCTAAAGCTGAAGAGGATGTAGAAGAGGATCCTGAGGCAGAACAGAGGCCACAACGTAAGAGGAACCCGAGACACGCTTACTTTTCGACCATATCTACTCATTGTCAGAAATTACGTAAGAGGATGCAGAAGAAAAAATGATTTTGTGTATTTTATTGTTTTTATTTTTTATTTTTCAGCGTTTGTATCTTTTATCTCTAAAAGTAGAAACAAAGCAAGTCTTTGCAAAACAATTATTTCGTGCTACAGACATAATATTTTGAATACAAACAAAACATAACATAATATTTTTGAATACAAACATAATACAATATTTTTTAATACAAACATAATAAATCACTGAGGCATGGGCACATATCTTAGTTCATTTGGACAGTTTGATTTCGAATGGCTTTCAGCCCTACATATCGAACATCTCTTTTGTTGCCCTTCTCTCTGTGATGAAGATCCATACTGGTATAGATGCGAGTCGATCTAAGTTTTCCATTTGGAGTTCTGCGGAGTTTTGGATCCGGTAACCATTTTTCATGCTCCACTAACGGCCAATACTTCGAATTTGCAATCGGCGAGAACTCAATTCTGTAAATATTGACCATCCATTGGAGATCAAAGCATTGGTCAACATAGTTGTATGGGTCAATGATGCGTTTAAAAGATTCTTATTAAATTGGAGCGCAAGTGTACACCCGTGTCAAGTTATGGTATAAAAGATATCGTCTCCAAAGGGATTGGGACAACTTCAGAATTAATTTTCATGCACAAGAAAAAGATAGATTTAATAAAGTGTTTTGAGAATTCTTGAAGATAGACTAAAATAGAGAAGGAAATCAGATTGATAAAGTAGGATGGTATTGATTTGTTCAGTAGTGCAGGTGTTGCATTGTTTAGAGGACTTTTGTTGCTTATGTCGTCCAGCCTGTCGCGGCAGCACATGTCGCGGTAGAGGCATGTTGATGTCGCGACAGCGATCAACAACTTCATTACTTCAAGTTCGGCAAGAATCCCTGGTGTGACTTGTCCTATACCTAGGTCCAAGTTCTGTCAATGAACGCGTCTTAGATGATACCTCCCGGCGTGAATCGAAGGATGAACACCGATGTTTGTGAATTCTTCTTTAGCCGCTTAACCTTGTACCTATCCCTAGGCAAAGATAATTTAACCATAAACTGGAAAACTATATTTCCTTCTTTCTTATACTTAACTCTCCCGATATTAAGTAAATAGATAACCTCACAATGCTCTCCTAATACTCTTATGAGATGTTGAAACCATAGTAAATAAACTTGAAGTTTTATTGATTGAACAAAAAAACCTAAGAAACAGTTTAACCCTTACAACTACTTTACAAGATCAACCCTTAGCCCTGGGGAAGGTTTAGAACATGATGAAGAAGAGAAAAAGCTAGGGTTTATGATGGAAGACAACTAGGAGTTAGGTTTTTTCCCTTGTCGAAGTACAAGCATATATATAGGCCTTAGGTGTAAGCTTTATTAATGGCCAAGAATACTAGTTTGAATTAAAGTACAACTTATTTAAAGACTAAATCTCTAAATAAACGTCCCTTAATTTGCGCTATCTTCTTGCTTTGACTTTCTCCTCAAACTTTGACAAGGCCTTCCTTGTGCTTCTGGGCTCTAAAAATTATGCGAGTGGTCTACAAAAATTAGGCTTTAAATCATTTATCAGTCGTACTCCACTTCGCATTTTCCATCTCCATTGTCTTCATTGTCGTCACTTATGTCACGACAACTGTCACGACAGTGATGTATATTGTCTTCACTGTCACCACTTCTGTCACAGCAACTGTCACGGCAGTGATGTATAAGGCAGTTTTCTTCAACCCTTCACTCCAGCTCTACGGTTATCTTTTGTTCCTCTACTGCCCTGTTGCTGCCATGACAGTTATCTTTTGTTCCTTTGCTGCCCTAGATGCTGCCACGACAAGTACCTGCAAGAATTGACCGAAATCGGCAGTATCTGTGCAAACATATCTATCTGTGATGTTTATGCAAATTCTATCCTAAAATGCAACTAAACATGCTTGAGTGCATCAATAATATGGATAAATGAGGGTTAAAATATAGAACATTTATGCACACAACAGTCAACCCCCACATACATACATGCTACAACTGCATGAGCACATGGATATCACAACACCTGGAACTCGCCACAGTCACACCACCTATGTCTGAAATCGACTCAAAATACATTTGAGTGGGCTACTTTGTTGTTCCGTCTCGAGCCAACAACATCGAAAGTCTAGACTTGTCGGTCGAACGTGTGAACGGTCAACGACGTTGTATTCTTCACATTTTTCTGAATTTTCATCACATTATCCTCTGCCCAACGTTGTCCCCTATTTATTAAGGACTTGATGTGATTCCCTTTAACAGACCAAACCTTAGCCAACCGGTAGTACGTCTCTTTTACCAAGCTTGCTATTGGGAGATGACATGATTCTTTTAATACTCTATTTATACACTTCACAAGGTTTGTTGTCATTTGCCCGTATCGTCTACCACCTTCATCATACGATTGGGCCCATCTTTCCCTCTCGATATTGTTGATCCAACTCCAAACACGCTCGTCGTATTTTTGTAAATTCGCCATCTTCCTCTCAAATTCTGGTTGTACTAGTTGATACCCTGCGTCATAATATATGTTGTTAGCATCTAGAAAATCAACACAAATAATTGGATGGGCATATGTAATGGAGTTTGAAAGGATGATACTTACCCATGCTTAAAATCTCATTGCAAATGTATTGATTTTTGAACATCTCGTAGTTGTTCTTACCGATGTGACGAACACAATATGCAGGGTATGCGTGCAGAGGTGTCCAACGAATTCCCCGTCAATTAATTGTCACTTTGATACTTGTCCCTCGATCTGAGATAATGCAGACCCCGTCTTCTCGGACCACATGATCACGCAAATTGGTCAAAAAGAAATTCCAAGCTTCCGCAGTCTCCCTTTCAACAATTTCGAATACAATCAGAATGACATTGCTCTCACCATCTTGCACAACGACAATCAACAGTATATGAGAGTATTTTCCATACAGCCACGTGTCATCGACTTGGATCATACATTTACAATATGGAAAGCCTTCAATGCATGACTTGAACGCCCAAAATATTCGATGGATTTTTTTTACCTTCAACCAGTTGGCCTTCTCGATTGTATGCATCTTTTGTTTCATACCTCATGATTGTGCCTGGGATGAAATGGGTCATTGCTACCAATAAAGCCGTTAGCTCATTGTATGCCTTCTCCCTTATAAGCCACCCCTTCTTGTATTGTATTTGATATTCCAATTGTTGCGCAATGGTTGCTTGAATTGCTAAAACGGGAACCTTTGGATTCACTTCAACCAGCTTCTTCACATGATGGCTTATTACATTCGAGTCCAATTTCGTGTGGTTCTGGTCGATGGTTGTTCGTAAACATGTGTGATCGCCATTGTACTTTGTGACCTCCCAACGATCTATATTCTTACCATATGAAACTCGAATCTTCCAATTACACCCATGTCCATAATTCACACACTTCGCAAAGAAAGTCCTCGGGGTGGATTCTGCAACCACGTAGTCTACATGTTGTACGATGCTAAACTTCTTAATTACTAATATAGCTTCATTCTTTTCATAAAACCGAAGCCCAAAAAATAATTCACCATGCTGACTTGAAGTTAATTGGGGTATATTTGGGCATTGCAGTGCCCTCATCGCATCGAAATCAACTGAGTTCATGTGAGCAGGATGTTCGTAAAATGTAATGTTGCCCTCGGTCAGAACAAATTCTCCAACACTGAAATTATGGGCTTCACCAACGTCATCGGGGAACAAATCAGGATCCTCAATATCTTCACTTCGCTCGAATCTTCAAGTGATTCTCCCCATCGACTTTGTAGGTTCTGAACATTAGCATCAAAAGTCGGATCAATAGCTGGATCAATAGTCGACCCCTGTGATGATGCATATGTCGACGACACACCTTGATGGAATCCACTATATGTCCCACTTGCCAACATTAAGACAAAACTGCCTCCGCACATATCAAGCTCGTTACCGAAACCCATTTGACTGGATTCGCCAACAACGTTTCTAGATGGGCCGGTAGTATAACGCACCTCAGCAAACAACTCCACATTTCGAATATCCATAAAATAATGCTCTGCGATCATTATTCCCACATCTGTATTATC
This sequence comes from Hibiscus tridactylites, assembly GCA_958450335.1. NCBI lineage: Eukaryota > Viridiplantae > Streptophyta > Magnoliopsida > Malvales > Malvaceae > Hibiscus > Hibiscus tridactylites. Next base: position 53,905,280 of record OY288287.1, on the reverse strand, counting down.
TTCGAGAGTTATTACGGAATATCTAACCGGATTGTGACATGTCATCGACCGATATCGCAAACCATGAATTTGAGCTCCAATTTTCTCTGATATCTTCTCCTTCAATACTAGAAGAGAAATTTCTTTGTTAAATCTCATCTCCGTAGGCCTTTCGGATTCAAATACGATACCCACATCACTTTTCACAATTTATCCATTGTAATGGGCAATCGCCACAAAGTTGTTGTTGCTCATTTTCTCTACATGTTCGGAAAAAAATATTCAAACCGACTTACAATGTTTATTGTTCGAACATAACAATTAAATTTCAAACAAGATCAAAGTTATACGAATAAAAAATCTAAATATGCAAACCCACTTACAATATTTTCCTCACAACTTTCTTCTTCTCCTTCTTCTACTCTATTTACTCAATTTTTTCTATATCTCTAACAAATTACCTCCTCCAATATTAACATAGCATATTTAAAGAAAAAACAACTACAACTTTTTCCCCTTTCATACCCCTACACAAAATTTAATATTCACTAATAGGTTTCAAATCAGAAAAATACACTACCCCTATATAATTTAAAACTAACATAACATTTAAAAAATTATCTTACAACCCTGCATTTGCACCTACACCACTACTTTATCACATCACTACAACCCTATATCAATTAAAAAAAATTTACTCACCCATCCAATCAGATAACAATTAAAAAAATTATCTTACGACCCTACACATGCACCTACACCACTACTTCGTCACATCATTGCAAACCTATATCAATTAAAAAAATTCTACTCACCCATCCAATTAGATTAAAAAAATAAACACAATACTCATTCTCGAGGATTGCCAATCAGATAAAAAAATTAACAGAATACTCATTCTCGGGGCTTACCAATCAGATAACAAAAAAAATTATCTTACCACCTTACACCTACACCTACACCACTACTTCATCACATCACTACAAACCTATATCAATTTAAAAAATTCTTCTCACCCATCCAATCAGATAAGAAAAAAATTATCTTACCACCCTACACCTGCACCTACATCACTACTTCGTCACATCACTGCAACCCTATATCAATTAAAAAAATCTACTCACTCATCCAATCAGATAACAATTAAAAAATTATCTTACCACCCTACACCTGCAACTACACCACTACTTCGTCAAATCATTGCAACCCTATATCAATTAAAAAAATCTTCTCACACATCCAATCAGATAACAATTAAAAAAATTATTTTACCACCATACACCTGCACCCACACCACTACTTCATCACATCACTGCAACCCTATATCAATTAAAAAATTTCTTCTCACACATCCAATCAGATAACAATTACAAAAATTATCTTACCACCCTACACCTGCACCTACACCACTATTTCATCACATCACTGCAACCCTATATCAATTAAAAAAAATCATCTCACTTATCTAATTAGATAAAAAATTAACCCAATACTTCATCTTATATGAGTTCGAATATCGGTATGAGAATGTAATATCTCTATTTAATGAACAAGTATTAAAATAAAAACCTATAGAAAAGGGAGAATGAACGCAAGGGAGAATGGTCGCCGGCAGCAACAGACTGTGTTCGTGGGTAAGATATCGGAATCGCTACACTGGAAAGGGCTATGGCAAGTGTTCGATAGACATGGTGAGGTACTCGATGCGTTCATCCCTCGGAAAAGGGCAAAAGATGGAGGGCGTTTTGGTTTTGTCAGGATGGCCAGTAAAATCGACGCGGATCGAGCGATTGAACGCCTCAACAACAAATGGATTTATGGGTCTCGATTGATGGTAAGCATGGCTCAATTTGCCGACCGTGGATCGTATCAAAGAAATCGGGGATTGGGTGCGTTTGATCAAAAGAAAAGCGGGGAGGAAAAGGGACAATCAAATAGTGTGAATTCAAAGAGATTACATGTTACGACAAAGGTGATTCAAGGGCGTGTCGATGACGAGAAAGTGGCAATTCTCCAACATTGTATGGTGGGCTGGTGCAATCGCCAATGGAGTTTGAAGGAATTAGCATCGAGGATGAACATCCCTAATTTCCAAGGTTTATCTATACTGCGAATTGCTGGACCGGCTATATTGTTGATGTTCAAGGACGCGAAAATAAAGGAAGAGGTGTTGGAGAAGACGAGGTTTAGTGATTGTTTCTCAAAGCTAGAGAGTTGGGAGCCGGGGATGACACTACAAACTCGACGGGCGTGGATTTCAGTCCGAGCTATTCCAATCCATGTTTGGTCTTATGAGACATTTGACAATATTGCGAAGAATTGGGGTTTGCTTGTCCGAGTTGCGGATAATATAGCATCGCCGACATCATTCGAACGTGGTTGGTTGTTGATCGAAACGGACGTGATGGAGCACATTGATACACGAATGGTGCTGGAAGTCGAGGGTAAATTGCACCATATCTTTGTTAAGGAGGTGACCATATTTGGGCCCCCTACCGATTGTGAATGCACAGCGATCGGCGACAACGGTAGCGATGGGTCCTCCGAGTGTAGCTCGTCGGAGTGTGTGCTGGAGTCGTGTATGGGGGATGATTATCAACGGGAGATATCAGCGGAGGCAGGACAAGGTCTGAAGGATTGGAAAATTAATCAGTTATGGAATGATTCATATCGTGGGGAATAGGATATGGTCGATGCTCCAAGGGTTGTTGCGCTTGGGGGTCAGTTGTCGACGCCGGTGCAAGTTGAGACGTCACAGGGCGGCGGT